>CAWUFW010003396.1:0-712500 GCA_963921515.1 Calotriton arnoldi
TTTTGTCCTCATTTATGCGATCTTGTTGTAAAAAGCAACAGGGACACCTCTCATTTGACGCCCTCGAGAATCAGGTGGGAACCATGCTTTAGTACCAACATTGCCAATTTACCTGAGTTAGTATCTCGCTGTTCCGACCCCAGTGAAACTCAGAATGACCATGATCACAGTTGTTTAAATCATTGGACCGCCCTTCCTATCCTACCGTCTGTATAAATCCCATAAATCCCAGTGTTTTGTACGTTTGCAATCCCCTCTGGCTCTATCCATATTCCTGAATTTGTCAATAGACCGAACCCAGTCCTCAACCTTAGGAGGAGAAGGGAGGATCCAATTTATACAGATCTCACGTCTTGCGATTAAAATGAGTGTAAAAAAGAGATATTTCTGCATTTTAGTTAGTGTGATATTAGAGTTATCGATATCCATTAAGCCGAAAATAACATTGAAGGCGCTTACCTTAATGGTTGTGTTTAAGCTTCCATCAATGATCTTACCAGTTTCACTCCAAAATGTGTCGAGATAGTGACATGAATAAAACATGTGGATATCGTTTGCTTTCCTCTCACCGCACTTTGGACATTTCTTGATCATCTGGATATTCATCTTAGATAACTTTTCAGGAGTCCAATAAGATCTGTGCAGGGTAAACAAATGATTTTTCCTGAGAGGTGTAGAAATTATAATGTGCCATAAAAAGTGCAGGATACTTGCCAAACTTGCTGTAGATCTTGAACTGGAAAGATCTTCTTCCACTTGAGGTCTGGGGTATCATTATCACCTTCCTTCTTCTCCAGCATCTGCCAGTACCACTTCGATACTTATTTTTTCCCCGAGTCTTTAAGCAGTTCAAGCTCCAAATTCCCAACATAATCTGGCCAGGTCGTTTGCTCTTTAGACCAGCTAACCAACTGATAGAATTTAAACCTGGATATTCCATTCTTCGATCTTTCCACTAAGTCATCCCAGGATCTTAAATTACCAGATTCCAACAGCTCTCCCCACTTGTTAATCCCGACCCTTTTCAACGAAAGGGCTAATGAATCTTTCAAGCATTCAGGAGTCCCAGGAGAGTTCCATATCGGTGCTTGAGGGCTATAATATGGATATTGCCATAGCTTCCTTATGTCTGACCATAGTTTGAATGCGGCTTTTGGCACCTTTAGTCTGATTTTCTTGAAAAACTTTTGGTGTCCGAATTTATAGAGACAATGATCATAAATTGTCACTGCTTTCCAATAGGGAGAATATGAGTCATGATCTCGGAAAAGGTGCCTTATGTTCTTAAAATGGAAGGCTTTGTAGTATAAAATAAGATCCGGACTAGCTATCCCCCCTGAGTCTTCTTCTGGGACAGTTTTTTCCATGCTATCCTGACACTTTTAGATGCCCAAATAAACGAGTTTATTTCGGCCTGAATTTTTCTTAAACTTCGTAAATTAAACTCTAAAGGAATTGTGTTAAAAATAAAAGTGAATTTCGGAAGGATGGCCATTTTTATTACATTAGCTCTCCCCATAAAGGTGAGCGATAAACAGTTCCAAGACTTCAGTAATTTCCTCATCTCTTTAGTTTTTATGTCTAAGTTCACTTGAGCAATATCATCGATACTATTTAAAACTTGAATCCCTAGATATTTGATTTTTTTCTTGGACTCAATTTGTGGATTAGGTATGTTCCAATGCATAACCTCTGTTTTATGATTATTTATTTGATAACCAGAAATTGCCCCAAAATCTGTTAGTATATTAATTATACTGTTCCATGATTCATTTAAATTACACGAGTAAAGCATCAAATCGTCGGCATATAATGCCACCTTTAACTCCCAATTGTTAAAGCTAAAAGGGGGATTTCTTTAGATGACCTAATTGTATTGGCTAGCGGCTCTATATACAAATTAAAAGATGGGGTGAGAGTGGACACCCCTGTCTAGTGCCTCTCTTGATTTGGAAACTATTTGAAATGCTTCCATTGACAAGTATTTTCCCCGTAGGAGCCGAGTAAATATTATCAATTACCCGTGAGAAATTTAAACCTAAATTATTGTGTAAGATAACTTTTTGTAAGTATGACCAGTTAACGCGGTCAAAAGCCTTTGCCGCGTCAAACGTAAAAATTGCCAAGGATACTTTCTCTTGAGTTGCAATGTCAATGGCTCCAATCAGTTGGTGTGTAAGGTCATGTAATTGCCTACCTTTAATAAATCCCTTCTGATCCTCACAAATAATTTTATGAGATAGTAAGCCAAGTCTTTTTGCTAAAAGCTGGGAAAAAAATTTGTAATCTGTGTTGAGAAGCGATATTGGCCTGTAGGACTCACAACATAGAGGATCTTTTCCTGGTTTTAGTATCAAGCTAATCGTCGCCTCATTCCAAGATTTGGGGATTGGAAGGCCCTCCAAAAAAATGACGTTAAAAAGGACAGTTAATCTGGGTGCGAGACAATCTTTTAGTGCTACATAGAGCTCATTAGGTATGGCATCCGGTCCAGCTGCCTTACCTCTTTTAAGGTTAGTAATTACTTCCTGGACCTCGTTTAAAGTGATGTGTGCATTTAAAATTTCGCAAGAGTCTTCATCTAACTTCAGACCACATGATTTGTTTAAGTATGTATCTATCGTTAGAGGTGAAGGTACTAGGTCTTCTTTATATAATAACTGGAAAAAATGTTCAAAGGCCTCTTCAATGCCTGACCTGTCTTCAGTTATTTGTCCTCCATTTCCCTTGTAAATAGCTGATATCTTATTTCTATTTTGCTCTGTCTTAAGCTTCCAGGCTAACAATTTGCCGCTGTTCTCCCCAAATTCGTAATTTGACAACGTACTGGCTTGCCATCTCCTCCTTATCTTTTCTTCTAATTCTGAGGTAAGCTCCTGTTTCAGCTTCGTTATTTCTTTTTAAATTACTACAAACTTCTTCAAGGGTCGAACTTTCTAGATTGACTTGTCTCTCTTGTAAATCTGCCTCTATTTGTGAAATTTTAAGCTTTTTCAATTTATTTTTTCCTATTGCTATGCCGGCTAGCGTACCTCTAAGCACAGCTTTGTACGCATCCCAGACTATCATTTTGGACACCTCCCCGCCACCGTTTTCCTTAAAGTAATTTTCAGTTGTCACCACTAATTTGTCAATAACATGTTGGTCTAATAGGAGTGTTCGATCCAGAGTCCACCTTTTCTCGCCCTGTCTTAACTCAAACTTAATATTTAATTGAACTAATGAGTGATCAGACAAGTGTGCGGGCAAGTGCAAGACTTTCTTAACTTTATTACTTAAGAGTTTATCCACTAGAAAATAATCTAATCTGGAGGCATGGTGATACTTATAATTTCTAAAAGTGAATTTGTTTATTTTGTCCCATTTTGATTTCCAAATATCAATTAAACCCAAATCTTCTCTAAGTCTGTTCAAGTACTCTCGCATCTTGGGTAGATTTAAGACTTTACTTGGGGGATATCTATCTCTTTTAGGGTCTAATAAAATATTATAGTCACCGCCTAGTATTATTGGAGTGGACTGTACTAACAGCTGTGTGTATAATGACTGAAGGGGCACTGGATCATCTATATTGGGCCCGTAGTACCCCGCTACGGAGAAAGCGATATCATAAGCTTTTATGTTTGCTATAACCCATCTTCCTCTTGAGTCTACTGTTTGTCCTGTTAGCGTAAAATTATGTGATTTTCTAATAATGATCGACACACCCTTAGTGTTACATGTTTGGTTGGTAGAAACGGTCTCCCCAATCCATTTCTCATATTTTATAGCTTCAAGCCACTCATTTCTTAGCAGATGTGTCTCTTGTAAAATAATGATATCAGAATTTTGCTGTTTAAGATACTCAAAAATCTTTTGACGCCTACCCCTTGTTCTTAGCCCATTCACATTCCAAGTTGCTATTTTCAGATCACCCATTAGATTGATTTCTTTCTTGTTCCCTATGGCGCCCTCCCTGTTTTGCTATATAACTCACATATCGGACAAATATTTTTTTAGTTTTATCCCTAAATGCTCCCCACCCAACGAAAAAATCAACGTGCACGAAAAGAATCCTAAAAAAAAAATATTCATACCCCCACCCTGGAGAACCCTCCCCATTTCCATTGGGCAACCTCGTTGCCCAGTTTGAGAACCGCAGTCGAACGGCTATAATTTTTTAGAACATTTTAACATATCAGGCTACTTATCCCTGCTTGTCTTCATAGTTTCTAATAAGTGCTCCACTTCTTTTGGGGCTCTAATGTTATAGGTTTTATTACACCACATTATACGTAGAAGGGCTGGAAATTTCATCTGAACAGTAGCTCCTTCGGCCCTAAGGTCCTGCATATATTTTCCTAGGGCCCATTGCCTGTCAGCGGTGGCCTTGGAGATGTCCGAGCGGATTTTATAGTTGTACCCGTCTCTTGTTAGGTTGCCAGAGTTTAAAGCTTTAATCAATATGCGTTCTTTTATTGAATAAGTCTTAAAGTTGACTAAAACTCTGCGTGGATTTTTCCTGTCTCTGTTTAACCTAAATGGGTCTCTATGGACTCTTTGTATGTCTTCGTCCAACACTTTCTCATCCAAGTCAGGTATAAAATCTTTCAAGAGGCTCACTACGAAAGGTCTTATATTTTGGCCTTCCTGGCCTTCAGGAATATTTAATAAGCGCAAATTATTCCTCCTAGCATTGTTTTCTAGGGTCTCAATTTTATCTCTAAGTTCACTTTCTGATGAGAGTATTTTCTTGATGTCACTCTGGCAAATCCTCACATCATCCTTTACGTGTTCCAGAGCCGATTCGACTACTACCACTCTATTAACCAGTGCGTTAACTTTAGCCTCCAGAGCCTCACAAGTGGCCTGAATTTTCTCCTGATTTTTCTCTGATTTGGCAAACCCATTTTTCATCTCCATTAACAGTGAGGCCGCAAAAGCCCCCATATCCTCCCTTAAAGGGGAATCTCTAACTTGCTCGCTTCCTTGGCCATCAGCTAGCTTACTATAGTGTAAGTGGCCTTCACTTTGTAGGGGATCTGTTTGTGGGACTTCTTCTGAAATAGCCTCTGAGGTGTGTTCAACGTCCTGGCCTTGATCTTCTAGTCTGAGAATTGAATATTTATTTTGCGACTCCATTATATTCGGTGTTATTGTAGGCATTACATGCGTAGAAACTTCGCTCTGTGTCGGCTTCTCTTGGATTTTAAAAAAGGAGCATAATGAGGGGGTAACTTTTAGATTAGAGCCTCTTTTTAGCTGTTCTTTTTTCGCTATTTTTGCGGCTCTGGTGGAAACCACTGCTGTCGTAACTCCTTTGGATTTTTGGGCCCTCTGTTTCCTGCTAATGTATTTAATTGAGCCAGTATCCTGTAGTGAGCTCCAATCTCTAACTTGCTCCTGGACTGACTCAGAAATTTTATCTGACGGCACTATTTCCACTCTTCCTTGACTCCGCAGGTTTGGTTTTTGAGACCCATTTCCTAATGTGTCAGACGTAATATTAGCGACTATGGAATTATGCTTATCACTCTTACCCGCTACCGGTGACAGGGGCAGCTGTGAAACGGACGAGCCCTTCTGCTTGCCTTGAACTTTCTTCCTATTGGAATTCATGCAAACAAAGGGTTCCACTTCGTCATCTATGTAAAAGGAATGAGTATGGGAGCCCGTTTGATATTTAATACTTTTTAGCCCAGTTATTTTCAACCTGGGTATGACATAAGCACTGGGGGCCTCTGCGTTATATACTGAAAATGATGGAAACCCTCAAATTCAGAGTGGTGAAATAACTTATAAGGGGCCCCTCTAAAGTTTTGCTTAAATGTAGCCCTGCGTAAATTCCGAAGTGTATAAGCTGCCACTGACCAAAAGTCCCCCAACTCACTTCGGTCCTTTCCAGTCCTGACCCCGTCGTCGCAAGGAGTGGGGGACAACACACCTCCCAGTGCCTCCACAGCTCCCCGTCCCATTCAGCTCCTCCGTGCTCTCTGCTCAGCACTCGTCACTGGGGTCGCTCGCCTACTCTCGCGAGCTCCAGCAGCTCCGGCAGCCTCCAAGCGGCAGCGGGCGGGCCGCCGCACAGCTCCGCAACTTAGCTCCACAGACAGCACCAAAGCAGGGAGACGCCGCGCCGAAAACAAACTCCAGGGCTCGCCGCTAAACCCAGATCCTCACCTAAGCCCCGCAACTCATGGTATAAACTCCCAACCGTAAGTCCTGATTTCGAAAACCGCTCGACTGCGGGACTCGCGACCTAGGCCTTCTTGTTGAGAGATTTTCCAGATTTCATTATAGACAGCGTAATAAAAACGTTTCTGACGTGGCTTTCGGGGACCTAGTAAAAATCCATTAGATCTACCTCATCTGAGAGTAAGGATAAGTGCTGTTTCACTTGGGACAGTGTTGAGATTTTTAGCCAATCGAGGCAGAACTTCCCAACACTGTATGATGTAACTACCCCCGGATGTTCTTGTTTTACATATCGTGGGTCTGGCCTATTGATACTAAACCCTTCAGTTCTACCCCTGAATCTTGACTGACATCTGTTTGTGTCTGTGGGCCAAACTAACCATCCCTTTCAATTGGGGTCTGATGTGTTGTACTGCATGATGTTGTAAAATTGATGTGTGAAGGTGTGGGAAACCGAGGTGTGTTCAAATCCTTGTTCTTGGCTAGTCCAAGACAGGAAGTCTGTTGCACAGTTTCATTCAGAAATATCATTTGTTGCGGAATGAGGCACGCTCTAAATAGTGCTTCTGTTCCCTGAACTTGCCAATCCTTAGAACCCCAGATGGATTTTGTGTCTATTGTGTCTTTCCATGAGTCGAAACCTTGTTCAGACAGTTGAGCAATAAAGGATGCAGAGTAAATCTGTTTGGTGTTAGTCAGCATATTTTTCTGTGCAGGTGTAGGTGCAACCTTATAGTAAAATGAGGTTGAGTCAGCAGTGTTAAACCCTGAAAAATATGAGAATTTCTGTGCAAAAGTTTTCGAACTACCTTTGGTGGTGTTGGACAATGTTCCCATTGATGGTATGTGTAAACATTTCTAGGGATACTTGATTTGTGAAAAAGTGATGACCATAATGATGATAACAGTACATATTATCAAAATCAGATGTGTCTTCTAACAATTCATTGCTTGAAAATCCAGCAGATTTTTCTAAATCAGACAACATATTATTGACAGTTTCAAAATCCCAATCGTCAGAGATTGTACTGGAGGTAATGATATTGTTTAAAGAAACTTTAAATAAATGTGGTATTTTCAAAAGTTCTGTAGGGCCAAATACATCATAATCAACCTTGTCCCAAACAATACCATCAGGAATTGGAACAGCTGTAATGTTCACGGAAAACAAGTCTCTTTGTTCACAATGAGATGATGTATGTGGTTTCAGGACCAAGTTCACATTGGATACTGCAGAGCGTTCTGGGAGATAATTTCCATTCACTAGTAAGCAGAAAACAGTCACTAGGCCAATCCAGAACAGAAAAAACAATATTGCAGATATTATCCAGAGCTGGAGCCAAGGTGATACTAAGTAAGTTTTTTTCAGAAAAGTGTAGAACTCATCAATTTGCTGCTTACGGGAAACTGGAGCTGGCGTTGTCTCAGGTTCGCTGGGATCAAGAGAGAAGGTATCAAAATAAATGAAGTAGCCAGATGCAGTTCGATCTATCTTTTGGTAGCTCAGCAGGTGCTGTTGAACTGGCAGGTGTCTCTTTTTGATGCATATTGATGTAGATATCAGTATTTGGTCGAATTGATATTTGTGTTTCACTTGAGTTCTGATGTTCAATTTGAACAGGAACGAGTTCCACTTCATTGTTGGAATTCCATTTCTTTGTATTGGAGACTCTTCGAACGTCTTTCAGTCTGAACTTCCTGTATAGTAGCAAGAGGAGAGCGTCGGCTACCCAGGAGCCCACAAGGCATACTATTCAGTATCGGCCACATAGTGTGGTTTGATCAGATCAATGGAGACAAATCTCTTTTTTTTGTTGCAAGAGGCAGAAGAAGTACTGTTCTTGTTCCTTCAATAGCCAGGACAGGTACAGGCTTTCTGTAGGATGGCCCAAATTCTTTCTTGTCCTCGATCTTTTCTCTGACCAGATCCCCAACTTTTGGGATTCAGACAGGTCTTGCTGTGACTGATTTGACTTCCCCAGTGGCGGGGCGTTTGACCTGCATGCTACTTTGTAGTGCTCTGGATTCATTTAGATCTTGTAAAACAGCCAAACGTTTATTGATGTCAAATTGTTTTTCATCTGCCACTGTGCCTTCACAATCAAGATCAGGTACCCACATTCTCGTCCCAAATAGGACTTCATAAGGAGTGGCCCCTCTAGAGAACTTCTTGGCATATTGTTGAGGGCACCCTGTACCCCATAAAGGTGATTGACACAACTATCACCCGAACCGAATACCCTAGCTGTTAAAGACTGCTTTAAGTCACGCTTTTTTCTCTCCACGACCGAATTTCCCTCAGGATGGTATGGAGAGGAGTACACGCAGTGCTACACCAAAGCTTTCCATGGCTTCCTTGTAAGCCCTAGAGCTAAACGCTGGGCTACGGTTAGAATGTAATGTGCCAACTGCGTATGTCCCTATAAAGACTCGCAAGTCTTTTATAACAGTTCGAGCATCAGTCGAGCACTGCGGCCATACCCATAGGAATCTCGAGCATGAATCCACTGCCACCAAGATATACTTGTAAGCCCCATCTGAATTAAATGGGCCGCAGTCGTCCAGATAGACACACGTGAGTGGTCTGTCTGATATTAGTAAAGGTGTCTGCGCTGGACGTGCCATGGTGGAACCCTTCATCTGCTGGCAGATGTCAGATTTTAAGACAAAATTCTTCGTCTGTTTTTTTAAACCAGGCCACCAATAGCGTTGTTTCAATAATTAAACTGTCGCGGTTATTCATGCGTATCCAGAACCTAGACCCTCATGTGCAACTAGAATTAAACCTAATCTGCGATCCATATTTGGTATTACTCCATCTCCCACTCCAGGAATCTGAGTTATTGCGTGTAGCAATGACAGCTACCATAATGTTTCCGTCTTTTCTCGTTTTTGAATGAGTGATTGCAGCTACGGAAAGCCGTGCGTACAACCCCTTTCGCAGCTTCATCAGCCAATGAATTCACTGCAACGTGAACGCCATCACGTTGATGACTCAGCTTGTGTATCACATGAGATCTCTGTAGTTCGTTTTTCAACTCAGCTACCTGTTCCCATAGCATTTTGTGCTTAATTGTGCCACCTTTTGAGTCCTTAAACCCATTCAGACCCTAGTAATGAAGATATTCGTTGTATGACTGGACACAGTAAAATGAATCGCACGCTATGAGTGTGGGGAATTCCTGATCCGTATTTGTTAGTGCCAGTAAAAGGGTTTTTAATTCTGCCTGCTGAGCCGTGCAGTCTCCTAGAGACTGTGTCTTCGTATCGCTGGGATGGAACTTGCCTTCCCGCATACGACCTTTTACAATCGCACAAGTGGCGCTGTATTGCTGTTTACTTCCTATGGACGGCTGAGCAGATCCGTCAGTGTAAATGATATATTCATACTGATCTAGAGGCATTATTTCATTTGGGAGAGGATATTCTTGTTCATATTGCAGAAATGCTTGTGTTTTTAGCCTTGGATCATCTGTATTCTACATCTGTTGCAGTGAGACAATTAGCCCATTGTATCCATCTTGGATTTAAAGCCTTAGCATCAGGAATGCTAGCCTTTGTAACAGCCTCTAAAGCTGGTACTGGAGTTGCGACAAATATGCATTTCCCCTGAGCCAGTGCTCCTTCTCTCGCTACAGCGGTCTGTACTGCTGTCAGAATTATTTCTGTGGATGTAAAACGCATTTCAGCATTTGTGTACAAATGTGAATTGTATGCTATGGGTACCGTTCGCCTTCATTGAAGGTTAGGTAAGTATACCCGGATTGACCCGCAACAACCCGAATCGCCAGATTGCGTACGTTACGTGTGTCTGCAAGTGTTTTGAAGCTATCATGTCAGCTTGTAGGGAACAAAGGATATCTGTGTGTTCCTGTGTCCAATGCCTAACCGAGAAATCAGCTCTTATTAAGTCGTAGAAATGTTTTACTCTTTCTGCGTAATCCAAAATGTATGTTCTGCCAAAATTTAAACATCCCAATATGGATTGTAAGTTTTTCAAAGATTTAGGAGGTTGGAGCAGCGCACACTTTTCCAAAAAGTTAGCTGACAGACTTTTACCTTGACTTGATAGCTCATATCCCAAACATAGGACATTGAGGTGGGTTATTTTTGATTTTTTAAAGTTGAATTTGTAACCCTCAGAGGCGAATCCCAAAATGATGGTGCTCACCCTTGTCAAGTGTTCCTTTAAATCATCGTCTGTCAGATAAATATCATCCACATAGGACAATGCCTCTTCATCCAAATTTTGAAGTAATTCTGTTACCCTAGCGCTGAACAACCCGGGGCTATTCTTATACCCTTGGGGGAGTCTACAAAATTGACTCCGGGAGCCTAGCGCTGAGAATGCGGTTAAATACCTGCTTTCAGGCACTATGTTTTGGCAGAAGAATCCATTTGAGATATCTAGTGTTGTTTTGTATTTTTTCCACACAATGCTATTCATTAATGCGGCACTGTGTGCATTCTGTACTGCAAATGTTTTAGTGCATGTGTTAAGATGTCTATAATCTAAAACTAGACAGTATGAATTATCGGGTTTCATTATGTGAAACAAAGGATTATTCATTGAGGAGGGGCAAGTTTCTATTACACCCTGATATTCAAGTTGATCTAAGATCTCCCTGACCTGTTTTTTCGCTTCCTGTTTTATTGGGTACTGTCTCTGTGGAACTGGTTAGTTTTCACTGGGATTATGTGGTGAGGTGACTCAGTATCCCACCCAACATGGTTGCGATAAAGTGCTGGAGCAAGGGCTATGGCCCACTCCCGTGCGTATGTATGTTTTAAGGAAATTGGAACGTGGTCGGAAAAAGATGGTAAGCTTACCTGTTTCTCCCTTTGGGTAATCCATAACAATTGCAGGCGGCCAATCTTGTTCAGCTAAAAGTATGTCATAGCCAAAAGTCAAGTTCTCCCAAAAGAGACCTTTAACTTTTCTGGGTTTGTCCCCCTCCATTTGGAGTGTTATCTCATGTGACCTATGTGGGACACTTACCCTCATATCATGTGTTTCCACCGTGATGTGTGTATTCAACTCCACTGTCACCAGAAATTCCATCTGGTTCTGGCGAGCTATTGTTACTTCTGCTGCGCTGTCTAGCATCGTCAGAGCCCATTCTCCGTTCAGTAGTTGAGTCCTCATAATTCTGGGAATGTCTAACTTTGAGGCCTGCTACTTTCTTCTTTTTAAATTGAGGTTTAGATTGTGGCTTGTCTTCTATTTTAGAAGTGTAGCTTGATTTGCATGATGTGTCTCTTGACTTCGTACGCTCTTCTCGTCTGTGTTCTGACCGTCCTTCTCTCTCGGAGTTTCTTGGTGAACCCTGAAAGGAACGAGAGGAACGTGTATCAGTATCCTGATACCTGTCAGGTTTTTTAATGTTATCCCTATTCCTAAGGTTGTATTTCCTTTCGGAGGGCTCCTGTTGAGGAGACCCACTCCTGGACTGAGATTTGTTCTAATGTTTTTCATTGTTATTATCCCATTCATTCTTAGAAGAATCAGGTGCTTGCTTTGTGTTATCCTTCTCAGGACCACTCATGAGTTGAGCTTTTAATGCTCTAGCTCCCAAACTATCCCTACCTAATTCAGCATAGATGCTTGTGATAATTTTAGGTAATTCACGTTCTTGTTGTAAAGGAGTGAAATCCCTTAGGCGTTGGCGTATTGCCACTGCTGCTGCCTCCCCTTTTATATTTGCTAATATTATAGATGATATCTGGGCAAAATTGCCTAGCAATTTCATCCCTAAGTTCAGAGCAGGTTCTGCTCCATACTCAGTCTGTATTTGTCTTAATACTTCTAGTACCACTGCTAGTGAAGGGATACCATGAGTTCTGGTATATATTGCAGCGAAAACTGTACCCCAAGTGGTACAATCCTCTATCTGGGGAGCTATTCCCATTGGTAAGCAGATTGTAAGCATTCTCTGTTTTTCTTGAGGGCTTGTATGTGGAAATACTGCCTCTAGCTGTGTTATTTTCTGAGCTATCGAGAATGGCATTTGTTCCCGTTTAGTGGGCATTTTACCCAAAACTGCGTTCAGTGTTTGTGGTGTAAATTTAGTTATAGACCCCTGAATGGTTCCTGTTTGTGCAGCTCTTGTTGGCTGAATTGTGAGTGTTCTCATCACAAATTGTGTTAAATTTCTGTAAAGTTTTATTATTTCTTTATGAAGTGTACGTAAGTCTGCTACTGGCATTGTGTCAATGTCTGGATGCGGTGTGTAAGCAGCAAGTAGAGGCCAAGTGGCCCCGTCTCTTCCACGCTGACCTAGTCTTGCTTTATTTCTTGTACGGGGAAGGGCGTCTTTAAACCAGTTTATGTGCTCCTGGTAGGTGAGCAGAATTTCAATGTCCTCATACGGACTGTATTCATCTGGTGGTTCTTCTTCAGTGTAAAAATGAAATGTATGTGTTTGTGCATCTGCTTGTGGGAATGTAACCCATGAATAGAATACCTCTGTTCTATATGATTTGTGAGCTTCAATCACAAAAGTTACTGTCCCACCCCTAGCTAGTTTTAAGGTAAGGGCAGTTCTAACATTTTCGGAAATGTTAATTTCCCCTTCAAGTTCTTCCTAAATTATCACACGTTGTGCTAACACAATGGCATCTCGTTCAGTCATTGTTGAAAAAGTTTCTCAAGGAAGAGTTTCAAGGAAACTGAGAAAAGGTTTTATGCACAAATAAAGGAACTGTTTGTCCTTCAAGCTTGATAAACCTACAGCCGATAAATAGGAATTTTTGCCTACTCAGCTATGGCAGGATATTTCCCTTCTCACTTCAGACGTCGCTGAAGTAATGTGAGTCGGGCTCTCTGAGAAAAGCACGACTGAACTACTCAGATTTGACTGTTAAATAAGTACCAAACCAACGTTTGCGGCGCCATGTCGTGTAGTTCCTAGAAACCTATATAGGATCTGCACGTTTAAACAACATACACTGCGGGATTGGTGTCCAAACTGATTCCGGACACCCCCACCGAGTATGTCAGCCTGTATACCAGCTAGCTCACAGTGCCACTAGAAACCCCTCTTACCAAAGAGAGAATAGTTCTTGGCAACTATCAAACATGACAACCCTGATCCCTCAGAATCGTTGAAACTGCTACTAGTCGCTCAGTCACTCGTGCTTACTTTGTCTCGGAGAATACACAGTGGGGACGTTTCTCAATAAGTATTTCTTGAACCAGCGTCATTCTAGTGTAAAATAGGTGTGCTGAAACAACCGTTAGACATTAACAGATGTAAATGATTATAAGAACTAACAGAGTAAAAGGATGGTAGTTTTCTGCCATAGTGCTAAAACGATAAATACAGGCAAGTATAAAAATAAATGACAGTAATAAAAGCGTACTCCTACGATGCGTCCCTAACTAGATGTACCTGAATGTACCTAGCATGGATGTGGGTGTAAAGACAAGAATCCCTCTAGGATAAAGTCAACCCCAATACCTGAAGTGAGAGACTGTGGGACCCCGTTCTGGTCTCGAGGTGGACACCCCGCAAGGGATGCCAGACCACTGCGGGATGGAGTGTCTGCGTGCAGGAGTCTCAGCGTCTCGCGTCAGTGTGCCGGCTTGGAAGTCCTTTTCTCCTCTCTCTACCTTAACAAGAGATGGTGTATATATACCCAAAGTGATACCCCCTGGGGATATACCTCGCTGTGTCATGTCGAACTAGGATGATGAAAGCAATGACCCTTGTACATAGTTTTTATGCAGGAGATGTTCGGCCTGCTGTCCAGCTGTGAATCCAAGAATCCTCATGCATAATGAATGAGGCTTAGGCCTTTCTGAGAAATCCCCAGGTCCTCCAGTCATTACCTCAACTAGGTAAAAGGTCAGTCCTAAGAACCGTTATGTAGTGGAATATGAGGGCAATGTAGGTTAAAGGTGCATGTAGTACCTGAGCCGATATTGGGGTACCTATATGGAATATAACAGGCCAAAATGGGTTGGAGATGTTGAGGCGGCATGTTTTAGGTTAACAGGTCAAAGCCACAAGGTGCCCTCCTTAGTTTAGTGCAAAAAGAACAATTGATGGACAGAATGCTGAACAATGTCAAGTATGCACCCAGTACAGGGATCTGGGCCTAAATCCATTGTTTGTTGCTCCCCATGCCATTCCAGTTTAGACCAAGCCATATGAAAATCAGTCTTTACCCTGTTCCCCATGGGAACAGTCCAGCCCGAACTGCCAGGCCAGGTCCTCTCTGGACTGGAAACAAGCATCCTAGGACCGGTTTTGGGGTTTCACCCCTCATCAGGCAGGCTAGCTTGACTCCAGTGGCATGGAGAGCACGGGACTCACGTCTGGACATACCCGTCCCACTCTGGGTGATAAATGCAAAAAGAACAGTTGATGGACAGAATTCTGATTTTGAAAGCAGAAAAACTGGGTTGAAAATGCAGCTGCACCCATTTTGAACAGGTGTAATACTGTGAAGATCATTATATCACTGCCTCTCTACCTCAGTTTGTTTATTTACCTAAATGTGGGACAACAAGAGGTTATTAAGTTAGGACATTTTTGGAGTGTGCAATGCATAGGAAAATGTATTCACCCTATGCCCTTGTTAGAAATGGGGTCTCTAGTTGGCAGAGGTATGCACCTTGTCCAAGTAGGGACCACCACTCTAGTTCGGGTAAGCTAATACCCACTGAAAGATAACCTGTGCTCACCATCTGGTAGCTTGGCACAGAGCAGTCAGGCTTATCTAAAGAGGCAATGTGCAAAATATTTGTGCATCACACACACAGGATAACACACTGAAAACACCACAAAAAGACTCCACACTGGTTCACAAAAATAGACAATAATTTTATAAATAAATGAAGACCAAAATGGCAAAAGTCCAATAAGTAGAAGTTGAGATATGAATTTATAAATAATAAAAGTGTTTCTAGCCTTTATAAGTGCCTTTGGGGGTTATCTGGTGGTGCTGGACTGGGACAAAGTCTATAGTTCCAGCTTACTGCGATGGAGCGCTGGCCGGGGACAAGAGCCATGCAGGCTCAGTGAACAGAGTACCTTGATCCTGGGTTGCAACAGCGAGATGGGGGTGCAGACGAGTGATGTGTGGATGTCAAGCCCGCAGTTGAGGTGATGCGCAGATTTTCTTCACGCAGTGGCCATAATGCATCAGGCCCGTTAAGTGAAGCGCCAGTTCCCAGTGCGGCAGTTCAAAGGCTGATGCGCTAGGTTATTCCATGCTGAATGGGCGAAGCGTCGATCTTCTTCATGCCGTGACGGCGATGCGATAGTTCTGAAGTCGCAGTTCCCAGTGAGATGCGCCGATTCTACTCCCGCAACAGGGTCAAACACCAGTTCTGCTACATGCAGACCGAAGATGCATCAATTTCTCTGGTGCAAATATCTGGGTCCACTTCCAGTGAGCCAGGCACAGGAGCAGTTGTAAGGGCCTTTGATAGCCCTGAGTCTCAAGCAACAGGAGGCAAGCCAACTAGTCTTTGGAGATCACTTTGGTTGCAAGGCTGAGTCCAGCTCTCCTCAGCAGGGTCAGAGAGCAGCAGGGCAGCACAACAGAAAAGCAAGTCTTGCAGGTCAGCAGTCCAGCAGAGTGTCAGTCCTTGATGCAGCATAGCAGTTCTTCTAACAGAGCCCAGTTGTAATTACAGAAGTGTCTGATTTGCTGGGATCGGACACCTAGTACTTATACTCAGTTGGGCCTTCGAAGTGCACACAGGTCCTTTCTTTCCAGCCCTGACTCCAGATTATCAGCTGGGGGTAATCATCCCTTTGTGTGGGGATAGGGCACTGCCTATTAAGGTATAAGTGTCAGCCCCTCCCTCCCTCCCTTCCTGCCCAGGAAGAGCCATCAGAATTCACATGATTACTCTGACACACCTAACCATCCAGTATTTGTGGCTGTCTAGAGGAAATGCACAAGATATAGCTGTCAACCACCCCAGATGTATTGGAGACAGGCTGCAGGCACACAGAGCTGTACGAGCAGAGAAATGTCCACCTTCTAAAAGTGCATTTCTAAAATAGTAATGTTAAATCCAACCTAACCAGTAAAGAGGATTTATCATTACTATTCAAAGGATATAAAACAAGATAGAGCCAGTAATTTCAAATCAGGAATTAAATCTTAGAAGTGTATTAAGGAATTCCCAATGTTAACCTATGAGAGGAGTTGCCCTCACAGTAGTAATAAATAAATGTTTTCCACTACTAGGACACGCAAAACTTAAAAGTACATGTCCCGCCTTTTACTTACACAGAACCCTGCCCTGTGGGCTACCTAGGGCCTATCTTAGGGGTGCCTTATGTGTAATAAATGGGGAGGTTAGGGCTTGGCAAAGGGTTTAAATGCCAAGTTGAAGTGGCAGTAAAACTGCACACACAGTGCCTGCAGTGTCAGGCCTAGGATATGTTTAAGGGCTACTTGTGTGGGTGGCACAACCAGTTCTGCAGGCCCACTAGCAGAATTTTATTTACAGGCCCTGGGTATATGGTATACCACTTCACAAGGAAGTTCTCAGTAAATTAAATATGCCAATTGTGTATACACCAACGTTACCATGTTTAGGGGAGAAGCACATGCACATCAGCACTGGTCAGCAGTGGTAAAGTGCTCAGAGTCCTAAGGTCTACAAAAAGAATAAGCAAAAAGACGCGGTATACAGACAAAAACATTGGAGGAAGACCACTGATAGAAATGGGATTTCTTAGGGTCTACCTTAGAGGTGAGTCATATGTAATAAAAGGGGAGTTTCAGGCTTGGCAAGTAGTTTTAAATACCAAGTCAAAGTGGCAGTAAACTGGACACACTGGCACTGCAGTGGCAGGCCTTAGGCATGTTTATAGGGCTACTTGTGTGGGTGGCACAACCAATGCTGCAGGCCCACTAGTGGCATTTTATTTACTGACCCTGGGTATATGGTGTACAACTTTAGAAGGGACTTTTAATTTAATTCAATATGCCAATTGTGTATACATCAATGTCATCATGTTTAGGGGAGCAGCACATGCACTTTAGCACTGGTTAGCAGTGGTAAAATGCTCAGAGTCCTAAGGCCATAAAAACAAAATCAGCAAAAAGGAGAGGCAAAAGGCAAAAAATCTGAAGAAACACCTCCCTAAGGATGCCATGTCTAACAACTACTATAAAGATGCCAGGTCTAACAACCACAGTAAGGATGACAGGCCTAATAGCCCCCATTTCACACTAGGGTGTATAGCAAACAGTTAGCCTGAAAGCTGGTCTTGGCTACTCTATTGATCAAACCATAACAATTTTCAAAATGTCAGAGTGACTGTCCTCTGACAAGAACATTCCTCTGACAAGTATACCTTGAGGTTATTATTGAAGTGCAATGGACTCCATGAATACTAGAGAAAAGTTATGACTATACAAAGGTCATTCTTTGACACTGAGTTATAGTGAATTGAGAGCCAGTAAAAATTGATGAAACATGCTTAACTGGAGAGGCAGTTTAATGGTTAAACAAATACGTTTTCCCCAAAAATTATTTGTAAAAAAAGAGAAATGTTTGCAATACTGAAGCACTTTACCCACATCCCTTGGTAAGTCAATTAATTACACGTGTTGATGGCCAAAAGCACACAGGCAGCAAACAATGATTCTGATGGTTATGAAGAGAATTTTGAACTTCTATGTATCTAGAGTTGTAAATACCAGTGTTTACAGCTGTGAACGATGTCCTGCTCACCTTTCGGAAGCTGTACTTTTTTTCTTCAGTAATAACATTAATCCAGGATTAGGGTGCCCTTCTGCCTCCTTGGAATGTTTGCTGCAGCTGAGAGTATTACACTTGAGCTCTATCATGCCAGTGTTAAATCTCCTTTCAAGTGACTGCACGTTTTCAAGATTCTGACTATAAAAACTATTGAGGTTCCATGAAAACAATAACATAAATGAAAACCACCAAAAGCCCACGTTTGTGAAGTTGGCAGGGGTTGTTATCTATCTATTTAGATAAGCCTTTTGAGACTGATTCACAAAGCTATTGTCGGGGACTGTCCGGGACTGTCTGGGACACAGTCAGGGACTTGGGCAAGGACTGGGAACTGGGTAGAAAACGTACACAGAAAGAGGAGTACAGCGCTGCCCAGGATCACACAGGAAGTCAGAGGAGAAAAAGGATCCAAAGGGGAAGCCTGCACAAAGGAACAAGATGCCTAAGACTCAGAAAGGACAGGCACTCATGAGGCAATTTAGCATTCAGAATAACTACACCTGAACGGACGTGCAAGACATATATATATACACACACAACAATAACAATAAAGGGAATGTGGGGTAAAGCACTCGGGAGCTCCACACGGTAAGACTGAAGCTCAGTAAGTTCCTCACCCACAATTGCTGTTACAGATACTGACTACAAATACCCACATATAGGATATGCATGCAAAGACAGGGTCTGTGGAGCTGATACCTATGGTGATGTTATAAATGTAACTCAAAGACAATACTCACAGTGAACAAGAAACACTACTTAGGTTGTCAGCTGTGCCCATGGATCCTGGCGATCAACCAGGGACACACAAGGCAGTAACAGCAAAGGGGTAGAACTAAATACAAGCACAATAGACAATGAGCTAGCCAGGAGGAGTGCTTAACAGGAAAGGAAGGAAATCACAGGGCACACTTGGCAGAAAGCAAGTAACAAACATATAAGGTAAAAGAAGCAAGACAGCAGGAATAGAAAGACAGTAAACTAGGAACTGGAACCAAGGAAATGGGAAGAAAAGCAGGAACTAGAAAAGGATATACAGAAGGGGAGACTACAAGGGTAAATAAAAATTTACTGATTACTGATTTACTGATTACTGATTACAAGGGTATACTAGAATAGTATGGAATCAGAAGACAAGAAAACACAGTAGCACTGAAGGCTGTTCTGGAGCAGAAAGAAGAATTGAGCAAAAGCTCAAGAGCCAAGGTAGCACTGCAGGCAGTGCTAGTTCAGGAACAGGAAATTACTATAGCTCAGGAGTCAAGGTAGCACTGCAGGCAGTGCTAGTTCAAGGAAACAGGAAATAGCTACAGCTCAGGAAACAAAGAGTCAAGAGAGCACTGCAAACATGCAAATCAGGAACAAGAAATAGCTGAAGCCCAGGAACAGGAACAAAGAATAACTATAGCTCAGGAACTCAGGAAACAAGGTAGCACTGCAGGCAGTGCTAATTCAGGCACAGGGAATAGCTATGGCTCAGGAATCAAGGAACAAGGATTAACTATAGCTCAGGAATCAAGGAATATCAAAAACTCAGGAAACAAGGATCGGTCTCACCGGAACACAGCTACAATGACCAACCCTGGACTGAAGGGAGCTGGGGCTTAAAAGAGCTCACAGTAATCACATTCAATAGGTGTGAGCAGGCTAGCAGCAGCCAGCCACAGGTGAGCTGAATTTCTCCACCCATCCTTGACCTGTAGGGGTGGAGATGTAGCAGTGAGCAGGGAAGTCTAGGTAATGGAGTGTCAAACATTAGCAGGCTGGCTTCAAGCATGAGCAGGCTGGCTTTCACAAAACCTAGCATGGATTGGGAATGGATGTCAATTCCCAAATGGATGGAAGTCAGGATATGCATGCAGGGGAGTATCTGGAAGCTTATTAGAACACAGGAAAGTCACACTATGCACCCCTCTGGTGGTGGGCACAAGAGTGCAGGGAGTGAATCGTGACAGCTATGTGCATCAGTTAGTTTGTGTATCATGTAAATAACCTTTTAACAAGTGCAAATACAACTTCTGGAATTTTCTAAACTTGCTTTTGCACTCATGTTAGACCTGTCAGCCTTAGGGTGGTCTTCCCCCAAACTTTTTGCCTTCCTCCTCCATTTTTAATTATCTCGTTTTTGCTGGCCTTAGGACTCTGCGCACTTTATCACTGCTAACCAGTGCTAAAGTACATATGCTCACTCCTTAAAACATGATATTGTCGTCTTATCCCCAATTGGCATATTTAATTTCATTATAGTTCCCTAGTAAAGTGGTATGACATGTATCCAGGGCCTGCAAATTGAATGCTACAAGTGCTTATTGTGCTTCCCACTTAAGTAGCCCTTTAAACATATAAATAAACATTTTGCCAGACCCAACCTTCCACTTTTGTATACATGTAGACACCCCTGGGCAAGGCCCTGGACAGCCCAGATAGCTCGGTGCAGTGTATTCAAAAGGTAGGTTTTGTACTTTTAAGTTTTGCATGAGCTGGTAGTGAAAAACTGTTAAATTCACTTTTTCACTACTTTAAGGCCTACCTCTCCCATAGACTAACATTGGAATTACCTTATTACATTTAATAAGCTGTACTTTCCAAATGAGACCAGGTAACCACTTCTTGTTTGGTGTCTTGGAATTGTAATTAAAAACCTAACTTATGGTGAAGTCAGATTTTAAATTGCAATTTTGAAAAAGGCACTTTTAGAAAGTTGGCATTTTCTTGACTTAGGCATTTTGTGCCTGCAGCTTGTACATGGTGTAGCTGATAGTTGAGCTTTGTGTATTCCTCCTAGAAAGCCATACACAATGGGGAGCTAATTGTGCCTGGATGGGCCATCACTGTCAGGATGGTAGGGAGGAGATGGGCACAGCTCCACTTATACTTGAGGAGGCTGTGTCCTGTCTCCACAAAAAAGGACTGCAGACCTCCTGGAGCAAGGGCAGGGAAGACAGGATCCCTGGTGACCTCAAAAAGAAACCTCTAGAAGCCTCTCTCCCACTTAAAAGGCACAACTTGGCATAAATACTGGACCTCAGATCCCAACTCTTCAGTACACTTCTGGACCTGCGAATCGTCTGCCAGGAAGAAGGACTGCTGAGCTACTGAAGGACTGTCACTCTGCGAGACTGCTGTCCTGTTGGACTACTGCCTTGCTGTGTGGCTGCCTTGCTGTACTTACCTGCTGCCTGCTGCCTTTTTGCCTGGGTGAGAAGGATTGGACCTGCATCTCTTGAACCCAGAAATCCAGAGTGACTCCAAGGGCTTGTTGGCTGTCCTCCTGACTTCAGCCTCAGGAACAGAAGGCTCATACATCCTTGGTCCTGCAGCGGGACTCTGCCATCTGTGAATATACCCTGCCAAGTGGTACCATCCCAGACCTGGACCCTTGGAAGTGGGCCTAAGGTGCTCTGCCAGTCTCTGTGGGCGAGCAGAACCAAAGCATCTCCTCTGCTGCATGATGCAAACCTGAGCAGAACCGATGCATCACTGCAGCTGCGTGGATCAGAACTGCTGCAAAGACCGTCATTATATCGCAGAGCACCACCGCATCAGAACCACCTTGTATCCCTCGTCGACGGCAGCTTTGACAGCGATGAAAGACTTCGCATCGCAGTCTTGCAGCTCATCGGAACCGATGCATCACCCCAACTGTGCAATGCATCCTTGACTTCGGACATCACATCACAAGCCCTCGTCGATGGGATCTTTGATGCCGATGCATCACGACCTTGCACTGCAGCCTTGCCACATCTCGGAACCGGGGCATCACTTTCGAAGCATGAGGCATCTTCAACGTGTAACCTCGCAACACTCCACAACCAAGGATTTAAAGTACTTTGTTCAGCAGACCTAACTGGGTCCCTGTAGCTGACTTGCACTCCATTGCAGTTAGCCTGGGTGTGTGCCTTTGCCCCGGTCTAGTGCGACCAGATATCCACAGCTGGCACCTTGCACATTCACTAAAATATTTAAAATTGAATATCTCTGGTTCTGCCAACTGGATTTGTGTTGTATTGGTCTTGTTTTAGTCATTAAAAATTACTCTGTTTTTCTAATACTGTTGTGGACTCCTTATGTGGTGTGTTTTCATATGTGTTCTGTTTGCAGTGCTGCATAAATACTTTACACATTGCCTCTGAGATAGGCCTGACTGCTCTGTGCCAAGCTACCTGAGGGTTGAGCACAAATTAATTTAAGGTTTGCTTGTGACTTTACCATGAGAAGAATTGTGGGTGCTGCTTGAGAAGGATTTCAACCCCCCAACCAGTAACCCAATTTCTTACAACTCATAAAAGGATTTAGGGCCTGATGTACGACATTTCCTCTTCCAAAAAGTGGCCACAAATTTCACACCGAGGTTTTGTGAATGGAAAATAATTTTTCGAAGCAACATATGTACCAATATGCCAGTTCACATAATTCTGAATCATAGTGTTTCTTAATCCATCCCACCTCATTAATATTCATGAGGTAGGGCCTAAATTGTGACTTACTCCGATTGGATACCCTCACAGGAAAGGTGGCCTGCTCGAATCAGCAGACCAACATGTCTGTGATTGCATTTTAATAAAGAATACTTTTTTAATGCAGCCCATTTTCCTTAAAAGAAATAGGACTCCATTTAAAAAGAAACGTTTATAATTTTTTTATAGTTTGTGAACAAACTTTATTATTACCTTCACGAAGGAGAATGGGTTCCAGCAGGTCCCCTACCCTTTTGCGAATGTGTTACCACCCCAAGTCAGAAGTCAGCAACTTTTCAAAGTTTTGCGACAGGATTCTGTTCAGAAAACTTTGATTCATCCATTAAAAAGTTGCTATTTGAAAGACACTTCCTAGACTCACCCTTTCCAAATAGATATTTGTTATGGGTTTCTAAAAGCATTTTGTGATTCAGTAACCTGTTAATGAATTGCAAAATGGATTTGCTACATAACAGCTAGCCATTATGCAGTTACAAGGCTAGGGCCAGATTTATCATAGCATTGCGTTGCCTTGTGTCACACATGGTGCTGTAAAGGCAAACCAATACCTATATTGAATTTACCAAGCAATGCAATAACATAGTGGGTAGAGTATACGTTTTCACATGGATTCACCCATTCTTTTTGGCACATTCCCAGATTTACCAGTACTGGTAAACCTGGGAATGTGTCAAAATGCTATACTTTCCCAGGGTATAGCACTCCTCTTTCTAAGAGTGCTGCATTTTGCAGCACACTTACAAAGAGGAAAACACCTCAGAAGAGTGTTTTTGTGCAGAAGGTGTCTCATCCTGCGCAAACACAATCATGCCTACAACTAAGGGACCCTTGTACCATGGCGCAATTGGGGTGCCTGCATTGGTGCTAGGCAGCAGATTGTGCACCAGTGCAGGCAGAGAACAGGAATGCAACATGTCATGATAGATATGGCACATTCCTACCCTCTACCCTTCATGCAGTGCAGCGCAGAAAGTTGTCTTGCTGTGTTGCGTGACAGAATGACAAGTCTGGCCCCTAATAATTTTGCAAATTCCAGTCTTTGCCACCACAAAATTGCTTTGTACATCAGGCCCTAACTAATGCAACATTTGTATGTCAGTATCCTACTCACCATGACAGGGAGTGGGTTTGGAAGGGATGTTCCTGCAAAGGAATGTCCTGTAAATTTGTGCAAACCCACAAATATGCATACTTGTGGGTATTCACAAACTCCAACCTGATCCCCTCAAACCAAGTAAATCCCTTTCAAAGATGGTAAAGAGGAGGGGAAAAACTAAAACTGGGGGGCTGTGGGAAAATGGGAGTCTCTGTGGAAAAACAAATTTTCCCGATGAAGAAAAAAGGGGAAATGCTAGCAAGTGCATTTACATTTTGCTGATTTTTGAATGAGTGAATATAGAAGTGTACATGTTCTCTTGCAAACAGAAACCTGACACTGTTGCACGTTACCTCAATTGTGCATTTGGTCTCATCTTTGGTTCTCTCCTGTCTCTAACCGGCTCCTTTTGATCATGTCAGTGCATGGGATCTGACCTAATAGTTCCTATCACTGCATGCTAATGGTGGCAAAATGATGCCCAGGTATAGGTGTCACAATACCCAGTGACAATAAAATGATCAAAAGCGGTTTAAGGGATGGCCAAAGCGGGCCCCTACCTTCCTAGGGGCCTCCTGGTAATGTGATCTTTCTATCATATGAGGACATCTTTGTCAATTTTTCTATATTGCTTTCTTTTACAGGCTTGAATTGGCAGAAAATAGGAAATAAAATTCAAGGTTGTTCTGAATGGGGGCCTCAAAATATGTTTGGCCCAGGGCCCTAAAAATTCCCAAGATGACTCTGAAAATCTTGTACCTGCTGTAAACCCCCAGCATCGCTTCTGTGTTTTTTTTTAACAATGCAGCTTTGGCTGTAGAGAAAATAAGACCTACTTTAATGGACTCTTCTCAGTTGATAGCAAGGTCACATTTTTTCTTCAGATGATATTCTGCACGTGTGTCCCACTTCTTTTCATCTCTCCAGAATGGAACCTGTCAGAGAATCTGATTCAGCATCGAGGTTCAAAGTGATTTCAGAAAATCCTAACCCCCCCTCTTTCAAAGAAGACGATGACACACCCAAAGCACAAACTTTGAAGTATAGTACTATAAAACAATTTGCAACAACTATCCCCAGATCTACTCAATGTGGCCAATTTTATAGGTCAGGTTCAAAGAAAGAAAGACCCCTACACTGCCATTATCAGGTTTATGATGGTCAAGACTGTTTTAGCCAGGAAGGAGGGCTTGGAAAAAGTCTTCATAAATGAGTCCCATCTTTTCCAGCTAGAGATAGTTGTAATGCTACGCAAATTGGGCCCATATACATCATTTCCTTGAACATGGACAAATCCAGATATTGGTGACATAGACTTTGAGGCCTTCAAAATTATTTTAAAAAAATAATAAACAGTGTACATACAAATTGTTGGAAATGACCATCTATTGTGTGGAATTCCCCAAGATTTTGCCTTCTGTTCCTGAACTTGTTTCTGTTGTCCATAGAACAGTGCAGTTTACCCCTGCCAACCAGATGTAAAGTGCTTGTGCTCTCCTTTTTAAACATGGTAACATTGGCATACATCTAATCCACACATTTGATTTACTTCTAAGTCTCTAGTATATGATACTACCGGTACCCAGGGTTGGTAAATTTAATTTTACTAGTGGGCTGCAGCACGCATTGTGCCACCCACTGCAGAAACCCTGTAAAGCATGTCTCCAGTCTTGCCACTGCAGCCTTGATGGGCAGTTTATAAACTGCAAACTTGACATTTCACAATCCCCCTTTTGGCAGGCCTAAGCCTTCCCTTTTAGTTTCAATGTGTCACTCCTATGGTAAGTGTTATTGCCCGATAAGGCAGAGTGCATGGTATTAAAAAGTAGGAGATGTAGAAATTAAGGGACTTATTTATCAAAAAGTCACGCAGTGCAGCAAACCACTTTGTAGCGCTGCATGACAGGGAAGGGGCAGGAATGCGCCATATTTAACATAATACTGTGCATTCCTGTCTTTACCCAGTGCTGGGGCACAATGTGCTGCCTAGCGCCAACACAAGGCACCCTTGCACCATGGTACAAGCGTGCCTGCATTTGTAAGCAGGATTGTTTTTGTGCAAGAAGGGACACCTTCCTGCACAAAAACAATCCCCTGAGGCATTTTCCTCTTTTTATATGTCCCGGAAAATGCACCACACATAGAAAGAAGAAAAAAAAAACTGGAGAAATAAAGATATTTCTCCTTGTTATGAATCGCCAGGGGATGCGTGGCAGTTTTGATGCATTCCCAGGTCTACCAGTAATGGTAACTCTAGGATTGTTCATCACAAAGTTGAGACACGCAAAATTTGTGTCCCAAAAGAGTTGCACAGCTGGATACACATTTGTGAAACAATTTTACACGTACTCCATAGTGTTGCCAAAGTTCATCCAATTTTATTTCCATTTTTTAACCATTTAATCCGTCACGTCAAAGAAAGGAAGTTGTAAACAACTGCTGAATAATTAAAAGTACAAACTGGGGCGATGGGGAGAGACTTAGATAAACGGCACAACCGAGGGGATTCATTTGGTTTAAAAACAACAGACACGAGTTTACGAGGGTGGTTTTACAATGATGTTTGAACTAAATAGCGGCTGTACTAAGTGCTGAATGACCACGAGAATAAACGGGGGTAATGGGGAGAGATCTTAGATGGATGACATAACTGAGGGGTTAATCACCAGCGGTTCGGAGTAGAGTAAGAGTGGTTCCAAGGTTATTTAGTTTCATTTTGTTTTCCTGTTTGGGGAGGTTGATTTTGGGTGCACAAAGTGGGGATTGATTGGAGAAAAGTTAAATAGCAAGCACTATGGTTTAGGATATGTATGTTATTTATTTTTTTGAAATGTTATGCACATAGGACACGGGTTTATTATTAACTTTAATTGTATTCAAATTGTGTGTGATTGATGCACATTTTTTAATTATTGTAGATACCCCTGAAGAAGGTCAATATTTGACCGAAATGCATTGGGTGAATCAATATGTATTGGAGGATGGAGTTCACTTACGTGCCTGTGAATAGGCCCGGATGGGCAATTCCTGAGTAACTTAAATGCGTGAAAAATTTGAACTTCCTTTCTTTGACGTGACGGATTAAATGGTTAAAAAATGGAAATAAAATTGGATGAACTTTGGCAACATTATGGAGTACGTGTAAAATTGTTTCACAAATGTGTATCCAGCTGTGCAACTC
Organism: Calotriton arnoldi; assembly: GCA_963921515.1. Lineage (NCBI taxonomy): Eukaryota > Metazoa > Chordata > Amphibia > Caudata > Salamandridae > Calotriton > Calotriton arnoldi. The sequence goes on from CAWUFW010003396.1 coordinate 26,664, forward strand.
TTTTGGGACACGAATTTTGCGTGTCTCAACTTTGTGATGAATTCTTACCCATTGCGCACTTGGAACGGAGCGCATAAAGAGTGAATGCACGCTAAACATGATAAATGGATTATAAATTAGAACTTTGACAAACCAAGGTGTGCTTCAGACTTTTTTCAGATGTAACTCTAGGATTGTGCCAAAATTCATGGGTGTAATGTGGAAACACCTACGCACCACCTATTGAATGCCTCCTGGGGCAGAGTAATGCAATGCAGAGATTTGTGTTGCGTTGCGTTACTCTAGATTTATCAAGCCACTCAGGGCCACACAAGGGGGCCTTGCAGTGGCTTGATAAATCAAATTTATGAGTTGCACCACTTTTGTGCCCCATTGCGTGACGCAAGGGCGACGCAACTCATTAATAAGTATGACCCAAAGGTTTTACATGTCCTGGCAGTGAAAAACCTCCAAAGGTCTTTTTCTCTGTGGCAATGTTGGCTCTTCCTTGGAAAACACTGGGTGACATTATAACAACTTATAATACTTAACTTCAGTTTGGGAGAATTTAGAAAATTATCCAAGGGCTAATTTTACTAGAAATTATTGGTAAAGTCGGGTTTTATATTACTATTAGGGAAAAGACACTTTTAGAAAATTGACTTTTTCCTTCCTTCTGCCAGAGTCTAGTGTCACTTGCCTGCTGATGGGTCCACTGTAGTGAGATGTGGATTACTTCCAGAAAGCAGACAAAGGGCTTTGGTTGTGGTTTGGAGGTGAGTTTTTCTTCCTTGGGCAGGATGGCCTGGGGACTGTGCCCAGCCCCTGCCTGAGCTTCTAAAGCTGCCTACCCTATCACTGGCAGATGTAGCTCACACCTGGGCCTGCTTCCCATTTTCTTTCTAGTCAGGCTGGCTCTGAACCCAGTTGGGAAGGGTGGAACTGCCCAGAACTGGTTTAGTGGATGGAGAAAGGGTTGTCCTCCACCTACAGGCTGACACTGAGCATATAGGTGGACCCCACAGACCTATCCTCAAACAACCCATGGACTTGAGAAGAGTCAGAAGCAGGACTGCCCTGCTGTCTGAATCCTGAAGGAAGAGTGGACCTACTTGCTCAAACCCAGGAGCCCAGAAGTGATTCCAGGGCCAGTTGGCTGACCTTCTGTGTGAGTTACTGGGAGACAACATACTTCCAGAGGTTTCTTTCCTGCAACTGCCCAGCTAACCAGTTCCAACTGAATCTGCCCTGGACCATGCTGCTGGCCTCTGTTGAAGTGAGTTTCAACCCCCAGGTGGTGTCCCCCTGACCAGGTCCTGAACCTTTGGCTGGTGCTAAATTATACTCCTCCTGTCCAAAGTGCAGATATTCTGAACCTTTTTTGCAAACTTTTCCTCTGAAGAATCGAAGGGAGACCGGGATCACCAATGGGCTGAAACCATCAACATTGTATCACCTATCAGATCTAACTTGGCAGTTTGCTGAAGGAGATCCAATTTCAAGAAAAGTTTGTAAGCCCAAACGTAGAGGGCTACACTGAGACCAACACCGAGCCACATCCATCTTCCTCGGTACAGACTTTGGCCGCTTGAAGCTCTACCCACCTTCATTCATGACTACCCCTGGACCCCTCTCTCTTGCACCCCACTATTGTCGAACACTGCTTCAGATCCAGATTGCGGCTTGCCCCACCAACGACTCATTGACAGCCACGTTTTCTCCTGAAAATGTTCTCAGAAGGTAAACTTTCAATACCTGGTCATTGTATCTGACCGGCAGTCTATCGCGGCCAGCTTTAACTTTTGACTTTGACCTGGTCTAGCACGACCAGATTCCCACCCGTGGTGCTTTGTGCTTTTTGGCACTATTTTTAACTCAAAATGTAAAAACTAATTTCTCTGGTTCTACGTATTGGATTTTTTTCATTTTGGTGGCATTTTATTTATTAAAATATCCTCTATTTTCCTAAATTGGTTTGGCATTTTCTCATGTTGTGGTTTCACTTTCTTACTGTTTGAGAACCATGTAAATACTTTACACATTGTATATAAAGTTACACCTGACTGCTCGGTGCCACAGCTACCGGGGATTGAGAGCAGGTATGTTTAGTGATTTTTATGGTTAACCCTGATAAGGATTGTGATTATTATTTGAAGTGGGTTTTCATCCTCTTCAACTAAAACTCCAATTTCTTACACACATTAATTCTAAACAAATCACAAACAATTTAAAAACAATGCAATATAAATCCAAGTTACAGTTTAGAAACCATTTGTTAATTCATAAGAAAAGCAAAGATTTTTCTGAGTCCTACCTGATAGAGTGCAGCACCCTTGCTACGAAATGCCTTCAAAAACACTTTTCCAGGCAGCTTGTCACCAAAACCTCAGTTTTACTGATAAATGCTATTTGGAACAATAAATTAGGCGAGCTTCATATCCTTTAGCATCTCCAATATTACCAACGTTTTCTGATGTACACGCTAGGGGTTTGCAAATGTTGTTTAACACTGGCAAAGGTTTGCAAAATTCCTGATTTTGACATCTATGAGGTTGTCCATGTTTTCCAGGTAATGCTTGACTTCCCCCTCTCAAATTTTATCTGCAGATTATACAATGATATTTTCTGCATTCCAAGAACCTTTTCAATTAAATCAAACAATGGGAAATGCATGCATGAAGTTGCAAAGTGTTTCAAAGAACTGGACAAAGGCTGTGAGAGCAAAATGTTGCAACTTTGCACAGTCCAAGTCCACACATCTTTCACAATGTTAACAGGTGACCCATATCAGGCCCATACTGGTGAACTCACTCAAGCTCTGATCTGGGTCTGAACATAGAGATATGAACCCTGGCCAGACTATACTTTCTTCAGAACCAGAGGGACTCCCCGCCTTAACTGACTAAGGTCCTCATTTATGTGTTGGCCAATGAATTTTGATATGTGCAGTAAATCCTCTTACCACACATATTGCAATTGCGAGTATTACAGTTTTTAGCACAGCCCGTACATACTGCATGTAATTAAAAAAACACCCTCCAGATAAAGGAAGAAAAACTTACAAGATAAATTATTTTTAGTTAGAGAAAAAAATAATTTCTGAAGTTAGCTGAACAATCTGCCTACATTCCCTACCTAAACATTCGTATTTTATGAAATATGTAAAAGTATGAAAACTCAGGGCCAGGGAAACTGGTGTAAGCGTGTTTGTTTCATAAAAAGTGTTTGAAGCTTGCAACAATTGCAAGTTGGGCCTGTTTGCGTAGGAAAGTTTATGAAATACCCCATAGGAGGTGCCATTTATGATAAGACATATGCCACATGCTTACTAAATCAGGTCTTGTTTGAATCCATATCTGAACTATGACTCTTTGGAACGAAAATCGAATATAAAACACCCAGCCTGGCTGCCCTAGTTGGTGAAACTTCATTTTGTGTAATCCTAAACGAGGAATCTCTTTTCTATGAAATATGTGACGACATTCAAAAAGAAAAGGAGGAAAGCAATGGTACAAATAATCAGGTAAGGAGAAAAAGCGGCAGGATCTATGGAGCGGGCAAGAAGGAAGAGGCATAGGTAGGATTTCAATACTAGGGCATAGTGTAGGAGAGTAGGATCTGCTTCACATGGGTACCCCCACTTTTTGCTGATGCTTCACTGTTTTTCGACTTTAGTCTGGCTGGGGCCCTGCTAATCAGAACCCCAGCCTAGCTGCTTCCTCTCTAAAATGGTTTCCATGTGCCTTAGGCACATCTCTGATTGGAATCTGGAGTGCCCTTATAAGTCCCTAGTATATGGTATACTATGTACCCAGGGCATAGGTACCTCAGAGGCCTACCAGGGGCTGCAGCATGTATTGTACCACCCCTGGAAGGCCATCCAAAATGACACCACAGGTCTGCTACTGCAGCCTGGGTAAGGTGGTGCATGCACCCCTTACAGTGGTATGGGCTACCTATATCACTTCAAAAGAGGGGGGTGAGAGTGCACACCGTTTTCTTCCATATTTCATCCTTTAGTATTTTCAACGTTTAATCTGTTTGCGTGCAGCCCGGTTTTTAACGTGATCTGCCCAGACACGTGCTTATGAGACATTTGAAAAAAGGGGCTAGGTGACGCCCCAATGCCGGACGCACAGCGTTGCTTCATCCATGACACAAATACCACAATTATTCCAATTTCTCAAAATTTTATTCCATTTTTATCCACTTCTTTTTTAAATTCATTGCTTGTACTCCAGTCACATGAGAGACACTTATTCACTGTATCCTAAATGCTGTCGATTCGCCCATCCAGGCTTTATTCTGAAGCACGGAGTGTGCATAAGTGATCCTCAAAGGTTAATCTGTGTTACCCAATGCATTTCGGGCCGTACCTGGCCCATCGTCAGGGGTTATCTACAAATTCAAAACATTCCTGTTAGACTGTGTTTTTTTAATCTGCCTAAACATAATAAAACGGTATTCCTATTGTTAAAAAATACGACTCACGCCGCAATCAACGTCTGCCCACTGAATTCATTAACTGCCTTTTTCCCGGAACAGTCTCTCCCCAACTGCCACAAATGCATGTGTTACCCCACCACTATTCAAGATATCACTCCTTGATACCTGTTCGTGTTTAAAAAACCCTTTCAAAACACATTGTTCCTCCCGCAAAACTTTATCCAAAGGAGCCCATACCTTAACAGACTGTTTTCTATCGTGTTTGAAATCCTTCTGGTGCCCGCTTCCTCCTCACTCTACTTAAACACCTGTGGCGAATCCCCGCCCCTTCGTGCTTTACCGATTGACATCCTGCAATACTTTGACCTCCAGAGCCCATAGTGCACTACGAAAACTATAGAGTTGATCCCTGTTTTATATTTGTACCCGATCATGTTCTTGCACTAGCACAATTCAATTTTTATGCTCATATTCACTAAACATATCTTGATGACTTATTTGTACCTGAAACTAATGTGTGCACCCTATCTGTACCCCTGTCAATCTGTAGTTCTCAAACACCTCCCCAATCTGTCACTAAGCTTATTTCATTTGTAAAAACCTTTCTATTTAGCGAAACCCCTCCCTTCCAAATCGCCCTCTCACGAAAGCTAACGCACCTCTTTATCCATCAAGTTCCACAATGCATTACGTTCACCATCATCTCCTTTTACAATCTAGTTCTTATCCGCCATTTCTATATGCTCTAACAACACACTATATCTTGACTATCCCGATATTTATACTTGAATTCCCCGCCCACCCGCAGTTGTCATTTGTAACGTTGATTAAAAACTATTCAGTGAGTCATTTTAACATGAATTTACACATTAACCGTTGATAACATAAATATGCCATGAGTTCAACCAACAATCCTCCATGGTATGTCTCGAAAAATTGTTCATGAAAATCCCTTTGGGGAAATGTTTGACAATAGTCTCTCCTGTGACAAGGTAATTTTATCACTACCATTGCACACACATATAAACCTATAAGTCACTCCTATGGCAGGCCTTACCAATCCTGAAGGCAGAGTGCTTGGTTTCTATGTGAGAGGGTGCCCCTGCATGAGCAGAGCCCCTCTGCAGCATCCGGAGTCCCTCCTCTGATGCTGTTTGTGGTACAGCCTGACCATATACTCTTAAGTGCATTATATCCTCGCGGTATAATGCTAACTTTGGACTGGCTGCACCAAAACATGTCGTGTTTGGTGTCAAACATCTTGGAATACTACCCCCCCCCGCCAATCCTGGCAGCGGGGGTAGCATTCCACCCTTCTAGAGGGAGAGACATGTACACACCGGGCTACCCAGTAACTTCTTTCCAGAGCCCTGGCATCACAAAATGGATGCCGCTGCCACAGACACAGGTCTGGCCTCCTGCTGCTGACTGAAACTCCGGCAGGGGAGGCCTGGACAATAGGTTTCCTGTCGAAGGGAGGTGTGACCACCTCCCCAGACAGGATAGTGTGTATTGGGGCTGGGCGGGAGCACCCTCTGGTGCTTTGAAGTCCTGCACTGGGGGCACATTTGGTGTCCCTGTGCATACCCCAGTTCAAACCGGTTCAGGGGCTTCCAGCCCCTGCTCTGGCTCGAAACTGGACAAAGGGAAATGGGTGTAACCACCCCTCTGCCCTGACCCTCCCATAGGTGGGTCCCCAGAGTATGTCCAACCCCCTAACTTAGTATAAGAAGCAATTGTCCGGTCTGCATCGCTGAAGCTCCCGCCGGACGCCGAAGTCTTTGCAACACCAGAGGTGGATTTCCAGACTTCCCCGAGGCTGCCCTGATTCCCCAGCAAAGCTGAGGCCCGTAGCTGTCGTGGGTAACGTGGAACCGTGACCCCTGGACACTGAGTACTTTTGTAAGTGCATACTCTTCCTGGTTTCCCACGAAGTTGTGCTTTGGGCTCCGAGTAGCCCCCGCCTCCAGCACCGACTGCACCGAAGATCACTGGCCTCCACTCCACGAGTGTCCTGTGAGCCAGCTCCAAGTGCATCCACTTGAGGCTCCTTCGCGGTCACTAGTGTTTAAGACTAAATACATATATTTTATATATATACCTGGTGTGGTCCTCTTTCATTTGGTCACTCAAGAGATTATAGACCGGTAAAACAAGCTGCTTTACATTCCTTCAAGACTTAGCCTGAAGGCTGCTCTCCATAGCTACCACTAGGATAGCTTTCAATAAAGGTTGTCTTTAACCTATCTCCAATAAGGGGTTGTTTGGACTGGTGCAAGGTGCCCACTATAATTAGTGGACAGCATATACCAGGCCAACTTCTCACATTGGTGTGCAGCGTGTGGGATTCCAGCTTGCTATTGTTTTACCAGATAATCTCAATTGAATTGATCAACTGAAAACCACTAAGGGTACCTTAGGTACATATAAATCAAGCTTAGGATACAGTAAGTTCTACTGAACTTAGAGTTGTGTGTTAAGGGATAGCACACCCTTTCTACAACTCAAGAGAGTTTAGTAGGCCACACTAGAGTAGGTAGTGCATACACCACACCACACTAGTAATGTCTTCACTGCCAGGAACCAGTGAGCTCCTGCCATCCAGATATGACAACCTCACATTCTTGGAATTGAGAGAGTTGTGCAAAGTTAGGAAGTTGAAGACAGGCAAAAGTGCCAACACCCAACTTCTCCTGGAGATGCTTCTGCTAGATGATCTTAGAAGACCCATAAGCTCTGAAAGGGTAGGCAGAGAGGGTGGGGCAGAAGATGAGGGAGGGGCCAGGGATGAAAATGCCCAGGACCTGACCTCTGAAACTGGCCAGGGGGATGACAATGATCCTGACCTGGAAAGTGCAGCTACTCCTGAGGAAGAGGAGGAGGCCCAGGATGACCTCCCTTTGTCCCCCCAGGAAGAGTTGTGAGTGTGCCCAGAAGGACTAGATCTCCTTCTCAGGAGTCTAACCACTCTGACACCTCAGTAGGGACCTCTGTCTCCTCTCATGGGAGGGAATCCTCTCATGAGAGGAGAGACTGCTTCAGTATGAACAAGCCCAGCTTGAGCTCAGAAAACAGCAGTTGGCTATAGACAGGGAGTCCCTAGATCTCTATAGACAGAGAAAAAGATGGGACTAGAGTCCCATGGTGGCAGCAATTTCCCCAGAGATAGGGAAAGGTCTTATGACCATAGAAACCTGAGCAAGATTGTCCCTCCCTACCAGAGTGGGGATGACATCCACAAATGGATAACTGCACTGGAGAGGGCCTGTAAAGTACAGAGGGTCCCTCAGGAGCAGTGGGCAGCAATCTTGTGGCTCTCCTTTGCAGACAAAGGTAGAGATAAGCTCCTCACTGTTAGAGAGGAGGATGCTGACAATTACAAAGTCTTGAAGAGTGCTCTGATTGAGGGGTTTGGCCTAACAACTGAACAATACAGGTTAAAGTTCAGAGATACCCAAAAGCACAGACTCAAGACTGGGTGGACTATGTGGATTGTTCTGCTAAGGCTCTGGAAGGTTGGTTGATGGGCAGTAAGGTATGTGACTTCACAGGATTGTACAATCTTATCATGAGGGAGCAGATTCTTAATAACTGTCAAAATCAGCTGTTGCATCAGTACCTGGTGGACTCTGATCTGACCTCTCCCCAAGAATTGGGAAAGAAGGCAGACAAATGGGTCAGAACCAGGGTGAGGCAGAAGGTACAGAACCAAGGTGGTGACCCTAAGAAGCAAGATTCTAAAAACTCTGATAAGGGTGGGGAGAAGGGTAAAGACCAGAAGTCTTCACAAGGCCCCCAAAAATCTACTTCAGGTGGGGATTCACAGTCTAACAAGGGAAAAGGCCAAAAGAAACCATGGTGCAAAGTCTGTAAGCAAAAGACACACTGGACCAGTGATTGCACCAAGTCCAAAGACTCTATTCCAGCCCCCACCAATGCCCCTAAGGCACCTGTTCCCCCTAGTGCAGTTACAATTGGTGGTCGGAGTACACAGGCCAAGGGTTTAGTAGGGTTGACCCTGGGTAATGAGATGAGCTCTGGCCTAGTCAGAGAACTCACTCAGGCTGTCCTAGTCTGTGATGGAGGCATGGATGTGACCTCCTCTGTGAGTCCCAGTAATCTGGGCAAGTAAAGGCAACAGCCCTTAATCAATGGAAAAGAGGCTTTGGCATTTAGGGACACAGGGGCAAGTGTCACCATGGTGACACAAGACCTTGTGGATCCTGGGCAGATTATACTTGGTGAAATGTACCAAGTGACCAATGCTAGCAATGTCAGAACAGACCATACTCTGGTAGTTGTTAACTTCTCCTGGGGAGGGGTAACTGGCCTTAAGAAGGTTGTGGTGAGTGCAAACCTACCAGTGGAATGCTTGCTTGGCAATGATCTTGAAACTTCAGCTTGGGCAGAAGTGGAGCTCAGGACCCATGCAGAAATGCTGGGGATCCCTGCAGATGTGTTTGCTGTGACCAGGTCACAGAGCAAAATGTCTAACACTGAACAGGCCTTGAATCCTGGAACCATGGACCAAGTGCCATCCAAGAGGAGGAGTAGTAGGGTTAAGGCAGTGCCTTCCCCCTTGGCTCAGAAGGAAGATCAGTCTCTTGAGGGGGATGATCTCAGTCCTGAGGAAGGAACTGTCCCAGAGGAGCTTGAACCTGACCAGGTTGAGTTCTTGGGGACAGGGGGCCCTTCCAGGGCAGATCTGAGCCAGGAGCAGCAGAGCTGCCCCTCTCTTGAACCCCTCAGACAGCAAGCTGCTGCTGAGGCTGCTGGGAATGCTAGTGGTCCCCATAAAGTGTATTGGGATGATGGACTCTTGTACTCAGAGTGTAGAGACCCCAAGCCTGGTGCCACCAGGAGGTTGGTTATACCTCTGAAGTTCAGGGGCTTCCTATTGACCCTAGCCCATAACATTCCTCTAGCAGGTCACCTGGGCCAGAACAAGACTTGGGACAGAATTGTCCCTCACTTTCACTGGCCCCACATGTCTGAAGACACCAAGGAGTTTTGTCGCTCCTGTGTAACCTGCCAGGCCAGTGGCAAGGCAGGTGGCACTACAAAGGCCCCCTGATACCACTACCTGTGGTGGGGGTTCCCTTTGAAAGGGTGGGGATTGACATTGTTGGTCCCATGGAGCCCCAAACAGCATCTGGGCACAGGTTTATCCTGGTGGTGGTGGACCATGCCACTAGGTACCCAGAGGCTATTCCCCTTAGGACCACTACAGCACCTGTGGTGGCAAGAGCCCTCCTGGCAATTTTCTCAAGAGTGGGCTTCCCTAAGGAGGTTGTATCAGACAGGGATGCAAACTTTATGTCTGGATACTTGAAGGCAATGTGGAAGGAGTGTGGAGTGACTTACAAGTTCACCACACCCTATCACCCACAATGCAATGGTTTAGTTGAGAGATTCAACAAAACCTTAAAGGGCATGATTAAAGGGCTCCCAGAAAAGCTCAGGCGAAGATGGGACATACTCTTGCCCTGCCTTTTATTTGCATACAGGGAGGTGCCTCAAAAGGGGTTGGCTACAGCCCTTTTGAACTTTTGTTTGGTCACCCTGTCAGGGGTCCATTGTGCTTGGTGAAGGAAGGATGGGAGTTACCTCTCAAGCCCCCAAAGCAAGACATAGTGGACTATGTACTTGGTCTCCGCTCCAGGATGGCTGAGTACATGAAAAAGGCAACTAAAAACCTTGAGGCTAGCCAGGAACTGCAAAAAGCCTGGCATGACCAAAAGGCTGTACTGACTGTTTACCACCCAGGACAGAAGGTGTGGGTGCTGGAGCCAGTGGCCCCAGCAGCTCTCCAAGACAAGTGGAGTGGACCCCATACCATTGTTGAACAGAAGGGTGAGGTTACCTATTTAGTAGACCTAGGAACACCCAGGAGTCCCCACAGGGTTCTCCATGTCAACAGGTTGAAACCATATGTGGACAGGGCAGACATGGGCTTGCTCATGGCTACTGATGAGGGACAGGAGGAAGAGAGTGACCCACTCCCTGACCTGCTCTCACAGAACCCTGATGATGGGTCAGTGGATGGTGTAGCCTTGGCAGGCAGCCTCACTGCCCAGCAGCAAACTGATTGCAGACAGGTGCTCAATCAGTTCAGGCATATGTTCTCTCTGACACCAAGTCAGACCACCTGGTGCACTCATGAAGTGGACACTGGGGACAGTCTGCCTATTAAAAATAAGATTTATAGGCAACCTGACCATGTCAGGGACTGTATCAGGACAGAAGTCCAGAAGATGTTGGATTTGGGAGTTATTGAACCCTCAGATCGCCCTTGGGCTAGTCCAGTGGTCCTTGTGCCAAAACCTCACACCAGTGGTGGGAAAAGAGAGATGAGGTTTTGTGTGGACTACAGGGGTCTCAATGCAGTCACTAGGACTGATGCCCATCCAATACCCAGGGCAGATGAGCTAATAGACACTTTGGCATCAGCCAAGTATCTAAGCACATTTGACCTAACAGCTGGCTACTGGCAGATCAGGCTAGCTGATGATGCAAAGCCAAAAACAGCATTCTCAACCCCTAATGGGCATTATCAATTTGTGGTAATGCCCTTTGGTTTGAAGAATGCACCTGCCACTTTTCAGAGGTTGGTGAACACAGTCCTTACAGGTCTGGAAGCCTATAGTGCAGCATATCTAGATGATATTGCTGTCTTTAGCTCCACCTGGGAGGATCACCTGGTCCACCTCAGAAATGTTTTGCAGGCCCTGCAGAAAGCAGGCCTAACTATCAAGGCCACAAAGTGCCAGATAGGGCAGAGTCAGGTTGTGTACCTGGGCCACCTTGTGGGTGGAGGCCAGGTTCAACCATTGCAGAGCAAGATCCAGACCATCATGGACTGGACTGCTCCAACTACCCAGACTGAGGTGAGAGCCTTTTTAGGCCTGACTGGGTACTATAGGAGATTTGTCAAGGGGTATGGATCAATAGTGACACCCCTGAATGACTTAACTTCCAAGAAAATGCCCAAAAAGGTTCAGTGGACAGCTAGCTGTCAAAAGGCATTTGATGACCTGAAGCAGGCCATGTGCACTGCTCCCATTCTCCAGAGTCCTGATTACTCCAAGAAGTTCATTGTCCAAACAGATGCATCTGAATTGGGGGTAGGGGCTGTACTGTCACAATTGAATGATGAAGGTCAAGATCAGCCAGTAGCTTTTATTAGCAGAAGGCTGACCCCTAGAGAGAAACGTTGGTCAGCCATAGAGAGGGAGGCCTTTGCTGTGGTTTGGGCTCTGAAGAAGTTGAGGCCATACTTGTTTGGTACTCACTTCCTTGTTCAAACAGACCACAAGCCCCTCCTATGGCTAAAACAAATGAAGGGTGAAAACCCCAAACTGCTTAGGTGGTCCATTTCCCTACAGGGGATGGACTTTACAGTGGAACATAGACCTGGGAGTAACCATGCCAATGCAGATGGACTCTCTAGGTATTTCCACTTAGAACATGAAGACTCAACTGGTCAAGGTTAGTTTAATGTCTCTGCGTTTGGGGGGGGTTATGTAGGAGAGTAGGATCTGCTTCACATGGGTACCCCCACTTTTTGCTGATGCTTCACTGTTTTTCGACTTTAGTCTGGCTGGGGCCCTGCTAATCAGAACCCCAGCCTAGCTGCTTCCTCTCTAAAATGGTTTCCATGTGCCTTAGGCACATCTCTGATTGGAATCTGGAGTGCCCTTATAAGTCCCTAGTATATGGTATACTATGTACCCAGGGCATAGGTACCTCAGAGGCCTACCTGGGGCTGCAGCATGTATTGTGCCACCCCTGGAAGGCCATCCAAAATGACACCACAGGTCTGCTACTGCAGCCTGGGTAAGGTGGTGCATGCACCCCTTACAGTGGTATGGGCTACCTATATCACTACCATTGCACACACATATAAACCTATAAGTCACTCATATGGCAGGCCTTACCAATCCTGAAGGCAGAGTGCTTGGTTTCTATGTGAGAGGGTGCCCCTGCATGAGCAGAGCCACTCTGCAGCATTCGGAGTCCCTCCTCTGATGCTGTTTGTGGTACAGCCTGACCATATACTCTTAAGTGCATTATATCCTCGCGGTACAATGCTAACTTTGGACTGGCTGCACCAAAACATGTCGTGTTTGGTGTCAAACATCTTGGAATACTACCCCCCCGCCAATCCTGGCAGTGGGGGTAGCATTCCACCCTTCTAGAGGGAGAGACATGTACACACCGGGCTACCCAGTAACTTCTTTCCAGAGCCCTGGCATCACAAAATGGATGCCGCTGCCACAGACACGGGTCTGGCCTCCTGCTGCTGACTGAAACTCCGGCAGGGGAGGCCTGGACAATAGGTTTCCTGTCGAAGGGAGGTGTGACCACCTCCCCAGACAGGATAGTGTGTATTGGGGCTGGGCGGGAGCACCCTCTGGTGCTTTGAAGTCCTGCACTGGGGGCACATTTGGTGTCCCTGTGCATACCCCAGTTCAAACCGGTTCAGGGGCTTCCAGCCCCTGCTCTGGCTCGAAACTGGACAAAGGGAAATGGGTGTAACCACCCCTCTGCCCTGACCCTCCCAGAGGTGGGTCCCCAGAGTATGTCCAACCCCCTAACTTAGTATAAGAAGCAATTGTCCGGTCTGCATCGCTGAAGCTCCCGAACGGACGCCGAAGTCTTTGCAACACCAGAGGTGGATTTCCAGACTTCCCCGAGGCTGCCCTGAGTCCCCAGCAAAGCTGCGGCCCGTAGCTGTCGTGGGTAACGTGGAACCGTGACCCCCGGACACTGAGTACTTTTGTAAGTGCATCCTCTTCCTGGTCTCCCACGAAGTTGTGCTTTGGGCTCCGAGTAGCCCCCGCCTCCAGAACCGACTGCACCGAAGATCACTGGCCTCCACTCCACGAGTGTCCTGTGAGCCAGCTCCAAGTGCATCCACTTGAGGCTCCTTCGCGGTCACTAGTGTTTAAGACTAAATACATATATTTTATATATATACCTGGTGTGGTCCTCTTTCATTTGGTCACTCAAGAGATTATAGACTGGTAAAACAAGCTGCTTTACATTCCTTCAAGACTTAGCCTGAAGGCTGCTCTCCATAGCTACCACTAGGATAGCTTTCAATAAAGGTTGTCTTTAACCTATCTCCAATAAGGGGTTGTTTGGACTGGTGCAAGGTGCCCACTATAATTAGTGGACAGCATATACCAGGCCAACTTCTCACATTGGTGTGCAGCGTGTGGGATTCCAGCTTGCTATTGTTTTACCAGATAATCTCAATTGAATTGATCAACTGAAAACCACTAAGGGTACCTTAGGTACATATAAATCAAGCTTAGGATACAGTAAGTTCTACTGAACTTAGAGTTGTGTGTTAAGGGATAGCACACCCTTTCTACAACTCAAGAGAGTTTAGTAGGCCACACTAGAGTAGGTAGTGCATACACCACACCACACTAGTAATGTCTTCACTGCCAGGAACCAGTGAGCTCCTGCCATCCAGATATGACAACCTCACATTCTTGGAATTGAGAGAGTTGTGCAAAGTTAGGAAGTTGAAGACAGGCAAAAGTGCCAACACCCAACGTCTCCTGGAGATGCTTCTGCTAGATGATCTTAGAAGACCCATAAGCTCTGAAAGGGTAGGCAGAGAGGGTGGGGCAGAAGATGAGGGAGGGGCCAGGGATGAAAATGCCCAGGACCTGACCTCTGAAACTGGCCAGGGGATGACAATGATCCTGACCTGGAAAGTGCAGCTACTCCTGAGGAAGAGGAGGAGGCCCAGGATGACCTCCCCTTTGTCCCCCCAGGAAGAGTTGTGAGTGTGCCCAGAAGGACTAGATCTCCTTCTCAGGAGTCTAACCACTCTGACACCTCAGTAGGGACCTCTGTCTCCTCTCATGGGAGGGAATCCTCTCATGAGAGGAGAAAGAGACTGCTTCAGTATGAACAAGCCCAGCTTGAGCTCAGAAAACAGCAGTTGGCTATAGACAGGGAGTCCCTAGATCTCTATAGACAGAGAAAAAGATGGGACTAGAGTCCCATGGTGGCAGCAATTTCCCCAGAGATACGGAAAGGTCTTATGACCATAGAAACCTGAGCAAGATTGTCCCTCCCTACCAGAGTGGGGATGACATCCACAAATGGATAACTGCACTGGAGAGGGCCTGTAAAGTACAGAGGGTCCCTCAGGAGCAGTGGGCAGCAATCTTGTGGCTCTCCTTTGCAGACAAAGGTAGAGATAAGCTCCTCACTGTTAGAGAGGAGGATGCTGACAATTACAAAGTCTTGAAGAGTGCTCTGATTGAGGGGTTTGGCCTAACAACTGAACAATACAGGTTAAAGTTCAGAGATACCCAAAAAGCACAGACTCAAGACTGGGTGGACTATGTGGATTGTTCTGCTAAGGCTCTGGAAGGTTGGTTGATGGGCAGTAAGGTATGTGACGTCACAGGATTGTACAATCTTATCATGAGGGAGCAGATTCTTAATAACTGTCAAAATCAGCTGTTGCATCAGTACTAAGGGTGGGCGTAGTTCGCGAAGTAATGCTTCGCGAAGCTACGCAAAGTGCAGTTCGCGCTACGCAAGCTTCGCGTAGCACTACGCGAACTGCGTAGCGCACTGTTCGCAATGATTGCACAGTGCCGGATGCTTGTCCGCACTGTGCAATCATTGAAAACGGCAACTTGTACAGTGCGAGCTGTCTTTTACTGCCGCTCGAGTAGATTTTTACTCGAGCGGCAGCTCTC
The DNA here is from genome assembly GCA_963921515.1 of Calotriton arnoldi. Lineage (NCBI taxonomy): Eukaryota > Metazoa > Chordata > Amphibia > Caudata > Salamandridae > Calotriton > Calotriton arnoldi. Next base: position 41,822 of record CAWUFW010003396.1, read on the forward strand.
AACGCGGACTGGTAGTTTCTCATCGCGAGCGGTCGCGAGCATACGCGACCACTCGCAATGAGAAACCTGACCTCCCCGCGTTGAGAATCTCGCCGGGAGGTTTATTTTCACGCTCGCGATCGGCAACTTGATGTTGCTGATCGCGAACGAGAAAAAGTCTCGCCGGGATGTCATTTTGCTTGCTCGCGGTCGCCAACTTGACGTTGAGGACCGCGAGCAAGCAAAATGACCGCGGCACTACGCTACGCTACGCTACGCGTGTTCGCACTGTGCTACGTGCAATTCGCGTTGTGCGAAGTAGCGCAAGCTTCGCAAACTACGCGAGCGTAGCGTAGCACTTCGCCCAGGGTTAATCAGTACCTGGTGGACTCTGATCTGACCTCTCCCCAAGAATTGGGAAAGAAGGCAGACAAATGGGTCAGAACCAGGGTGAGGCAGAAGGTACAGAACCAAGGTGGTGACCCTAAGAAGCAAGATTCTAAAAACTCTGATAAGGGTGGGGAGAAGGGTAAAGACCAGAAGTCTTCACACGGCCCCCAAAAATCTTCTTCAGGTGGGGATTCACAGTCTAACAAGGGAAAAGGCCAAAAGAAACCATGGTGCAAAGTCTGTAAGCAAAAGACACACTGGACCAGTGATTGCACCAAGTCCTAAGACTCTATTCCAGCCCCCACCAATGCCCCTAAGGCACCTGTTCCCCCTAGTGCAGTTACAATTGGTGGTGGGAGTACACAGGCCAGGGTTTGGTAGGGTTGACCCTGGGTAATGAGATGAGCTCTGGCCTAGTCAGAGAACTCACTCAGTTCTCCTAGTCTGTGATGGAGGCATGGATGTGACCTCCTCTGTGAGTCCCAGTAATCTGGGCAAGTACAGGCAACAGCCCTTAATCAATGGAAAAGAGTCTTTGGCATTTAGCGACACAGGGGCAAGTGTCACCATGGTGACACAAGACCTTGTGGATCCTGGGCAGATTATACTTGGTGAAATGTACCAAGTGACCAATGCTAGCAATGTCAGAACAGACCATACTCTGGCAGTTGTTAACTTCTCCTGGGGAGGGGTAACTGGCCTTAAGAAGGTTGTGGTGAGTGCAAACCTACCAGTGAAATGCTTGCTTGGCAATGATCTGGAAACTTCAGCTTGGGCAGAAGTGGAGCTCAGGACCCATGCAGAAATGCTGGGATCCCTGCAGATGTGTTTGCTGTGACCAGGTCACAGAGCAAAATGTCTAACACTGAACAGGCCTTGAATCCTGGAACCATGGACCAAGTGCCATCCAAGAGGAGGAGTAGTAGGGTTAAGGCAGTGCCTTCCCCTTGGCTCAGAAGGAAGATCAGTCTCTTGAGGGGATGATCTCAGTCCTGAGGAAGGAACTGTCCCAGAGGAGCTTGAACCTGACCAGGTTGAGTTCTTGGGGACAGGGGCCCTTCCAGGGCAGATCTGAGCCAGGAGCAGCAGAGCTGCCCCTCTCTTGAACCCCTCAGACAGCAAGCTGCTGCTGAGGCTGCTGGGAATGCTAGTGGTCCCCATAAAGTGTATTGGGATGATGGACTCTTGTACTCAGAGTGTAGAGACCCCAAGCCTGGTGCCACCAGGAGGTTGGTTATACCTCTGAAGTTCAGGGGCTTCCTATTGACCCTAGCCCATAACATTCCTCTAGCAGGTCACCTGGGCCAGAACAAGACTTGGGACAGAATTGTCCCTCACTTTCACTGGCCCCACATGTCTGAAGACACCAAGGAGTTTTGTCGCTCCTGTGTAACCTGCCAGGCCAGTGGCAAGGCAGGTGGCACTACAAAGGCCCCCTGATACCACTACCTGTGGTGGGGGTTCCCTTTGAAAGGGTGGGGATTGACATTGTTGGTCCCATGGAGCCCCAAACAGCATCTGGGCACAGGTTTATCCTGGTGGTGGTGGACCATGCCACTAGGTACCCAGAGGCTATTCCCCTTAGGACCACTACAGCACCTGTGGTGGCAAGAGCCCTCCTGGCAATTTTCTCAAGAGTGGGCTTCCCTAAGGAGGTTGTATCAGACAGGGATGCAAACTTTATGTCTGGATACTTGAAGGCAATGTGGAAGGAGTGTGGAGTGACTTACAAGTTCACCACACCCTATCACCCACAATGCAATGGTTTAGTTGAGAGATTCAACAAAACCTTAAAGGGCATGATTAAAGGGCTCCCAGAAAAGCTCAGGCGAAGATGGGACATACTCTTGCCCTGCCTTTTATTTGCATACAGGGAGGTGCCTCAAAAGGGGTTGGCTACAGCCCTTTTGAACTTTTGTTTGGTCACCCTGTCAGGGGTCCATTGTGCTTGGTGAAGGAAGGATGGGAGTTACCTCTCAAGCCCCCAAAGCAAGACATAGTGGACTATGTACTTGGTCTCCGCTCCAGGATGGCTGAGTACATGAAAAAGGCAACTAAAAACCTTGAGGCTAGCCAGGAACTGCAAAAAGCCTGGCATGACCAAAAGGCTGTACTGACTGTTTACCACCCAGGACAGAAGGTGTGGGTGCTGGAGCCAGTGGCCCCAGCAGCTCTCCAAGACAAGTGGAGTGGACCCCATACCATTGTTGAACAGAAGGGTGAGGTTACCTATTTAGTAGACCTAGGAACACCCAGGAGTCCCCACAGGGTTCTCCATGTCAACAGGTTGAAACCATATGTGGACAGGGCAGACATGGGATTGCTCATGGCTACTGATGAGGGACAGGAGGAAGAGAGTGACCCACTCCCTGACCTGCTCTCACAGAACCCTGATGATGGGTCAGTGGATGGTGTAGCCTTGGCAGGCAGCCTCACTGCCCAGCAGCAAACTGATTGCAGACAGGTGCTCAATCAGTTCAGGCATATGTTCTCTCTGACACCAAGTCAGACCACCTGGTGCACTCATGAAGTGGACACTGGGGACAGTCTGCCTATTAAAAATAAGATTTATAGGCAACCTGACCATGTCAGGGACTGTATCAGGACAGAAGTCCAGAAGATGTTGGATTTGGGAGTTATTGAACCCTCAGATCACCCTTGGGCTAGTCCAGTGGTCCTTGTGCCAAAACCTCACACCAGTGGTGAGAAAAGAGAGATGAGATTTTGTGTGGACTACAGGGGTCTCAATGCAGTCACTAGGACTGATGCCCATCCAATACCCAGGGCAGATGAGCTAATAGACACTTTGGCATCAGCCAAGTATCTAAGCACATTTGACCTAACAGCTGGCTACTGGCAGATCAGGCTAGCTGATGATGCAAAGCCAAAAACAGCATTCTCAACCCCTAGTGGGCATTATCAATTTGTGGTAATGCCCTTTGGTTTGAAGAATGCACCTGCCACTTTTCAGAGGTTGGTGAACACAGTCCTTACAGGTCTGGAAGCCTATAGTGCAGCATATCTAGATGATATTGCTGTCTTTAGCTCCACCTGGGAGGATCACCTGGTCCACCTCAGAAATGTTTTGCAGGCCCTGCAGAAAGCAGGCCTAACTATCAAGGCCACAAAGTGCCAGATAGGGCAGAGTCAGGTTGTGTACCTGGGCCACCTTGTGGGTGGAGGCCAGGTTCAACCATTGCAGAGCAAGATCCAGACCATCATGGACTGGACTGCTCCAACTACCCAGACTCAGGTGAGAGCCTTTTTAGGCCTGACTGGGTACTATAGGAGATTTGTCAAGGGGTATGGATCAATAGTGACACCCTGAATGACTTAACTTCCAAGAAAATGCCCAAAAGGTTCAGTGGACAGCTAGCTGTCAAAAGGCATTTGATGACCTGAAGCAGGCCATGTGCACTGCTCCCATTCTCCAGAGTCCTGATTACTCCAAGAAGTTCATTGTCCAAACAGATGCATCTGAATTGGGGGTAGGGGCTGTACTGTCACAATTGAATGATGAAGGTCAAGATCAGCCAGTAGCTTTTATTAGCAGAAGGCTGACCCCTAGAGAGAAACGTTGGTCAGCCATAGAGAGGGAGGCCTTTGCTGTGGTTTGGGCTCTGAAGAAGTTGAGGCCATACTTGTTTGGTACTCACTTCCTTGTTCAAACAGACCACAAGCCCCTCCTATGGCTAAAACAAATGAAGGGTGAAAACCCCAAACTGCTTAGGTGGTCCATTTCCCTACAGGGGATGGACTTTACAGTGGAACATAGACCTGGGAGTAACCATGCCAATGCAGATGGACTCTCTAGGTATTTCCACTTAGAACATGAAGACTCAACTGGTCAAGGTTAGTTTAATGTCCCTGCGTTTGGGGGGTTGTGTAGGAGAGTAGGATCTGCTTCACATGGGTATCCCCACTTTTTGCTGATGCTTCACTGTTTTTCGACTTTAGTCTGGCTGGGGCCCTGCTAATCAGAACCCCAGCCTAGCTGCTTCCTCTCTAAAATGGTTTCCATGTGCCTTAGGCACATCTCTGATTGGAATCTGGAGTGCCCTTATAAGTCCCTAGTATATGGTATACTATGTACCCAGGGCATAGGTACCTCAGAGGCCTACCAGGGGCTGCAGCATGTATTGTGCCACCCCTGGAAGGCCATCCAAAATGACACCACAGGTCTGCTACTGCAGCCTGGGTAAGGTGGTGCATGCACCCCTTTCAGTGGTATGGGCTACCTATATCACTACCATTGCACACACATATAAACCTATAAGTCACTCCTATGGCAGGCCTTACCAATCCTGAAGGCAGAGTGCTTGGTTTCTATGTGAGAGGGTGCCCTGCATGAGCAGAGCCCCTCTGCAGCGTTCGGAGTCCCTCCTCTGATGCTGTTTGTGGTACAGCCTGACCATATACTCTTAAGTGCATTATATCCTCGCGGTACAATGCTAACTTTGGACTGGCTGCACCAAAACATGTCGTGTTTGGTGTCAAACATCTTGGAATACTACCCCCACCAATACTGGCGGCGGGGGTAGCATTCCACCCTTCTAGAGGGAGAGACATGTACACACCGGGCTACCCAGTAACTTCTTTCCAGGGCCCTGGCATCACAAAATGGATGCCGCTGCCACAGACACGGGTCTGGCCTCCTGCTGCTGACTGAAACTCCGGCAGGGGAGGCCTGGACAATAGGTTTCCTGTCGAAGGGAGGTGTGACTACCTCCCCAGACAGGATAGTGTGTATTGGGGCTGGGCGGGAGCACCCTCTGGTGCTTTGAAGTCCTGCACTGGGGGCACATTTGGTGTCCCTGTGCACACCCCAGTTCAAACCGGTTCAGGGGCTTCCACCCCTGCTCTGGCGCAAAACTGGACAAAGGGAAATGGGTGTAACCACCCCTCTGCCCTGACCCTCCCATAGGTGGGTCCCCAGAGTATGTCCAACCCCCTAACTTAGTATAAGTATGGGACCCCAGTCCTAGGACTTTTGATTTACCTGGACGAAACTCTGATACAGAATCCTGGACCTTTGACGCTCTACTTTAAGATTAGAGGACTGAAGAATCTCCCTTGGGGTCAAGGAGTGACTCCCCTGCTTGGCAGGCACCTAAGAAGCATTTGTCTGGTCTGCATCGCTGAAGCTCCTGCCGGACGCTGAAGTCTTTGCAACAACAGAGGTGGATTTCCAGACTTCCCCGAGGCTGCCCTGAGTCCCCAGCAAAGCTGCGGCCCGTAGCTGTCGTGGGTAACGTGGAACCGTGACCCCTGGACACTGAGTACTTTTGTAAGTGCATCCTCTTCCTGGTCTCCCACGAAGTTGTGCTTTGGGCTCCGAGTAGCCCCCTCCTCCAGCACCGACTGCACCGAAGATCACTGGCCTCCACTCCACGAATGTCCTGTGAGCCAGCTCCAAGTGCATCCACTTGAGGCTCCTTCGCGGTCACTAGTCCATTGGCTAGTGGGCCCCTCCGAAGGCAACTCTTCTTTTCCTTGGGCTTCCCTGGTTGCTCCAGACGTGCCCTGACTTACCCTTGCTGGGTGAGTCCCCCAGTCCTTGCTGGTCTGCATCAACGTCCTTTCTTTGTTTCTACAAAACTTGCCGTTGCCAAGGCTTGTTGGGTCTAATCCGGTCGCCGATACTGCAGCAATCGACAGACGTCGTGGGACAGCTCGAATCCAGCTCTTGGTCATCGTTGACACCTCCTGGACCTCGTGGCTGAAGTGTCAAGACGACTGTCAACCTACCTGAAGCACCCGACATCGGTGGGCATCCGCTCATCGCCTTCCTGGTCACTGGCTAGTGACCCAGACTCTGTCCCCTCTGCTTTCAGGTTCTTCAGATCTCTGATCCACCCTTGGATCCACCTGAACACTTTCGACTTGGTCGCCAGCAGCACTTTGCAGCAGATCGCCATTGAAAACGATGACGAAACCCGACCCTGAAAGACACCTATGCACCCGGCTTCCCTGGGTGAGGTAACTCGAATACTCCGGTGCTCCCGTGGGTATAGACTCTAGAACAACCTAGTTCTAAAGGGGTTTGCTCCAAGTCCTCCTCTAAGTGTCCTTTTTCTTTAAAACTCCAACCGCGACATTCCCCATAGAGGTCAACGGCGGCTCGCGGCTGTGTTCCACACTGCACGCATCCCCCGTGGGTCCCCTGTGTCACTACCTTGGGTGGTTCCTTGAGGGCCAAGCACTTCTACAGGCTCTAGGCCTTGTGTCTAGCTCAGTCGTGGTTCTTATACCAATTTATTGGTATATGGTTTGAGTACGCCCTAGGGCTCAAACGTGTATTTGTGCTATTACTGTTGATAACTGACTTGTAACTTATGTACTTGAACTCTAGCCTCATAAAGAGACTAGAGGGGTGTGTTTAAGACTAAATACATATATTTTATATATATACCTGGTGTGGTCCTCTTTCATTTGGTCACTCAAGAGATTATAGACTGGTAAAACAAGCTGCTTTACATTCCTTCAAGACTTAGCCTGAAGGCTGCTCTCCAAAGCTACCACTAGGATAGCTTTCAATAAAGGTTGTCTTCAACCTATCTCCAATAAGGGGTTGTTTGGACTGGTGCAAGGTGCCCACTATAATTAGTGGACAGCATATACCAGGCCAACTTCTCACACATAGGTAGAGGTAGAGGTAATAGGATATAGGTATAGAGTTAAATGGGTAAAAGCTACTTGTCAATAGTTGGGAAGAGGTTGTGGGGTATTGGTAAGGGAAGCGGTATTTGGAAACAGGTAGGGCTACAGGTACTAGATATAGGCTGGGGTGACTCGGTACTTTGTTATATGAAGCGGTAGTACTAGGGTACATGTAGGGGTAGTTGTACAAGAGTATAGTCAGGGTAGATTTCCAAGTCAATAGGTAGTGGAAGATTAGGTATATGTACGGATGACAGTACTTGGGTACAGGTAGAGATAATAGTATTAGTGTGTCATCAGAGGTTGAGATACTATGGTATACATACTTGTAGTGGTATTAGGCTATAGATAAGAGCAGAGGTACAAGAGTATAGCCAGGTATAGCTGTGTTAATGTGGTGAGAGAGGTACAAGGGTATACGTATTGTTGGAGGCCGTAGAATTAAGGCTGGGATGGAAGTGCAAAGGTGTAGGCAGTACATAAAGAAACATGGGTATAGGTGGAGTTAAATAGAAAATTAGATATGCAGATAGAAGTATTTGGGTGAAGGAAGTTGAGAAACCAGGGTATAGTAGTGGTAGATTTGCTAGGCTAAGGGTGGGAGTAGAGGTACTAAGTTATAAGTTACGGTACAGGTACTACTGTATAGATGTAGAGGCTAGGGAATAGGTGGAGTGCACTGTATAGGGAAAAGTAAAACACAAGAGTAAAGGAAATAAAAAATTTTGGGGAAGAGTAATGGAGAAAGGAAGATAGAAACCAGAGCTCATAAGGATAGTTAAAAACGAGGGTACACAGTAAGGGCCTGATTATGACTTTCAGCGGTGCAGGAGCAGGTGGTACCCCACTCTGCACTCCTGCACTCCCGAAGGTCACCGCTGCCTGCCAGATTACAAGTTTAAAGTGGTCTGGCAGGCAGGCAGCATGGCAGTCCCATTGTAGTGCCTTAGAAAACAGGCACCGCAATGGGACCGCACAACAAGTTTCCTGCATGGCATGGACTCAGATGTCCATGTCGTGCAGGAACTAGGGAGAGAAAGCAAAAGACACACAATTGATGGACGGAATGCAGAACAAATAAAAACATTCACCCCCAGTCAAGAGATCTGGGTTAAATCCATCATCCATCCATCCCCTAAACTGGGGTGGCATGGTGAGCAAAAGAATGATGGATTTAACCCAGATCTCTTGACTGGGGGTGAATGTTTTGATTTGTTCTACATTCCGTCCATCAATTGTGTGTCTTTGCTCTCGCCTAAGTGCGCCTGGTATGCCCAGACGTGGGTCCCGGGCTCACTGTGCCACTGGATTCAAGCTATCCTGGCTGATGAGGGGTGAAACACTGAAACTGGTCCTAGGATGCTTGTTTCCGGTCCAGGGAGGACCTGGCTTGCCAGTTCGGGCTGGACTGTTCCCATGAGGATTGATTTGCATATGGCCAGGTCTAAACTGGGGTGGCATGGTGAGCAAAAGAATGATGGATTTAACCCAGATCTCTTGACTGGAGGTGAATGTTTTGATTTGTTCTGCATTCTGTCCATCAATTGTGTGTCTTGTGCAGGAACTGGGGTGCATGCACACAGGGAGGTACAACATGTGCCCCCCTGCATGCTTCCCCATGCGGAGGAGGCACAGTGGGCCTTGTAGGAACTTCTTTGTTTCCTCTCTGCCATTGTTTTAACGGAGGATGAACCTCCATGACACTGCCGGCGGAGAGGAAACCCGTATATGTGCCTGGTGGGATTGTGACGGTCCCACCAAGCATATTGCAGCCTCATGACTGCCGCACCACCTCCAGGGAATGGCAGTTCCCTGGCGGCTGCGGTGGTCCCATGGCAGTCCGACCACCAAAGTCGTAATGGGGCGGTCGGACCGCCGGTGCTGTGGTGGCTGGACCACCACCGCGTGCCGCAAGACTCGTAATCAGGCCCTATGTGTGAAAGGAGTGGTGTAGGTAATTCATGGTCCATAAGGTTTAAATTACATAATCAAAATGATACGAGCATTTAAGTACCACACAAGATGGCAAATTCAGTATCAGTAAAGTAAAGCCTTAAATGCTGGAGCATTAATGGAGTCATTATTAGCTGTCCATAATCTCGAAAATTCATGCTTCAAACTGGAAAATATATGTCTTGTAAAAAGCTCTGAATTCATGGACTGTATCTGAAAATGCATGGTTTCTGAACTGAATTTGCAGTGACATATATATACAATTGTCCATAAGCTTTGCATTGCAAGCCATTCTATCCTTTTTTATGTCCGTCTAGAGGAAATCAACACGAATTGTTCCCAAACACTTCCAGCTGATTTTCCAATGTTTATTAGCTATAGTTCTTATTTTGACTCAAGAGTCTTCTCATGGCTGTCTTCACCTCCCGGTTCCGGAGGCTGTAGATGATCGGGTTGAGCATGGGTGTGAAGATGGTGTACAGAACGGCTACCACCTTGACATCCTTACTCATGGCTATTGTGGAGGAAGGCCAGATGTAGCTGAAGATTCCACTGCCGTAGTAAAGGGCCACCACGATGAAGTGGGAGCCGCAGGTGGAGAACGTTTTCCGTCTGCCCTTGGATGAGCTCACCTTCATGATAGCAAAGATGATACGAATGTAAGATACTACGATGAAAGTCAGAGGGAACATCCCTGCCAATACCACCACCATCAAGAAGATGGCTTCTGCTAGGCGCGTGTCTGAGCATGAGATCTTAAAGAGAGGGGTGACATCGCAGAAGAAGTGGTTCACTATATTGGATCTACAGAACGTAAGTTCTGAAACAGACACAGCCTGCATAAGAGAGTTAACAAAGCCACAGATCCAGCAGGTAACCACAAGGCGAATACGCACGTTTCTGTTCATGGTGATGGTGTAGTTTAGAGGAAAGCAGATGGCCACATAGCGGTCATAAGCCATGACCGCTAACAGGTAACACTCTGCAACAACAAAGTACTGAAAAAAATAAAGTTGGGTGATGCAACCAGCAAAGGAAATAGGTTTTTTGCTGTCAATTAAGTTGTCAAGTAACTTGGGGACAGTGACAGAGGAGAAGATGATGTCAATGACTGCCAGGTTGGCTAGGAAAAAATACATTGGGCTGTGCAGCCGATGGTCTGTCACGATTAGTGTGATGATGGTCAAATTTCCCAGTGCAGTGATGAGGTAGACCACAAGGAAGACAAGGAAGAGGCTGTAGTTTGAATCCTGGCCATCGGAAAGGCCCACAATAAGAAATTCTGTCACAAGAGACTGGTTCTGCAATGTGTCCTGTGCCATTACAACAATCTAAGGAAAGAGAAAAAGTTAAACATAAGTGATTGAGATGTACCTCTTCCAATAAGTATTTATTTGCTCGCCTGTGAAACTGAATTTCTCTTCCTGTTTTTGAAATCTGGTATACACGAAAAACAATGATTTTCTCGAATGCAGTCAAAAAACATTGAATGGCGTGATATTGCTAAGATTGCTGTACTTTCTAACCACAAAAACAGATTCAGCCTAGTGTTGGACTTTCTGATTGGTCGTTTTTTTAGTTTTATGACATCTATTAATACATGACTTTTCCTATCAATCTTTTTAACATGACATGAATTTTCTGATGGCGCTCTTAATTGTCTTTTCTTTACTAAGTTATTGATTTGTAACGTATGTGCATGATCTGCCAGAATGGAAAACACACTTCGAGAATTAAATTTGAAAGTCAAGTTCTGCTGGTCGAGCATCCAATCGCGCCCCGTCCCATCCCATGCCATCCCATCCCATCCCATCCTACCCCATCTCATACCATCCCATTCAATGCAATTTATTCCAATCCGAAATCATTTATAAAATGCTAGACGCTCTAGGACATCCAAGAGTTCTTTAGATTAACACAGCACGTGCAGTCACAAACATTTCCATCATTCAATAGTGGCTGGATATTAACTATTCTTGCTTGGTCTCTCAGGGTATTGATGTACCCTAGTAAACTGTGCCATTATTAGATGCTATAAAACCCCAATACAGTCCCTCTGGAAAGGACCTATTGAGCACTTCTATCACCAGCTCTACTGCCAGAAAAAGGTCACATAGAACATTGCCTTTCTTTCATCTCCATGCTTTGCAAGGCTTTCTGTCCTTCCTGGCAGGTGAAGACAAGCTAACAGAAATTGGAACCAAATGGGAAACAGAACGAATAAGCTGAAAAAGGTATTCATGAAGCCAATAGGGTTGACTTTTGTATAAAAGGCACAATACCCACATGCACATTGGCATAAATGACTTATACATACAAATCTGTAGACTGAGCAACTTAGCTACACGCATTTGTCTACGCACAGACCAAATCACATACAGCCATCCATGGACACAGACCAAGAGACAAATCACTACCCATTCATGTAGATCTACCGGAAACAATACACATTGACCACGTGGCATGCAGTCACCCATTAACACAGACAAAGAGATCTTTTTGATGGTATTTGAAGTGCTTGTATAGCACTTTATGCTGCATTAAGGAAATCCAAAAGTTTTAGATGTGACTGGAGAGAGGAAAGGATAGAAGAAAAGATGAAGGTTGAAGGAAGAGCCTTGTGCCCTCCAGCCTTTACCATGCAGCCTGTACTAACATTATGAGATGTGCAGCAAGAGCTGGCAACTACTTTAATGGGAGGAGGATAGCCGGTTCACCTGCAGCACCTGCATGTGCGAGCGGATGAAGGCAGCAGGTCCTGGAATTACTCTATGAAGCTCAGCGGTCTGATAAAGAGGAAATAGCTGCATGCCTCTCAGTGATCTTTCATCAACTTTCTGCACTGCACTCATGCACATGATATTTGGGGGCACATGCATCAAGCAAAATACCGGTCGCAAACGGGCCGATTCGCAGAATCGGCCCTTTTGCGACCGGTATTGAGCTATTTGAGATGCATCAAGCCCAAAGCAAATTGCAAAATAGGGAATCGCAATTTATGCGATTACCTATTTTGCGAATGCATTTAGGGAATCGCATTTTGCGATTCCCTAAATGCAATGCAGGAAGCATGAAAAAATTGTGACCCTGCTTTAAGGATTCGCAAATTACCACCAACTTCAAGTTGGTGGTAATTAGCAAATCCTTAGAAAAATTCACTTTTTGGCATTTTTCTAAGTGCCATGTGGCGCACACACATGCCCTTAGGGCATGTATGTGCTCCACATGTGCACACTTACCTGTATTGGGGTGCATCAGGGTGGCCTTTTGGCCCCTTATCACCCTTGCAAATTGCATGCGCAATTTGCGAGCACCTATTTGGTACTCGCAAATTGCGAATGCCATCCCATGTATTCCTACGGGCCTCTAGGCCCATAGGAATGAATGGGAAGCCATTCCTTAAGTGCGAATCGCAATTTGCGATTCGCAATTAAGGAATGTGTAGGAATCGCTAATATTTTAGCGAAACCTACATGCATAGGCAATTGCGATTCCTTAATAATCTCTATTAAGGAATCACAATTGCCTACCTTGATGCATGTGCCCCATAAAGACCAGTGCCTCTGATTTTATTTGTCCTGAAAATTTCCTCCACACCCATGGTACGTCTTGCCTTCACCACTTCCCTCCACACTTGTGTCATCCCTCTACCCATCCCTGCCTTCTATACCTCCCTCCCCACACACTTCTTCCACCCCCATACTCCCATCTCCTGGGGTTGTGGGCTTTTCTTCTGCCATGCTCTCCTCCAATCCGGACAGTGCAGTCTATGGCTTTGTTGCCTATTTCATGATTATCCTCACCTGGCTACTCTGGCAGTACTGTGTAATCTAAGAATACAATGTGGGGCCTGGTGTGCAACGTATCCATGTTCGGCTCAGCGCCTCATGTCTTTTTTAATGTCCCCCAAGGCAACTGACTCCTCCCACTCCTTGACTCTCCTAGTCCTATGGTGCTCAATAGCATCGCTCCCTGCTCGTGGGGGGGGAGGGGGGTGGGTGGTAGGCATGAATTGTTCCCCTGCCCTACTTCCCCACCTTGAGGTGGAGCCATGAGCCAGTATGACCACCTGGACTTCTGCTGAGGCCACTTGATACGGGTGTGACTTTGAGGCTGTATTATCTTGTGCATTTAATGGGGGAGGTAAGGAGCCAGCAGCTCACAATACTGCGAAACACCACTCAACTTCTTCCCCCAATAGCTGCCCAGCCGCAGCCATCTTATCCCTTTGGCAAGCACAAGGAAAAGTAATTTTCCCATCTGTCTATGCAATAACATTCCTAACGGCCTCACAGCTGCCCTCCTCTTTTCACTCCTCCTTTTCCTATTTCCAAGTCTCCGGCAGAGAAGGCACTACACCTCCCTCCGCCAGTTGCCCATTTTAGCCTCATGATACAGTGGCGATCTATATTTTGGCCGCCATATTTTGGCATGTTGATATTTTCGTGCTCGATGCTCTGATGGACAACCACTGAGGAGGAAATAACTGTTGTCTTGGTAAGACTTTTACATATTTTTCCGCCTGCTTCTGAAGCATAGCTTGAATTAGGAAAATTCTTCCTGTGCCTGGCACGATGGACAGCCTTGGTACCTCTGATCATGATGAAAAAAGTAAAATTATTTGTACTTGAAATAACATGGAATTTTAAGTAGGTTTAACTTGGCCCACCAATGCCTTTTAAAAATAGGGAAGCCCAAAATGAAATGAAGAACCACCGTAAATACATCTAAGAACATGATAATTGTTCATGAACCTCAAATCCTGCACTGGGTGGCAGTACTGCTGGTGGCTGGAGTTCCCTAAATAAGAGGCTTGTTCAGTGGTGGCCTACTGTATGCAGCGGTGCCTGCACAATCATGGTGTTAAATTGATCTGATTATTTTGGCAGAAACCTGTAAGGAGGCGAATAAGCACATACTGGGATCAGGTGTTAGCCTATAAATGGAATAGCCCCTGGCATACAATACATAATGGATAAAGTACCCCCTGCCGTACATTATAAAGATACTGCAAGTCACCAAGCAGCACCATAATCGTATAGAGGAAGGAGCTGAATTCCTTTATAAGGTTATGGAACTCCGTGGTGACTTGTAAAAACCTTATCATGTACACTAGGGGGAACTTTATCCCATATAATACATGGTCACACCATCACCTTCCCACAAACCACTTATAACCTTGGAGTGAGCATGTTTGCAGACATGAAGATTCAAAAAAACTCTAGGTCATAATTAACACATTTAACACATCAAAAATCTGTTGCTATTTGTTGCAAACAGATATCAGAAACAGTTCAATACAAGTCATTTAAAAAAAACTGCAGTAGCTCGAAATGTGTTGAAACATGCATAAAGATTCTAGCTTTTCTCTACCTAAGTAGTGGAAAAAATATACATATTCTCTCTGCTTGTCATTGCAAGCTATTAAAATGGACCAGAAGAAAGAAAAACAATGTTCCCTTTTCGTTGCTTTAAACAACTGCTTCAATTATGTTCCATGACCTGACCTGCCTTTCATCTCGAGAGCCAGCAGTCACTGTGAAATCGGAACTCAACTGTAATAATTTATAATAGTCGAGTTCTAAAGTCTTTTTTATAATTGGCGACTGAGTGAGTCACTAGCCGTCAATTATATAGAAGTTAGTGAAGTACATTGATACAGGGATTACAGAACCCCACGTATTATAAGGATATTTCAAGTCACCAAGCAGTTCTGCAACTATATAGAGGTTATATAGATTCCTTTATAAGGTCATGGAACTCCAAGCTTCCTTGCAATAGTCTTATTATGGATGGCAGAGGATTCTTTATTCCTTATAATGCATAGTTACATCACCATCCTTCCCACAAACTGCTTAAATAGTTTAGCCCAGATTCACTAACAATTGAAACAACGCAGCAAGAGATGTTGCTGCTCTGCATCAAATGGAGGGAGCAGGAATGTGCCATATTTACTAAGATATGGTGCATTCTTGCTCTTTCTTTTTCTCTCTGTGCTGGAGCACTGAGTGCTGCCTAACACCAAAGCAGACACTCTTGAACCAGGGTGCCTGTGTTACAGGCAGGATTGTTGTTGTGCAGGGCAGCTTCCTGAACAAAAACAATCCTCAGAAGCATTTTCCTGTTTTTGTGTAAGCTGAACAATGCAGCACGCGTAGAAGGAGGAAATAATGAGAAGAAATAAACATATTTCTCTTCATTACACATTTATTGCATAGCATTTTGATGCATTCCCAGATTTACTATTCTTAGTAAATCTGTGAATGGACCAAAATATATGGTTGGATGCGTGGGAACGCCCACACTGCACCCATGGAACGCCTTCCCAATGCAGAGTAACTCAAGCCAGCTATTTGCGCTGTCTTCCGTAACTCTGGATTTGCGTTTCCTTGCATGACACAATAGCATCTCAAGGGCTTAGCAAATGTTGGTGTTTTTCTGTTTCATATTAAAGAGATGGAATGTGTCAGACCGGGCATCCTAGGCATGGTTTCCCCCTAACCTTTTGCCTTCAGACCTCATGTTTAGCTGACTTTGTTTTTTCTGACCTTAAGAC
This sequence comes from Calotriton arnoldi, assembly GCA_963921515.1. Classification (NCBI taxonomy): domain Eukaryota; kingdom Metazoa; phylum Chordata; class Amphibia; order Caudata; family Salamandridae; genus Calotriton; species Calotriton arnoldi. The sequence goes on from CAWUFW010003396.1 coordinate 57,360, forward strand.
TCTAAGCACATTACCAATGCTAACCAGTGCTAAAGTTCTTGGGCTCTCTTTAAAAGCGTGGTAGAACTGACTTATACCCAATTGACATATTTAATTTACTTGTAAGTCCCTAGTAAGGTGGCACTACTTGTGCCCAGGCATGTAAATTAAATGCTACTAGTGGGCCTGCAGCGCTGATTGTGCCACCCACATAAGTAGCACTTTAAACATGTCTCAGGCCTGCCATTGCAGCCTGTGTGTGCAGTTTTAAATGGCCATTTCGACCTGGCAAAATAAACCTTTGTCAGGCCCAAAACCTTCCTTTGTAATATATATAAGTCACCCCTAGGGTAGGCCCTGGTCAGGCCAGAGAGCAGGGTGTAACTTAGGACATGTACTTTTAATTTTTACATGTCCTGGTGGTGAAAAACTTCACTACTGGAAGGCCTAACTCTCCTAAAGCATAACATTGGAGTGACCTTATTACATTTAATAATCTGTAATTTCCAAATAGGAATAGGTTAGCAATTCATGTTTGGTGTCTTTGGAATTCTAATTAAACATCTTAACTTATGGTGAAGTCAGACTTTAAATTACAATTTTGAAAATGGCACTTTTAAAAGGGCATTTTCCTGCCTTAAGTAAGAAGAGAGGTTCCCCCTACTTTTGCTCTTTTAGGTCTGGGAAAAGGGGGAAGGCAAAAGACAAGACAAAGCATGATATCCCACACCACCTATATATTTTCTACAACAGCTCTAAGTGCACAGTGGACTTACCGAAAACAATTTCAAACCATTTATATTTGGGACCTTAGCATATTTTTATTGTTTTTACATATATTTCTTGTCATTTTCCTGCCGTAGCCATTTGTTGCCTGCAGCCTGTCTCTGGTTGACATGATTGGGTATATTTGACAGTTGGGCTTTGTGTATTCCTCCTAGACAGCAACACATAATAGGGAGCTTAGGTGTGCCTGGATGGGCCATCACTGTCAGGATGGGAGGGAAGAGCTGGGCACATCTCCTCTTATGCTTGAATTGGCTGTGTTTGGCCTTCAATCTAAGGGCTGCATATCTGCTGTAGTTAGTCTGGAGCCAGGGACAGGAAGGCAGGGCATCTGTGCATTTCAAAGGCATGCCTCTAAAAGCTTCTCCCCACTTTAAAGCCACAACTGGGTATAAATACTGGACTTCAGACACCAGTTCTTCAGTACACTTCTGGACCTGTAGATACTCTGCCGGGAAGAAGGACTGCTGTGCTGCTAAAGGACTGCCACTCTGCTGGACTGCTGATCTAAAGGACTGCTGGCGTGTTGTGCTGACATGCTGCCTGCTGCCCTCTTGCCTGGATGAGAAGAACTGGACCTGCTTCTCTTGAACCCAGAACCCCAGAGTGACTCCAAGGGCTAGTTGGCAGGCCTCCTGATTGGAAGCCTCAGAGACACAACAGGCTTCCAACAACCTTGCACCTGCTCCTGAACTTTGCCATCTGTGAGTCTATGCTGCCAAGGTGTGCCATCCTAGTCCTTGACCTTTGTAAGTGGGCTTCAGGTGCCATCCTAGTCCTAGACCTTTGGAGGCGGGCTTCAGGTGCTCTGCCAGTCTCTGTTGATCCAGCGGAACCAACGCATCTCCTCTGCTGCATGGCACAATCTCAAGTAGAAGTGATGCATCGCTGCTGCTGAGTAGATGGAACCTGTCGCAAAGATCTGCATCCCTGCTGCAGCCTGCAACCTCTTTGAAACTGCCACTGCATGACGCCTGCTCCGTGCAGGCCCTCACATCCCTCATTGACGGAAGCCTCAACGGCAGATTCCGCATTGCAGCCTCGCAGTGTCTCAGAACCGATGCATCGCCCTAACTGTGTGACGGGTCCTCAATGCCAAACTTCGCATCGGAAGCCCTCAACAACGGGATCCTCGACGACAGCACAGGGCCTCACATTGCAGCCTCGCCGCACCTTGGAACTGATGCATCTCTACGGCAGTGCAACACATATTCAACGCGGATCCTCACAACTTTCTGCAAACCATGAATTAAGGTACTCTGTTCAGCCAGCCCAATTGGGGCCCTGTAGCTATACCACGCTCCATCGTGGTCTGCCTGAATTTGTGCCTTTGTCCCAGGTCCCACGCAACCAGATCTCCACAGTTGCAGCTTTGAGCTTTTTGGTGCTATTTTCACTAAAATCTTCACAATTGCATATCTCCAGTTCTACTGAATTGATTTTTGTCATGTTGGTCTTGTTTTATTACTTTACACATTATCTCTAAGTTAAGTCTGGTTGCTCTGTGCCAAGCTACGAGAGGGTTGAGGAAAGGTTCATTTAGGGTTAGCTTGTGCCTCACCCTGACAAGGATTGGGGTTGCTGCCTGTCCAGAGCTCACACCCCAGTCAAAAAACAACCCAATTTCATACATGTTTGCAAACATGAGATATTTTAGGTAAAATGTCTAGTGCAAAATTAAACATACCAAAGAGAAGTATATATTTGTTATATAGTATAGATATTTGTTGCAAAAAGGTATGAGAATTAGTTCAATACAAGTTAGTTAAAAACACTGTATCTCGGAATGTGTAGAAGAGGTTAATATGTCTTATAGTTTCCAAAAGTTTGCAAAATAAAAACATATTGCCCAAATATTTCCTTTCTGCGTATCACTGCTCACATAGAAAAACAGCAGAAAAGTGAAAAGCCAGGTTTTGTTTTCATTTTTTCAACTGCAACATTAATTATGCTCTTTCTCCTGCCTTTGCGCTATTGGCTCCAGCAGCAGGCATTGTGAAGTTGAACGGCTATGCCATTTCATTAGTGCTAGCAGACAGGGTAGGAAAAAGTTCAACAGACCCTGCCTACTATTTTTTTTGCTTTTCCAATCTCATATGAGTTCTTCACTTCATTCTCCTGACTTACACATAAGGCATCCAGATTACCCTGGGCTTTCCACCACTTTTTCAAGTGGTTGGGGAAAGGGTTTGGGCAGTCCTAGTTAGTGACTGAACCTCCTTCCTACATGCAAAAATTGTTAGGTCACTAGGTGCAAACTCATATTGCCATACTCACTGTGCTGTGTGTGGTCATACGTCGCTGCAGTCAGGAATCTCCTGGACTGTGTCTCTCTGACTGGCTATCCACAAGCTTCTTTAACTGTCATGACACTTCAAAAACTAAGACAGATGATGGGTTATCCCGATTTGTACCACCACAAGTCAAGGCCACAGTACATACTGCAGAAAATATTACCCTCAATTTCTAGCTCATGTGTGCTCTGGAATCTTTCTAGGTGTCACCAAGAGCAAGCTTGTAAAATGTTATGTTATGTTATGTTATATGACTTTTATATAGCGCAAAATCACCTTCAGGTCTCTAAGCGCTTCTAGAGAAAAGTGAGCAAGTCACTAGGGCAGAAATAAAATAGCAGCAGCAGAGACAGAAGATTACGCGGTCGTTAACGCCTCTCTAAATAGGAAAGTCTTTAAACGCTTCCTAAAGATGAGCAGAGCCGGTTCCCTGCGAAGGAACTCCGGCAGCTCATTCCAGATCTGCGGGAGAAGAACAGAGAACACTCTACCCCTTTGGATTTAGAGATGTACCTGGGGAGACTAGCCTGCAGGCCTCAGAAGATCGCAGAGTCCGGCCAGGAACATATTTCTCCAGGCGATCTTTTATAAACTTGGGTGCCTGACCATAGATTGCCTTATGAGCAATACATAGACCCTTGAACTGCGCTCGCTGTTTAATAGGGAGCCAATGAAGTTTATTCAACAGGGGGTAGCGCGTGTTTTCCTAGGAAGTCTAAAAATAAGCCTGGCCGCATCATTCTGCACCACCTGCAATCTCCCAATAAGCTTCTGGGGAGACCAATGTAAAGGGCATTCCCATAGTCCAGCCTGGAGATGACAGTGGCAGAGACAATTGACTGTAATGAAGCTGTTGACAGAAGAGGAGCAAGTTTCCGTAGCTGCCTGAGTAAGCCAGTACAGGTTCCTACTACCGTGGTGACCTGGCAAGACATAGATAGTTCAGAGTCTATTTTCAGTCCCAGGCTTTTTACAACCGGGGCTGGGATCGGGACTACACCTAGTTCTGGAGGCCAAAAGATCACACCAGGGGCTGTTACTTGTTGGGATGACGAGCAACTCAGTCTTATCCGGATTTATTTTCAATGAGTTGGCCGTCATCCAGTTCACAGTGAACCTGAGCAACTTCTTGGCCGACTCCTGGGCCTGGCAAGAGTTGTTAAGCCGGATAAGAAGTTGAGTATCATCGGCATAATTAAAGACCTGACAGTCAATGTGATTCAGAGTCTCCACAAGGGGTTGCAGATAGATATTAAAAAGGAGTGGAGATAGTGCAGAGCCCTGAGGTACCCCACATGTCAAGGGGCCCAGATCCGATATCTGCTCACCCATCTGAACTCTCTGAGTACGGTCAGACAGAAATGACTTTAGCCATTGGTATGCTTGCCCGCTGATACTCAGATTGGTGAGACGGTTCAGTAGTGTGTTATGGTTGACCGTATCGAATGCCGCTGACAGATCTAATAAAATCAGGGCACTCGGCTGTTTAACGTCAGCCATAACTCTGAGCTCGTCCAGAACAGCCAACATCACTAGCTCGGTACTATGATGAGCTCTGAAGCCCGCCTGTCTAGCTTGGAGTAGCTGGTGGTCCTCCAAATACTTCGAGAGTATCTTTAATACGTGCTGTTCCAGCATCTTGGCTAGAAAGGGTAGCTGAGAGATGGGTCTATAGTTCTTTAAAGTCAGGAATCTGCACCAGGTTTTTTCAACAGGGGGTAACCCTGGCTTCTTTGAGATTTGTCGGCAGATAACCCATAGCTAAAGAATTATTTAATAGTTCCAGGATCTGCTTCTCCAGCCCTGGCAAGGCCATTTGAAAGATCCTTGGAGGGCAAGGGTCTAGCCGAGACCCTGATTTGGTATGATTCACTAATGATGCTAAGGTGACTGAGTCAATTTGAGGAAAATTGGAAAGCTGGCTACTGAGGCAGGGAGAGGGGTAAGTCTGAGGGAGGGAGCTGGAATCGGTGGGGGTTCTAGCAATTTCCGAGATTATATCCTTAACCTTCTGAAGGAAGAAATCCTGAAAGGCATCACAATCTAATGATGCGATTGTGGACTTCTTCTCAGCTTTTTGACTCAATTCTTTCAGAATGGCGAAAGTCTCCTTCTGTTTATTCTCTGCCATAGCAATCCTTCCCTCATAATACTCCGCTTTCCTTGCTAGGATGGCTGATTTATAGACAGAAAGAAGAACTTTATACGTATTTAGCTCTGCTGGCTCATAGCTTTTCCGCCACCGCCTTTCAGCTTGGCGGAGATGTTGTTTTTTTCCCTCAGTGGTTCATTGAACCAAGGGGCCCCCTTTCCTTTATCTCTAACTTTTTCTTTTCGTTCTGGTGCCACTATATCTATGGCTTGCTGTAAATGCATCAGTAAGGCCTCGCTTTCCTGATCCAAATTAACTATTTTCGTCCTAGGGGACGGAATAGAGAACAGGGTAGCTATTAAGTGATCTGCCTCCATATTTTTCCAAATTCTTACCTTTCTCCATAGGGGTGGGGGCTGTGGTAATTGGCTATCGCTCGGGACCCAGCATCTAAGCAGCGAATGATCAGACCAAGCACAGGGGCTGATATCTGTTAACTCTGCCCAAGGCTGTGAGGTCCAGATAAGGTCAAGAGTATGACCCTTTACATGGGTAGGACTGTTGACCAATTGCTGAAGATCCATTGAGAGCATTGCGGTCTCAAATAGACCCGCTGCTGACTCTCTCTGTGTCTTGTCCCAATGATAGTTAAAGTCTCCCACTACTAGAAGACGTTTATATCTAGAACATAAGTCAGTAAGAAATTCCAGAAAAAGCTCATTAAAGCTAGAGGTTGTCCTCGGAGGCCGGTAAACTACCATGAGTATAATGCAAGATGATTTGAAAGAGATTTTTACCCCCAAGATGTCTGCATTATCACAATTTTCTGCTATTATTTTAGTGACCATTAGGCTCTTTTTAAAAAGGAACGTCACCCCCCCCTCCTCTAATGTCCCCATGTCTATTTTGCCAGAAGGCATCAAAATCTGTTGGGAGTGCTGCAATGATGTCTGGGGCTGACAAGTCCCCCAACCAAGTTTTCGTAAGTGCCAAAATATCAATATCACCATCTTGTAGCAAAGAGAAAACCTCAAGATGGTGCTTTTGTAAGGAACGTGTATTTAAAACAGCTATTTTTAATCCCCAAGCTATAGGGGCACAGACATTTTCCTGTATCATCAAACGAGAGGCCCTGGACATGACCTCAGCGCTATTAGTCCTCAGCAAATTTTCAGCCAACAGCGTCGCATGAACATTTCCCTCTAAGATGTGCTTACTCCTGGCAAGGGTCCGTAGCGATTCCGCCGTGTAAATCAGCGGGGGGGCAGGGCTTCTAGCCCCTGGTCCCGGCCGGACGCGGACGGGCGCAGACGGGCTTGCCTTTGGCGCGCCTTCGGCGCGCGTCCGCTGCGCGTCGGCCCCATCAGCTGGTTTTGAAGCTGCGGTGGGCGAGTCAGTAGAGGAGACTAGAGCGCGACTAAAAATGGCGGCGAGAAATGTGCTATCGGAAGTGAGTGATTCCGATAAGGCCGTAACCGACTACCCGTGCTCCCTCCACTCAATCAGCACTCTATAGCTGCGGTGGACCGGGGAGAGGTGATCGGCATGTGGCAGGTAAGTGAGAAGTCAATTCAGTGCCCCAGAACGTTAAGAACACAGTGGAGTAACATACAGCAAATAAAAACAAGTAATTTTAAAATGAGTAGGGTTCATTCAAGAATAGGGATTTCCACAAGATCCCCCAAGCGCCAGGACCATCGGCGTCAACGTAGCCTGCGACCCAGCACTACCTGTGCCTCTCTATCATGGTGGCAAAGGGCTCTGGAGATGGGCTGCACAAAGTCTAGGACTATAAGAAGTTCATTTGATATTAGGGGTGTAGGAAGGTGGAATCTGACTATATGGTTGCCCCCACTTTTTTTATGGTGTTTTGCTGGTTTATGACTTAGTTGGGCTGGGATCCTGCTATTCAGGGCCCCAGTCTATCTGCTTTCTCTGTAAAAAGGTTTCCATGTGCCTTAGGCACATCTCTGATTGGAATCTGGAGTGCCCTTATAAGTCCCTAGTATTTGGTATACTATGTACCCAGGGCATAGGTACCTCAGAGGCCTACCAGGGGCTGCAGCATGTATTGTGCCACCCCTGGAAGGCCATCCAAACTGACACCACAGGTCTGCTACTGCAGCCTGGGTAAGGTGGTGCATGCACCCCTTCTGTGATATAGGTTACCTATATCACTATATACATACACACATATAAACCTATAAGTCACTCCTATGGCAGGCCTTATCAATCCTGAAGGCAGAGTGCGTGGTTCCTATGTGAGAGGGTGCCCCTGCATGAGCAGGGCCCCTCTGCAGCGTTCGGAGACCCTTCTCTGATGCTGTTTGTAGTGCAGCCTGAACATATACTCTTAAGCGCATTATAACCTCGCGTTAAATGCTAACTTTGGAATGGCTGCACCGAAACATGTCGTGTTTGGTGTCAAACATCTTGGAATACTACCCCCTGCCAATTCTGGCAGCGGGGGTAGCATTCCACCCTTCTAGAGGAGAGACATGTTAACCCTGGCCTGGCCGGTAACTTCTTTCTAAAGCCCTGGCATCACAAAATGGATGCTGCTGCCACAGACACAAGTCTGGCCTCCTGCTGCTGGACGAAACTCCGGCAGGGGAGGCCTGGACAATAGGTTTCCTGTCCCAGGGAGGTGTGACCACCTCCCCAGACAGGATAGTGTGTATTGGGGCTGGGCGGGAGCCCTTTCGGGTGCTTTGAAGTCCTGCACTAGGGGCACACTTGGTGTCCCTGTGCATACCCCAGTTCAACCCGGATCAGGGGCTTGCAGCCCCTGCTTTGGCGCGAACTGGACAAAGGGAAAGGGGTGTAGCCACCCCTCTGCCCTGACCCACCCATAGGTGGGGCCACAGAGTAGTCCAACCCCTAAACTTAGTATAAGTATAGGAACCCAGTCCTTAGGACTTTAGATTATCCCTGGACGAAACTCTGACACAGAATCCTGGACCTTCGACGCTCTACTACAAGATTAGAGGACAGAAGAATCTCCCTTGGGGTCAAGGAGTGACTCCCCTGCTTGGCAGGCACCAAAGAAGCAATTGTCCGGTCTGCATCGCCTAAGCTCCCGTCGGACACCAAAGTCTTTGCATCACCAGAGGTGGATTTCCAGACTTCCCCGAGGCTGCCCTGAGTCCCCAGCAAAGCTGAGGCCTGTAGCTGTCGTGGGTAACGTGGAACCGTGTCCCCTGGACACCGCACGCATTTGCAAGTGCATCCTCTTCTGGGTCTCCCACGAAGTCGTACTTTGGGCTCCGAGTAGCCCTAGCCTCCAGCACCAACTGCACTGAAGATCACTGGCCTCCACTCCACGAGTGTCCTGTGAGCCAGCTCCACGTGCACCATCTCGAGGCTCCTTCGCGGTCGCTAGCCCGTTGGCTAGTAGCCCTTCACGAAGGCCATTCTTTTTCTACTTGGGCTCCCTGATTGCTCCAGGCTTGCCCTCACTTACCCTTGCTGGGTGAGTTCCTCAGACCTTGCTGGTCTGCATCATTGTCAATCTTCCTCTTCATCGAGACTTGCCGTTGCCAAGGCTTGTTGGGTCCAATCCGGTTGCCGACACCACAGCACTCGACAGACATTGTGTACCAGCACGAATCCTGCTCCTGGTCACCAACAACGCCTCCTGGACCTCGTGGCTGAAGAGTCAAGATGACCGTCAACCTACCTGAAGCACTCGACATCGGTGGGCATCTGCTCATCGCCTTCCTGGTCACTGGCTAGTGACCCAGACTCTGTCCCCTCTGCTTTCAGGTTCTTCAGATCTCCGATCCACCTTTGGATCCACCCGGACACTTTTCACTTGGTCGCCAGCAGCACTTTGCAGCAGATCGCCATTCAAATCGACGACGAAACCCGACCCCGAAAGGCACCTATGCACCCGGCTTCCCTGGGTGAGGTAACAAGAGTACTCCGGTGCTCCCGTGGGTAGAGACTCTAGAACGACCTAGTTCTCAAAGGGTTTGCTCCAAGTCCTTCTTTAAGTGTCCCTTTTCTTTAATTTCCAAACCGCGACTTTCTCCATAGAAGTTAACGGGGATTCGCGGCTGTGTTACTACACTGCACACGTCTCCCGTGGGTCCCCTGTGTAACTACCTTGGGTGGTTCCTTGTGGTCCAAGCACTTCTAGAGGCTCTAGGCCTAGTGTCTAGCTCAGTCGTGGTCCTTATACCACTTTATTGGTATATGGTTTGGTACGCCCCTAGGGCCCAAACGTGTATTTGTGCTATTACTGTGTTTAAATAACTTATAACTTATGTACTTCGAACTCTAGCCTCATAAAGAGACTAGAGGGGTGTGTTTAGTAATAAATACATATATTTTGAATATATACCTGGTGTGGTGCTCTTTCATTTGATCACTCAAGAGATTATAGACTGGTAAAACAAGCTGCTTTACATTCCTTCAAGACTTAGCCTGAAGGCTGCTCTCCATAGCTACCACTAGGATAGCTTTCAATAAAGGTTGTCTTTAACCTATCTCCAATAAGGGGTTGTTTGGACTGGTGCAAGGTGCCCACTATAATTAGTGGACAGCATATACCAGGCCAACTTCTCACATTGGTGTGCAGCGTGTGGGATTCCAGCTTGCTATTGTTTTACCAGATAATCTCAATTGAATTGATCAACTGAAAACCACTAAAGGTACCTAAGGTACATATAAATTAAGCTTAGTATACAGTAAGTTCTACTGAACTTAGAGTTGTTTGTTAAGGGATAGCACACCCTTTCTACAACTCAAGAGAGTTTAGTAGGCCACACTAGAGTAGGTAGTGCATACACCACACCTCACTAGTGATGTCTTCAAAGCCAGGACCCAGTGAGTCCTTGCCAGAAGCCCCTGGGCTTCTTCCCTCCAAGTATGATACACTCCCATTCTTGGAACTGAGAGCATTATGCAATTTGAGGAAACTGAAGACAGGCCAAAGCCCCACCACCCAACATCTGAGAGAGATGTTAAAGGCTTATGATCTCAGCAGGCCCTTAGGGACTGAAGGGGTAGGAGCAGAGGGTGGGGCAGAAGATGAGGATGGGGCCAGGGGTAGCAACACCCCCAGCCCCCTCTGGAACTGACCAGGAGGGTGACAATGACCCTGACCTGGAAAACCCAATTCCTCCTGTGGATGAGGAGGAGGATCAGAATGACCTCCACTTTGTCCCCCAGGAAGGATTGTGAGTGTGCCTAGAAGGTCTAGATCTCCTTCTCAGGAGTCTAACCACTCTAGCACCTCAGTAGGGACCTCTGTCTCCTCTCATAGGAGGGAATACTCTCATGAGAGGAGAAAAAGACTGATTCAGTATGAGCAAGCCCAGCTTGAACTCAGAAAACAGCAGTTGGCTATAGACAGGGAGTCCCTAAATCTCTACAAAGAGAGAAAAAGTTGGGACTAGAGTCCCATGGTGGCAGCAATATCCCTAAAGATAGGGAAAGGTCTTATGACCATAGAAACCTAAACAAGATTGTCCCTCCCTACCAGAGTGGGGATGACATCCACAAATGGATAACTGCACTGGAGAGGGCCTGTAAAGTTCAGAGGGTCCCCCAGAAGCAGTGGGCAGCAATCTTGTGGCTCTCCTTTGCAGACAAAGGTAGAGACAAGCTCCTCACTGTAAGAGAAGAGGATGCTGACAATTACACAGTCTTGAAGAGTGCTCTGATAGATGGGTTTGGCCTAACCACTGAACAGTATAGGTTGAAGTTCAGAGACACCCAAAAGCTCAGACTCAAGACTGGGTTGATTTTGTAGATTGTGCTACTAAGGCTCTGGAAGGTTGGATACATGGCAACAAAGTGCAGGACTTTTAGGATTGTACAATTTGATTATGAGGAGCAGATCCTTAATAATTGTCAAAACCAGCTTTTGCACCAGTATCTGGTGGACTCTGATCTGACCTCTCCCCAAGAATTGGGAAAGAAGGCAGACAAATGGGTCAGAACCAGAGTAAAAACTAAAAATCAGGGTGGTGACCAGAAGAAAGATTCTACTAAGTCCCAAGAGAAAGGTGGGGATAAATCTAAGGATAAGTCCCCTACAGGGCCCCAAAATTCCTCTTCTGGGGGTGGGTCCCAAACTCCTTCTTCTACTGAAAAGAAACCATATTGCCATGTCTGTAAAAAGCCTGGGCACTGGAAAACTGATCCCAGTTGCCCCAGGATTGGCAATAAAAAAATGTTCCTCCCACAACTACTACCACGCCTCCTGGTACTACCAGTAGTAATCCTCCAGTTGGGAGTAGTGCACCCAAAAGTTAGGTGCTTTTGCAAGAGGAACAGAGGTGGGCCCTAGTTTAGACAGGGACCCCTCAACAGACTCCTCTGACTCTGATGGTGGTATAGGATTTGCCACCTTTACCATGGGTCCCACAGCATTGGGCAGGTACAGATTGGAGCCAATAATTAATGGTCAGAAAGCTGTGGCATTTAGGGACACAGGGGCTAGTGTCACCATGGTGGCAGGAAAACTAGTCCCCCCTCACCAGCTTTTACCTGAGTTTAAATACCAGGTGACCAACATTGATGGTGTCAGAACAGATTACCCCATGGCCATAATCAATCTCAGCTGGGAGGGGGTCACAGGCCCAAAAAGAGTGGCAGTGTCCCCATCCCTACCTGTAGATTGCCTGATGGGCAATGATCTGGAAATTTCAGCCTGGGCTGAAGTTGAACACCAAACCCATCTCAGGATGCTGGGCGTCCCTGTAAAGGTTAGTGGGGCTGTGATGGCCACAGCCCCAGCCCAAGATTTTGGAGAGATGGAGCCTGGAAGAATGGCCCACTCTCCCCCAAAAGAGAGCACAAGGGTTGAAGAAAAGTCTTCTTCCCTCCAGACAGTAGGTAAGGGTCAGCCTCCTCAGGGAACTGACCCTTACCCCTAGTGAAGGAACTGCCCCAGAGGTAGTCAGGCCTGGCCTGGCCACACCCCTGATGGCAGAGGACCCTTCCAAGGTGGTACCCAGTCTGGAGCAGGTAACCTGCCCCTCTCTACCCTGCCTCAGCCAGCCCAGGGCTGCAGAGGTCAGGGAGGTCAGTGGACCCCCAGGGCCCCCTGTCCAGAGGAACCCCCATCAGCAGATTAGGGGCACCCAGTCTAGTAGCCCTAGCCAGGTGAAAATTCCTCTACACACTGAGGGATCCCCCATACCTTTATGTAGGGACCTCCCCAGAAGGACTCTGGTAGGCACGGGCAAACCTGGGACCAGAAGGTTCCAAACCTGCCATGTCCCTCCAGTAGTCCATCCAAAGGGACCCAACCCCCAGCTGTAGGCAGCCAAAGGTTGACCCTTAGAGCAAAGTGCAACTCAGTCATGGAAAGACAGGCATACATGGTGACCAGTGATCTGAGGAAGCTGAGGCCAACATTCCTAGGGCCTCATTTCCCTACTCAGACACCTCACCAGCCTTGTACTTTACCTAACCACACCACAGGTAGTGATTACCCATGGTGGAGACCCTCTCATACCCTTAGGGATTGCTTAGTGGACCATAAGACAGGGGGCAACCATGCTAGTGCAGGTGCTTCCTTATATGGCCACTTAGTCAATAAAGGCTCAACTGGCCAAGGTTAGCCTTATCTCCTTTCGTTTGGGGGGTTATGTAGGAAGGTGGAATCTGACTATATGGTTGCCCCCACTTTTTTATGGTGTTTTGCTGGTTTATGACTTAGTTGGGCTGGGATCCTGCTATTCAGGGCCCCAGTCTATCTGCTTTCTCTGTAAAAGGTTTCCATGTGCCTTAGGCACATCTCTGATTGGAATCTGGAGTGCCCTTATAAGTCCCTAGTATATGGTATACTATGTACCCAGGGCATAGGTACCTCAGAGGCCTACCAGGGGCTGCAGCATGTATTGTGCCACCCTGGAAGGCCATCCAAACTGACACCACAGGTCTGCTACTGCAGCCTGGGTAAGGTGGTGCATGCACCCCTTACTGTGATATAGGTTACCTATATCACTATATACATACACACATATAAACCTATAAGTCACTCCTATGGCAGGCCTTATCAATCCTGAAGGCAGAGTGCGTGGTTCCTATGTGAGAGGGTGCCCCTGCATGAGCAGGGCCCTCTGCAGCGTTCGGAGACCCTTCTCTGATGCTGTTTGTAGTGCAGCCTGACCATATACTCTTAAGCGCATTATAACCTCGCGTTAAATGCTAACTTTGGAATGGCTGCACCGAAACATGTCGTGTTTGGTGTCAAACATCTTGGAATACTACCCCCCGCCAATTCTGGCGGCGGGAGTAGCATTCCACCCTTCTAGAGGGAGAGACATGTTAACCCTGGCCTGGCCGGTAACTTCTTTCTAAAGCCCTGGCATCACAAAATGGATGCTGCTGCCACAGACACAAGTCTGGCCTCCTGCTGCTGGACGAAACTCCGGCAGGGGAGGCCTGGACAATAGGTTTCCTGTCCCAGGGAGGTGTGACCACCTCCCCAGACAGGATAGTGTGTATTGGGGCTGGGCGGGAGCACTTTCGGGTGCTTTGAAGTCCTGCACTGGGGGCACACTTGGTGTCCCTGTGCATACCCCAGTTCAAACCGGATCAGGGGCTTGCAGCCCCTGCTTTGGCGCGAACTGGACAAAGGGAAAGGGGTGTAGCCACCCCTCTGCCCTGACCCACCCATAGGTGGGGCCACAGAGTAGTCCAACCCCTAAACTTAGTATAAGTATAGGAACCCAGTCCTTAGGACTTTAGATTATCCCTGGACGAAACTCTGACACAGAATCCTGGACCTTCGACGCTCTACTACAAGATTAGAGGACAGAAGAATCTCCCTTGGGGTCAAGGAGTGACCCCTGCTTGGCAGGCACCAAAGAAGCAATTGTCCGGTCTGCATCGCCTAAGCTCCCGTTGGACGCCAAAGTCTTTGCATCACCAGAGGTGGATTTCCAGACTTCTCCGAGGCTGCCCTGAGTCTCCAGCAAAGCTGAGGCCTGTAGCTGTCGTGGGTAACGTGGAACCGTGACCCCTGGACACCGCACGCATTTGCAAGTGCATCCTCTTCTGGGTCCCCCACGAAGTCGTGCTTTGGGCTTCGAGTAGCCCTAGCCTCCAGCACCAACTGCACCGAAGATCACTGGCCTCCACTCCACGAGTGTCCTGTGAGCCAGCTCCACGTGCACCGTCTCAAGGCTCCTTCGCGGTCGCTAGCCCATTGGCTAGTAGCCCTTCACGAAGGCCAATCTTTTTCTACTTGGGCTCCCTGGTTGTTCCAGGCTTGCCCTCACTTACCCTTGCTGGGTGAGTTCCTCAGACCTTGCTGGTCTGCATCATTGTCAATCTTCTTCTTCATCAAGACTTGCCGTTGCCAAGGCTTGTTGGGTCCAATCCGGTCGCCGACACCTCAGCACTCGACAGACATCGTGTACCAGCCCGAATCCTGCTCCTGATTGCCGACAACGCCTCCTGGACCTCGTGGCTGAAGAGTCAAGATGACCGTCAACCTACCTGAAGCACTCGACATCGGTGGGCATCTGCTCATCGCCTTCCTGGTCACTGGCTAGTGACCCAGACTCTGTCCCCTCTGCTTTCAGGTTCTTCAGATCTCCGATCCACCTTTGGATCCACCCGGACACTTTTCACTTGGTCGCCAGCAGCACTTTGCAGCAGATCGCCATTCAAATCGACGAGCGAAACCCGACCCCGAAAGGCACCTATGCACGCGGCTTCCTGGGTGAGGTAACAAGAGTACTCCGGTGCTCCCGTGGTAGAGACTCTAGAACGACCTAGTTCTCAAAGGGTTTGCTCCAAGTCCTTCTTTAAGTGTCCCTTTTCTTTAATTTCCAAACCGCGACTTTCTCCATAGAAGTTAATGGCGATTCGCGGCTGTGTTACTACACTGCACGCGTCTCCCGTGGGTCCCCTGTGTCACTACCTTGGGTGGTTCCTTGTGGTCCAAGCACTTCTAGAGGCTCTAGGCCTAGTGTCTAGCTCAGTCGTGGTTCTTATACCACTTTATTGGTATATGGTTTGGTACGCCCCTAGGACCCAAACGTGTTTTTGTGCTATTACTGTGTTTAAATAACTTTAAAACTTATGTACTTCGAACTCTAGCCTCATAAAGAGACTAGAGGGGTGTGTTTAGTAATAAATACATATATTTTGAATATATACCTGGTGTGGTGCTCTTTCATTTGATCACTCAAGAGATTATAGACTGGTAAAACAAGCTGCTTTACATTCCTTCAAGACTTAGCCTGAAGGCTGCTCTCCATAGCTACCACTAGGATAGCTTTCAATAAAGGTTGTCTTTAACCTATCTCCAATAAGGGGTTGTTTGGACTGGTGCAAGGTGCCCACTATAATTAGTGGACAGCATATACCAGGCCAACTTCTCACAAGGGGTACCATATTTAAGAAGTAGACTGAATTGCGAAAAGGTGTGCAGCAGTAAGAGTGTACTGTGCAAAGCTGTGATGCCTGACAATGTGAGTGCAGCAAACAAAAAAAGCAATTAAAGGGACATGTTTTATGTGAGATATGTATTTTTGAACTTAGTACTGAAATAAAAGAAAAATAAATGGGAAACAAGACAAGGGAAAAGTGAGGGCTCTTGCTACCATAATTTTGGACTCCGGGTTGATACCAAAGTTGGGAATGCACGAATAGTGGTGAATGACTAACTTGCCATTCTCATTTAGACATTGAGTGCCAATCCCAAACCATATATGGAACTAAACACTTGTATGACCATATCTACAGCCCAAAAGAGCCTACCAGCTTAGAAGCCAGAGGGAAAAAGATCAAGTCCGGTTGAAGCCTGCCAAGCTTGGTGGTTACTGGGTGCCCAGGACCATAGATTGTGGTTCACCAGGAAGCAGCAGAAGGAGCAGCTGGCCCAACAAGAGTTTAAAGAAATAGGTTTGTAGTCATTTTTTCATTTTCTACTACACTATAGGCATAATGGGGTGTCATAAAAGGACAGTGAGGAGAAGAAGAGAAGTATAAGTACAGAGAAGAAGGCAGGAAAGAAGCAGGGCTTCATTTTGGGGACAGAAAGGAAACTAAGTGCAGAGGATTGACCCAGGCCAAGATGGAGGGAGATTTGAGGGGAGTTGTAGGGGAGAATAGGGTGCATGATGGAAGGTCCTCAGAGGATAAGCAGGAGACTTGCACTGACCAGGCAAAGTAAAGAGGAAGGACATGGAGCATAGAGTCCAGTAGACTTCAAAGAGGAATTGAGGGATATGCGTGTGGCAAAGAAGTACCATGGAGGATCACATTACCAAACTTTAAGAAAAATGTGGTGATTGAAGGGAGGTAAGGTCTGCAAGGTACAAAGCACAAGGGAAAGAAAAGGCAAAGAGCGGTAGGCAGGAATAGCAAAGAGGGAATCAAGTTGGTACAGGGAGCCTTGCATAACCAGTCTTCAAGAGGAGGATGCACGGGCAAGGGTTAGGTTTGTGGTAGAAGACGGAAGATGTGGAGAAGACGAAGATTGGAGAGGGGGCTTAAATAAAAACCTCAGATCTGAAAGAATAGCAGGGTGTTCAGTGTAATTTTTCTGGTGGACTACGAAGCAATCCAGCATATACTTTGCAATGGAGATGGGGAAAGCACTTTGGATCAATGAAGAAAAAATAGCAATGACTCTTAGGGGTTGAACAATAATTTAGCAGACAGCACTCTGTCCATGTGGGTAGTAGAGGACATTCGCTCTGCCACCCTGATTGGCCCTGCATTGACCCATCTACCTTGAGAGGAACTGCTGTTATGGCAGTTCCTGTCAAGGTGCAAAGATTTTGGTGGACAGACTGCTGTTTTTGATGGCCATCCACCAAACTTCAACAAAGGTTTTGGTTTTCGAACACAAACACCCAGAGTGGGAGTTTTTTTATTGAAAAACAAAAAACGAATTACCCCTGCATCCAGGGACTAGTCCCTAGGTGTGGTGGTTATTATTTGTTTTTTTTATGTTCCTCACACCTTAGTGATGAGGAACAGAGAAAAATGACATCACATCATCCACTCTAATTAGTGCAGGCAAGGGTGGACAGCCCATCAGTTTGGTAGACAGGATACTCCATCATGTTTGGTAGCCCAGAATGCGACAGCAAGACTACTGTGCAAAGTTCCCGCTCAAGAATCGGTGAGAACACACCTAAAAGGACTACACTGGCTCCCTGTGGAAGCCAGAGTCAAATTTAAGGTGTTAGTCATGACGCACAAAGCCCTACATAATAGAGGCCCTGGGAAAATAAAGAGTCTATTATCTCCTTACACTGCAAATAGGCACTTGAGATCAGGTTCAGAAGGATTCCTAAAACCAACTAGGGCCTTAAGGGAAGGTGGGCAGGAAGATCTTTTTCCCACCAAGTCCCCAAACTCTGGAACTCCCTGCCACGCGAGCTTCGAATGATGGACAAAGAACTGCAGTTCCGCAAAGCAACTAAAACATGGCTGTTCAAACAATATCTCTAAGACCTGCCCAGTCCCACCTAACTAGCTGTCTCTTAGCGCTGGGAAGCCTTAGGGCAGCTATGCGCTCTACAAATCCATAATAATAATAATAATAATAATAATAATGTTTGGAAGGAGAACACTATTCTGATCAACTATAAATCAGCCCCTTTAGGCCTTTCTTTGTAGAATCTATTCACCTTACTGTGGAACTGCATTGTGTATCCAAATGACCTTTTAGAGCTCTCAGACTGGCAATGTCATGGAGGTAGCACAGTGGATAAAATACTTACACCTTTATTCTGAGGTTGATAGGAATACTGATGCAGTATTCCTTCGTCCCAAATTACCAATTGCACAGTTTGCAGAAATGTGTTTGCCCCTGAAAAAAGGGTAGTAGCAGATGGAAAGAATATTACCACACCAATTTCGCAGATTATTCTGTATTTCCTGGCCATTTAGCCTGCACATTTCACCTGCTTTTTGTAGCTGAAATGTCTGGGCTGAGATTGCCATTGTTGTCTCATAACAGTTCCATGGGGGCTACACACAAAAACTGTTTTTTCTTACCTGTCCTTCTCTCATCTCCAAACACAAATCTGAGACTGCCGTCCAGAACTGAGGGCTGTATGCGAAAATTAGGCAATGTGCTTATGAATGGATGGATGAGTGAGTAAATGGATGGATGAATGATTGACTGAATTCATCAACCTCATGCATAAGCAAATCAATGCTGTTTCATTGAGAAAAGGCCAATCCTATTGGCCTTGATAAAGCTTGTTTTTACAGTACCCAATCTGCTTTACAGATATCAGAATAAAGTGTGCACCTTTCTTCTACTGGACAGGTGCTGTGAATTCCTGAAGATATCTCACACCTCGTCCTCAGAGGTCCCCTCCAACCACTGAGTTAGACATCAGGAGGGAAAGGAGCCATCCGGGGAAAAGCGGAAAGGGAAGAAAATATATCAGCTGCTCTTGTAATCGTCAAGATCGCCAAGCCTATGGATGTGAAAAGAAACCAATGAGGTCACCATATACACTGTTTCCTATAACAGTACCTTCTGGCACCACTTCTGTGCCACATGTAAGAGCTCTAATTTAATTTAGTCCCACATGGGGAATAACTTTGGTCGTTGGTTGTTCATTAATTATTTTCCGCCTCCATTCCTTATCTTGCTTTTCTTACGAGCTAGAGTTGGATTCTGCGCTAAATGGTATGTATGTCCATATTCTCTGTCTGAATTAATACTGCACTCTGTCAAAATCAAATCAATAAAGTTACAGGAGTTGCAGTTTGCTACTGGAACAAGTCTTCAATATCAATTTTTACAACCTTATACAGAGAAGTTTTAAAACAAAATATGTTCAAATATAATAATATTAAGGCCAATTTGATTCAGGCAGGAGAAGAGCTGGTTCTACTTGGGAAGGGGGCAGCCCTTCATCCAGCCCAGCAATGCAACCAAGCAAATTGTGGCCAGGAATGAAACTAGAGCTCTAACCGGGTGGCAGACTCCACTCTAGCTAAACAATCAGCAGAGACATGCCAGAAGTCAAAAGATGTAAGCCAAAACAACTTAAAGAAGCACAGATATATATTTTTAAAATGTTAAACTTAACACCCGTTTCCAGCTGCTACAAAGAGCTATCCAATCAAAGTCCAGCTGTCAAACCTTCCAAAAATTATTTCTTAATAAAATCTCCTCCATCAAGGACCAGTAAGCCCATTCTTAATTCTGTGGCAATAATATGTAGCTAATTTGAAATTGTAATAGTTTGTTTTCTAAATTAGAACAAAAACAGTTTTCTTAAGAAAGAATACCATGCCCACTCTGTTCAGCCTATTCAAAATATTACTCCAACAATTAAAAATGCTGGCCTGCACAAACGTACAGACCGTGATTTTAGTAACACTGTCATTACTACCTCCCTCATTAAAATATTTTGTGCGAAGATATAAACATTGCAATTAGCATAAAACAAGCTTCTTCTTGTAATAAAAGGTGCGGATTCTGCCATGTTTTAAAATCTATCTTTAGTTTCATATTTACTATGAGTTTACACTATAAGTTGTCAGGGAGCACCTGAAAACATCAAAGAGACATACAAAATAGTATTACTACAGCAACACTATAATTTTGTAAGTATACCATTTAGAGGCACCTTGATATTCAAGACATCAGAATTAAAAAGGTGAAAATGTATTGGATTCGTGTAAATTTTGAGTGCCCTATGATGTACATGGATATAACTGAAGCTGTTCGAATACTGCAATGTAATATAGTTATGCATTAATAGTGAAACAAGACATTTCATGTCAGAAAACAGCGATTTTTTAACACCCTTTTTCAATCATTTTTAAAAATTGAACTTTTTTTATTTCTTGCTGTAGACAAAAGCCCTTTTCCAGCCCAGAACTTGGGATGTTAGTAATAGCTTGGCAACGTTTTCATCTCTTTAGTGTCTGAAAAAAGTGATCAGTGGGTGAAAGGTGACCAGCAACATTTTGCAAACTGTTGGAAGATGTGCATTGTATTGTATTTTATTGCAGCATTTATATAGCATTAACTAACCCTATATGGGGTGCTGAAGCGCTAGCCTATATGAGTAGTATGCCACACCGTGTAGGGTGTGTGGTTGGAAGGATGTTGTCTTTGTTTTGATCCGATGTGGGAAGTGTTTCCATGTAGTGCTTGATGACAACGGAGGTGCGGTATTCGCGTTATGAGAAACAGCACATAGCAGTGTGTTGGATGATGAAGTGTGAGAGCCAGACGCGCAGTTTCATCATTTTCAGTATGCTGGTAACTTTGAACTGCTCTGCTCGTCCCTTTATGGTATATCATATTATATCACCTGTTTAGCTGGGTACTGCACTGGTTTGGCCAATTTCAAATTTGGTGTATGGTTGAGGTCCTGAGTTGGCATGGTTGGAGGGAAATAGACGTGATGAGATCTGTTGGGATGCACATTTTCATTTTCATCCCATATCTGAGGGTCTTTGAGAGATGTAAAGAAGCTGTTAGAGTGTATAGATATTTGGGATCTGCAGTGTTGGACTATATTAAAGCCTTCCAAATTGTCCAGCAATGTGTGACAGATCTCTTCAGCTATTTCATGCCTTTTCATTTGGTGATGGCTGGTTTTTGGCTGTTCAGTCCTGGTGATGGACAACCCTCATAGGAAATATGTCTTATGTGAATTTAAGAGTTATATGTTACAGTTTGTTGGTGACTAATGTCTAAAATGGTTTTAGTATTATTGTGAGCCATAACTGTTATACATGGAAGTACATAACTATACAATGCCACGGCGAACCATAAGTCAGCTTACCTGCATACCAAAAGCAGTTTGCTGGTCGAGTTGTTTCTAATTCAGAGGTTGTAAGCCGAAGATTGCACTTGAAGGTGCAACTTTTTTCTGGGCTCTATTGCAGGAATGCAGGTGG
The DNA here is from genome assembly GCA_963921515.1 of Calotriton arnoldi. Lineage (NCBI taxonomy): Eukaryota > Metazoa > Chordata > Amphibia > Caudata > Salamandridae > Calotriton > Calotriton arnoldi. The sequence goes on from CAWUFW010003396.1 coordinate 78,375, forward strand.
TGCAGTCATCTAGGAAATAGACATGTGATCAAATGCTTCGGTAGTATCCAATGGCCAATTTTGCATTCACAAAATGTCTGATTCATTATTTGCAAATGCAAAAGCCTCTTTCGGTATGTACAAAATACAATGTGGCCAGTCCAAATTGTGATTTCTTCCTTTCGTAAATGACTATTTTTGCAATTCCAAAAAAGGAATCGTATATCGGTATTTCCAGATTGCATTTCGCAATTTGTATGCATGAAGCATTTCCTAATTGCGATAATAGCAAAATGCAGTTTTAGGACATGTAATTACCAACAAATCAAATCAGGTGTTAACCAGGTGCAGTCTATATAAATTACCCCAAAATGTATCCACCCCTTTCACAAAGGTGGCTTTGTATATTCTGCAAAGGAGGATGAGGACTTTGACGCATATGCAGAGAAGGAAACAGGAGATGATTTTTAGGGTTAGGGAAACCCTGTTTGATCAAAGTGAGGAGAAGATATTTGAGAAATACAGCCTCAGTAGTCAGGTCATTTTGAAGTTAATTGCTGATTTACATCCACAGCTACAGACCCCCATATTTAGAAGCAATGCTATTCCACCGCATGTGCAGGTACTGTGTTGCCTACACCTTTTAAGTGTCTGGACTTTACCAGGGAATAATAGATGTAGCAGGGGGTGGGTCCTAAAGTACATTGTCACTTTTTTCCATAGGTTTCTTTAGATTATGGTGCTAAAAACTAATGATTATATACATTTTCTGGTATCTCAGCAGAATTTACAGCATACCAAACTGTTTTATAATCATTGTCCTAATATTAGTAGATGTGTTGATGGTACACATATTGCCATCTGTCCACTATTTGCAAATTAATTTATCTATTGAAACCACAAAGATAGTCACTACCTCAATTTGCAGGTTACTAATGTAAGCTTCCTTGACTTGGGATTTTAACACAGGTATTTGAACCCAAGTACAAGGAGGAACTAACATCTTGGGCAACCCTAAAGCACATCATCCCAGTTAATCAAACCGGATTTTGCAAAGGCCAGGGCACAACGACCAACATCATGGCGCTAACTCTTCTGACAGACGCAGCAAAAAATATCAAGAGCTCGCTATTTCTATGTTTCATAGATTACAGCGCCGCGTTTGACCATGTAGACCGGAGCAAACTCTGGCAGAAGCTGGAAAAATGGGGGATCCCTGGGCCACTTCTACAGCAGCTGATACTATTACACACCAATACTTGGGTTAAGATTAAATTGGGCTCCGAACGCACCTCTCAAGGCAAATCAAAACCACCAAAGGTCTGAGGCAAGGTTGCGTCCTAGCCCCCATGCTGTTTAACCTCTTTCTCGCAGATCTCCCTGGAGAATTGGAGAAAACCAACTCACATGCTCCGCGGCTGGGCGATATTTCACTTTCAAATCTTTTATACGCAGACGACCTGGTCCTAATTAGTCGGTCCCCTGTCGGACTTCAACATCTTCTGGACACCACCAACACATTTTCCATAAATAATGCATTAAAGATCAATTTAAATAAATCAAAAGTCATGTTAATAAACTATAATAAATCAAAAGAAACTTGTATGGCTTCTGGACGGACAGAGGTTAGACCAGGTAGCCACCTACAAATATTTAGGCGTACTTTTGGATAGTAGAGGTTCGTTTAAACATCAACTAGAGGCTATCCGTCGGAAGAGCATAACATTCTACCTTTCAATAAAGCCCTTGAAGAAAGCTCTCCCTGATCGGTCACTGGACCCTCTCCTGCAGGTGATCAGAGCACGCTTACAGCCTATGCTCACATATGGCAGCGAACCCATGCAAGGAAAAGACGCTACGATACTAGACAAAGCCATTAGTCGAGCATATAGGGCAATTTTCCACCTACCTACGTATGTCTTGCCTGCCCAAATTCGCCTTGAATTCGGTCTACAGAGACAAACAGTGGAGAGAAGAGGCGCTTACATAAAAAGCTGGCGAAAAATCAGAGACGCCGACCAAGGATCTTTAAACGCCCAACTTTGGACTGAACTCTCTACTCGAGAGAACTCACCCGCAAGGAAGTACCTAAAAGAATCATTGGAGACCATGGGACTAACAAACCTCTGGGAGTCAGCCACAGACATCAAAAGTTTTAAAACCGTGGTTACAAAAGTAACCAAAATGATATCATCAATAGAGGATAAAGAAATCTTGGCCAAGAGAGCTCACGGGTGGACAGTATTGAAAGACTACAATGCTCTGAAGCCGCAAGAATATTTAAAAACTGGCCTAACGCAGACGACAAAAAACAAATTTTTAAATCTGCGCCTCGGCATTATACCAATATTACCTCATCTGGCACCTTGGAAAAGGGAAGGCGCGGAAAACTGTTGTCGACTCTGCAGAGCAGGAAAAGAGGACCTAATTCACATTATCTGTATTTGCCCAAACCTTATGGACATAAGGCGCTCCCTACTTCGAGTTTTATGGAACCAAAAGGGCATAACTAGCTGCAGGCAGGCTGTGATGCTGTGTTTTAACCCCGAAGAGACTCAGTTAAATTGCAGATTAACGAAATTCTTCGATATAGTGGCTAGAAGACTCAAGAGATAGCCACATGGCTTACTTAAAGCACTTGCACTTTAATCGTACAGCCTGCCTAGTTATTTGCCAAGCTACCACTATGCAAAAACTTTCGGAGTAGAGTGTCCCTACAACTTTTTCTATTTTTTAACGGTTTTTACCAAAACGTAATCATGAATTCTATGATTTTATAGAATGTGACCATCTTCTCTTTTCTTTTTTTTCTTTTTATTTTTTTATACTACAAATGTAAATAAGGTTTTTCTCATAAATGTAAGTTTATAACATTGTGAGTTTTTATTAACTGTACAATAAACAAATTCTAAATTCTAAGTACAAGGAGTGAGGAGAGGTACAACCGTGCTCACAAAATCACACGCTCTGTTATGGAGAGGACCTTAGGAGTATTAAAATCAAGCTTCAGGTGTCTGCACAAGAGTATTGAAGCCCTCCAGTCGTATCCGGACATGTGTTGCAAAATCATAGCTACATGTGCAATGTTGCATAATCTTGCCATGAGAAGGGTTCTTCACAATGTGAAAATAGAATTGGATTCTGATTCTGAGGAACGAATACTATAAGTACAACCCCTTCAGGAGGGATTAACTGCTGCTGAGGGTAGAGCTTGTCGTGTAGAGATTACAAACAATTATTTTTCATGAAAATAAAAAAAAGGAAGGCATACATCCAATAATACATGTTTCTTCAGCTTTTAAATTGAAAACATTCCTTTAATTGCAGAATCATAATAGTCACATATTCTGCATGAAAGATATTGTATAATGACACAATGTTGTCCTATCCTATGCATTTTGTGTTGGTATGACATAATACTCATAAGTAAGTAGCATATGAGAAATACTACAAACACATCAATGCTTTCTTTTTGATCTGCTTGTACTGCTTTAATCAGCATAACCTGCATCTGGAGTAGCAATAATATCTGTAGAAGATGTATGTTAGTGTGTGCGCGTAACGGCGGAGACATGAGGGACTGAGAGACTACTGAGACTTGAAGCCTCTTCACTCTCACCTACCTCAACAAACTGTCTGTGTTTGTATATTTACATTGTGCCTGGATAGTGTGCCAGGTGGTTGATTGATTGGCTCAATACATCAAGCAGCAACATATGCTGGTGGTGCCTAGGCATTCTAAAGTGTTGTTATATTGCTGTGATGAGTTTGTCTACTGATTCTATGAGTTTAGCAAAGTTGTGATTCATCATAGTTTGCCCATCCTCCACTAATTTCCTATAACTTTCTTCACCATCAATCGTTATTATTGTACGATTCATACTCGTCCTTTGTTGCTTTACACTTTTCAGATTCCTTGCTGGCTGGCACTGCATAGAAAGCATAGAGGCTTCAAAGCATAGAGGCCTCAAATCCCCCAGACAACTGAGATGTCTCATTCATGTGAAGAACACCAGTCCTATGAGAAGCGCTAGCATTAGGACGATGCTGCAACACCCTGCGAAGCATCTGTCTGCCTCTCTAAGATGTTGGGCTGTTCTCCCATCCTGGGTTGGTTCATCTGTCACATCTTCAAAATCAGGGAGCGGTAAAGGTGTGGATGATTTCCTGGATGGTACTTCACGTGTTTGTGTGGCAGCTAATTCTGTGGATTCCTCAATATCTCAAGGACCTTCTATAGTGACATGTTGCTCACTATCCTGCTCTCTCAGTTATGACACATCTGTTCAAAAGATATTGATGTAGTGGAGTATACTGTTAATGTTTTTATTTAAAAAAGGTTTGTTCAATCTACTTCTCTCTTTTCTGACTGCTTTCATTGTGACATTTTCTAAAGGGTAAACAATGTACATATGTTGCTACACATATTTGGATAGATATTGAAGTTTCACTCCAACTCCCATAATGCTTTAGTGATTTACTAAGAATGTTAAAAATGGATTTCTTAACAATCAGTAAGAATAAATTAGTAATTAAACAAGCTTGCTAATCTAGGGAACTGACATACACAGTGTATAATGTTATCTTGAGTAGCAGATGGTGGATTTGATGTATTAACGTTGTAAACATATGCAACACTTCAAGGCTGATTTGTTTCCTCAATGAGAGTTTTCATGGATGTTGGTGGTGGCTGCTGAGATTGTCCTCCACTTGCACCATGTGCCTTTGCGAGTAGCAACCTTTTCTTTGTCATACCATCTTTTGCATATTCCAGGGATGGTTTGCTAGAGTTTACTTTGTCCAGGATATCATTCCATATTTTTGCTTTTTTGCTGTTCTGGCACACTGAAGAAACTCTTCCCAAATAGCTCATTATTATAGGACACACATTCCTCAGCTAGGAGCTCCAACTCTTCTCAGAAAACTTCATTTTGCCTTTCCTGCCACAAAGAACTCTGTTACCTTTTTCCCATGTCATGGTGCCCCTTCTTTTCACTCCAAAAGTTCTTTCTGCCTCCACACAGTCTCTCCTGTCACTCGCTACCTTCCTCTGAGTTACAGAACACTGGGAGAGGATGTATTTATGAACTTTATCATTTTGAGTTAATCATTCTTCAACCAAAATGCAACTTTTCCTATTTGAGATTTCCTAATACCGATTCGCTATTTTGTGATTCCCTATTAGGAAATCCTTAAATAGGGAATGCGAATGGAAATGATTTGCAAATAGTGAATGACAAGCGTTTGTACATTCCAAATAGTGATTTCCAGATAGCGGTTTGATTCAATCTCTATTTGGAAATCACTTACCTAAACGTATGTGCATCCAGCCTTATGTGCTTATTTGTAGTACCTTATCATTTATTTGTAATTGGATCTGCTTGGTCACAATGCCACTTTCTCCAAAAATAATTGACAACACATTGTACTTGAATTGACTTCATTATTCATGATCTCATTACTGAAGAATGATAGTCATGTAGAAACTGATAGATCCAAACAGTGGTGTTGTTCTTCTCTTGTCAGTAGCTGGCCAATAGGGTACACAATTGTAATGACTCATCTGACAGAGGGATGTGTTGACTATTAGGCTCACAGTCACCATCTAATGTGTCATGTGTGCATATGACAAATCTGCCATGAGGACAATAACCCCATAGCATTTGGCCTTGTTTTGCCATCCTTACCGTTTGCACCTACTCCCATAAATATACATATACCAAAAGATTAAAAGCGCTGAGAGAGTTAACAATCGGTTGTTCATTGTTTTTTCTTTGACCTTTTTGCAGGTCTTCCACCTTAGTGATGAGAACTTCCTAGAGGTTGGGTAGATCGCCCCACTTTCAGCTGGAGGACATGTGTTATACCTGGTATCTTTAGGGTGGTCTTCCCCTAGACGTTTTGCCTTTTATCGCCTGTTTTTGCAGATTTTTATTGTTGGCCCTAGGACTCCGAGCACATTACCACTACTATCCAGTGCTAAAGTGCATGCGTTTCTCCCCTAAACATGATGACATTGGTGTATACCTGATTGGCATATTTGATGTACTTGTAAGTCCCATGTAAAGTGGTATACCATATACCCAGGGCATGTACTTCAAATGCTACGGGAAACAACCTTTACAACGCGGTCATTACACCGCGATACCTTTACAACGTGGTCGTTACAACGACTTGCTCTAGATGGCGCTCTAAACTAAGGAATAGTATAATTTACTATTCCAACACCTTCCCTACTGTTGCACACACTGGAGTTGGAATAGTAAATTATACTATTCCTAAGACCAGCGCGCCATCTAGAGCAAGTCGTTGTAACGGCTTGCGTTGTAATGGTACTGCGTTGTAACAACACGGTCGTTGTAACGACCGCGTTGTAAAGGTATCTCGTTGTAACGACCGCATTGTAAAAGCATGCGATGTAATGACTCGCGTTGTAAAGAGACATATTCAATGCTACTAGTGCGCCTGCTGCACTAAATGTGTCACCCACATAAATAGCCTTTCAAACCTTCCTCAGGCCTGCCACTGCAGTGTCTGTGTGTGCAGTTTGCTGTCACTTGGACTTGGCATTTAAAACTACTTGCCAAGCCTCAAACTCCACTTTTATTACATATAAGTCACTCTTAAGGTAGGCCCTAAGTAACCCTAAGGGCAGGGTGCTATGTAAGTAAAAGGTAGGACATGCACCTTTATGTTTTGCATGTCCTAATAGTGACAAACAGCCTATTTCGTTTTTCACTACTGTGAGGCCTACTACTCTCGTAGTCTAGTATTGGGAATACTTGTATACACTTTTAAGCTGTAATTCTTGATCAGAGAGGAATAGCTTTTTCATGATTCATATGTTTGGAATGGTAGTGGTAAATCCTCCTTACTGGTGAATTTAGATTTAACATTACTGTTTTAAAAATGCCACTTTCAGAAAGTGAACATTTCTCTGCACTTACTGCTCTGGGTGCCTGACAGCCTATCTCCAATACCAGCGGCGACCGACACAGGTAAACGCAGTGGGGCTGGTGCGAGGAGGAAAGTCGACAGACGATGGAATAGGTATAATTAAATAAATAAATAATACCTTGCCGTCGTCTGTAAGCTTCCCCCCCACCACGCCCTGCCCCACACCACCACTCCTGCACACTTACCTGTGCCAGCCGCTGCTGTCCAATTCATGACTGGGGTGTGTGGCAGCTACACTTTGTGCATTCCTTCTAAACAGCCACAAACACAGGAAGGTGAGACTCATGCATTCTGAGAACTCATCTACATTCATCTGCATTCTCATGGGTCTGTCTAGGCAGGGAGGAATGGGAGGGGCTGGCACACTTCAATAGGTAGTGTCCTGTCCACACACAAATCACTGATTTACCCCCCCACCCCAAAGATAGCCTTGCAGACAGGACTGGATTGAAAGGGATCCTTGTTCACTTCAGATTCCTGTGTTGAAGTCACCCCCTACATCAAAGGCACTTTTGGGTATAAGTACTGGGTCTCTGACTTCCTAAAATCAGACACTTCTGGATCTTGAACAAAATCTTAGTCAGAAGGACTGCTGTGCTGCTTAAAGGACTCAACTGGAAGGCTTTTCTCGAAGGACTGCTTTTCTGTTTGTTGCCCTGCTGCCTGCTACTTCCTCACTCTGCTGGAGGGCTAGACTCTGCCTTCCCTCCAAGTGATCGCCAAAGGCTTGATGGCTTGCCTCCTGTTTTCTGAAGTCTCAGGGACACAAAAGACTTCCTACAATTCTGCTGGTGCTGCTGGACTCTTGTTTCTGAGAGTCCTAACCTTGTCTGAGGTACCCTCTCCAAGTTCTGGGCTTCAGAAGTGGGTTCTGCAGCTGGTTTGCTACAAAACCGACGCATCGTAACCTTTGCACCGATAGGCACTGACGCATCGCCCTTCAACGCCGACGCAGAGGATGTTCGATGACAGCACGGCCTGACGACGACGCTCAGCGCAACTCGACAACGTCGCATTCCTTTAACCTCAGCAAAGCTTGGTGGCGACGCAGTGACCCAACTGCATGGGAAAGATCAACGCATCGTGCACTCAGAGTCTACGCTTTGCCCCATCCATGGTAATTTCTCAGCAGGCCCTGCATGGGTCCTGGAGCCAGCCTGCCCTCCATCACGTTCGGCCTGAACTTAGGATTTGCAGCGGTCCCTCGCGACCTTAAGTAACCTTTTGAAAGCTATTGACTTCTAAGCACTGTTTTTGCATTTAATCTTTAAAAATTGATATCTCGACTTCTCCTGATTGGATTATTTTAATTTTGGTTTCATTTTGCTCAGATAAATATTCTCTATGTTCCCTAAACCTGTGTGGATTCTTGCTGGGGTGTATTCATTGGGTTACTGTGTGTGTGTGTTGCACAAATACTTTACCCATTGCCTCTTTAGGTAAGCCTGACTGCTCTGTGTCAAGCTACTAGAGGGTGAGCACAGGTTATCCTTTAGTGTGTATCTAGCTTACACAGACTAGAGTGGTGGTTCCTGCCTGTCCTGGGTGCATACCTCAGCCAACCAGGAATACCATTTCTAACAATACAGTATCCAAATGCATTCAGGTATGGACTCTTGTAGGAAAGTAGGATCTGCTTCTTATGGTTATCCCCACTATTTGTTTGATGTGATGCTGTATTTGACTAGTCTGACTGGGACCCCTGCTAATTAGGACCCCAGTCTATCTGCTTTCTCCCTAAATTGATAAGTTCAGTACAGGAAGGGGTGGGAGCACACTGCTTCACCTCCCAGCACAGTTCGCCCCTTAGCATTATGGTAAATGCAGTTCATGTTACATGCTTACTTGATTATTTCCTGGAGTATTCCACCAAAGTTGGTGCAGGTTAGTGCTGTAAATCTCTAGACACGTGTTTCTGGATATCATCCGTCATCAGTAGAGATAAAAAACGAATTTAATCTGGGGTTGCTGAGCAAGCTGCCACAATCCTTTCAGGTCTCAGTACCTCTCACAGGCGCACAGGTGCATCTCCACAAGCTCGTCAGCTCAATGGCTCAAGGGAGCCTTTTCAAACAGGAAGGGGTGGGAGCACACTGCTTCACCTCCCAGCACAGTTCGCCCCTTAGCATTATGGTAAATGCAGTTCATGTTACATGCTTACTTGATTATTTCCTGGAGTATTCCACCAAAGTTGGTGCAGGTTAGTGCTGTAAATCTCTAGACACGTGTTTCTGGATATCATCCGTCATCAGTAGAGATAAAAAACTAATTTAATCTGGGGTTGCCGAGCAGGCTGCCACAATCCTTTCAGGTCTCAGTACCTCTCACAGGCGCACAGGTGCATCTCCACAAGCTCGTCAGCTCAATGGCTCAAGGGAGCCTTTTCAAACAGGAAGGGGTGGGAGCACACTGCTTCACCTCCCAGCACAGTTCGCCCCTTAGCATTATGGTAAATGCAGTTCATGTTACATGCTTACTTGATTATTTCCTGGAGTATTCCACCAAAGTTGGTGCAGGTTAGTGCTGTAAATCTCTAGACACGTGTTTCTGGATATCATCCGTCATCAGTAGAGATAAAAAACTAATTTAATCTGGGGTTGCCGAGCAGGCTGCCACAATCCTTTCAGGTCTCAGTACCTCTCACAGGCGCACAGGTGCATCTCCACAATCTCGTCAGCTCAATGGCTCAAGGGAGCCTTTTCAAACAGGAAGGGGTGGGAGCACACTGCTTCACCTCCCAGGACAGTTCGCCCCTTAGCATTATGGTAAATGCAGTTCATGTTACATGCTTACTTGATTATTTCCTGGAGTATTCCACCAAAGTTGGTGCAGGTTAGTGCTGTAAATCTCTAGACACGTGTTTCTGGATATCATCCGTCATCAGTAGAGATAAACAACGACCTGATATAATGTTTGGCGGCCTACTCAGCAAACCCCAAAATACAAGACTGTATTCTCTACTGATGACGGTTAATAAACCAGAAACACGTGTCTACAGATCAGCACTATCTGCACCAACGTTGGCGAAACACTCAAAAATATCGGAGCGAGCTACAAGAGACTGCATTTCCCAGAATGCCAGGGGCGAACATTGCCTGAGAGGTCAGCGGTGTGCTCCCACATCCTGTTGTCTATTTAAAGTACTCCCGTGAGTCATTGAGCTGACGAGCTCGTGGATGAAGCACCTGCGCGCCAGTGAGAGGTACCGGACCTGATATAATGTTTGGCAGCCTACTCAGCAAACCCCAAAATACAAGACTGTATTCTCTGCTGATGACGGTTAATAAACCAGAAACACGTGTCTAGAGATCAGCACTACCTGCGCCAACCTTGGCAAAACACTAGAAAATATCGGAGCGAGCTACAAGAGACTGCATTTCCCAGAATGCCAGGGGCGAACCTTGCCTGAGAGGTCAGCGGTGTGCTCCCACATCCTGTTGTCTCTTTAAGGTACTCCCGTGAGTCATTGAGCTGACAAGCTCGTGGATGAAGCACCTGCGCGCCAGTGAGAGGTACCGGACCTGATATAATGCTTGGCAGCCTACTCAGCAAACCCCAAAATACAAGACTGTATTCTCTACTGATGACGGTTAATAAACCAGAAACACATGTCTAGAGATCAGCACTCACTGCGCCAACCTTGGCGAAACACTCGAAAATATCGGAGCGAGCTACAAGAGACTGCATTTCCCAGAATGCCAGGGGCGAACCTTGCCTGAGAGGTCAGCGGTGTGCTCCCACATCCTGTTGTCTATTTAAAGTACTCCCGTGAGTCATTGAGCTGACGAGCTCGTGGATGAAGCACCTGCGTGCCAGTGAGAGGTACCGGACCTGATATAATGTTTGGCAGCCTACTCAGCAAACCCCAAAATACAAGACTGTATTCGCTACTGATGACGGTTAATAAACCAGAAACACGTGTCTAGAGATCAGCACTATCTGCGCCAACCTTGGCGAAACACTCGAAAATATCGGAGCGAGCTACAAGAGACTGCATTTCCCAGAATGCCAGGGGCGAACCTTGCCTGAGAGGTCAGCGGTGTGCTCCCACATCCTGTTGTCTATTTAAAGTACTCCCGTGAGTCATTGAGCTGACGAGCTCGTGGATGAAGCACCTGCATGCCAGTGAGAGGTGCCGGACCTGATATAATGTTTGGCAGCCTACTCAGCAAACCCCAAAATGCAAGACTGTATGCTCTACTGATGACGGTTAATAAACCAGAAACACGTGTCTAGAGATCAGCACTATCTGCGCCAACCTTGGCGAAACACTCGAAAATATCGGAGCGAGCGACAAGAGACTGCATTTCCCAGAATGCCAGGGGCGAACCTTGCCTAAGAGGTCAGCGGTGTGCTCCCACATCCTGTTGTCTATTTAAAGTACTCCCGTGAGTCATTGAGCTGACGAGCTCGTGGATGAAGCACCTACGCGCCAGTGAGAGGTACCAGACCTGATATAATGTTTGGCAGCCTACTCAGCAAACCCCAAAATACAAGACTGTATTCTCTACTGATGACGGTTAATAAACCAGAAACACGTGTCTAGAGATCAGCACTATCTGCGCCAACCTTGGCGAAACACTCGAAAATATCGGAGCGAGCTACAAGAGACTGCATTTCCCAGAATGCCAGGGGCGAACCTTGCCTGAGAGGTCAGCGGTGTGCTCCCACATCCTGTTGTCTCTTTAAGGTACTCCCGTGAGTCATTGAGCTGACAAGCTCGTGGATGAAGCACCTGCGCGCCAGTGAGAGGTACCGGACCTGATATAATGCTTGGCAGCCTACTCAGCAAACCCCAAAATACAAGACTGTATTCTCTACTGATGACGGTTAATAAACCAGAAACACGTGCCTAGAGATCAGCACTATCTGCGCCAACCTTGGCGAAACACTCGAAAATATCGGAGCGAGCTACAAGAGACTGCATTTCCCAGAATGCCAGGGGCGAACCTTGCCTGAGAGGTCATCGGTGGGCTCCCACATCCTGTTGTCTATTTAAAGTACTCCCGTGAGTCATTGAGCTGACGAGCTCGTGGACGAAGCACCTGCGCGCCAGTGAGAGGTACCGGACCTGATATAATGTTTGTCAGCCTACTCAGCAAACCCCAAAATACAAGACTGTATTCGCTACTGATGACGGTTAATAAACCAGAAACACGTGTCTAGAGATCAGCACTATCTGCGCCAACCTTGGCGAAACACTCGAAAATATCGGAGCGAGCTACAAGAGACTGCATTTCCCAGAATGCCAGGGGCGAACCTTGCCTGAGAGGTCAGCGGTGTGCTCCCACATCCTGTTGTCTATTTAAAGTACTCCCGTGAGTCATTGAGCTGACGAGCTCGTGGATGAAGCACCTGCATGCCAGTGAGAGGTACCGGACCTGATATAATGTTTGGCAGCCTACTCAGCAAACCCCAAAATGCAACACTGTATGCTCTACTGATGACGGTTAATAAACCAGAAACACGTGTCTAGAGATCAGCACTATCTGCGCCAACCTTGGCGAAACACTCGAAAATATCGGAGCGAGCGACAAGAGACTGCATTTCCCAGAATGCCAGGGGCGAACCTTGCCTAAGAGGTCAGCGGTGTGCTCCCACATCCTGTTGTCTATTTAAAGTACTCCCGTGAGTCATTGAGCTGACGAGCTCGTGGATGAAGCACCTACGCGCCAGTGAGAGGTACCGGACCTGATATAATGTTTGGCAGCCTACTCAGCAAACCCCAAAATACAAGACTGTATTCTCTACTGATGACGGTTAATAAACCAGAAACACGTGTCTAGAGATCAGCACTATCTGCGCCAACCTTGGCGAAACACTCGAAAATATCGGAGCGAGCTACAAGAGACTGCATTTCCCAGAATTCCAGGGGCGAACCTTGCCTGAGAGGTCAGCGGTGTGCTCCCACATCCTGTTGTCTATTTAAAGTACTCCCGTGAGTCATTGAGCTGACGAGCTCGTGGATGAAGCACCTGCGCGCCAGTGAGAGGTACCGGACCTGATATGTTTGGCAGCCTACTCAGCAAACCCCAAAATACAAGAATGTATTCTCTACTGATGATGGTTAATAAACCAGAAACACGTGTCTAGAGATCAGCACTATCTGCGCCAACCTTGGCGAAACACTCAAAAATATCGGAGCGAGCTACAAGAGACTGCATTTCCCAGAATGCCAGGGGCGAACCTTGCCTGAGAGGTCAGCGGTGTGCTCCCACATCCTGTTGTCTATTTAAAGTACTCCCGTGAGTCATTGAGCTGACGAGCTCATGGATGAAGCACCTGCGCGCCAGTGAGAGGTACCGGACCTGATATAATGTTTGGCAGCCTACTCAGCAAACCCCAAAATACAAGACTGTATTCTCTACTGATGACGGTTAATAAACCAGAAACACGTGTCTAGAGATCAGCACTATCTGCGCCAACCTTGGCGAAACACTCGAAAATATCGGAGCGAGCTACAAGAGACTGCATTTCCCAGAATGCCAGGGGCGAACCTTGCCTGAGAGGTCAGCGGTGTGCTCCATCATCCTGTTGTCTATTTAAAGTACTCCCGTGAGTCATTGAGCTGACGAGCTCGTGGATGAAGCACCTGCGCGCCAGTGAGAGGTACCGGACCTGATATAATGTTTGGCAGCCTACTCAGCAAACCCCAAAATACAAGATTGTATTCTCTACTGATGACGGTTAATAAACCAGAAACACGTGTCTAGAGATCAGCACTATCTGCGCCAACCTTGGCGAAACACTCGAAAATATCAGAGCGAGCTACAAGAGACTGCATTTCCCAGAATGCCAGGGGCGAAACTTGCCTGAGAGGTCAGCGGTGTGTTCCCACATCATGTTGTCTATGATAAGTTCAGTACTTAGGTACATCCCAGATTGGATACTGAGGTACCCTTGTCAGTCCCTGGTATATGGTAACCCTGGGCGTAGTGGGCGTAGTGGGGCTACGCGGAGCGCCACGGAGTTTAAAACAAACTCTGCACCCTCCACGTATCTCCGCTACGTGCCACCCGCCTCCCACCCACCCTATTAACAATTATTATACAAGCTTAAAAAAACGATATAAATTATTAAAACGCCTTACCTGAGCTTTGGCGTCCCCGGGCTGCCCTCTTCCTCCATCGCGACTTTCTTGATGACAGCTGCGCATGCACGGGCACTCGCGCATGCGCATTTCTCGCGTGAAATGTGCGGGCGCCCGCAGTTGTCATCAAGAAGTCGGGATGGAGGAAGAGGGCAGCCCGGGGACGCTGCAGCTCAGGTAAGGCGTTTTTATTTACTTTATATCCTTTTTTTAAGCTTGTATAATAATTGTTAATAAGGCGGGTGGGAGGCGGGGGCTGGTCAACTATGCCCCGCCGCGGAGTGTTTGGAGGTTTGCCTACTCTGCCTACTTCGCGGAGCGAGGAGTAAGCAAAACTCTGCACACTCCACGGGCGGAGCGGAGCTCTCCGCCCACCCTTAGTATATGGTACCCATGTACCCAGGGCATAGGTACCCCAGAGGTCCCCCATGGGCTGAAGCATGTATTATGCCACCCATGGGAGACCATTCAAATTGGACCTACAGGCCTGCCATTACAGCCTGTGTAAGTTGGTGCATGCACCACTTACGAAAGATATAGGTTTACTATATCTAAGGGTCACTGCACTTAATACCTATAAGTCACCCCTATAGCAGGCCTTTGCAATCCAGAGAGCAGGGTGCTTGGTTCTAAGTGAGAGGGTGCCCCTGCATGAGCAGGACACCCCTGCAGCCTACGGAGCCCATTCTCCCTGGTTGTCAGTGAAGCAGCCATATACTATAAAGAGGGGCACCGCGTAATAGCGTGATGACCATCTCGAAAATGGCTGCAACGAATCGTATCATGTTTGGTATCAAACATGTTGGAATCATACCCCCCACACCATAAATGGTGTGGGAGGTATGATTCCAAGCACTGGAAGTGCCCTCCGTTAGGCTCTCAGTATTCCCGGTACCAGCCTTCTAGTCCCGGACAGCACAAAATGGTTGCTGCCGACCAGAGACACATTTCTGCCCTCCAGCTGCTGAGCCAAGCTCGAGCAGAGGAAGGTTGAACAATAGGCATCCTGTCACATCGAGGTGTAACCACCTCCCAGACAGGATTTAGTGTATTAGGGCTTGGTGGGTGCGCTTGCCAGCGCCTGAAAGTCTGCATGACGGGCACATTTGGTGTCCCTGTGCATAGTCAAGTTCAAACCAGTCCTGGGAGCCATTGTCTCCCACTCTGGTGCGAAACTGGACAAAGGACATGGGAGTAACCTCCCCCCTGCCCAGACCCTCCCCCTGGGAGGGTCCCCTGAATCTTCCCAACCCTCTCCTTAGGGTACCTAAGGGCTTACCTGGGTGTAGGTCCCTAGATTTATCGTGGGATAAGATTCAGAACTGAAACCACTGCACTTCTACCATCTGGGCACTCTGAACTTCGCTGGACTTCGTTTGGGCCTGACTTCATCTCCCTTCCAGTCTGCTGCATCATCTTTGCCTGTGCATCATACAGGAACCTTACAAGGCCTGTGAAGCATCAATGACTACCGAAGTAATCTCCCTTGGAGTGAAGGAGTCACTCCCCTGCATTCGCAGGCACCACAACTAACTCGACTAGTCTGCATATCCTGAGCTCCTCCAGACTCCTTGGGCTCTGCAGCACAGGTTGTGGTTTTCCCCAGTTCCCGAGGCCTGCTCTACCCTCTCACTAAGTTTGAGGTCAGTAGTCCTCGTGGGGGTTGCAATAACTGAACCCCTGAGTACCCCGTCTCTTTTGCAGTTGCAAAGGCTTGTTGACATCTTTGCAAGAAGATCTTTGGGCTCCAAGTAGCCCCAACCTCGAGCACTATCAGTGACCAGAATCTTTAGCACACCACATCGTGTGCATCGTGGCCTGCATCTTTTGGTGAGCTGCTTGAGGTCCTCTCGTGACTCCTGTGCCTCCGGCCTGTGGGTCCATTTGAGGGTCTCTAACAAAGAAGAGGGACTAAAGGGCTTGATGACGGGGTCCAGTATACGTGCCCAAACAATACTTAACATGAAAGGTATGCTGTTCCCCAAGGCGGACAACGTGGTAAGGGGATTTAAGGAGGGAAATCCTCCTTGTCGGAACTAGAGTCCTCACACACCCAGCAAGCTAGGTGTCATGCTTCATCATATGGACTTGCTCCTCGTCGAGTCGGCGCTGCAATACCCGAGGGGCACCCTTAAAGGGGCTCTTTAGCGGAGAACTTTTGTTCCTGCCGTATGGTGCGTGGGTGTGAGGGCCCTAAAGAACAGTGTAGATGTGGTGCAGGTGAGTGACGTTAAAAAAGGTTGGATAGTCCACATAAACTCTTTATTGGGCTGGTAATCCACCTTCTTAAAAGCAAACTGAGTGGCCGCTCTCCCAGTGGAGCTCAGCTCATCTCATATAGTGTGGTCGACATGTTTCATGCATCGTGGTCAATACTGATCCATTGCATTTCATCAGGACCTAGTGTTTTAATACTATCTACACGTGGTGGTGGTGGGCAATGAGGATCCTACCTACCACACTTCTTGGATGCGAGCGCGAAGTCCCGCCAATCCTAGTGGTAACCTACACAAGGAGGATGACATGAAAGAACAGTACGCAGTCACTAGATTCTTCAATCTAGCAGACAGGTCAAGAAAACCCCCCTTACATCCTCATATCAGTTGTCCATTAAGTGATCAAACTGACCCCTGGTAAAAAGGCGTGATTAAAAATAAGACTGTACTACAATCAAGGCTAGAAGAGAGATTAGTGGTAGATAACATAATAAAACATTCCCTAAACAGGGCGCCAAAACATGCAGGAGGTGACTCACCTAGCTAAGGGATAAAACTCACTCCATTCGGTATTTTTGGGCTTCAGACACCAGAGTCGTGGTGTCCTGCAGAATTGGAGGCAAGGTAGAAAATGTAAAATACCATGTTTAGCGCAAAACTGATAACACTGGTTAACTGATCCAGTTATGCCTTGGGGCACGGCTACAACTGGTATCCATGTAAGAAGGAGGAAGTGGGAACACATGCCCTCCCCTCCCATGTCATTAAGGCCGTATGATGCGGCCGCCCCCAGTGAAGCATCTACGGGCTGGTTGCATCGAGGACCCACTAACTGTAGTCCAAGGGGGTCGGAACGGAAAGTGCAAGTCCGCCCCGCCAACAGCCACAAAAGCGACCTGGGAGCCACACAGAACATCAGTCAGCCATGGGGCCTTGGCACCAGTATTGGAATGGGCAGAGCAACCCTTCCCCCCATACCTGGACCCAATTGGTCCGTGCATCGCTATTGGCATTATTCCACCGCCACCCAAAGTCAGCACCCTCACTTACCTGTCCACGTAGGACGTGCGCCGGTAAACCTCCCGCGCGTAGAGCCGCAAAAAGCCGGATACCCGTGCTGCCATCTAGGCGGTGTTTTTAAAGGCAATCCACGCTTCCAGCAGCCCGTCGCGTCGGGGATAGGCGTCACGCCACAATGTATCACGTTTTACAGGGGGGGTGTCCAGGCCGTATGCAATGCATCAGCCCTGGTCGTGCAGCAGCCATTTTGTAGTGTACTCAAAGCGTATGTCGGCGCAGGTGGTTGCGCCAGTTGTGACCTGTGTCACAATGTGTACATCCATCAAAATTGAAACCATTATGGGAACCACATGCCGGGTCATTCGTGGTGTAGTGGTGACACCCTGCATGCGTAAACTCGCCAGTTGGTTAGTTCAGTACTGCACCCATCAGGAGGCTCTATGAATAATATAAGGATGCAAACGTGGGAATTACTCATACACGTCTCAAAAAACCGGTTGATCAACCCCATAAATACCTGTCTGTTGCAAGCACCGACATGCTCGTGTGTTAGATATGCGGGCCTGCAGGTATCGCGGGCCAGACTCGTGTATAGCAGTTCTCTTGTAAGAAGTATACTCCCCAGACGTCGGCTGGTGAATACCCCCACCGTGGTCCATGGCTTCTGTGTACTATCGGGGTGCATCTAACTCCCTGTCAGGGCGGCCCAAGGGATGTCATCATTGAGACCATATGAGTTGGTAGAGAGACGGTGCACCCATCTCTGTTCTATCTTGAAAAGGGCCCGTTGTGTGATCTTGGGATGTGCTTCGAGGACCACCCACTTAAGGGATTCCGCAGAATGGTTGTGGTCTTTGCAGTGTGTGTACAATCTGGTGGTTGTTTTCATGCATCTAACATTGCTTTTATGTTCCGTGATGTGCACCTTCACAGCCCTCATTGTCATCCCTATATATTTCTTGTCACAAGGACATGTCAGCATGTAAATACACTTAGATGTGTTACAGTTGGTATGTCGCTTCAACTTCCATGTGAACGTGTCAGTCAGTAGGATTTCTTTGACTATTTTAGTTTGCTCACACACCGAGCAGGTGCCACAGGGATAGTGCCCTATTACAGGCGGGAGGTCCCATAAGGTCCTCTGGGTCAATGGTTCCTTAGCCCTGGGCCTGGTGTGTATCAGGATGTCTTTGAGGTTTTGTGTGCGTTTGAAAGCAAACATGGGTCTCGGGAGGTGCAGTTCTCCTGTGTTTACTATGCCCCAGTGTTTGTTGATGATCCTCTTGATTTGTGTGGAGTGGGGTGTGAATGATGTGACACACGTTAAAACTTCAGTCTGTTCTCTGGTAGTGCCTTGGAGTAGGGATTCCCGTGGGTTGTTCATGGCCCTCTTGTAGGAGTTCCTGACCTGACGTGCCGGATAGCCCCTTTCCCTAAGTTTCTGTTGTAGGTGTTGGGCCTCCGTTTTGTAGTCAGTCAATGTACTGCAGTTCCTCCTGATCCGGAGGAACTGCCCAAACGGTAGGTTGTTCCTGAGTGCCATAGGGTGGTGACTGTCGTATAGGAGAAGACTATTCCTGTCTGTGTCTTTCCTGTACAGGGTCGTACTCAGTCCCTCACTACTAAGTCTTATCCTGAGATCAAGGAACGGGATACTTGTGTCTGATATGGTGTGAGTGAATTTGAGAAACACATTCTGTGTGTTGATCCATCGACAGAATGCCTCACACGGTGCCATGTCTCCCCTCCAGAAAATGAGGATATCATCAATGAATCTTTTCCACAGTGTCAGGTTATTTCTATACGGGTTGGTAGGATTCATGATGACTTCCTCTTCAAACGTTGCCATGTACAGGCAGGCCACACTAGGGGCGAAGGTACTCCCCATGGAAGTACCCTGGGACTGGTGAAATAGTTGTTTCTCATATTCAAAAAAGTTTTCCGTTAATGCTAAGGTGGCACATCCCATTATGAAGGAGACTGGAATCGGTGAATCCCATTCTTCCTTCAGCAGACTAACCTCTACGGCATCTAGGGTCGCTCGTTGTGGAATGTTAGTGTATAACGCTTCCACGTCAAGTGTTACCAGAAGATTGATCTCGTTGAGGCTCTCCGTGCTGTCAATAATCCGAAGTAAGTCTGTTGTGTCCTGCACAAATGATGGTATTTTCCTCACCAGGGGCTGGAGGAATTGGTCGCAGAACCTAGACAGTGGTTCCAGCAAAGACCCTATCTCTGACACTATAGGCCTCCCTGGGACCGGTGTCGTATTTTTGTGGATCTTGGGGAGGGTATAGAAGTACGGTATTTTAGGGTCTTTAGTTATGAGGAAGTCCGCCTCCTTCTTTGTGATCCAGCCATTGTTTTCAGCCTCGAGGACCATTATCGCTATCTCTGACGCGAGTCTGGGTGTGGGGTCTACCGACAAAGGTGTGTAATGCCGGGTATTCCCTAACTGACGTCTGCATTCTCTGTCATAGTCCACATTAGATTGAATAACAGTTGCCCCGCCCTTATCGGCCTGCTTAATAGTGATGCTAGTGTCGTCAGCCAATGCCATGGCAGCATTCCTCTCTTCGTTAGAGAGGTTGTGGAATTGATTGGTCCTATGGGAACCGGACAACTCCTTGAGTACTGCCCTCTCAAAAGTCAAAATCTCAGGTGGGCTCATGCTGTTGTTGGGTGTAAAGGTTGAGGGGTTGCGTAGGTCTGAGTCCCCAAGATCGGGTGAAGCCCTATCTTGAAAGAAGGCCTTGAGGCGCACTTTCCTGAAGAATACTTGCACTTCACACATCTCACTGAATTTATCAAGCTTGGGAGTCGGGACAAATCCCAGGCCTTTTTCCAGGACTGTCTTCTCCGTGCTGGTCAGGTTACTATTCGAGAGGTTAACAACTAAGCCCTTTTCCCCCTGCTCACACTCCTGGTCTCTACCGTGTGTGGAGTCTGGTCTTGCCATTGGACTCCCTTCTGTGTTCCTCTTTTTCGCCCTCTTCCTCTGCCCAAACCCCTGCCTAAAAAAGGGGGGTTATTCATAGGGAAGTACTGTGGTCGGCCCTGAGGATATAGTGGGTACTGCCAAGGTGGTGGTGGAATCGGTCCTTGAAAGACCGGACCATTGGTATAGTTGGGGTAAGGCTGGTAGTTAGGTCTACGTTGGTTGTGGTTGCCCCAGCTACCAGAACTCGAGTCGCTGTTCGATGACCCCCTCCTGCTATTATCAGAACTTTCTTCAGAGGAGTAACTACTTCTCGGTGCAGCATAGTCATCTTTTAAATAGGGGTACACTTTCTCCTTGTCAAACTTAGCTACATCCTTCTGTAGTTTAGTAACCTTCTGTTTGAGGAGGTACACACTGTTTTCAGCAATCTCGTTGTTAATTTCGGTTAGTTTGGAGGTAAAGGCCGTTTTAGGTATGGAGGATTTCAATGCAGCTTCCGCTACCTGAATCCTGGCGAGAAGAGCATCCGTCAACCTCTTGGCGGTGTTGATAATTAGGACAAGTAAGTCTTTGGTGCACTTCCAGGACACTTGGCACCAGTCTTTTTTGAAGGGCCCATCTTCCAGAAAAATTCTGGTCAAGATGTTGACAATAAGGCCACGGGGTGCAATGTTCGCTCGTAAATACTCTGTCATGAGAGCTCCATGCAGAGTGACTTTCAACCATTCTCTTTTCAGTGCTGCAATTGATGCCCAGTCTTCTGACTGTGACCCAGAGGCCACAGCCGCCCCTGCCCCGAGAAGGGAAGGGGCTGTTCTTAAAATGTCGGCTATGGCTTCCTCATCGAAGCTCAGTCCCAGGGTATCCTCCATCACTGGTAGGAAAAACCCACTATCCATAAAGAGCCCCTTTAAGGGTGCCCGTCGGGTATTGCAGCGCCGACCCGACGAGGAGCAAGTCCATATGATGAAGCATGACACCTAGCTTGCTGGGTGTGTGAGGACTCTAGTTCCGACAAGGAGGATTTCCCTCCTTAAATCCCCTTACCACGTTGTCCGCCTTGGGGAACAGCATACCTTTCATGTTAAGTGTTCCATTTGAGGGTCACCTTTCTTTTCCTTGAGCTCCCCTGATTGCTCCGGGCCTGCCCTGACTCCCCTGCTTGTGGTGAGTACCTTGGATCTTGCTGATCCCAACGTGCACCTTCTTGACTTCCAGCATGGGTTGCATTTGCCAAGGTTTGTTGGTGCTCCCGCCGGACACCGACCCCTCATCACTCAAAATCCTTTGTGGGACAGCTCGTATCCGGGTACTGGTCATCCTCACCATTGCCTGGTCCTCACAGCTGCACAGTCAAAGTCACCATCATCTTTCCTGAAGCACCCGAAATCGGAGGGCATCCGTCTTCCAAGTCTCCTGGTCACCCCTGAGTGAAATAGACTCTGTTCCCTCTGCTTTCAGGTACTCCACTTCAAGAATCCAGGTTTGGATTCCTCTGGACACTTTCTCCTCTTCCAGCAGCGGCACTTTCCATAAGTCCTCCATTGGGTTCGACAGCGGTTTCCGACGTCACTTCACACCTATGCACCGGCTTCCCTGGTATAGGTAATTTGGGTACCACGGTTGCCACAGGTGGGGTGGCTCTCCAACCTTCTGTCTTCCACAGGGTTTCTCCAGGGTCCACTGGGAAGGGTCCCTAATCTTTAAAAATCCAACAGCAACTTGCACATAGACTTTTACGAGCACGCGGTTGTGTTCACACACTGCACCCGCTCTCTATGGGGTCCCTATGTACTTACCTTGGGTGGTTCTGTGGATCCCCAGCAATTCTACACCCTCTTGACATTGTCCTGACTCGAGTAGTGGTTCTTATACCACTTTCTTAGTATATGGTTTGGTCCCCCCTGGGGCCCACTGTGCTATTTACTGTGATTTCTTTGCTTTAGTATTGAGTGCTTTGTGTCTATCTCCGTGTGGGAGATACTGTAATGTACTAGATAGTGTTATATAATAAATACATATTTTTATAAATACTTTGTGGGGTTCTTTTTTATTTAATCTATACTGTAAGATTACATTCTGGTAAAACAAGCTGCTTTACACTCCTTCAAGACTAAGCCTGAACGCTGCTCTCCACAGCTACCACTTGGATAGCTTTCTAAGGTTGTCTGAGATCTCTTAAATCACCATAAGGGTTGTCTGGACTGGTGCAAGGTGCCCACTTACATTAGTGGACATCATATACCAGGCCAGCTTCTCACAACTCTCCATTCTACTTCTTAGGAATTTACCTTCTGGGATGCAGGGTAAGTGGTAGTTTCAGAGCAGGATGTGCTACCCTGGTACAAAGATGACCCCAAGGCCCCATTCACATCATAGTTTCCTGCAGTGTGAGGCTGGCTTGAACATTTTTGACAGGGCTGATTTTGGACTCCAGTCCAAACTTGAACACATTTGCCAATGACTAATGGATGAATAACCAAATGGTTCAGGCGCCAAACACAAGTAAACAAAGTGGTAATAGTCCATTGTCATACCACTGTTTTTCAGC
Organism: Calotriton arnoldi; assembly: GCA_963921515.1. Classification (NCBI taxonomy): domain Eukaryota; kingdom Metazoa; phylum Chordata; class Amphibia; order Caudata; family Salamandridae; genus Calotriton; species Calotriton arnoldi. Next base: position 101,129 of record CAWUFW010003396.1, read on the forward strand.
AAGTTTTTATTCAGTTGAAGAGAAAGAGACAGCTGTAATGAGATTAATGTCATTATAATTAGCCTCTTTCAAGCTGTTAGCTTCTGGAAAATAATTGGTTATTATTAAGATAGCATTATCAACAATTAGGCAGATCAGTACAAATCTATTGTAAGTCGCTTAGCTGGCATCTGTGTTCCCATAGATTCTAAATGATCACAAAAACTCCAGCCAATTAGAAAAGGCAAATTTTACAAGACACATTTTAAAAGCTCCGGCCATCAGATTTTGTTAAATGCCTGACAAGTCAAAAAGAACTGTGTGGCAACATCCAACAGGCTGGATATCTGCAGTAGAACAGCTTTGGGTTGGTCTTGCCTGTTGTAAAGAAAGCTAAAGCAAGGGAGATATTATTTAAGGTAGCATTAAGTGGCATTTATAATTTTTGTATGATGCAAAGTTGCAGTTTTAGTCTCCTTTTTAAAATTATTGTCCCTATGTAAATTTTAGGCATACATATATTTTGAAAGACAATTCACCTTCAAAATTGTATTTTGCGTTATTCAGTTATTAGCAGATGTGCGACATCGGTCAAAATGTTGTGGGTGTCCCATCAGCAGTGTAAGGAGTACAGTGATGTCAACGGCACTGGTGGGTGGTGTCCCATCCGCTGTGTTAGAAGCTCATTAGTGTCCGTGGCACTGGTGGATGGTGTCCCATCCACAGTGTGAGATGTGCACTGATGTCAATGGCACTGGTGGGTAGCATACCGTCTGCTGTGTTATGAGTGCAATGATGTCAATGGCACTGGTGGGTTGTGTCCCGTCCGTTATGTTAGATGTACATTGATGTCAATGGCACTGGTGGGTGCTGTCCCATCCGTTGTGTTAGGAGTGCACTGATGTCAATGGCACTGGTGGGTGGTGTCCAGTCTGTCGTGTTAGGAGTCCACTGATGTCAAGGGCACTGGTGGGCGGTGTCCTGTCCACTGTGCTAGATGTTCACTTGTGTCCATAGCACTAGAACGTGGTGTTCCGCCCGCTTTGTTAGTTTTTCATTGATGTCATTGGCACTGGTGGGTGGCGTCCCGTCTGCTGTGTTAGATGTGCATTGATGTCAATGGCACTGGTGGGTGGTGTCCCGTCCGCTGTGTTAGATGTGCATTGATGTCAATGGCACTGGTGGGTGGTGTCCCGTCCACTGTGTTAGATGTGCATTGATGTCAATGGCACTGGTGGGTGGTGTCCCGTCCGCTGTGTTAGATGTGCATTGATGTCAGTGGCACTGGTGGGTGGTGTCCAGTCTGTCGTGTTAGGAGTCCACTGATGTCAATGGCACTGGTGGGCGGTGTCCTGTCCACTGTGCTAGATGTTCACTGGTGTCCATAGCACTAGAAGGTGGTGTTCCGCCCGCTGTGTTAGTTTTTTATTGATGTTAATTGCACTGGTGGGTGGAGTCCAGTCCGCTGTGTTAGATGTGCATTGATGTCAATGGCACTGGTGGGTGGCGTCCCGTCCACTGTGTGAGATGTGCATTGATGTCAATGGCACTGGTGGGTGGTGTCCCGTCCGCTGTGTTAGATGTGCATTGATGTCAATGGCACTGGTGGGTGGTGTACCGTCCGCTGTGTTAGATGTGCATTGATGTCAGTGGCACTGGTGGGTGGTGGCCCTTGTGCTGTGTTATGAGTACAATGATGTCAATAACTCTGGTGGGGATCCCGCAAACTGTGTTAGATGTGCACTGAAGTAAAAGGCACTGATGGGTGGTGTCCTGTCCACTGTGTTATGAGTGCACTGATGTCAATGTCACTGGTGGGTGGTGTCCCATCTGGCTCTTGCTAAGAGTGGGCAAAATATTTGGACAAATTTCAGAATATGCAAAATGTGTCTGTTTTTTCCACCTGTGGAACGGAATCAGGGTGGCTCATGTACTTTGCGGCTGAAAAGCCCCAAAAACTTGCTTTTAGGAACACTGTAAGTGGCTGGACAATGTATTTACCTTTACGGTAATGGGAATCATATTACAATAAATATAATGCCAGATTCCTGACTGTGCTCTTGAAAGCAAGTTCCCCAACAGGGAAGCCTGTGTGCAGCGCCTGCCTGCAGCATTCACCTTGTACTGTTGCAAACAGGGGCCAGGCTCAGTCTCATCTTCTGGGGAATTTATTTTCATGCACTGTCAGGGGCCAGGCCTTGTAAATAATTAATGGAATTACCATTAAGGTAATTACATTGTCCAGCCCTCGACAGTGCGGAACTCCCCTGTGCATGAAACCAGGAATTAATTAAATGAAGGACATTCTATCTTGATTCTAAAGTCGTGGTTGAGGGATACAAAATGAGCAGGAACAGGAAGAATTGCCTGTTTTCCATCCACATACTGCATTTCTTACTCAAGCATTTCCAATTCAATATGTCTCACATTTGTGAGAGTTAGCGCTATTGACATTGTAAATGACAATGTCTTTTACCTATTTGTTTCGGTTTGGAAAGTAGTGGATCTATAAACAGAGATACAGCTGCAGCACTGTCTAGAGGACTAAGAATGAGAAATTACCACTGGGAACAGAGACACAGCGGAAGCACTGCCTAGTGGACTTAGAATGGGGGAGTTACTGACAGAACCAGGGAAGCAGCTAGCAGCACTGTCTAGAGGACTACGAATGAGAAATTACCACTGGGAACAGAGACAGAGCTGCAGCAATGCCTAGAGGATTTAGAATGGAGTTACTTACAAAACCAGAGAAGCAGCTGCAGCACTGTCAATAGGACTTAGAATGGGGGAGTTACTGACGGGACCAGAGAACCAGCTAGCAGCACTGCCCCGAGGACTAAGATTGAGGAATTATCTCTGAGAGAAGAGATGCAGCTGCAGTAATGTCTGGAGGACTTAGGATGAGGAATTACCACTGGGACCACAGAAGCAGCTAGTAGCACTGTATAGAGGACGTAGAATGGAGGAATTGCCAATGAGACCAGAGAAGCAGCAAGCAGCACTTTCTGGAGGATTTAAAATGAGGAATTACCACTGGGAACAGAGACACAGCTGCAGCACTGCCTAGACGACTTAGAATGAGGGAGTTACTAACAGGACCAGAGAAGCAGCTAGCAGCACGGTGTAGGGAACTAAGAATGAGGAATTACCACTGGGAACAGAGACAGAGCTGCAGCACTGCCTAGAGGACTTACAAAGAGGAATTACTACAGGGGCCAGAGAAGCAGTTAGCAGCACTGTCTAGAGGATTTAGAATGAGGAATTACCGACTGGACTGGAGAAGCAGCTCCAGCACTGTCTAGAGGACTTAGAATGAGAAATTACCACTGGGACCAGAGAAGCAGTTAGCAGCACTGTCTAGAGGATTTAGAATTAGGAATTACCGACTGGACTGGAGAAGCAGCTAGCAGCACTGTCTAGAGGGCTTAGAATAAAAAATCACTGACAGGAACAAAGAAGCAGCTGCAGCACTGTCTTGAGGACTTACAATGAGTAATTACTGATGAGAACAGAGAAACAGCCTGCAGCACTATCTGGAGGACTTAGAATGAGGAATTGCAAATGGTACCAGAGGAGCAGTTAGCAGCACTGCCTAGATTACTAAGAATGAGGAATTACCACTATGCCCTCACACACCTGTTAGGGTGTCATGCTTCATCATTGGGCGCTCCTCGTCTGGCTGGCACTGCAATGCCTGATGGGGCTGGGGGCTCTTTGTCGGATATCTTTTAATCCGAATATGCAGTTTGGGTGAATGCATGAGAGGGGACTGTGCAAAAGTGTATCAAGTGAAAAGTGAAGTGTGTCTAAAATAGCCCTGAAAGCAATTGTTTATGGGGTAAGGGTACCAGGACTAAATAAAAACAGTGGTGCTATCGTACAGTTACAATGTACCTAGACAGCTATCAGCAGAGTGGGGTCGACATGTTTCATGTCTTGATTGCCCAATGGGTCAGTCGGCATTTCATCAAGACCAGAAATATTGATTTAGCGCCCCCAAAGGCATGAGACCTCCTTTCTTATAGGAGGATGGCCACTAAATGTGTATAATACTGCACCTGAATGGTTGCAGCACAATGATTCCACCTAAGGGAGAGTGAAAGGCAAGAGGTGGAAAAGCACATGCAAAAGAATTAAAATGGGAACCTATATCCACAATGCAGAAGTACAAATTCAATTGTTCATTGTTATGTGCACTCAGAAGTAATGGTGTGCGTCTTCACGACTAGCAAGTGAGAAGAACGTTTCTTAAAACTAACCTCTAAGCAGGCACTCATTTTAAAACTCAGCAACACATGAAGGCACAATATATTCATGCCAAAGGCTCACAAATTTGTGTATTGATAGGTGCAGATTAATCATCAGACATGATCAAGTGGTATGTTCAGCCATCAGACATACTCACGTGGTGCGGTATAAAAACATGCACAAGTGTTGTCTCAACTTACCCCAAGGTGAGCGGAAAATACCACTTAGGCACGTTGGAGGGTCCCGGAAAAACTGCGGGACACCTTGATGAGAGGGAGAGAAATAGTATGACCAAGGCCATGTCTTAAAGGACTCATGGAAAGAGTTTCATACAAATGAGTTTGTAATGGTCAGGAACAACCCCCGTTACTTGGACTCATGGTCCCAGGAAGTGCACTCATGGAATGGGTGCGCATATGCTCAGGGGGCTCAAGACTTTGTTCTGTATAAACATTTTCAGACGTGTGCTATAAAAATAACAATTATTAGCAATGACCCCGCATTACTTAAATTCGTAGCTCAAGGTTGTGCGTTTGTGACAGTGAAAAGCACTTGATGGGCACGGTACAGGGCGATGTCGGTAATGAATCAAAGACATGTAAAAACACATGTTCACCAAAGTGTGGTAGACCCTGTTGAAAAGACTCCCCATCCCCACGAGTGCATACCAATCACTCTAGCGTATACCTACTGGTGGTGGCATGGAACAAAATTGCCAATTTACTCTCACACATGTGCGTTCTGGGCTTTTGTGACGCTTGCCATTGTGAGGAGTCGTGGCCCCCATGGTGCATATCAGTAGCAGTAGAGCGTATGCCATGCTGGAGTGTATGCCATCAATGATGGAACGCACCTATCAACTACGGTGAGGGACAACTTCATACATAGCCTACATGATATTAAAAATAAAACAAGTAATAACCCCCAGTACTCAACATAAAAGAGCAATCGGTGCACCACCACATCAATGGTATAACAAATTATAAAGTCTGCATCCAAAGTTTGTTCTTCAAGTCCTCTTTTTTATTTAATGAACATATCATGCAACATGTAGGGTAGACCAGCCAACGCGTTTCGTCCAATACAATGGACTTCTTCAGGGCAAATGCGAGTTCATCATACATGAGGGGCCATTGTATCTGTGGTAAATGCAGATGATCAAGTATAATCAAATAACTGGAGACCGGACAGATCAATCACTCTGTGTATGGTATAAATTAATTGCAAGCAGCTATGTCCTAGTATCAGATGCCGGAAATATACGGTGCATCAAGAATTAGAAAACTGCTGGGCCAAACCACAATTAAGGTGGCCCAAAGCAGATAGAACCATCAGCTCAGTACCATAATACGCGCCGAAGCCGAGTGCACGGGGAAGTCTTCTTTCAGTCTATAGTTGGAGAAGATTACCCGAAGTACTTGGACTCGTGGTGCAAATATGCTGCAGGATAAGCTTGCGCCCACTTACTTCATATGATCTGGGACGTGGCCGCAAAAACCTACCCTCCTCGAAGATGCCTGGAAACACCAGGGCAAAGAGGAGATGCTCGTCAAGTAGTGCCAGTCACGTGGGTTGCATGCAGCATTGTGTACGGGTCCTCATAACGGACCAAATGGTACACGTGGGAGTATGTATGTGCTGAGTCAACTTGGTGGCCATGTTGGGTGAGTCAAATCGATGCCCCAATCCAAGGGTCAGATCCAAATTTTATGATCACTCTTGGAACAATTATGAGTCTATTTGTAAATGTAGAAAAGGGGAGAGATAATATGGATAGGAAGACGAAACCCACAGAAAGCTGAAAAAGGACGAGCACACGTAACAGGGGCAATCCCTATGGGAGGTTACAAAAGCCCAAAAGGAGGGACTAGTAAGTTATTTAACTAGTCAAAAGCCGGCATTTATGATGGACAGATAGAGGAACCAATTGCGGTGCTCCAAGCCCATTTTCTAGATACAGCGTGCCTTGCAGAGCAACACATGTGCTGCGTAGGCTCGACCTAAAAATGAATGCACTCACCCTACATGGACAGAGCTCTGTGCTCCAGAGAGATATAAAGAGTATGTGTGACCTATGGGCCTTTTGTACCGATTATTCATTTTTCTATTTCATATTTCCGATTAGTACCAAATTGGTATTAATCGATCACAGAATGGTATGTACAGTTTGACTTTTGCCTTAAATAGCGAATCCTCATGGTTCACTCTTTAAGAACTGTGATTTTCAAATAAGGACCCCTTCTCATTCTCTAATTGTAAATGGCACTCTGTCTCGCACTAATGACATCATAGAATCTATATTGCAGACTGGAGGAGTGCATGAGGCCACATGGTTGGTTGTTTGTTGGAGTTTAGAGACAGAATCCATTGCCTTCCACCCTCATCCTGCATCATGGCTAAACAAAATTCACAGGAAAAAAGCAGTAGGAAGCAAAAAAGGAAATTTAGTGACCAGGAATTGGAAATATTAACAGAAGAATGCGTTCAAGAAAATGATAAATTATTTGGGAAATCATCTGCTCCTCTTCCAGAATCAACCAAAAGACACATATGGTTACGCATCCAGCAGAGGAAAAATGCAGTTGGTGTGACAAACAGGAGTGTGGAAGAATTAAGAAAATGATAGTATGACCAATGGGTGCGCGCTATGGAAATAGTTATGGCAAGAACACAAGATGCAGCACGTACTGGAGGTGGACCAAGTACAGAACCCTAGCAACACAACTTAACAGCGAATTGAAATAAATCTTTCAGTCCAAGGCTGTGATAGGTGTCAATTTATTATTACCACACTACATGTGCAGAGGGTAAGTTTTAATATATATGTGGTGTTTGCGTGATTTTAGCCAAAGGTCCATGCTTATTAGCAGCACTTTAAATACATGCAAATCAGGCAATCTTTTACAGTTTTACTCCATGTTAAATTTTATTGCAACACTTGCAATCCATTCTAGTCCACGTCATTTCCATTTTTTAAATCAAATAGCATATTAAGGCCACCTTTTTCAAACTATATCATTTAAACATTTAGGATCAAATTAATTGGTGGTGACACTTGACTTATCGAAGATCTTTTCCAGTTATGAGTCAACATTAGTAATAGACTATAGCTGTTTCACATCATTCAATAATGTTGGATTTTTAACAAAGATATTTTACTCATTGTTAATGTGACTATACGTGTATGTACTTACACAATTTAATGACATGTCTTCCCTGTCAATCATAACAGATCATGATTTTCCTGGTGCACCACTGGAAAGAAGGCAACCACTAACAGGGGAAGGAAATAGTTCTGCTCCCGAGACAAGCCACTCACATGTTTCAAGGCATGAAGGTGGAGTTGAATTACAAGATGAGCCAGCTGAAACACAACAGCTAAATGTTCAATTTGCAATTTCTGCCACTAGTTCACCAAATATTTTGACACTAGCCACTGTGACATTAGCTGCAGCATCTATTTCAACACCTGTCACAACAGTTGGAAGTACCAGATTCCTAAGAAGTATGGGTAGCACAAGAACTACCCAAGCGGTAGTTGGCATGCCTTCTCCATCTGATTTCCAAAGTGTGGAAAACAAGATACTTCAGATTCAGGAGAAACAACATAAGCCCCTATGTCGAATAAATTGCAAACTTGGTGGATTAAAAAAACACTATGTATGAGAGATTTACAGGAATGTCAGAAAGCATTAATAGCATGTCAATGGCCTTAAGCAGTATGTTGAATACAATTAAACAGGGCTTTGCTCAAATACCACAGGAGCTGCTCCATTCAAGACAGCAACAACAATCTATGTGTCGCTCTGTGGATAGGCTTGCTAATGCAACACATATTTTCTGCAGACATACAACAAAATTGCAAGATCATTTTGAAAACAAAAGCATTGTTTTGAATGGTAGTTTAACACATATTCATAATGTAGTTATGGATTTATAAAACACTAACGTCACCGTTAAAAGTCCAATTATATCAGATGAAAGGGAGGAGTTATCTAATATGGATACCTCACCAGTATCCAGGTCTAATATTAAAAAGCCTCCAAGAGGCAGATGTAGCGATGTTGTGTTAGGAAAATATATAAAAACACTGTTAAAGGAAACAAAATGTGTTTTAATTTGACATTATACCACTTTCAATTGTTATTTAGTTGCATTTGTGTTACCAAATATCTATCATGACAAAATAGTGATAATGGATATTATAAAAAGCTAATTTCTTCATGTTGGTTATCTGCAAAATAAAACATATATATATAAGTACAAGAAAGTACAATTATGAGCATTCTAATATTTGTCAATTTAATAATTTAGTCCTTACTTTAGAAATAATTATTTGTGAATTTACTACATCATGTTCTGCCCTTAACTGCGATAGTTGCCTCTTGTACTGATTGGGCTAGGTGTGGGTTTGGTTCTTCATCTTCATCTGATCTGTCATCATCATGTTCAACTGATAATCCCTTTCTCATTGCTATATTGTGAAGAATAGCAAATATACCTATGATTTTACATGTTTTTTCCGGTGTGTACTGCAATGCTCCACCACTTTTATGAAGGCAATAAAACCTCCCCTACAGAATCTCAAACATGCACTTTATTAGTGATCTTGTACTCTTATGTGCACTGTTGTACCTGTTCTCCATTGCAGTTCTGGGATTTAGGTGAGGGATCATAATCCAGGACGGACTGGAATAAGCACTGTCACCTACATTTAGAAAAACATAAAATTTAGGTTTGTGAATGCATAAAGTGTCCTACAAATAAACGGTTAAGTGTAACAATACTTACCAAGAAGATATCCATCTCCAAAATCTCCTCTGCCAGCCATTTTTAAAGGCCTGAATGACGAAAGATGAAGGAGTCATGTGATCTCCCTGGGTATTTGGCCACTAAATGGATTATTAAATATGCAGAACTGCAAACTACTTCAATATTTAGAGAATGTTGATATTTTCTATTCTGAAATAAATAATCTGATGTTGACGGTGTGCATATTTGGATGCAGTGGCGGCTCGCAGAGGGAGTGCTGCGGGGCGGTGGGGCGGGGCGGGGGAGGGGCAGGGTGGGGGGGTAGTGGAGTCGGACATACGATGGCCAGGAGTAAAGTAAGTAAATCAATAAATAAAACTATTTACCTTGCGCTCGCTGCAGCCCCGCCTCACCGCCCCGCAGCACTCCCTCTGCGAGCCGCCACTGTTTGGATGTGAGTGCCATACTATTACATGTGGGAATTATGCTATGGCATAAAAACCAACCTCTGTTGCATTAAGTTCTGGAGGGGTGCTTGGAAAAGAAATGCGCAGATGTGTTTTTGATAACATGGCACCTAAGACGTTATTAAAAATACGAGAAAGTGCACTTTGAGATATCTCCCCAGCACCTTCTACTATCCCCTGGCAGCTTCTGAGGCTAGAAGGTGGATGCAACAAAGCACCCATATGTGTGTGGCTACAGTTTGTTGCACACCCATTAAATGGGTTGAGTTCTTCTATAATATCCATAATGGACTGCCTACTCAACCTGTACTTAGTGGACACCTCCTCCTCTGTCTGCTCAAACAAACTGATATACATTTAAAAAACATTTTCCTTTTTCCTTCTTCTCCCCTTTTGTGCAGCTAGGACGTGCATTTGTCTCATCTCAGCATAGAGAGCAGCCATTTTGAAAGATTAAATGTGTGGTTGCACACCTTTTTATTTTTTCCAACTGTTTACCACCTGCTTCCAATCAATAGTATTTTGTATGTGCAAAAGTACACTTTTGCACATATTTCATTATTGTAAGTGCTTTGTACATAAGAATACAGATTCTCAAATACAGATTCTGTTTTTATGTATCCTTAAAAAAATACAGATTCCTTATTTTGTCTATTCTATGTGCAAAATTAAGAAATCCATAAACCACTTCTGTACATCATTTCTGGCGGTCACAAAGTCATTTGCACTCATTTACCGACTCTTAATGCTTTTGTACATCAGGGCAAATGCCCAGTCAAAATTAACACATTCTGGCAATGTAAAGAATTATCAGAAAAGCTAAAATGAAACACTGCTTTTCCACTGCCATGGACATTCCTAGCACACAAGTGATGCCCTAAGTCAAGGTTGACAAAATATTTAACTACCAGGAAGAGGCGTAGCTTCCATTGGTGCAGCAGGTGCAGTGGCACCAGGCCCAGAGGCCTGAGGTGTCCACTGAGCACTAATTATTGCTGCATTTCACAGTTGAAACAGCGGCCATGGGGCTAATTTTCTTCCTTGCAGTGGAGCTTGTGGCACACTGGCTACTCCACTGTTACCCTGTCACTCTCCTTCATCTCTGAATCGGTTCCTGCTCTGGTTAAGCTCTCATCGCCATTTGTAGATCATGGACGTTTCATTACTACTCACTGCACATCTCACATCCAAATGTGGGGTATTGCTCTTCGCTGCACAGAGGTCGAATAGCAGCAATTTGTACCCTGAGCTGTCTTGCAGTGGCGTAACATAGGCCCCGCAACCCCCGCAGTGCGGAGGGGGGCCCAAGCTCGAGGGGGCCCCCTCAGCATAGTACCCTGGCCTGAGAGCTCCTGATTGAGTCCGGAGGGGGGCCCTCCATGTACCTTGCAGAAGGGCCCCCTCAAGTTTCGTTACGCCACTGCTGTCTCCACTCAGTTTGAATGCAGTTGAGTGCGATTACCTGCTTCAAGCCTGGCGCCCCAGGTGATGTAAGAGCATGTTTACCTGTCCGTGAGTCTAGAAGTTAGTGGCAGGTGTTCAGGGCAAGCAAAGGTTAGCGCTCTAGTCAACCTTGAGGACTGCTCCAGAAGGCAGATAGTCCTATCCTATCAGATTTAATTATTATAAATCACTATTTCATAGCATGAGATTAAAATGGCATAATGTGGACATAACATAAAATAGCATAACATGACATAACACTAAATATAACATAAAATATAACTCATAATAAAATGACATTACCAGACAGGACATAACAGCTCATGGCGTGACACAATGGGATACAAAATCAAGCACAACATAACATAAATAAACACAACATGGCCATACGTCATATGATAAGCTATAAAATTGAACACGTCATAATATATAACACATAATAAGTAGCACGAGAAGAAATGCCATAATACCCTAAAGCAATAAATGTACCTTAAAATCTAAAGAACAGCATATCATAATGTGACGCAACATGACTTGGTAGGTCCCGACAGGAAATGATAGGACGTGACCTCACATGACGTCCTATTAAATTTAATGAACCGTTGAAATATTAAATAACATAACATGGCATGAAATGAAAGGACATTAAAATGACATAACCTTTAAAACATAATTTGGCATTGTATGGCAGGACCCGACATAACATGGAGTTTGATATTATTAGTTGCAGCATAACTTTAAAGCATAGCATAACGCTGCATGACATGGCAGGGCAGGATATGACATGGAATAAAATCAAATCATAACTTAACATTTATTTGTAAAAAAAACAAGGTAACATTATGTAACACACTTACGCTTCCCGCGGCCAGGACATGTTTACTTTTGGACAGAATCTATTAGTTCAGCAGCAGAAAACATTTTGGGTGTGTCTAGTTGTGCTGGCTTTTTACTTCACTTTGGGCCCGATTCACAAAAGTAATCTGAGACAAAATCATAACTTAAGTTAAACTTAAGTTAGCATTTTGTCTTAAGACCAATACTTAAGACAAACTTAAGACAAAATCCTAACTTTACTACTCCTAAATGCCCTTTGTGAATACCGAAAGTCGTAAAGTTAGGATTTGTCTCAGATTACTTTTGTGAATCGGGCCCTTTGTTTTTGGAATAACACCTGCACAACATTCCGTTGTCATCTGCGGGTGAAGGGCCGGAGTCTGATACAGTTTTTGTCACACATTCTTCTGTGCACACGTCTGAGCACCTTGACGCTGGTAGGTGTGCGCTAGTGACCAGATTTGAAAGCCCCGCCACCCCAGATTTCCCATCCATCAGACTGCCCTTCATCAGTACCTTTCATCTGAAGCCCCAGCCGGCCCTGCCCTGCACGTACAAGGGTTGCCTTCCCAGTTCCCATGGTGAGATGTGTTACAGCAGGACGGGCAGTAACCCGGACTGCATTTATTTATCCATTTACTGACTCGTGCACAGAATGGGAGTGTTATATTGTGAGCACTTCACAGCACTGTGTGGCGCTATAAACGTACAGAAACTCAAGAACATTCAGATTATTCATAAAATACAATCACAGTTACACAAAGTGCACTACACATCAGGTTTGAAAGAAGTGCGGTGACTTTGGCGCACGCCTCACTGTACTCAGATGCATGCATACATACATACACATACATGTATACATAGATACATGCGTGCTGATGCATTCCTGATTTGCACACATTTATCGAAAGTGATGGAAGAGCAAACACAAACGAAGGTATTGCAGCGCCTAAAAGCAGCACTGTGTCAGGTGTTCACTGACTGCCCCATGACTCTCATTGCCATTTTGAAACTTTGGGGTATGCTTACAAAGGGGTTGCGCCACCGAAGAGTTGTTTTTTAGGACACTCCAGTGGAGCAATGCCCTGCTCCATATTTACAAAGCAGTGCTTTATGTAGCTTAATGCCGCTTTGTAAATATTGTACCCTTTCACGCAGGGCAATGCAATGGGTGTTGCTGGTGGCCTTTTACTGCAACACCCATTGCTTTTTGACACTGACCCAGATTTACAAGGATGTGTAAATCTGGAGCAGCGCCAAAAACTAACACCACTGAATAGCAGGCGTTAGGTTGGTGCAATCTCGTTTTTGCTCTTTCTATGTGTGCTGCATTGTGCAGCACACATAGAAGGAGCAAATTGCCTTTAAAGATTTTTTATGTGCAGGAAGGTGTCCCTTCCTGCACATAAACAATCATCCCTGCACCATGGCACAAGGGTGTCTGTGTTGGCGCTAGGCAGCTTTTCTTTTAGCACCAGCATAAGATAAAGCACAGTCGTGCGCCGTATTCTTGTAAATATGGTTCATCCCTGCATTTTTGAAATGATGCAGTGCAGCACAGCTAACTTCCTTACAGCGCCACGATGCGCCATTTGTTTGTAAATATACTCCTTAGTTTCATTGCTGCTCATCACTTACATAATCAATATTACCCCTCTCAGTTTAGATATTGCCTTCTTCCTGCTATATCTTTGTGTGGAGTTGTCTTCTGTGTTTTGGGATACTGGCCAATATCACTCTTCACTCTGAACGTACGCCTTCAGCAACCAGCATGGCATTGAGGTAGAGTAACTAGATTGCTTACAATCTGGAATGGAAAGACCAAAACTGGAGGCCGAGTTTTGTGTTTTTGCCCCTTGCAGCAGAAGAGTACGGAACCCAGTGTCACTCACACATGCTACCGGAGGCTCCCGACACCCTATGAACCGCTGCCGGATCCCCAGCCAAGAATACCCCTTGATGAAGAGTAACAAATCTCTACCAAAACATTTGTCCCTGTGCCATTGTCAGGCCTAACATATGGTCTCAGAAACAGGTGAGCTCACCCCCTGTGGGCCAGTTTATTCGAAATACCCCAGTTCACCTGGCACCCAGCAAATGCAAGGCCAAGTCTACAGTCTAGTTGCAAGTAGAGCCAGTTCTTGAGCAAACAGAGCCCCAAAACGTCTCTAATGAGTTAAGCTATGGTGCTTTGATCACTTTTATCATTCTTAAAATTGCACTCACCTTCATCGACACAGGAGAGAAAAGAGCAGCAAATATGAGCTCACACAAAGGTTCAGTGGGAAATTGCGTGCAACACAGTGCATGCTGAGTATTTTATCGACACTGGTCTCAATTATCAACGTCCCTAGATATGAAATCCATAGAGGCTGAGGGGTGAGTAGACAGAAGATTCTCATGGCACAGATGGCTCACCAAATCCAATTATGCCCAGGAGGAACAGTGCCCAGTGGCTTGAGACATCAGTGGGTGAGGTGGAGGTCTACTCTAGGTAACTTGTTTCAGAGACAGCTGGATGACTCTAAGATTACTGTACTGAAAAGATTTATTGATTTCGTTACAATGAACCTTCTTCATTAAAAAAAACCCTGTTTCAATTATACATTTTACAGATTCTCATAGTTCCCTGTAAAGTGGTGAAGCGCATGTGACTCTTTCAGCAAATATCTGCCTATAGTCTCACCTAAATAAAGAATCCAAATTAAAAAGTGCTGTTGATCTGCAATTGATGGTCAATTGTTACTTTATTTTAAAATTATTATTTAAATTATACTTTCTAAATAAACTAAACAGAGCATAATTCATTAAAAACAGATTATCAATCTATGGGACAGAGGGGCTTCAGTCTTAATGTGAGCTGTGGCTAGCAAAACAATGCAATGTGATTCTTATTATGTAAACTGGTTTCTGCAGTAGATTTCCTGCACAGCCTTGGTAGCTTGGGCAAGAATTTGGGCCATTCTCAAAGCAAAATGCATTGATTTACATGAACAATACCACTAAATCCACATTTGAAAGTTAAAAAAGTGAGAGGCTCCAAATGGCCAAACCAATTAAGTTAAGTGTAGGAAATCCACCTTTTCTGCATGGTCACCCCAGATTTTGTTGAATCCTATACCTTTTTTGGCTTTAGAACTCTACACACTCCTGCTAACCTGCAGTAAAGTACCAATGTGCTCCCTTAACTATGGTTAAATTGGCTTAATCGTAATTGGCTCATTTAACTTGCCTGCAAGCCTCTAATATATGCTGTAGAATGTGCACCCAAAGTTAAAATGACACTTGTGGAGGGCAGCACTTATTGTGCTACCCATTACAGTGGCAGTACAAAGATGACGTTGTAATGTAAAACCTTCATGGTGACTTGTCAAAATAATCTATTTTGACATTTAAAAACCTCCCTTTTAAATATTAGCAAGTCACCGCTATGTAGGTCTTATAGCTCACAAGATAGGGAGCATAGTATTTAAAAGTGGGACATGTAGAAAATTATTGATACCATGACATTACAGCAACAAGGCCCTAAAATATATTTTCACTATGGCAGGCCTAGCTGTTCTATGGAGGAAAACAGAGTGCAGATTAAAGTATTAATACTGCTAAGTTGGGAAAGGGACAAAGCAGAAAAATAATTAAACTACTATTTTTCATAGTTGTTCAAAATCCGATTTGAATGCAAAATCGGCTTTTTCATAAATATTAAGGAAAAGCAACATTTAAAAATGGGGGGCTCCGGGGGGATCCTGTGACACCACATGGTCAAATCCCGCTTGCCAGGTCAGTTGAGCCATGCGTAACACTTAGGACACACTTGAAATGCAGAGAAAAGGATATGCCAAGTCAATTCGTGTGGCTCATCTATCTGGTTGCTGAAGGGCCCTATTTTTGTCTTACTAGACTTCTGTCTCTGGGTTTGTTGTGGGTAAAGCACCTGCTTTGAACTAGGTTTTTGTGTTAGAGGTGAGTGTACACTGGTGATTTCTCTATGACACTCCCACACACACTCCCAGCCCTCATAGCTCAAGTTTAGAGTGGCCGAAAGCTTTTACCATCTTGCAAATATACCAATGCATGGCATTTTGGGCCTGTTTGCATTAAGACATACAGGAACTACTGATAAAGTGGGTAAGGTTGGCTCTGAAACCTTTTACCTCATTGGTTATGGAGTTCCCAGGAGTCACCCTCACCCACTAAATGGTGCCAGGCATAAATGTGGCACCTCCAGGTGCCTACTTCAAAACACTTTCTGGGCCTCCGGAAGATCAGAAAGACTGGACCTGCTGTCTATTACCTGAGGAGCCCTGAAGGACTGTACCCGATCCTCTTGTACCCAGTTTCGAACTAGGACAAGTAAGAGTGAGCCACAGGCGCCTCAGTCAGAGAAATGAGATTAGCCCTTTGCTTACACTTTTCCCAAACATCAGGTAGGCAATTTAATAACTTATACATCATACAAATATAACAATAAGAGTGTAGACAATAAAAATCCAATATTGTCATTGATTGTGCCATACATATGCACCTCTGACCTGCAGATTCAAGGTTTGTGCCGTTTTCCTAAAAGGTTTAGGTATTTCTCTTTGCATCTGTCTCATTTAAAAGCACATGCCCCTGCATTCTGTTGCACAAACATGTGCTTTTAAGCTTGCTGTCTTTTTAAGATACAAGTTTTGAAAACACATCCTTCAATTTCATATGTCAGATTTGAACTTTGTATGGCTGTGCAAAACCTTTGTGCACAATTGCAGCTGACTTTAAAAAAAAGTTGATTATGGCAATTTACACTTAAACCCCTTTTTCTTGTTTACCATATAGTTATTGTAGATTGGGGTGATTAGAAGATGCTCACTATGCCAAACATCATATAGACGGCTTCTGGTTAAGAGAGATGTATTCCTTCATGCTTTTTATTTACTTTATTTTTACACTATTATTTTAACTAGCTTTTACTTTGCTTATATCCACCTCCCAAAAGGTAAGCTTTCTGTAGGTGGAAGCAGCAGCTGCACAACAGTTTGGTCTTTTGTTCTCCCCCCATGTTTGTATTAGAAGCTAGTGGTGATACTATAACCATTCCCACTTACATGGCGGGCTATTTCACGGACACCACAGTATGTCCTCATAAAGTATGCACACATTGGGTGTGCCCTGGCTCGCCAAAGGTAAATCTGGCTGTGCTTGTTTGCACCCAGACTATGAGTTCATTGAGCAGAGTAAACTTGATTTTTTTTTTACCGGAAACCTACCTTGGCAAATTGACAGGCCCCAATATTAATCTGGCCATCCCCAAGAACTATAATATGATCAAGAAAGAACACATACACATAATAGGTGGAGGGATAGCTATAGTGTTTAAAAACGAGGGGTGAGCAGAATATTCTGTTCCGCTTCTGGAATTGGCAGAATTTGGTGACTCTGTGTTACTCTTGTAATGTGGCATTCTGGGCAAATTCTGCCAATCGCGAGGCTCCAGAATGGTAAGTTGGCGAGCGGACACAAGATTTGACATCCCTTAGCATAATTTGAGGTCGCTAGCAGGACATCAAGCGAGATTTTCCTGACACTGATGGTTGCGGTCGTTTGTGGTCAGAAGACTGCCATTCTTCTAGAAAATCTACTCAAGCAGCAGCAAAATCAGCCCGAGTAGCTGCGTCCTCTAGCACATCGTGCGGTGCCATTCACGATGATTATTCGGCGCAGAAGCGCAATTGGTGCTATATCACAGTGCGTCATGCCTAATTCGGCTCGTTAGTGGAACTCCACAGAATCTCACAGTGTTTTTATGTAGTTCCACAAAATTCCGCGGATTCAAATTCCTTGAGTTCTGCCTAACCCTATTAAAAACACCTACACTTGCACTACCACCTCTGATTCTAGTCTAGACTCACAGGGTTACTGTTTAACGTTAGGATCAACTCCACTTGTTCCTTTTCAGGAGCTCTTGTCCCTCCAGGGACAAGAAACACTTTTATTTCCAACACTCCTCTCTTGCACACTTTATCCTAGTGAATTCCAACTTTACATTCCTGATGACCTCAATTTCCACTTAAAGGACACTAATAACAAGGACACGACTGCCCCTCTAGAGACTCTAGAAATTCTAGGACTACAGCAACACTTTGCCCTACCAACTCATAGCGCAGGACACAACTAGGTGCCATCTGTTGGGACAGAAAAGTCCCCTGCCTGGTGACGAATGTGCACCCCTGCCCTGACTGTCCCAGCTGCATGGATATCTGGACCCTTGGTAATTATGTTTGGTCATGGGTAGACACGGATCATGTGTGTGTGCCATGACTTAGGCCTGTCTCATGCTAATTTGGTCTTGTTGACCTTAAAGGGGGGGCACAAAGCACTACTCTTATAGTGTTAGAGGGCTACTGCCCTTACATGGAGATGCATGGCAATAGTATGGAGTGGGCAGCATACCCGTCTAGTGTTTAATAGTGATCAGTAGCGTGAACCGACCTTTTTGACCATGCCATGGGAGACTGTCTGCTGGCCCACTCTTGTAAAGTTCCAGTGCTGTATAACTGACTCATGGACTGTGTGTCGCACTGGTCAGCGTGTGATACTTGCTTGTACATCCTAGTATTTGTGTATGCCTGTGTATGGGACATAACATGGAGGCTTGCCGGTTCCATTTCGGAAACACAGGGCCTGGAGATGATAGGCGAGGTGAGGACCACAACCACCAGACAGGAGATGTGTATCCACTCACATTCCTTACGTCTGGAGTGGGGGCATACACTAAAAGAAGGGGAGTAGAGCATCCTATGTGCACATCAAAGTTCTCTTTGAATCCAGTAAAAGTTACTGGTCAGTGGGCCCTCGGATCATTGTCAAGTTGATAGAGGGTCTAATAAAGTTAGTACCGTGGACCAGGGAATCTTCATAGAAAGAAAGACTTAGGACGTTGATCCTCTGTATGGCATATTTCAGTGGAGGCTGACAGCCAGGTGTGGTCTCTGGCTACTCCTTTGGCATATGTTTTGGGTCAACCAGAATTGAAGCCACGCCTGCTGTGGCAGAATGTCCCTTTGACAAAGGGCAGTGCAGAGGAGAGAGCTCCTCAAAGGTGCTGACACCCACAACCTGACTTTTAAAGGTTCAGGCACTAAATCACATTTGCGCCTGGATCTGGATTTGGACTATAAAGGTGAGAGCATGAATCTCATAATTTGTCCAACAGCACTGTTCAACTGGAGAGAATATCATCATGACTTCTAGCTGCTGAAACAAGGACTCGAAACCAAGATCTGCTAGTTTCCCTTTTGGGTGAGGGGCCATCACCCAAGAAGTCAAGACCACTTGCCCTGAGCCTGGAGCACCAACCTTCTGCTTGACTGCCAAGACCAATGGACCCTCTGAGAAGGCGGAGTAGAGCAGTTGAAGTGAGTGAAGCCAAGCGGGTATCCTGCATAGTGGATCCCAGTGAGTGAAGTGTGAGAGGTCCGTTCCACTCAGGACTGCTTCATGGACAAATTTGTCAACTCCAGTGTTGCAGGTGGGGGTCACTGTGAAGTAAAGACTGTTGCCCTTGTACAGAGCCAGTCGGTGACACCCATATACCAAAAGGAGGCCACCATGAATTCAGGAATATTGCCTTTGATCATATTGTCCAGGCTGCTTAGAGAAACACTTACTGACTGCAAGGAGCCACGGACGAGGACATCTGACACTGATGTGACTGTCAGTAGACTGAAGGAGTTCCAACATGTTCTTAGTGAAAGACAGAAAGAGGTCATGAACCCTCAGCAAAGGGGGACTGGAGCCCGTAGGCACATGCCCCAGCTGTCCCGCACTTGCCGGCTGCTTTCAGGTCAGGTAAGACTGTTTGAGGCCAGGAGGACTGTTGGGTGCTTGCATAAATTTAGCTCATAGTTCTGCTTATGTAGACTCTAAGGCTAAACTTATATGTTGTCACGTGGGGATTAGCATGAACCATATCTAGGCTATTCTGTTTTAGGTTTAAACCTATAATAACTGATAAGACCCCACCAAAAGGAAAATGGCCCTCACCAGTGTAAACAAATATATACTGAAAAAACACCTTCACAACCACAAACGTAATGCCATTCAAAGAAAGGAAAACGTGAGTGAAAGAGTCTTTTTTATTTCTTCATGAAGGGGCCAATGCAATGTAACTTTGTTACACAAGGCAGCAGCAAGAGAGAATGGGCTAACATTATTCTGCTAGAGTTTTGTTGTTTAGGGATGTCACTAAAATATTGTTTCTTCTTCCTTTTGCTTTTTTCAGTTTTGGGGTCTTTGGTCTAAAGATACAGGGTTTAGAAGCATGTTTTAGGTCTTATTTAATTATTTTATAAGCTGTAGAGAATCAGGAAATATCAAAATCATATTTGATATTTTGGCTAGGTTTGATTCTTTCACTGATAGGTAAAATGGCTGGTTTCATAAGAATCTTTCCCCAATATGTGCCATCACATTTACTCACAGAGAGAGAATTGGTGAAACCCTTTGATACATTAGCCCCCTTTTCTAGTGAGTCAGTATTGATAGTAGATGAATTGCCAAATACCCCAGGCTTTAAACAATAAATGCAAGGTGTAGTGACAGGCATATGTGAAAATAGTGCTGTCACCAAGCATAAGGGAGAGTGGTAAAAAGATGGCACTAAACGTTTGGAAAACATGGAACACAGTGTCACTTGGAATGCTGCTGCACAAAGTTCTTACCAA
This sequence comes from Calotriton arnoldi, assembly GCA_963921515.1. Taxonomy (NCBI): domain Eukaryota; kingdom Metazoa; phylum Chordata; class Amphibia; order Caudata; family Salamandridae; genus Calotriton; species Calotriton arnoldi. The sequence continues at coordinate 121,560 of CAWUFW010003396.1, forward strand.
GTTCAACAAAGATTGGTGTGATATTGTTTGTATTTTCAGTAATTCAGCTATGTATATGAACATTTTGTGTGATGACCTGTCAAAATCGATACCTGAGCTGAAGTGCTTCCCTGTAAGAGATCCTTGCCACTTGCCAGATGGTATGCTAAAAGTATCTTTACAATCTTCAGAGTTAATGGAGAATGCTATTGACTTTGTAGTTTATTCTGGTGCACTGTTTCATTAAGCACGGGAACCAAATATTTCTCATTTTGTGCTTTGTGTGGCATCAAAGAGTCATCCCAACTGTGTCATTTACTCAGTGGTTCTCAGTCCTAGAGGCCGTGAATGCTATCTTATGCATGTGGCGACTGTTTACAGAATCTTTGCTTAGTGATGATGCCAAAGGCAAGAAATGTGAGGATCTTTGGTCGCATATTGATAGTGATGTGAAGAAAAGTACACTCTACAGCATTCTTGGATTTTTACAGGAAAAAATGACTGCTGTAGTGGACATGATCAAAAAAGAGTCTCAAAACATCCTTTTCCACCATGTGTTCAGTGTAATTGGTGTAGGTGTGAAACATCTCCTTGAGAGTAGGCTGGGCAACACTTTTAGGGACTTTGGCACTGCAACATGTTCCATGTTAGAATTCTTGCCACTTGGTAAGCAAAGAAATGTTGAGGAGAAATTCAGGAAATTAAATTTTACAGTGCATGAGAAATGGCTTGCAATGATGCATAGAAATGTCCCTTCAACAACCATGGCATTTGAAGTCAATGAAGCCTCACTGAGGTACTCAGCACAAGCTCTAGATCCCTTCCATAAAGGGAAATATTCTCTGGACTTTGATAAGTACAGATTCATTTTTGACTACTTCAATAACTGAGGGTATATGCGCCCAGTTCAATGCATATGTTGCAGATCCTGTCCCAGAGAATCGCAATCTTTAGGTGCACCAGTATGGGAGTGGAAAGCTATGTCAGTGGCCAGAGTTCGCATATTGTGTACTGACTGTTTAGGCATTGCCCGTCTGAAGGGCCAATGTTGAGAGGGCCTTTTCACAGATAAACGTTTACATTGTAAGGAAAGATCAAGCGTGCATGACCAAAGACTCATTAAAGAAGTATTGTATAGTCTACTACAATAAGTTTGATTTCTAAAAATGTATTTGGACCTCATATACCCTGTACGGGCACTGTCAATACACATGCGCAATCATGCAGAAAGCAAGCAATAATAAAGCAAAACATTCCATAAACACAGGAAAAACACTGTTTCTGTTGTTTTTAATGGCGCAAAAATGCGTAAACCACTGATAACCACAGTTTTTTTTGCGTATTGAAAACACTGAAAAAACCCCACCAAAAATAGAAACTGAAAACAGGAAAGCCTAACCATATCATTATGTTACCTCCAGTAACAAATGGGGAATAACCAGTCTCACTAGAAATGGTAGGAGGGTCTCAGGGAAACCACTGCAGTTGTCGCTAGTGTGCTGATGTTAAAATGTTGAATATTATTTAGTGTGTTTCTCCTATACTTTGGGTGCTTATATTAAAATACTACTTTTTTCATAAAAAGTATTTGACTGAACAATCACCTTATTGTAGTTACTGTTTGTTATTTGAGTCTTGTGTCTGTGTATGACTCATACTTACTTCCCCCTCAAACTGCCTTGGTCTGCTTGGCCAATGCTACCACTGAGAGTCATGAGCTAAAAGTGGTAGTTCTTGGCCCAATTACTCTGGATCCATAGTAGGTAGAGCCGTGGGACATCAGGAGTGAAAGTTCTCAAATCCTGCAATGTTTGGGCTCAGTGACACGAACTTGCCACTTGGCCCTCTGAAAGGGATTTTGACACCATTTTTAGAAATATAACTGTCATGAGTATAGATCATCCACTTATGATGATGCCCTGGTGCGAGCACGTGGCCCACCCACTTCAGGTGTCATCCACATGGGACCTTCTTATATACCTAGCAGACCATTTGAGATCAAATCTTGCACCTGATCTTAAATCTAAAAAATAAATGAGAATGGCTTGGATGGAGACTTCATTTATCCTTTCGGAAGACAGTCAGCTCCTCCGCAGAACACTTTAACACTAAGTTAACCTTTACCTTAGATAATATCACACCTATTCATGTAATTAAACCAAATCAGCACCCTGTTCAATGACGCTCTTTATGTTGACAAAAAAGGTGTAAAAAGTTAGAAAGAAATTATAAGAAGAACTGCAAGCCTGAATCACAGTGAAATAGCCAAATATAAAAATAGCAAAAGCTAACTATTGCTCCAATACCATCACTCAGGCCAAAAACCATTCTCATGAATTTTTCAGGAATGTGAAATCTCTCACTAGTCCTGGGGCTTGCAGATCCCAGATACTTCCCTCCTAAAAATTCTGTAATGAGCTTGCCAGATTTTTTACAGAAAGAGTCAACAAGATTTATTCCAGCTTCACCAAAAATAACTGAAGCCCCATTCAGAGAGAGATATTACTCTTCGGTAATTCCTCTTGGACCTGTCCCAATTGATGGCTAGATATGCTTGAACCCCTCCTCTTCCTATCAGCCATAATAAGAACGTAGGAGTCATCATAGACCTTTGTTGTCCAAACAGTTCAACACCATGGTGGGCACTTGCTTTGCTGATTTAAAAGAACTCAGAAAAATTATTCTGCTGATCCCAATGTTCTCAAGCAGAATAGTAGTCCAGGCACTGATTATGTCAAGAATCGACAATAGAAATTCTTTGTACCTTGGCACTTTTAAATATATCCTAAATTGCCTCTAGACAGTACTAAATGTTGCTGCCAGTCTTATTTTTATTAGCCAAAAATGGCTCCCAATAAGCGAAAGAATCCTCTTCAAACCACTATGCATCACCCACAAATGGCATACGAATTGATATAAAACAATAAACCCTCCTACCTGGCCAATAAATTTGTTAAAGAAATTCCACCTAGAAACCTCTGATCAACTAACGTCCATCTGCTGGTTTACCCATTTCTCGTTCGAGACTTGACAAAAGAACCGTCTTATTCTTTTTTTTAGAAATCTTTTTATTTAACAATCATCGACATATAGGAATCATACAGAACAATCAATATCATTGCAGGCATGACAGGTTATCACAGTCATCATTAACAGTGTGTACAATTTTGACAGGTCATGGGGTAAGTATGTCATCTAATTCAATCCCAGGTGGGGAAGGACATATGTTCCCACAATAGGTGTTCCACGCACCCCATATCCGGGACCATTTTTGGGGACTACCCCGGGCCATATACACTGTCTTTTCCCGGTACATGCTCCAGTCTAGGTGTGTTTTCCATGCCCCTACTGTGGGCGGTGCTGCAGCTCCCCAGGCCTGCGCAATATCTCTCTTCGCTATCATAAATCCCAGTGTAGCCCATTGTTTTTGGTGGGCATTCAAATCAGTGGGGTCCCATATGTTCAAGAGGCATCGACGTGCCTCAGAGCGGATAACTGTTTCAAGCACCACACTTATTACCTCGTGTATGTCCCTCCAATATGATTGGATCTGTTCACATTCCCATATGATGTGCATAAAGGTGCCTAGCTGCCCACATTTTCTCGGACATTCCCCTTCACTCGCTCTTCCCATTTGCACTAAACGGGGTCCCGTGATATATGTCCTATGCAGGATTTTAAGCTGCACCATCCTGAGTCGTGCTGGAATTGCCACCACCCTAGGGGAGGATACAGCGTCTTGCCATTCCTCGTCATCCATTTCCACACCGTCTGCCATCCACTTATTACGCAGAGTCTGGAGAGGATCCTCCATGTTATAGATTAATTTTTTATAGATTAGGGAGATGGTTTTCTCCAGTAGGAGGCCATCCAGTATCCTATCCTCCAGTGGGGAAGACTCCGGAGGGGAGGAGCCCTTTGGAAAGAGCGAATGAACTGCGTGGTGTACCTGGGCGTGGCGGAAACATTCAGTGTCAGCTAATTCGTGTTGGTGTTGGAGAGCGGCAAATGTTTTCACACCTTCCTTTTCCCACAGGTCTGCAATTCGAGAGATGCCAATCAGTTCCCATTTATCAAAGCCCTTCGATTTCCACAAATTACCCAGTCGCTCAGAGTCCCACAGGGGGGTTGCCAGCGTCAATCTATTTCCCCACCCGAGGGATCTATTTACTACATGCCACACTTTTACCGAATGACCAGTGGGGCCTGTTAAATGAAATCGGTTGGGTTTCGAGTAGAGCGCTCTATTGTAATTCCCTCCCGGGAGAGTCCACCTGTCCATACGAAATCCAGGGTTTTCAGGGATACTATTGTGCAGCCCAATAGTATTTCTTTATGTCAGGGAGGCTAATGCCTCCATCATACCAGTTTAGAGTGAGTTTACCCAGGGCAATACGTCACTCCATTCCACAATAACTCCCTCTGGAGAGTCTCAATTTCTTTAAAGTATGTCATTGGGACAGGATCAAGTGAGTTTTGTAGGGCATAGAGAAAGCGGGGTAGGGACATCATTTTAAAAAGGGCAGCCTTACCGAGGAGTGAGAGGGGCAGTGATTTCCAGCTGGCTATGTCTCGTCGCAGCCTCAACAATGGGGGCAGCAGGTTTCTATTATACCGGGTCGCCGGGTCTAAGGAGAGGAAGATTCCTAAGTATTTGAATCCGGTGGTGGTAATCTGGATCTCACAATCTCGGGGTAGGGCGGGCTGTTCTCCCTGCAGGACATGCAGATGGGATTTCGTCCAGTTGATTCTGAATCCCGAGAATCTGCCAAATATAGCCAATATGTATAGTACCACGGTTAGGGATTTTCTAGGGGATGCTAAATAAAGCAGTATGTCATCTGCGTAGAGTGAGATTCGGTCCTCCCATTTGGGAGACCACCGCAGACCCCGTATGACCGGAGTCCATCGAATCCATGCCGCAAGCGGTTCAAGCGCTAGAGCGAAGAGGAGGGGGGAAAGCGGGCGTCCCTGGCGGGTTCCCCGACCTAGGGCAAAAGTGTCCGATTTTTTATTATTAACCACTACTTGTGCCAATGGCTTTGCGTACAGGAGGCGTACCCATCTGGTAAAGTCAGGACCAAACCCCATTTTTCGGAGCACAGCCATGAGATAAGGCCACTCAATAGTGTCAAAGGCCATGGTTGCGTCCAGAGACACTAATATAGCTGGTTCAAGGATTGTTGTCACTCTACTCAGAACACCATGGACTCTGCGCAGATTCAGTGCTGTGTTTCGGTGTGGTATAAAGCGGGATTGGGTTGGTTGTATAAGGTTTGATATGATTTTAATTAATCGGTTGGCCAGGACCTTAGCGAGAATCTTAGGTTCGGCGTTGAGAAGTGAGATTGGCCTGTAAGAGGAGCAGTCTGTTTTGGGTTTGCCTTCCTTATGAATAGTTACAATTGTGGCTATCCGTTGGTCAATTGGTAGTTCTCCCTTCTCCACGCTTTCTTCATACATGACTTTTAAGTAGGTGGCCAGTTTATCCGGTCTTAGTTTGTATAATTCAATAGGAATCCCATTTGGGCCTAGCGCTCTCCCCGAGTTCAGGGACCTAATCGCCTGTGCTATTTCATCCGCTGTTAAGGCGCTATCTAACATCTGCCGATCTGCCGAGTCGAGAGTGGGGAGTGTTATGTCCCGCAGCAGTGTAAACGAGTCTTCCTCAGTATAAGGTGCCACTGCGGTATAAATGGCCGCAAAGTGCCGGGCAAAGTGATTTACAACTTCTTGAGGGTCTGTTATGTGTGAAGTCTCGGTGTCCCGTAGAGTCGGGACCAGCCTACTCGCCCATTCTTTTTTGTCTAGCCAGGCTATTAATTTTCCGGCCTTGTCTCCCAAATCGTATAATCTACCGAGTTTCTCTCCCCCAAGAGTTTTAGCTCGATCAGTCACCAGTGCCCTATACTCATCCTGCTTGAGACGTAGCAGATGGATCGATTCTGGGGTGGTGTTTTCCTCCAATTCACTTTCTAGGCGGTAGATTTCGTGTTCTACTTCAATCACCTCTTTTTGTTGTTCTTTCTTCTGACCCGCTATCTGGGACAGAGCCTCACCCATAATCACTGATTTAAAGGCTTCCCAAAGTGTCTGGGAGGAATCCACTGAGTCTTCATTTTCGGCAAAATAATTGTCAATCGCTTTAATGAGGGCCACGCATGCTGATCACCTCTAGAAGGCTTCTGCTGCTCCTGATAGGTCTGAACATCACCATGCTAACCAGTCATTTGTGAAGAATCTTTTTTCATGCTTGTTCCTGTGTTGCTGTGCTGCAGCTCAGATCAGTACTGGAGTCTGGATAGCACTAGGACATTTTATTGTAGTTGCATTTATATAACACCTCATACCCTTCACAATGTACCACAGTTAATTAGCAGATGAATAGTATGCTGTGCTTCATGGGAAGGGCTTGGTTAGAAGAGTATTCAGTTGTAGTGTTTCCTCTGTGTGAAGCATGTGGGTGTCATGCCTGAGTGACCATTGTGTCTAATGACAGGATGAGGAGTTATAAGTAGAGTGCTTTACCCTAAGTTTTCTTTGGCTCTGTTTTTTTTGTGCAGCTCTCTATAGAGTCCACCTATGAGGTACAGAGGAATAACATACACTGGATGTAGACATACACAGAAGAACCACAATATATCACCCATTGAGGGGAAAGAAAGTGACACAGGGTAAAGACTACCTACAGTGGTATCTGAGTCCTACGGAAGTGACAGGTGATAACACCCCTTGTAGGCAGAGAGTGGGCAGTACTAGTATGTGTGCTTTATCACTCCTTACGATCAATATATGAGTGACCCACAGGAGTGGCAATGTAGAGGGATGCAAGTATATGCTCTGGCATATCTGCCCTATGAGTTCTGTTATGTTATGTTAGCAGTTTATACATCAAACGATTAACTAAGTCTGAATGAGATTGATTAAAATGCTTGGTGCAGCAGTCTTGTCTGCAGAGTGCCTAAATCTACTGAGGCAAGAGATCGAGCAAAGACTATCACAAGGAGAATTCCAAGGTTTTGCAGCACAGACCAAGAAGCTGCAACAACAACGCCTACATTTGAGAATTTTTGATTAGTCAAAAGTTATGTTGTGGAAGATCGTAATACTTTTGAAGGTTTGCATATTTTTATCCACTTACTAGAAACCCAAGTCTCATGTACATGGAATTCCATATGGATCATACAAAGAATTTTAAAATGGACTCATTCTCTAATAGGTCATCAATGAAATTCCTAAGAAGAGCGTGGGAATGACATGCTCTCTGTTTAGTACTACTCAGATAGCAGGATTCTGGATGACTTGAATTTTTCGAAGCAGGAAACCTTTATAAATAGAAGCTGCATAGTCAAGTCTAGATCCAATAATGGCCAAGAGAGTGCCTTTACTACTATTTTCATTGATTCTTATCTCTGAAATCGGAGACGGAGGTGGTACAACAATGCACGTCATGCAGACAACCATCAGAAAGACGAAAACTGTTAATCAGTTGATGACTTAACCAATAGACATTCAAGAGAAATGCATCCATACCAGATGTTCTACAGAGTCGATACGGTAGAAAGGAGACATGCAGAAGCATGAACTGTTTACAGGGAGCCTGTGACCCAAGCTCACAAATGAACAATTAGTCTCATAATCAAATATTCTAACAAACAAGACAGACACATGCATTCAGTCATTAATGATGGTGCATAATCTGCTCTGTCTGCATTGATAGGGGAGTCACCCAACTTTGCTTACTGGTTTCTAAATGGGGTAACAGTGGAACAGCCTAAGGGTAAGCCCTAGATCACGGTTGCTGGGATAAATGCTCCATCGTGTCCATCCAAGCACTGCATAGGAGCTGCCTTGACCAAGTCCTGGTTCCAGACAGCAAAGAAAGGTTCTAGTAGATCAGACTAAGTGTTTAATCTAGTCATAGGCGGGCTGGGTATGTAATCTGTAAGGTCCATGTGGAATTGATAGAGGGACAGGTTTATATAATTGTTATCAATAGCCCCAGGGTATGGACTGGTTAACAGTAGCCAGCACAAGCCCTGTATAGCATCCACTCAAGAGTTAGCAAGGACCGTTTAACAAATCTGCACGAAAGCTTACAAAAGTATGTCCATGAAGGATCATGGTTCGCAAAATCCAAAGCCAGGTTTGCAGACTTGAAGCTCTCTGATTGACTGGCCTTACACAAAAACTATGTTGCTGCTGCTACTACAGGACTTAGCACTACTGTTCCTGGGTACTTAAAAATAGTTTGAAAAGAGCAAAAAAAGGGAAGGGGCAGCATTCCCTAACTCTCGGGTTCAGATGAGAGAGTCCCAAAAGAACTTATAAAAGAACCAGATTTTTAAAAGTACATTTCTTTGCACCTTTGGATTTGTGGGTCCCACCATGGCCTCCGAGATCTTCTAAACCTAGCCTCATGTCTGTGAACCTGTGGCAATAGGTCCTTTTCTTTTGTTGGACCTCCTGAAAGCTGTGAGAACTGGGGTTGGCCACTGTGAAAGGGCAGGGCACAGGGCCTGGGTTAAAAAGTAAGTTTATTAGGTGATCCTTTACATATTATTTTGCTGCCCTGGGCCTTACATTAATTGAGCATCAAATCTGAGACTGCTTTGAATAAACTAAGTTAAGGATGGGTTCTATAAAAAAAACATACTTGTACGTATATTTTCATAAACAATAATCTTACTCCACATACAATAACAACATTGGCCATACCTGCAATGCACATTATAAACTGATATTTCTTGATCTCATGGCAGGGTTGCAAGAGCACATGAGGTGGGGAATGTTTATGTGTAAAGTCAATTTTGTGATATAATTTAGTGTAACATGCATTTAAGATATACCCTATGTTTCATCCGTAAGGGTGTTTAGCATGCTTTACAGGGCCTTTAATGTATAATTTACATGCCAAAACCTTTTTGGCTCATTTTGTAATCTAGCTTTTAAAGCCAGGCTGTAGGAAAGTAGATTACCAAAGGATAAGACCACCACCTGCTAGATGTCACACAAATTAATTAAAATAAACCTCTGGTCATTCGTAAGGTAACTAATAGCAATCAGACTTAAATTAAAGGCAATGTGTAAAGTATTTAAGCAGCGCATAAACAGTAGAAAACGTCACACAAAGCACAACAAACGTCCATAACTAAATAAAGAGCAACATTTTAAGAGTAAAATATGACCAAAACGACACAGTCCCAACAAGGGGAACAAGAGATATGAATTTTCAAAGGTTTAAGTGAAAAAGCACAAAGTGCCAATGATAGTTAATGGAATGTGTAGATCGTGACCTAGGCACGATTTGAAGCCAACCGCAATGGAGTCCTTGTCAGATACAACAAGTGAATTGGTTTCGGTAAAAGTCTGGAAGTCAAAAAGTTTGAAAAAGACTCTAAATCCCAATGCAGAAATGGACCTCCCCTTTTCTACCTGAGCGGGCCACCTCTGAAATTGTAGCTGCAGCCTTGAAATCGGAGGCTGGATATTTGAAGCAGGTTGGGCCCGCTGGAGCTCTGTAGCTTTGGATATTTCTCGCTGAAAGCTTTCTACGTATAAATGCAGAATATGACCTAATCATTTTATTCTGGAGGTTCCTGGAGTCGTGACTGGGTCATAGCTGAAATTCCATTGGACGTCATGGAACTGCCGGTCGGATAATTTTTCCCTGCAGGTCCTCCTGAAACTTTGGAGTTCTGGAGGAAGTTTTGAAAGTTTTACACCTTTCTTCTGGTGTCCAAATAACCAAATGAGTACACTACTAATGTCCCCAGTACCTCAATGGAGCCTACTTAGAGACTTTCACGGTGTCAGGCAGAGGCCAACCACAAATTTCAGTCAAGGTCCAGTTGTCACTGGTGAGCTGGGCATTTCTATGTAAAGGCCTCTTGCACCTTGTTTTTTTCTCTGTTGCCACCCAGAAGGTCAGTCACTTGAGCCTTAACGCCAATTTCTTTATCCTGGGAATAAGAGAGCTCAGGCCCAGTCCTTCAGAGGTCCTCTCAGGTCACAGGCTGCAGTTCCAGTCCTCTTATGACCTGCTGCAGGCCCTGTACGTTTTCTTAGGAGGAGTTTTGGGCCACATTTATGCCTGGCACCAGCTAGTGGCTCAGCATGATTCATGGACATTCCCTAACTAAAGGGCTAAACGTACCCTGGGGAAACACTAACCACCTTTTCGCAGTTCCTGTTTGTCCTACTGCAAACAATCTCATAGCAGGGACAAAAAGCGATGCAATTGGCACAGTATAAATTGAAGCATCACAAATTGATTTGTAGCCATGGAAACTGTTATTTTGAGAATCGGTCAGTGTCTACAACAACACAATCTTCAAAGAAGCATGAAGAAAAAGGATCTTTAGACAGTGGTTCAGCCTCTTTGACCAAAGGGATGAGGATGTTATAACATTTTAAAGACTCAAGACAGAAACATTTGCTTTTCTGGACACAATTGGACAACATTTCCAACCCAACAATGCACCCTCACATGCAATACCACTCACATGTGAAGCTACAGTCAATCCTGCATTTGCTTACATCAGTATAATTTCAAAGTGCTTGTGATAGGATTGCTGGTTTTTCCCAGTGGTCTACCTTCGTTTTTACCAGCTTTACTAGATGTCCTCATCAAAATTATTTGTGAATATTTTATTTTCCAAATATTAACGCGGAGCAAATTAACACTAAGAAAGTATGTTATCAGATTGCAGAATTTCAACATGTGTTGGGAGCAGTAGTCTTTACTTACATCAGCTGCAACTGCACACATGTATAGAAACAGAAGGACAATTACTCCATCAACTTACAAACTATTGTGGATTTTTATATTATTTTACAAATATTGTAGCCAAGTATGGAAGTGCTCATGATTTCTACATTTTAAGAACCCTACAATTAATCATCACTTCCAGGACGGATTGTATGCTAATGCATATAATAATATGTCAATATATAACTTTTATTATTAAGAGATAGTAAAATATTAATACTGACTACAAATCTTTCAAAATATCATATATACATTATAATTTGTGATATTCATCTATGTATGTCACTATTTCTAATAAATTGAAAATATATTTTAGCTACAATGTACGAATTGAAAGCTATTGCTATTACTATGTAATATGTCTTCAGTTATTAGTTTCTTTGGGGTGAAGCTAAGGTGTGCAAGGTCAGAGTTATCACAAGCAGCATTTTTAAGGTTATAAAGACAATACTTAGATTACCCAGATTAAATTATTAAAGTTTGAAAATCAAGACAAAGTATTATTATGTTTGGGGGGTTCATTTAATTGTATTTTACAATCTATTATTGTTCCAGATTGCTGATATCTTTCTTAATTTTCCATTTGTTAGGTGGTCAAGATTATGCTCTTCATCCTTTGATAATGATAGCACTTGTGAATCCACAAAATGAAGGGCAAAAGAAATATAATGGGACTTTTAAAAAACAGGAATATAATTGAACAGACACTTGAAATCTTAAAATTTAGGTGTAGATGTTTGGACCAATCAGCAGGTTGACGGCTATACTCCTCGGAGATGATATGCAAAATGATAGCAGTATGTGCCACTATTCACAATACTGCTGCCAGAACTTCCATAGATGTGGAAGAAAATTTCTCAGATGTTAATGAGGGTACCTCTGATAATATTGATTCACATAATCAAATGGATTCACAGGCGAGATGTGCGTGAAGAAATGACTTAGTGCCTGATTTAGACCTCGACTGGACAAGTTACTCCATCACAACCGTGACAGATATACCATCCACCAAAATATAAATCATATTTCAGAGGACGGACATCCGTTACCGGTGTGACGGAGTAACCCGCCCTCTGAGATCTAAATCAGGCCCTCAGTATTGATTTTCTCATTCTTAAAAAAATTTACATTTATGTGTCTTTCATTTATATATCTACATATTCTGTAAAAAAAAAATATATATATTGTAAATAAATATCATAAAGTTGGCATAAGTGAATGTGTGACATTTGCTATATTCTCCTACATGCAAATATCTGTATATTTCTATGCTGTGTTTGCTGGTGTTTAAACCATACTTTACACAATTGCTGGTGAACATGTATTTTATATAATTCTAGCTAAAATATTTGCTGCATAATGTTTATTCATTGATTCAACATATATGTTTAATGTTAGCAAAATAGTTCAAGTCCGAGTTGCTGATATCAATAATACACACATCGATTATCTCGAATGCATAAGTAATAAATAGAACAAATTGTTGTTGTTAGAAGCTACCTGTTTGTGTATGATCAGCCTCCCACCCCAATTTGTAGACTGATAGTTTTTGACTCTGCTGTCCTGGGGCCCTTCTAACAAGGCCCCAGTGTATGTACTCTGACCCCTAAAACATGTGCATTTGGCTTTGTTAGGTTACCTGTAAGACCCTAATATATAGTACTCAGAATGACCAAGGCCTGTAAGTTAAAAGTCAGTAGTAGACTATAGCACCTATTGTGCCACCACTAAAGTGACAAAGCAAATCATGTCTTCAGGCATGCCCCTGCAGCCTGAGTGTGCAGTTTTAAAACTGCAAATTTGACCAGGCAAAATAAACATGGCCTAAACCTTCCTTTTTAATATTGATAAACCACCCCTTGGGTAAGCCCTAAATACAACAGGGCAAGGTGCATGGTACTTAAAGTTGGAACTGTGTTCTTGAGTTTTACATTTAAAAAAGTCTCCAAAGTCATTTTTCTTTGTGGCAGGGATGGCTCTCCCATACAAAATGCATAACTTTCAATTGGAAATAGCTAGAACCATGTTGCAAGGACTCAAATTAATAAGAATGTAAAATTCAATCTGATGGTCAAGTCACATTTTAAATTATTAATTTGAAAATGGAATTTTTAGAAAGTTGGCTTTTTCCTACCTAAAGCCTCTAATAGCCTTTTTCAGAGTTAACCACCAACTGTTACTTGGCAACCTGGTTGGAGGTGTGAATGGCTCCCAGGAAAGTGAACAAAATGGTCTTGGCTGGGAGGAGGTGTAACCTCCTCCTAACAGGATGGCCCAGGGGATGTGCCCAATGTTAGACCTGTCAGCCTTAAGGTGGTCTTCCCACAAACCCTTTGCCTCACCTCCTCCATTTTTGCTGCACTTATTTTTGTTGACTTGAAGACTCTGTGCACTTTGCCACTGCTACCCAGTGCTAAAGTGCTTGTGCTCACTCCTCTAAAACATGGTTTAATTGACTTATACCCAATTGGCATATTTAATTTACTTATAGGTTCCTTGTAGAGAGGTATACCATATACCCAGGGACTGTAAATTAAATGCTACCAGTGGCCGCAGCACTTAATGTACCACCCAATTAACTAGCACCTTAAAATCTGTCCTATGTCTGTCATTGCAGCCTTAATACAGTTTTAAACTGCCATGTTGAATTGGCATTCAAACCCCCTTGCCAAGACTTAAACTCCCTTTTTATTACTTATGTCACCCCTAAGGTAGGCCCTATGTAGCCCATAGGGCAGGGTGCTGTGTAATTAAAGGTTGAACTTGTACTTTTAAGTTTTACAAGCCCTGGTGGTGAAAAACTCCTAAATTTGTTTTTCATTACTGTGAGGCCTACCCATTCCCACAGAATAACATTGGGATTCCTTAGTACATTTAATAAGCTATAATTTCCAGGTATGTCATGTTTGGTGTCTTTGTAATTGCGGTGAAGAGTCCAATTTAATGGTAAAGTCAAGTATTTGATCACAGTTTAAAAAACGTCACTTTTAGACAGTTCGGGCTGGACTGTTCCCATTGGGCACATGGTCAAGACTGATTTGCATATGGCTGGGTTCAAACTGGTATGGAATGGTGAGCAAAAAAACAATGGATTTAGGCCCAGATCTCTGTACTGGGGTAAATGTATGACATTGTTCTGCATTCTGTCTATCAATTGCTCTTTTTGCATTTGTCACTGCGAGTGGGACGGGTATGCCCAGACGTGGGTCCCGTGCTCTCCATGCCACTGGAGTCAAGCTATCCTGGCTGATGAGGGGTGTGACCCCGAAACCGGTTCTAGGATGCTTGTTTCCAGTCCAGGGAGGACCTGGCCTGGCAGTTCGGGCTGGACTGTTCCCTTGGGCACAGGGTCAAGACTGATTTGCATATGGCTGGGTTCAAACTGGAATGGCATGGTGAGCAAAAAAATGATGGATTTAGACCCAGATCTCTGTACTGGGGTGAATGTATGACATTGTTCTGCATTCTGTCCATCAATTGTTCTTTTTGCATTTGTCACCCCGAATGGGACTGGTATGCCCAGACGTGGGTCCCGTGCTCTCCATGCCACTGGAGTCAAGCTAGCCTGGCTGATGAGGGGTGAAACCCCGAAACCAGTCCTAGGATGCTTGTTTCCAGTCCAGGGAGGACCTGGCCTGGCAGTTCGGGCTGGAATGTTGCCATTGGGCACAGGGTCAAGACTGATTTGCATATCGCTGTGTTCAAACTGGAATGGCATGGTTAGCAAAAACACAAGGGATTTTGGCCCAGATCTCTGTACTGGGGTGAATGTATGACATTGTTCTGCATTCTGTCCATAGATTTTTTTTTTTGCATTTGTCACCGCGAGTGGGACGGGTATGCCCAGTCGTGGGTCCCGTGCTCTCCATGCCACTGGAGTCAAGCTATCCTGGCTGATGAGGGGTGAAACCCTGAAACCGGTCCTAGGATGCTTGTTTCCAGTCCAGGGAGGACCTGTACTGGCAGTTCAGGCTGAACTGTTCCCATTGGGCACAGGGTCAAGACTGATTTGCATACGGCTGGGTTCAAACTGGAATGGCATGGTGAGCAAAAAACGATGGATTTAGGCCCAGATCTCTGACTGGGGTGAATGTATGACATTGTTCTGCATTCTGTCTATCAATTGTTCTTTTTTGCATTTGTCACCCCGAGTGGGAACGGAATGCCCAGACGTGGGTCCTGTGCTCTCCATACCACTGGAGTCAAGCTATCCTGGCTGATGAGGGGTGAAACCCCGAAACCGGTCCTAGGATGCTTGTTTCCAGTCCAGGGAGGAGCTGGCCTGGCAGTTCGGGCTGCACTGTTCCCATTGGGCACAGGGTCAAGACTGATTTGCATATGGCTGGGTTCAAACTGGAATGGCATGGTGAGCAAAAACACGATGGATTTGGCCCAGATCTCTGGACTGGGGTGAATGTATGACATTGTTCTGCATTCTGTCCATGAATTGTTCTTTTTGCATTTGTCACCCCGAGTAGGACGGGTATGCCCAGACATGGGTCCCGTGCTCCCCATGCCACTGGAGTCAAGCTATGCCGGCTGATGAGGAGTGAAACCCCAAAACCGGTCCTAGGATGCTTGTTTTCAGTCTAGGGAGGACCTGGCCTGGCAGTTCGGGCTGGACCGTTCCCATTGGACACAGGGTCAAGACTGATTTGCATATCGCTGGGTTCAAACTGGAATGGCATGGTTAGCAAAAACACGATGGCTTTATGCCCGGATCTCTGTACTGGGTTGAATGTATGACATTGTTCTGCATTCTGTCCATCAATTGTTCTTTTTGCATTTGTCACCGCGAGTGGGACAGGTATGCCCAGACGTGGGTCCCATGCTCTCCATGCCACTGGAGTCAAGCTATACTGGCTGATGAGGAGTGAAACCCCGAAACCAGTCCTAGGATGCTTGTTTCCAGTCCAGGGAGGACCTGGCCCTGCAGTTCGGGCTGAACTGTTCCCATTGGGCACAGGGTCAAGACTGATTTGCACATGGCTGGGTTCAAACTGGAATGGCATGGTGAGAAAAAAAACGATGCATTTAGGCCCAGATCTCTGTACTGGGGTGAATGTATGACATTGATCTGCATTCGGTCTATCAATTGTTCTGTTTTGCATTTGTCACCCCAAGTGGGAACGGTATGCCTAGACGTGGGTCCTTTGCTCTCAATACCACTGGAGTCAAGCTATCCTGGCTGATGAGGGGTGAAACCCCAAAACCGGTCCTAGAATGCTTGTTTCCAGTCCAGGGAGGACCTGGCCTGGCAGTTCGCGCTGGACTGTTCCCATTGGGCACAGGGTCAAGACTGATTTGCATATGGCTGGGTTCAAACTGGAATGGCATGGTGAGCAAAAAAAAAAAGGATTTAGGCCCAGATCTCTGTACTGGGGTGAATGTATGACATTGTTCTGCATTCTGTCCATCAATTGTTCTTTTTGCATTTTCACCCCGAGTGGGACGGGTATGCCCAGACGTGGGTCCTGTGCTCTCTAAGCCACTGGAGTCAAGCTATCATGGGTGATGAGGGGTGAAACCCCGAAACCGGTCCTAGGATGCTTGTCTCCAGTCCAGGGAGGACCTGGCCTGGCAGTTCGGGCTGGACTGTTCCCATTGGGCACAGGGTCAAGACTGATTTGCATATGGCGGGGTTGAAGCTGGAATGGCATGGTGAGCAAAAAAATAATAGATTTAGGCCCAGATCTCTGTACTGGGGTGAATGTATGACATTGCTCTGCATTCTGTCCATCAATTGTTCTTTTTGCATTTGTCACCCCGAGTGGGATGGGTATGCCCAGACGTTGTTCCCGTGTTCTCCATGCCACTGAAGTCAAGCTATCCTGGCTGATGAGGGGTGAAACCGGTCCTAGGATGCTTGTTTCCAGTCGAGGGAGGACCTAGCCTGGCAGTTTGGGCTGGACTGTTCCCATTGGGCACGGGATAAAGACTGATTTTCATATGGCTGGGTTCAAACTGGAATGACATGGTGAGCAAAAAAAACGATGGATTTAGGCCCAGATCTCTGTACTGGGGTGAATGTACGGCATTGTTCTGCATTCTGTCCATCAATTGTTCTTTTTACTTTTAGAAAGTTGGCATTTTTTTGCCTTTAGCCCTGGCCTGGGTCACATGATGTAACTCCCAGACAATTACACAATGGAGGGATTAGGTGTGCCTCAATGGGTCATCTGCTGTCAGGATTGAGGTAGAGCTGAGCACAGCCCCACTTGTAAATTATTAGCCTGTGCTCTGCCTTCACACAAAAGGCCTAATTACCCCACATTGTCACTACAGACATCTTGGAGCCAGGGCAGGGGAGGCTGGAAATTCCATGCACTTCAAAGCCACTTTCTAGATGCTTCTCCCACCTTCCAGAACCAGGGCACCAGTGTATAATAATAGGACTTTAGACACCAGCTCTTTAGTATACTTCTGGACCTGTGGATACTCTGCCTGGAAAAACGACTGAGGTGCTGCTGGAAGGGCAGCTACTCTTCTGGACTGCCACTCTGGATGAGTGCTGCCTTGCTGAAATTGCTGCCCTGTTTGTCCTACTGCTCTGCTACCTTTTGCCTGGGGACAAGGACTGGCTCTTCAACTGTCCCAGGACCTCCAGAGTAACTCACAATAGCTAGTTTGCTTGCCTTCTCTGAAGCTACAGAGTCACAAAATGCTTCCTCTATCTTGCACTGGCACCTGGACCCAGCCTGAGTGAGTCCTGATCCTCCAAGTGGTGCTCCTCTTGTCCTAGACCATTGAAAGTGGTGCAAATGATGCCCAGATAACAAAAATCCATAAGTGGGGACAATTTTTGGCTAAAAGCTGCTCTCAGAACCAAGAGGAGACTGGGACCAACCTGCTTGCCTATTTGCCCAAGGTGCATTGTCAGTCAGATTGACTTCACATCTTCTCCGGCTACATTTTTCTCCGCAGCACCAAATCCGTTTCAACGGTTCTTCGCCAAAGGCTTATCCAGCTTTGTGGAACTGTCTTCAGCTACAGCCCTCTGCCTCACCCTGCTGGAGATTTTTGACTTCCATTTCAGAGACTAAGTCCAAACATTGAAATCTTCACAGCGGCTTCGACCCAAGGCTATCTGGCGACAATGCTCCACCTTTGGACACCTCCTGCAGCCTTGACCCACTGAACTTTACCTTCTCCGGACATTTTTCTCAATAATTTTTCCGGGTCCAAACGTAAGTGTTGACCGGACCCAATCTACTTCCTGTATCCAATCTGTGCTCCATCGTGGTCAGCCATATTTTTAAGTTTGACCCTGTCTCAAACAAGTAGATTGTTTGCTGTTGGCTCTTTGATCTTTTAGGTGCATGTTTTCACTAAAAACCTAAAAAATGCATAACTCTGGTTCTACTGTTTGGATGTTTGTTGTTTGGTGTCAAATAATTTATGAAAATATACTCTATTTTTCAAAATTGGTTTAGGATTTTTCTTGTGTTGTGTTTTCACTTGATTACTATTTGTGTGCTACATAAATGCATTACACATTGGGGCATATTCTCAAGAACGTGTGATAACCACCGCAAGAGTAGCTTAACGCAACTTTGCACATCGCAGTCTATCGCGGGAAAACAACGCCGTGTTAACGTAGTATTAATCAACCTGGCGGCACCATGCGATAGTCCCACGATAACGCATCAAATGACCGCGTTAAAATCAATGCGACGCCGCAAAAATGCGAAACACGAACAAAGTTGCGATGATGCCAACCGCAATACAAAAATCAGCGATAACCAGCAACAGGCCTGCAATTCCCACGCGTCATGCGGGAAAATGCACCATAAAAGCCAAACAAGAAAGACACACCAAAAACAAAATAAACTGCGTATCAACATGGATGCACCCGGAACGAGTGCCCAGGTCAACGCGAACCCCACAAGCCACACAGACCACCAGCAAGGAACCTCGGGGTCCGGGAAGGCCAAGGAGAAGAGGAAGAGGAAGACGGGGTACAGTCCACATGATAACCTGATCGTCGTCACGGAGGTGACAGAGCACTAACAACAACTGTCCGTCACCTCCACCGTATCATTGGCAACACAGATGGAAAAATGGCATTCCATCGTGAATGCAGCTGGAGTGTCGAGGAGGCCAAGATGCGCTGGCACGATGTGAAAATCCAAACCAAGCAGAAACCCGCTGCCAACAGGAAGGCAGCAACGGCGAATGGAGGTGGGAGTCCTGCGCCACAGGAGGAGTTGGAGCAAATGCTGGCCACAGTCATCAGTGTGGAGACGGTGCAAGGAGTCGGGAGTCCGGACACTGACCGACATGACCTGACACAACATCAACAGGGTGAGTAACGAACAGGGACTGTGGGGACGGGGGGACGGGCACAATGGCACACATGCACAATGACGTGTAGCACACCGCACACCCACAATGACCCTGGGTCATGTCCCTGATCTCCGTGGCACACTGCAGCACACATACAAACATCAAGTAGGCCCCCGTCCACCATGTGCCCAAAGGGCTCCCACCCCACACTTCACCAATTCCACAACACACACATGCACCCGTGTGAAACACAACAAAGATGCGTATGTGAGAGCAACACTGACAATGCAAGTGACACCACATGACGAGCAGCATGGCTGGAGTACAATCACCATGACATTGTGCACGCCACGAGACTGAGGTGGCCGAGTGTGGACCACATCCGGAAAGGAGCAGGTCACACTCTGACACATCCACCTGCACAAACAACCACTGACGTCAACAATACATCTGCAGACAAACAATGCACAAGAGTACAAAAACCGTCCAAGAGCACAAATGACCCAAGTCGCCAACATCACAGCACCTGAAAAGCACAAAAGCCAAAGGCACACCGCCTCCAAGGGATAAGGGGCAGCAAAATCACAGCTGCAGGTGAGACTCTCACACAATGCAGCACACACACATAGCAATGACAGCACATCCACATGGACGACAATGTGGTACACAGTGCAACACTTACACTGCAGAACAGAGGACACAACTGGGTCCACCTGTGCGTAGAAAATGGCCAATCACATCGGACATAGCAGGAAACTGTGAGATGCAAATGTACGTGTACAACCTCACCTACCTCATGTAGTCCAAATGTCCACTGTCCCGCATCAAATAGTCCGCCCCTCCCAAACAGTCACAATGTACATCGGCATGCAGTCTGTATGTGAACTTGAACAATGCGGCAACATACATGCCAACACAATGTCAACAAGCATCTCCCCTTCACATTGCAGAGGGACACACAACACCTCCAGCAGGGCAGACCAGACAACTCTACAGTGATGCTGAAGAGGACCTCCACACTTCCGACACCGACGCCCTACAACAGTCCATGGACATCTTAAGCAATCGACCACCAGGAGCAGGGCAGCACCGCTGCATCAAGGATACCCCACCCCCTGCACAGACAACACAGCGGGACACACCCACCACCCCGTCTGGCTCCCAGCAGCCCACCAAAGCACACATCGCATTCCAAGGCCTGGTGTCGGACTGCCAGAAGGGGGTGGCCGAACATGTGCGGGTGGGGTACTACCTCATGGAAGCCGAACTAGATCACATACGTGGGTGTCCAAGTCCCATCAGCGACCACCTACACTCCCCAATGGAGACCCACACTGCGACAGAGACACATGCCTTCGCACATTTCCAGTACTGAACCACACCCAGAGCCACGGGATGATCATCCACACCCCAACGCTGGACTGGCGTAAGCCGGCCCAGGTCACTCCACACACGCTTACAGGGGGGGACGTCACAGGCTACATTTCCGCGATCTTCCCCACTGGCTGGGGTGACATGGTTGCGTCCACTGTCCACTACACTCCAAACACCAGCAGTGCATGTAGACATGGATATGTCTGTGGTCTGCATACTGCAGTCTGTCCAGCACTTCCACGCCACACTTGGCCTTGTGTACATTCTCATTCATGGGTCACTTGCCTCCTTCGCACATGCCTGGTTCCCACCTCTCCCCACATTCCGCTATTGTGTGGCTGAGGTGCCATGCCATTGATGGCTCATGTACATGGCTAACCAAGGTTGCCACAGTAAGTTGTGCTGTCGTGTCTGGTGGGTGGGCATGTTGTTTGGCATGTCGTATGTGATTTTGTAACGTGTGCATTCCCAGAGTTGTGAGTTGCATGATTGTGGAGTCGAGGTGTGTGGTGTGTTCATTTGGTACTTGCCAATGAGCATTGCATTCCCATAGGTGCATACCTGGAAGCGCTGGTTGATGTTGGACTGTCGGAAGATGAGGGGATCATGCACACTGCCTGGGTAGTTGGCTACGACATTGGTGAAGAGTCCCCTGTGGTCCACTATTGCTTCCACGTTGATGGAATGCATGTGCTTCCTGTTGCGGTAATTGTGTGCAGTGTCGGCAGGGGGCACAAGTAGGACATGTGTGCAGTCGATTTCCCCCAACACGTGCGGGAATCCGGCTATGGCGTATAGTCCTTGCTTGGTCTCCAGCTGTTCCTGCGCATTGTGGGGGACGTATAGGTACTGGGGTACATGGCTGATGATGGCATCCTGGACAGGTGTGAGGAACTTGGATGGGGCTGGCTGTGAGACTCCTCCGACTCTGGCGGTTGTTGGTTGGGAGGTACCAGAGGCCAACAGGTGCAGCACAGCCAGCAGCTTTGTCTGCGGAGGGATGTTGGTTGTCCGCTGTGTTGGTACTGTCAGCCTGTGGGCAATGATGTTCAGGGTGCGGAGGATGGCTGTCCTTTTGAGCCTGTAGTGGGCATTGACATTGTCTGGTGTTAGATCTGTGAGGCTGGTGCATTTCCTGAAGGTCCGCTGTCTTTGTCTGCGCTGCCTCTGTGGTGGTCCGGGGGGGGGCGGTGGGGGTCCGGGGGGGTGGCGATCCTAGTGGTGGTGGCGGTGGGTGTTGTTGCCCTCTCGGGGCTCCGGGATGCATGGTGAGTGGCTCCATGGCATCTGTTGTTCTTCATGTGTGGCTCTGGGCTGGGCTCCCTTTGATGGTGCAGGTTGTCGTCCGACTTTACACCAGGTCAGAGCAGGTGTTAATTTCCTGCTGCTAACGCGCCTTATCGCCTGTTTTGTGGTCTTATCGCCGATGTGGCTGGTCGTTGAGAATGTTGAGGTGTGGTGTTGTCACGTATTTTTGCTCGGGAACGCCTACTCTGCATATCATTAGCGATAGTTGCTGGGGTCATCTGTGGCGATGTTTTTGGCGGATGCTTTCGCGAGTAAACTGGTGGTATCGGCTGTTAGCACCAGCTTGTGAATGGGGCGATGAAATGATTGCGACTTTGGCTGCGATAAAGTGCTTATAACTCGGCGATAGCTCCTTGAGAATATGCCCCATTGTCTCTAAGTTAAGCATGACTGCTTTTTGTGCCAAGCTACCCAGAGTTAAGCACAGGTTAATTTAGTGACTTATTGTGGTTCACCCTCGAAGGGATTATGGATGTTGCTTGACCAGGGCTCACACCCCAGCCAAACAACAACCCAATATCTCACACCTACCAGCTGCACAAGCTTCAAAGAGACATCCCTTGCCACAGGCAGATAAAAATCATACCTTGGACTGACCCTGCCATTGTCCAAGTCAACAGATTGGCACCAATCCCAGTGGGGGAAATCCTGTTCCAAAACTGGTTTGTAGAGGTTCTGTGCCCAGAGCTCTGACCGGTGGAAAAAAGATTCTGCCATGCTGGATTTTGATATAGTAGGGCACTGTTGGATTATTTAGGGCCAAACCTCCAGGAAATTATGTCAAAGTGGGTAGGGTTACCACTGGGAACTTTATTCAATTGGGCAGGGAGTTTCAACCAGTGGCGGCTCGCACAGGTAACGCTGTGGGACGGTGAGGCGGGGCGGGGGCGGGGCTGGGTGGGGGTAGTGGAGTGTGACATACGATGGGAAAGTTGAGAGTAAATAAATAAATAAACAAAAGCACTTACTTTGCGCTCGCAGCATCGCCGAGTCGGCGATGCTGCGAGCGAAAGTAAGTGCTTTTATATATTTATTTATTTACTCTCAACTTTCCCGTCGTATGTCACTACTCCCCCACCCAGCCCCGCCCCCACCCCGCCTCACCACCCCACAGCGTTACCTGTGCAAGCCGACACTGGTTTCAACTACCCAGAAGCTAGAACCAAGCTTAAAATGGCACTTGTAGGTACCTTCCTTAGAACACTGCTGGGCCTGAGGGAGACCCCTTAGAAGAAGGACTGCACCTGCTGAACATTTTGGACTTCAGAAAGCGTACTGCACATACTGTAACCTTGATTCTTTTGTTGCTCATCCAAATTGTCTGTTAAAATATTAAAATTAAATATTCATCTCAATATATAAACTTTATTACAAAGCATTTAAAATTAGATAATAACAACAGGAGTTGATTGTAATAGGAATTGTTAGCAAGAAACATTAGTCTACTTTTACTTTGTTACATATACACTAGCTTTCATACGGTATATAATATGAAGCCTTCATTACAATACTTGGTAAGTTTATTTTGAGGTTTCTTCGTATGCATTGTATTTGAAAATACTTAACTACTAACATCTCACTAATAATTACTATAACAGTTCTCTAATAATTTAACATTTGTGATGTCTTAATACTACCACATCTTGTTAAATTGCTTTAAAAAATAAATATTTAATTAGTGTCTTTTTTCACAAAAACCACATCCCATGCATGCCTTTTCGATTACCTTCACCCTCCACTGAGAAAATGTATTCACAGGAAAATTGCACATTTATTTCTGTCTCCTAAAGAGCATAATTCTATGACTTTTCTTTTTATAAAAGCTTAGATATGTCATGTGGCATGATTATAAGCAGGAATTGCCCTGTCTTGAAAAATTTAAATAATTGAAAACATGTTTTTAAGTTTCATACTTTACCTGTGAAAGAGCCCATATAAAGCACAGTGTTACTACATGTAAAATTAAATTAAATTACATTAAATTGAAATATTATTAGGAAAAGTAGCTTAGCTTCGGAAATGTGTATTTCAGAAATGTGTAAAGCATTTTTTTCTAACTGGATGATAGTGCTGTACGATTATGTTGTACAGCATCACACTTGTATTACAGTAGCATAGTATTTTTGTTATCTTTTATGCTTACACCAGCATGTAAAGTGCACAGGGCTATCCTTTAATATGAAAATCAGAGTGCCTGTCCAAATTATATTTAATGTTGTGATGTATTTATGTTAATGTCTCTCAGTGCCATGTGTAAGCAGCTGGACACAGACAGATAATACAAAGTAACATAGTGTTAATGTTTAATTTATTAAGGTTTTAATAATTTTAACATTATAATTTAGACTGTAATTAATATGTTAACTATAAAAGACAAAGGTTATGAGCTCCACCACACTGACTGACCCCACAATGTCTGTTAATACTGACATCTAGTAATAAATATACACTCACCACAGAAATGTCATACAATATGCAGTAACAATATGCAGACAACTGCTGCATAATTCCTTTAAGAAATAATACTATTAATTTGGGTGGATGACAGCCTACCTCAAGGAAAAATCACTACCTTTGCCATGGTGAACCCACAAAGTCACAAAATGAATCTATGCTCAACCACCGGTTACCAGGACACAGAGAACAGAGGCTTAACTAATGGCAATGTGTAAAGTATTTATGCTGTACAAGAACATTATTAAAGTGAAAATAGCAATCTAAATAAAATTTACAAAATTTGTGAGAAGAACACTGTGAGAAAGTACACTTTTTGCTTTGTCACCCCGAAATCTTTGGAGTGATGGTGCTGTATTTTATGACTCTATGCACTGGGAAATCAGGCCCCTGTGCAGGTGCTCTGACCATTACAACATGGTAAAAATGTTTAGTCCATTATTGCCAGATAGCAGGATTGTCAACAAGATAAAACCTCCTTATGCAGGCAGAGTGCATTGTATATACAAGTAGGACATGTACAAATTTAAGTTGACAGCTTCTTACAGTGACTAGCACTCAAAGGCTATTTTTACTGAAGGAAAGCTGTCCGTCCCATAGACAAATCCTGTAAGCGAGTTTAAGTTTTAATTCTACTATTCCAAGATAGGGATAAGCTATAAAAAAATTAAACAACTATATTTCAATAATTAGTAAAAGCCTAATGTAATGGTCTAGTTGAATATTTATTAAATATTATGGAAAATTATATATAATCAAGTTGCATTATGTGTGCTGAAGCTCCAAGAGACTAATTTGCATTTGCTTTCCAGCTGTCACCTAGATACTGAATAGCCCTGATAAGATGTAGAAACTGCTCCCAGAGCAGAGACAATGTATGGGATGTATGGAGGAGTTTCTGTTCCTCCATCAGGAAGACCAGTTGGGGTGGAAACAGAAACTTAATTTACTTTGAAGGGGGCTTCTCTGCCACAGGCAGTCATCAGATGGCAGCTGAACAGGCACTTCCTTTGTCCTTCCAGGCAGCCAGGCATGCAGGCACCAAACCTAGCCAGTGGAACACTGCCCCAAAAACTGGTTGGAAGTAATTACTGCAGAGTGCCTACTCATTACCCTAGCCAGACCTCTGATTGGGCACATAAACTCTGCAGAAAGGGTGAAGAGATTCTCAAACTTGGAATTATTGAGTGATGTTGAAATGAGTAGTGTAACTCCTGGGAACTTGTACTCCATTGGTTAGGAAGGGGCCAAGAGTCACAACCACCAACAAGCTAATGTCAGGCCTAAATGTGGCACCTAAGGCACCTTCTTCACAACATTCAGGGCCAAATTATGAGTTTAGTGGTCCGAGGACTGCCAGACTTGCATGGGCGCAATTTCAAGACCGCCAGTTGTGTCATGGAGGTCTTTCCTCCTTGAAAAGGCTGGCAGTCCTGAATCAAATGGAGCCCTACAGGGCCCCCCTGTTGCCCGTTTACATGAGGATGCATGAAGGGGGAACAATATGTGCCCCCCTGTGTGCATGCACCCCAGTTCCTGCACGGCATGGACCTTACAGTCCATGCTGTGCGTGAACTTTTTTTGACATTCCCATTGCGCTGCTCATTTTCAGAGGCACTGCTGTGGTACTGCCAAAAACAGCCCCCCACACACAAGGAATCTCATAATCTGGCAGTGCTCCTGCACCACCAAACTCGTAATTAGGTCCTCTTTGTGAGAACAGAAGGACAACTGTACCTGCAGAAAAGTTATGGGACCTATGACAAAACCTGAAGGCAGAATCTGCTCCCACTTGTACCCTGGACAAAGAACCTGACTCCAAGGGTCAATTGGGTGGCCTCCATGTACGCTACAGGACCACAACAAGATGCAAGTGATGTTTTTCCAGAAGTGTCCAGCTAACCAGTACCAACTGGACCTGACCTCCAAGTGCTGTTACTGAGGTCCTGGGACTTTTGGCTATGTCTAATTTGACTTCTTCTATAACCTGTGAAAAGGTGGGGATTAGAAACATTTTCACCTCCAAGACCTCCTGGGAAGAAGGAGCAGATTTACCCCCCAAAAAGCACCTCTGCAGCAGCAAATCCATTACAGTGGTGCCTCCACAAGAAGATAGGTGGCCTCATGGAGCATTCAATGGCCTCAGGACACAGTCTTGTCCAGCTGCAAGATTTTAACTTCCATTTAAGAGACTAACTGGCACATGCATCAAGGTAGGCTTTTGCGATTCCTTAATTGCGATTATTAAGGAATCGCAATTAAGGAATCGCAAAAGCCTATGCATGTAGGAATCGCTATAAAAATAGCGATTCCTAAACATTCCTTAATTGCGACTCGCAAATTGCGAGTCGCAATTAAGAATGCCGTCCTATTCATTCCTATGGGCCTACAGGCCCGTAGGAATGAATTGGAGATTGCATGAGCAATTTGCGAGTACCAGTAGGTACTCGCAAATTGCTCATGCAATTTCAAGGGTGCAAGGGTGTCAAAATGACACCCTGTTGCACCCTGAAATTATGATGTGCACCCATGTTGCGCACACACATGCCCCAAGGGCATGTGTGTGTGTAACCTAAAACTTTAAAAAATGGATTTTAGTGCATTTTTTAAAGTTTTTGCAATTTACCATGAAGTTCAACTTCATGGTAAATTGCGCCCCTAGTAGCGAAATCGCTAATTTTTTAACTTTGTTGCATTGCATTTAAGGAATCTCAATTTGTGATTCCTTAAATGCAATCATAATTTAAGTAATCGCAATTGTGCGATTCCTTAAATTGCGATTTTTGCATTTGGGATGATGCATCCCAAATGCAAAAATACAGGTCGCAAAGGGGCAGATTCTGCGAATCTGCCCGTTTGCGACCCGATTTTTGGATGATGCATGTGCCTGTAAGTCCCAAGCAAAAAACGTCTGACGGGTTCTGACCTGGTTGCTGCATCAGACCTGCGCTCCATTGTGGTTGGCTTGAAATTCAGTGTAGGCCCCAATTTACTGTGACCAGTGTACATGCATTGGAGCACTTTATGCTGCAGTTTTTACTGAAATCTTCTAAAATTCATATCTCTGATTTCACTTGATTATGTTTTTTGTTTTTTGGGTCATGTAGTTGATTATATTATTTCTATTTTTTTTAAATTGGAGAGGTATTTTTACTGTGCTGTGTTTTGTCTTTTTAACAGTTTTTGCCTGTTTGCCCTGTGCCATAGCTGCCTGGCTTTTTTTCTTCTTCCAGTAGTATATAGTTAAAACTCAGCCGGAGAGCATTGGAGCACCTTACAAGAAATTCAAATTACAATAAACATGGCCAAATTTTGTTTTTGTTTTTATAGGCAGAGAAAGTAAGCGATTTTCCCTGAATCAGAGGATTTTGAGCTGATGCTGGGACTCAAACCTTGTACCCCAGTTACAAAGTTGGCAGTTCAGGCTATTAGGCCTTTAACAGGAGATAACATGATAGTGACCGTATTACTTGTGGTGGACTAACATCCACACCAAATAATAACTAAATTCTATAAAAGAAATAGCACTAAATAAAACCAATTAAAATAAGGGGAACTGAGCTATGAACGTTAAAAGACTTAAAGTTAAGCCCAAATGGCTGTGGTAGACCAGGGCATAGGCACATTAGACACCTGTATCAGGTACCTGCTCGCCTTCTCCCACCTTTGCCTTGTTCCTGAAATGGAAAGCCTTGGCCCACTTGACCATCGACTGCAGACACGTGTGGTAGATAGTGCACAATGACCCACACCAAAACACCTACACCCCTTTCCTCAAAATTGACCTGCCTCATTCCCTGCCTACCTCCACCCAAAATACTAAACTCCTTTATAAACTCCAAAAACTTGACACACTAGTTAGCTATATCTAAACAAATCTAAGCAAAACAAAGATAAACAAAGAAATCACAAATGTACTCTGAAATGTACTATCACTAAAATATAAAATACAGACAATAACGAAGAATATAACAAACTCACAGGCACAATCACAACAGACACCGCCATAAAAATCTTATAATCTGTCAACCAAATTGCAACACCAAGCACACAACTTCTTTGGTACAACATCTAACACCTTTTAAGAAAAAGTTGACAGCACCCTTTGAGTCATTTAGAGATTGCATAATAATCTATTGTAGTACATTATGTGATTTTTCCTGCTCAAAGCGATGCAACACATAGATGCGTGAGAATGCATGCTAAAAGGTCACGCATCTTCAGGCTTATGCTAGGTAACATTATTCAAATTAACAATATATGCTCAAGATATCTAATTAAAGATGTTTCTATACATACACATTAATTTTATACAGTAAATATGTGTACAATTTCATTACATATTTTTACTGCATATATTGTTATAAGAATATTTTTATACATTTTAACTTACAATTCATTACATTGAAAACATGTTTCAATATATATTTTAATTTATGTATGTAAACTGTATTTAATTATATGTTTCCGAGAATAATATATCTCAGAATAATTAGAAAATGTATAAACAATATTATATACATGTAGTAATGAAGTAGAAGGTCATATAAAGTTTGTTATATTACTTTCACATGTTATTTTGCATCTTTATTCAATATATAATTGATGATGTTAAAATAATAATTTTACAAAGGAGCCTTACTTTAATAATAAGCACAATAATCATTCTTTAATAATCATATTTTCATTGTAAGCCTTTAAACATTAGGATCTAATATTGAAACCACTTAAGGGGCCTGAATTAGAGATCAGCAGACGGGTTACTCCGTCACAACGGTCACGGTTATCCCACCTGCAAAAATATAAATCCCATAGCATACAATGGGATTTATATTTTGGATGACGGGATATCCGTCACCGCTGTGACAGAGTAACCCATCCGCCTAGATCTAAATCAGGCCCTATATATTGTGTCAGTGTATACCAAGGTTTGTATATCATGTATGGTATTTAAATGCTGTGCAAGTGCTAGATTCATTAAGGTGACTCTGAGAACAAGCCCCTATTTCTGTAATATTATGCATATGTGTACGCATTGTGGTCCTTTCTTATGTTGCATTCAATGCACAATGAGCAGATATATAAAGAAACCATTTGCAATATATTAATATACCATTTTTAGAGGTTATGTGTTTTATGTGCTATTATCTGTCAAAATATAATTCTACCTTTTGCTTACATATATATTTGAACAAATATAGTTGCCAGTGGCAACAGACATAACATTACATTTATGCAGGCTGATGATTTTGTGTCTATACTGTTTAATTCTATGTTTTAACGTTACCCCTTCTAGTTTCTAATAAATCAATCATCTCTAGATAGATTTGTATTGCTTATGGATCTTACTCAGTCTCTTCAGTCAGAGAGATTACCTCCAGGTGGAGGACAAGACCCAATGATGACGCTAACAGCTACTAGTATGTCAGTGGCAAAAACATACTACTAATCGAAAGTAGTTGTTGAGGTTCCTACAGATTTCCTCTCAGGGATCCCCCCAGACCACTTGATCCCACTTTCCTTTGATGTTTTTGATATACACGCTTGGAAGCAGAGTGGTGTCCGAAACCTTTGCTTCTTTCTCCCTCTTTTGATATTTAAAGTGATGTTTAAAATTAAGCATAATGCAATAGCTGCAGAAAAAGTGTATTTACTCAACATACTTTATTGTTATACATATGTCATAGGATATAACTCCACACCTTGCCAGCAATGTGGAAAATGCGGACAAATACAATATATATGTATATGCAATTAAATACTTATAACCAATTAATTGCAACACTAATTTGCTATGCACACTTACCTGGACATATAGATAAGTCTTCCAGATAGGCAGCTTCAGTGCCCTAAATACCAGCAACCATCTAAGCCGTAAGAGTGCTGCTATCTGCTCCTCTATTGGTGTCAAATTCTCATGGATGTCAGGACCTCCACCAGTTTGCTTTGCAGTCCTCGCATTCCTTGACAGTTTTTCCTCTGTGCTGGAGGTACCGTACTAATTTAATCTACTGTACGTCTACATAAAGCTTCTTCCTTAGACAGTGATAATCTGAAGGTGACAAACAGATACTTTCCTTATTTTGTCACCTCAGAAATTACAATGGACACTCTCCTGAGTGGTAACATCTTCCTGGCTTGCCATGGTGAAAGTGCAGAAATATTGCTTTGTTTATTAAACAGAAAAATTATACAAACACCTCTTGACTGGTTCAACATTGCCTTGAGGCATGCATGTCAGATTTGTGGCAAGCAATGACAAATTGCGTTCTCGCATATTGCACTGCATAGTTTTGCTTCATGGAGCACCCCATAGTAAATATGGCGCATCCCTGATCCTAAAAATTTGTGTAACACAAAGCAACCTTTCCTGAAGCAACAAAAAGAATTACAGCACTTTTTTTAGCTAGGGATTACTACAAGTTGGAGAATGTAGCACTACATTCTCCTTTGCTTTATGAATGAACTCTCCAAGCAAAGAAAGGCAAATTTTACAGTGTCATTTCAGGTTGTGTATGCAAGTATTTCTCTTTGCTCACTACTCTGGAATTTCTGTCTCGTATGCTCCAAATTGCAGGGAATGAGATCAGAAGTCACACCTGTACAGTTATGCTGTCTTTCTGTCAAGATATATTGTAGTATGAGGTCAAAGAGTGATACAAGCAAGGCTCTTAATGTTAAGGCAATTTAGGAATGAGGAGTCCTGTATAACTGAAAGATATTGTTATCTTCAGTAAACTGAAAATTAGGTTGAGATTCCCCTTCAAAATGTCTGACTAAGCAAGTAAGAGAATGTTCAGATGGTCACTACATCATTTTATTGGGTGTATAATAAAGACAAAAAAACAAGAGTACAACAAATTGGAGTGCAGCAACAATCAGACACTTAGGGGCCGATTCCGATTCGGGCCGGAAAACGTACCGACCGACTCGGATCGGGAATTAATTCCGACCGACACGTACCGGTGCTGCCCGACCGGCCAAGTACGATGAAATGCATGCGAATTACGACCGACTCGTACGGAACACAAGCCGAACGACCAAACCGCACGGAAAACAGCTATCCGGCCGGAAAAAACGGCGAATCGAACCGACCGACACGCACCAGGAAGGAACCCGAACGAAACGTACCCGCGAACTCCGAGCCGCACAGTACGATGCAATGCGTGGAAAACCAGACCGAGCCGCACGGAGCCCAAGCCGCACGACCGACACGCATAGAAAACAGCGAGCCGAAGCAATACAATACACCGCGAGCGACGCGTACGCCGCACATAAAACACAGCAGAAATACAGCGTGAACGAGTCGGAGAAGCTCGCACGAGACCAACTGCAGCGTCCGACTCGGTCAGAAGAACGTCTCCTACGTGCACAAAAAGTACAAAGGAAAAAACACAAAAAAAAGGGACAAACAAGCAATTACAAAGCCAATAAATACTGGGGGGGGGGACATGGAACAAAGACACACCCACAACTCCACCAATATAAAGGACACAAATCCCTACCATGATCCTTTGCAAATTCGAATTACCTGCCAGCACTCAACACCAACAGACTGCAACCACACACACACTCACAGCTCATCCATCACACAAGCCACATACCATCAGCACCTCAACAAATAGCACCCTCACATACACCCAGCAAAACCCACACTCACACACCCTCACTTGCACACCAACACACACATCACTCACCACCACCACCCACCACCATGCCCCCAAAGAAGAATCCAAAGTTCCTAGACAGTGAATTGGAAGTCCTGGTAGATGAGATCCTCAGGGTAGAGCCACAGCTGTTTGGTACACTGGTCCATCAGACCCCCATGTCGCAGAAAACCAAGATGTGGGAGAGGATCGTTGACAGGGTGAACGCACAATCACCATGTTTGTGCACAAAGGAAGACATCAAGAACAGGTGGTATGACGTGCGCAGGAGGGTCAGGGACCTACTGAAGAAGGACTACGCCTTGAGCCAACACACCGGCAGTGGCCCTCCTGCCAAACCTGTATACCTCAGGCCCTGGGAGGAGAAGGTGCGGGCCATCCTACCACCAGTGAGCGTATATGGACTATCAAACATCCCAGAGCCTGGTGAGTACACAACAAATGTACACAATATTGGGTGACAATACACACAGATCACTGTCAAGGGGATAGTCAAACCATGCACCCTTAGCAAATACACACCAACCAAAAGATAATCATCCTAAGATGTGTATGTCAGTCAGATAAACACAATACATGCCATCTCATAGTGATATGGAACTGTGTCATGACATGTACAAACACAACAACAAATACAGCTAGGCAGTGGCACAAATCTAACCGACAAACACAGTCAGATATGTAGCCACCACTACAACACCACCTCACAGGGAAGCCCACTGAAAGGAAGGAATTCTGTGTATGCTGGTCAAGTCAGTGTAGCCAATAGCATCATGGGAGTTGCAGTCACAGATATTGCCCACCCTCACAATACGCCCATCAACACCACCATGAACCATGCTCACATCACAGGGAGTGGAAAACAACTGACAAGATGGCTGACACTGGCTACTGCTGTGGGGAGCACAAGGCCCTGCTGGCAACTGTGCACCAACCAACAGCAGGACACCACTGACTGACATCCTGAAAGCAAACTTGCACTCCCTGCAATGGAAGCACGTTCCATGGTGGGATATCGGGCTGGGTGGGAAGGAGGACTGACAGCACTGACCATAGTTACCAGCAGCTCTTCTCACACACACCCCTAACACAAACTCCACACAACTCACCTGGGAGAATGCATTGCCTCACACTCTAATCAAATATCCCACAAAGAACCACCACCCTGGGTTATGCTGTGTGAAGCACGGGGACACACATGGGACTTGTAGCCAAACAAACGCCAGGATAACACTGTCAGCCATCTTGTCAGCACAGGCACACTACTCCACAGGGAAGCAGAGTCAAAAGGAAGGAAGCATGGGCATGCTGGGAAGGGGGGTGGAGGCAATAGCATGATGGGAGTGGTAGTCACAGCTCAACATCCCCCACCCACATGGCCCAGCAAGCTCACACTGAAGCATGCACACCTCACAGGTAGTGAAAAGCCACTCCAAAGATGTCTGACAATGGTGCTCTGTTGTGGGGATCACAAGGCCATGCTGGGAACTGGGCACCAACAAACAGCAGGACACCACTGTCAGCCATCTTGCCATTGCTGTCACACTCACACACAGTGAAGTTCACTCAAAAGGAAGGAAGTATGGGCATGCTGGGAAGGGGGGTGGAGGCAATAGCATGATGGGAGTGGTAGTCACAGCTCAACATCCCCCACCCACATGGCCCAGCAAGCTCACACTGAAGCATGCACACCTCACAGGGAGTGAAAAGCCACTTCAAAGATGTCTGACAATGGTGCTCTGTTGTGGGGATCACAAGGCCTTGCTGGGAACTGGGCACCAACAAACAGCAGGACACCACTGTCAGCCATCTTGCCATTGCTGTCACACTCACACACAGTGAAGTTCACTCAAAAGGAAGGAAGTATGGGCATGCTGGGAAGGGGGTGGAGGCAATAGCATGATGGGAGTGGTAGTCACAGCTCAACATCCCCCACCCACATGGCCCAGCAAGCTCACACTGAAGCATGCACACTTCACAGGGAGTGAAAAGCCACTTCAAAGATGTCTGACAATGGTGCTCTGTTGTGGGGATCACAAGGCCATGCTGGGAACTGGGCACCAACAAACAGCAGGACACCACTGTCAGCCATCTTGCCATTGCTGTCACACTCACACACAGTGAAGTTCACTCAAAAGAAAGGAAGTATGGGCATGCTGGGAAGGGGGGTGGAGGCAATAGCATGATGGGAGTGGTAGTCACAGCTCAACATCCCCCACCCACATGGCCCAGCAAGCACACACTGAAGCATGCACACCTCACAGGGAGTGAAAAGCCACTTCAAAGATGTCTGACAATGGTGCTCTGTTGTGGGGATCACAAGGCCATGCTGGGAACTGGGCACCAACAAACAGCAGGACACCACTGTCAGCCATCTTGCCATTGCTGTCACACTCACACACAGTGAAGTTCACTCAAAAGGAAGGAAGTATGGGCATGCTGGGAAGGGGGTGGAGGCAATAGCATGATGGGAGTGGTAGTCACAGCTCAACATCCCCACCCACATGGCCCAGCAAGCTCACACTGAAGCATGCACACTTCACAGGGAGTGAAAAGCCACTTCAAAGATGTCTGACAATGGTGCTCTGTTGTGGGGATCACAAGGCCATGCTGGGAACTGGGTACCAACAAACAGCAGGACACCACTGTCAGCCATCTTGCCATTGCTGTCACACTCACACACAGTGAAGTTCACTCAAAAGGAAGGAAGTATGGGCATGCTGGGAAGGGGGGTGGAGGCAATAGCATGATGGGAGTGGTAGTCACAGCTCAACATCCCCCAGCCACATGGCCCAGCAAGCTCACACTCAAGCATGCACACCTCTCAGGGAGTGGAAAAGAACTGACAAGATGGCTGACAATGGGTACTGCTGTGGGGATCACAAGGCCATGCTGGGAACTGGGCACCAACAAACAACAGGACACCACTTACTGACATCCTGAGAGTCAACCTGAACCCACTGCAAGGGTGGCATGCCTCATGGTGGGACAACTGGTCTGGGGGGAGAAGGAGGGCCGGATGTCCACCAAATACTACCAATGCTGGCCATGTACACACCTCAACATTCATATTGAAATGCTCAAAGTATGCAGGACAATGTGCTACACCAATATCAACCTCTGACTGTGACAACTTAGGACAATGCAATGTACAGGCCCGCATCCAGAGGTACAGTCACAACTGTCAGGTGTGTGAACCATTGATGCCTGCAGAAACATAACATACATTGTGTGTGTCTCCCAAAAACAGGTGATGATGGGGACACAGCAGCAGACGCTGAGGAGTCCCTGTCCCAGGCTCCAGGGGACACTGAGCTCACTGGAGTGGAACAGCCTCTGCCCTCCTCGGATGATGAAGACCTACCTGGCACCTCCGCAGTGAGTCATCATGCAGCACCAGCAGGACCACCCGCTGCACCCCCTGCACCCACCCCTCCAACAACTGCCAACACACAGACCACCCCTGCCGTCACGGACAGACCAAGGACCACCACCACCAACAGCACCCGGCCCCCGGCCCAACGTGGGGCAACAGACACCAACACCAGCAACAACCCCCAAGGGGGCCCAGGGTCACCTGTGCGTGCCACCGCAGGTCCTGCATGTGTCGCCAGGGGTGGTGGGAGGGGTGGTAGACATAGGTCGCTGCTTGCAGAGGGGTCTGGACTGCATGATGACCCACAACTGGCACGCATAGCTGATGCGTACCAGACCAGCACCGGAGAGTTCAGCCAGGTAGTGGGGATCCTCAGTGACATTAAACAGCAGCAGGCTGCCCATCATGCCCGCTTGGACTCCCACATGTCCCGCATGGATTCCAAGTGGGACACATTGCAAGAACTGACGGCGGTGCATAGGGACATATTACAATGCCTCCGCCAGATTTGCACCAACATGTTAACACCTCCCTGTGTGCCCACAACTTCTGGTGCTGCAACAACTGCAACTGCCACAGGGAGGGAGGATGACTCTGGCGGAGAGTCCCCTGCACCACAGCAGCCTGCACTTGAGGGTCCCCCAAAGAAGAGGGGTCGTCCGAGGAAGGACAACTGAGAGGCCGATGGCCATGCACAACCCCAGGAAGCCAACACCTGTTCTGGAAAATCACCTTTGTGCGCAAACTGTTCACCCTGTCGAATGCAACACAACTCTCCCACATGACATGGGGAGTTCAAGTTGGACCAATGTATCAGATGACTGTGGACTTTACTCTGGACATTTCTGCTACCAGGACTTCCAAATCATCTAGGAACTTTGGATTACAATCACAATGTACAGCACCCACCATCCTGTGCACTATACTCACACATGTATGTCAATAAACTCACTAATACCCCATACTTGCCTCTGTTGTGATTCCAACGTTGTTTCTGTCATGGAGATGATGATCTGCGAAATGACACTGTGCATGCTAACTGCTACAGCAAGTACAACACCGGCATGTGAGTCATGAGGGAGACACACAACCAGGGCTACACAACACATACACACCAGGGACATCTGACTCATCGCCTACACTGATGTTGCCAGGAAATACGGTGCAATGCACAGACCCAACACCTATTCACAGTCTGTGTTAACTAGCCCACTGGTGCAGTAAGGAAATGTCAGTCAGATGTGTGACCACAGACAACGCACATCACAAAGTGAAGCACAGGTTTATTACACATTTGCAACATGTCGTAACCACTACAGATGCAAGGTAATCCCACCTGGCAGTGGGTACACAGTCAACAAGTGTAGAAGAAAGGAAGTCCATGGGTGTGGCGCACATCACCTGTAGGGAAGCGACAGCTACCACCCTGGAAGTTCATTCACT
This sequence comes from Calotriton arnoldi, assembly GCA_963921515.1. NCBI lineage: Eukaryota > Metazoa > Chordata > Amphibia > Caudata > Salamandridae > Calotriton > Calotriton arnoldi. The sequence goes on from CAWUFW010003396.1 coordinate 158,218, forward strand.
GTGTCGGGGGATCACAGTTGACCAAACAACTCTGAAAGTACCCTGTGAAGGACAGAAATGACACACAGTCAAAAGCACAGAAGAACAGGACAGAACTGCAATACTCATGCCCAATACATGTCACAAGATACCCACCCAGAACCAAGTTAGCATGTCAACACTGTTGTGGAGTACAGACTACCTGTAAGGACACATCGCTGCACGCATACAATCATGTAGCACATGGACACACTCAAACAGCACCAGAGCACCACCAACACATATCATGCAAACTCACATCATTGACATAACATCTCTGGATACTCACATTCAGCTGAAGAAGTTGGTGATGAGCTGTGTACGGACATCACCCTCATCATCATCATCATCACTGGCATCGTGGTCCAGGCCAGGATCCTCCACAGGTGGTGGATGTTGGTCATCGTCATCCAGGATGAGAGGCAACTCCTTCCGCACTGCCAGGTTGTGTAGCATGCAGCAGACGATGACAATCTTGCACACCTTTGCTGGGGCATATGGGAGGGCCCCTCCTGTCTTGTCCAGGCAGCGGAAGCGGCTCTTCAGGAGACCAAATGTCCGCTCAATCACTCTCCTGGTCCGACCATGTGCCTCATTGTAGCGCATCTGGGCTGGTGTCACAGGGTTCCTGAGGGGCGTCAGCAACCAAGGCATGTTGGGGTATCCGGAGTCACCTACATACGGACAATTGCACATTAGCTGGGTTGGAAAAGAGGGTGGAATACCACATTGCAGAACACACACAATGGTACAAACTCAGTACACACCGACAAGCCAGGCACACTGGTTCCGCATCTGTGACATCATCCTCGGGATGCGACTACTCCTCATCACGTAGGCATCGTGTGCAGAACCGGGGAAATGGGCACAGACGTGTGAGATGCTCATATCTGCAAGACATACCACCAGTGCATTGACCGAATGGTAGTGTTTGCGGTTCCTGTATGCCTGCTCTTGGGCCTGTGGTGGTACCAAAGCCACATGTGTCCCATCAATGGAGCCAATGACATGCGGCATCCTCCCCAGGGCATAGAAGTCACTCTTCACGTCAGTGAGTTGTTGAAGTCTAGGGAAATAGATGTACTGGTTCAGGAATTGGAGCACCTTACAAGAAATTCAAATTACAATAAACATGGCCAAATTTTGTTTTTGTTTTTATAGGCAGAGAAAGTAAGCGATTTTCCCTGAATCAGAGGATTTTGAGCTGATGCTGGGACTCAAACCTTGTACCCCAGTTACAAAGTTGGCAGTTCAGGCTATTAGGCCTTTAACAGGAGATAACATGATAGTGACCGTATTACTTGTGGTGGACTAACATCCACACCAAATAATAACTAAATTCTATAAAAGAAATAGCACTAAATAAAACCAATTAAAATAAGGGGAACTGAGCTATGAACGTTAAAAGACTTAAAGTTAAGCCCAAATGGCTGTGGTAGACCAGGGCATAGGCACATTAGACACCTGTATCAGGTACCTGCTCGCCTTCTCCCACCTTTGCCTTGTTCCTGAAATGGAAAGCCTTGGCCCACTTGACCATCGACTGCAGACACGTGTGGTAGATAGTGCACAATGACCCAAAGATGTCTGACAATGGTGCTCTGTTGTGGGGATCACAAGGCCATGCTGGGAACTGGGCACCAACAAACAGCAGGACACCACTGTCAGCCATCTTGCCATTGCTGTCACACTCACACACAGTGAAGTTCACTCAAAAGGAAGGAAGTATGGGCATGCTGTGAAGGGGGGTGGAGGCAATAGCATGATGGGAGTGGTAGTCACAGCCCAACATCCCCCCCCCACATGGCCCAGCAAGCTCACACTGAAGCATGCACACCTCACAGGGAGTGAAAAGCCACTTCAAAGATGTCTGACAATGGTGCTCTGTTGTGGGGATCACAAGGCCATGCTGGGAACTGGGCACCAACAAACAGCAGGACACCACTGTCAGCCATCTTGTCATTGCTGTCACACACACAGTGAAGTTCACTCAAAAGGAAGGAAGTATGGGCATGCTGGGAAGGGGGGTGGAGGCAATAGCATGATGGGAGTGGTAGTCACAGCTCAACATCCCCCAGCCACATGGCCCAGCAAGCTCACACTCAAGCATGCACACCTCCCAGGGAGTGGAAAAGAACTGACAAGATGGCTGACAATGGGTACTGCTGTGGGGATCACAAGGCCATGCTGGGAACTGGGCACCAACAAACAACAGGACACCACTTACTGACATCCTGAGAGTCAACCTGAACCCACTGCAAGGGTGGCATGCCTCATGGTGGGATAACTGGGCTGGGGGAGAAGGAGGGCCGGATGTCCACCAAATACTACCAATGCTGGCCATGTACACACCTCAACATTCATATTGAAATGCTCAAAGTATGCAGGACAATGTGCTACACCAATATCAACCTCTGACTGTGACAACTTAGGACAATGCAATGTACAGGCCCGCATCCAGAGGTACAGTCACAACTGTCAGGTGTGTGAACCATTGATGCCTGCAGAAACATAACATACATTGTGTGTGTCTCCCAAAAACAGGTGATGATGGGGACACAGCAGCAGACGCTGAGGAGTCCCTGTCCCATGCTCCGGGGGACACTGAGCTCACTGTTGTGGAACAGCCTCTGCCCTTCTCGGATGACGAAGACCTACCTGGCACCTCCGCAGTGAGTCATCATGCAGCACCAGCAGGACCACCAGCTGCATCCCCTGCACCCACCCCTCCAACAACTGCCAACACATAGACCACCCCTGCCGACACGGACAGACCAAGGACCACCACCACCAACAGCACCCGGCTCCCGGCCCAACGTGGAGCAACGGACACCAACACCAGCAACAACCCCCAAGGGGGCCCAGGGTCACCTGTGCGTGCCACCGCAGGTCCTGCACATGTCGCCAGGGGTGGTGGGAGGGGTGGTAGACATAGGTCGCTGCTTGCAGAGGGGTCTGGACTGCATGATGACCCACAACTGTCACGCATAGCTGATGCGTACCAGACTAGCACCGGAGAGTTCAGCCAGGTAGTCGGGATCCTCAGTGACATACAACAGCAGCAGGCTGCCCATCATGCCCGCTCAGACTCCCACATGTCCCGCATGGAGTCCAAGTGGGACACATTGCAAGAACTGACGGCGGTGCATAGGGACATATTACAATGCCTCCGCCAGATTTGCTCCAACATGTCAACACCTCCCTGTGTGCCCACAACATCTGGTGCTGCAACAACTGCAACTGCCACAGGGAGGGAGGATGACTCTGGCGGAGAGTCCCCGCACCACAGCAGCCTGCACTTGAGGGTCCCCCCAAAGAAGAGGGGTCGTCCGAGGAAGGACAACTGAGAGGCCGATGGCCATGCACAACTCCCAGGAAGCCAACACCTGTTCTGGAAAATCACCTTTGTGCGCAAACTGTTCACCCTGTCGAATGCAACACAACTCTCCCACATGACATGGGGAGTTCAAGTTGGACCAATGTATCAGATGACTGTGGACTTTACTCAGGACATTTCTGCTACCAGGACTTCCAAATCATCTATGAACTTTGGATTACAATCACAATGTACAGCACCCACCATCCTGTGCACTATACTCACACATGTATGTCAATAAACTCACTAATACACCATACTTGCCTCTGTTGTGATTCCAACGTTGTTTCTGTCATGGAGATGATGATCTGCGAAATGACACTGTGCATGCTAACTGCTACAGCAAGTACAACACCGGCATGTGAGTCATGGCGACGTGACACATATGAGGGAGACACACCACCAGGGCTACACAACACATACACACCAGGGACATCTGACTCATCGCCTACACTGATGTTGCCAGGAAATACGGTGCAATGCACAGACCCAACACCTATTCACAGTCTGTGTTAACTAGCCCACTGGTGCAGTAAGCAAATGTCAGTCAGATGTGTGACCACAGACAACGCACATCACAAAGTGAAGCACAGGTTTATTACACATTTGCAACATGTCGTAACCACTACAGATGCAAGGTAATCCCACCTGGCAGTGGGCACACATTCAACAAGTGTAGAAGAAAGGAAGTCCATGGGTGTGGCGCACATCACCTGTAGGGAAACAACAGCTACCACCCTGGAAGTTCATTCACGGTGTCGGGGGATCACAGTTGACCAAACAACTCTGAAAGTACCCTGTGAAGGACAGAAATGACACACAGTCAAAAGCACAGAAGAACAGGACAGAACTGCAATACTCATGCCCAATACATGTCACAAGATACCCACCCAGAACCAAGTTAGCATGTCAACACTGTTGTGGAGTACAGACTACCTGTAAGGACACATCGCTGCACGCATACAGTCATGTAGCACATGGACACACTCAAACAGCACCAGAGCACCACCAACACATATCATGCAAACTCACATCATTGACATAACATCTCTGGATACTCACATTCAGCTGAAGAAGTTGGTGATGAGCTGTGTGCGGACATCACCCTCATCATCATCATCATCACTGGCATCGTGGTCCAGGCCAGGATCCTCCACAGGTGGCGGATGTTGGTCATCGTCATCCAGGATGAGAGGCAACTCCTTCCGCACTGCCAGGTTGTGTAGCATGCAGCAGACGATGACAATCTTGCACACCTTTGCTGGGGCATATGGGAGGGCCCCTCCTGTCTTGTCCAGGCAGCGGAAGCGGCTCTTCAGGAGACCAAATGTCCGCTCAATCACTCTCCTGGTCCGACCATGTGCCTCATTGTAGCGCATCTGGGCTGGTGTCACAGGGTTCCTGAGGGGCGTCAGCAACCATGGCATGTTGGGGTATCCGGAGTCACCTACATACGGACAATTGCACATTAGCTTGGTTGGAAAAGAGGGTGGAATACTACATTGCAGAACACACACAATGGTACAAACTCAGTACACACCGACAAGCCAGGCACGCTGGTTCCGCATCTGTGACATCATCCTCGGGATGCGACTACTCCTCATCACGTAGGCATCGTGTGCAGAACCAGGGAAACGGGCACAGACGTGTGAGATGCTCATATCTGCAAGACATACCACCAGTGCATTGACCGAATGGTAGTGTTTGCGGTTCCTGTATGCCTGCTCTTGGGCCTGTGGTGGTACCAAAGCCACATGTGTCCCATCAATGGAGCCAATGACATGCGGCATCCTCCCCAGGGCATAGAAGTCACTCTTCACGTCAGTGAGTTGTTGAAGTCTAGGGAAATAGATGTACTGGTTCAGGTATCTCAACATAGCCTCCAAAACATCACGGAGCACACGGCTGAACATGGTCTGTGACATCCCACCAGCAGACGCCACAGTGTGTTGAAAGGTACCGGTGGCAAAGAAGTGTAGGGCTGCCATCACCTTCACCTTGGGGGTCAGCGCTGTAGGGTATGTCCGGCCAGGTTGCAAATGTGGGGCCAACCGCACCGTCAATTCCTCAATCAGCGGCCTGGTGAAGCGGTACCGTCGGATGCAGTCCCGTTCGACCATGGTTGCAAGGTCAGGGAATGGTCTATGGACAGCTGGTGCCCTGCAGTGCATAGGTGAACAAAGAAAGATTGTCAGCCACCCCACATATGTGGCATCGACCATACTCAATATCACATGATACATCATTATGAGACACAAGTACATGATGTGTGCTGTTCCGTAAGGACATGTATGGCACCTACATGGCCAACATCTAACATCACAGTTCAACAAGTGGCATCAACAAGTCCCAGGTTGTGCCATGGGATATCATTAGGCTGTGTCACAGTTCCCATCTACCGCTGTCACGTTCCAAACACACACCACAGTGACATGTGAGGACAGATGTGCCCCAGGCATCACAGCTCATTGACAGGTAGATACCCAGGGACCCTGTATTGCCACATGGACACTGGCATGACATGGTGCATCATGAATACACCACAGCAAAACAACTATGACCCCCACAGGTAGTGGCTCCTGTCGCCTCTGCAGGACAGACATGGACGATGTGACACACACACCCACAACATAAAAGTCCATGCACGAACAACGTGGATGTGGAGACTGTCCCCCATTGTGCACATGGAATCAGAGACATTGTAAACACAACATGCACACAGACTGTGGAGGGCCATCACTATTGTTGCATTGGGTCAGCCTGTGACGTACATACCGTCCCACATGGGACTCAGGGGGTATGTGACATGACATACACATACACAACCTGGAAATGTGACCATGCCACATGCTCGGAAATGAACAGTTGCACATCACAGTGGTCATGTGCACGACACACCAAGGATTCTGTCCCCATGAACACGTGCACAGCCTGGGAGTGGCTGCCCCCAAGTGCCACCCACAAAAGAACATGTTGACCCCCATACACGGTATAGGTAATGCAGCCTTACATGCCTTACGATACGGTGTGGACAGGCTGTGGTGTTGTAGGTGTGCCCCTCACTCCCTGGGAAGTATATGTGGCTGGCATACGTTCACCTGTGACAGGCATGGTGACCTATGCCAGTGACTAGTACAGGGACGCGTTGTACAGCAATGGACCGATCGGACGCGTTGTACAGCAATGGACCGATCGGTGCGCACGCACTGGCCATTGCATGTGATGTGAGCGGGAATGCGTTGTACAGCAATGGACCGATCGGTGCGCACGCAGTGGCCATTGCATGTGATGTGAGCGGGAACGCGTTGTACAGCAATGGACCGATCGGACGCGTTGTACAGCAATGGACTGATCGGACGCGTTGTACAGCAATGGACCGATCGGTGCGCACGCACTGGCCATTGCATGTGATGTGAGCGGGAACGTGTTGTACAGCAATGGACCGATCGGACGCGTTGTACAGCAATGGCCGATCGGACGTGTTGTACAGCAATGGACCGATCGGACGTGTTGTACAGCAATGGCCGATCGGTGCGCACGCACTGGCCATTGCATGTGATGTGAGCGGGAACGCGTTGTACAGCAATGGACCGATCGGTGCGCAACGCGTTGTACAGCAATGGACCGATCGGACGCGTTGTACAGCAATGGACCGATCTGTGCGCACGCACTGGCCATTGCATGTGATGTGAGCGGGAACGCGTTGTACAGCAATCGACCGATTGGTGCGCACGCACTGGCCATTGCATGTGATGTGAGCGAGAATGCATTGTACAGCAATGGACCGATCGGTGCGCACGCACTGGCCATTGCATGTGATGTGAGCGGGAACGCGTTGTACAGCAATGGACCGATCGGACGTGTTGTACAGCAATGGCTGATCGTACGCGTTGTACAGCAATGGCCGATCGGATGCGTTGTACAGCAATGGCCGATCGGACGCGTTGTACAGCAATGGACCGATCGGACGCGTTGTACAGCAATGGACCGATCGGACGCGTTGTACAGCAATGGCCGATCGGACGCGTTGTACAGCAATGGCCGATTGGACGCGTTGTACAGCAATGGCCGATCGGACGCGTTGTACAGCAATGGACAGATCGGTGCGCACGCATTGGGTATGGCCTGGCATGGCAACGGACGCGTTTTCAAACCTGTAAACGAGTCTGACGCTGTGAATTCAGTTGGCCAGCCACAACAATGTTGCAAATTCATGGGTGTCATGAAGTTGAACTTTTGAAGGATGCTGTGGGCGTGTGTAAGTGGTGCAATTCCATGGATTGGCCAGATTCAGAAGATGCAAACGACTTGGACCTATCACTTTGGACACATGGGACAGTATCTGCCTCAGCAGAACACATATAATGCTGGCTGTTCCCCTGAGAGCTCACTTGCCTGCACTACATGCTCCAGGACGACATCTGCCACCACCACTGCTGCTGTATCTGCATCCTCTGGATCCTGCAATGGCACGTACTGTGGATAGAGCCCCAGCCTTCAGCATTGAGGAGAACCAGGCCCTGCTGGACAGCCTCCTTCCACAGTACAGCAAGCTGTATGGGAAACCAGGGGAGCAGGTGAGTGTGCTGTCCACTGCCTTACTAAATGTGCATGTTGTCTGACTAGCAAGACTTACAGTGTGCACGCCACTGGCTAGCAGGCTCACTGAGTAGTTGTCACCCCCATAGTGTGTAGTTACATGCACTGAACAGGTATAGTGCAGTAACAGTGCATTTTGACTAGGTTTTACTTCCCAGGCAATGATACCATGTAGTGACTGCTGGCAAACTGTACATAGCCATCGTTGCACTGCCTGTGTACAACATGTGCCCCTGTGATTGAGACATGTATATCCAAATGTGTGATGCACGGAAATGTTGCATGTGTAGTAATGGGCTTTTCACTTTGTCATCCTCACAGGTCGATGCCCACCAGAAGCAGAAGATATGGCTGACCATCGTCCGGGCAGTGAGATCCGTGGGGGTCTACAAGCGCCGGATCCGCAACTGCCAGAAGAGGTGGCAGGACCTTCGGGGCTGGACCCGGAGGATCGCACGGGTCCAGCTGAAGCTGTCGCCTCCTCGCAGTAGGGGCGGACACCGGACCCTGACCCCCACATGCTCAGGATCCTGGCGGTGGTCTTCCCTGATCTGGATGGGCAGCTGAAGGCCAGACAGCAGCAAGGAGGGGGTGAGTCCATGACTGCACTGTGAACTTTGTCTGCCATGCTATGTGCCCTCCTCTGGCCCGGTTAAACTTAAACAGTACATCAGTCATGTGGTCCAGGACCCATGTCCCGCAATTGTGCACTGCCCACTCCTCATCTGATACCCAGGTGTGGCCCTTATAGGCCGGAAATTGTGTCACTTGGGTACTGTGTCCTTTGCATTTTGCTTAGCTCAAGGTGGGGGACAGCATTTGTTCCCGTGACTCTGTGGTGGGCTCCATGGGTGGGTCCATTGCCTACACAATGCCTGAGTTCTCACATGTAATCTGTGTGTTACTTTGATATGTGGTCCAATTGCTGATCTGATTCACCACATGTGCCTGGGGTATTTGGCACACACCCATGCTGCGGGTGGGAACAAGGTTTGGGCCTCAGGAGTATGTATATCAAGTGTGTCACACATACTTAGCCACCTGCCTACTGTCCAGGGCTCATCCCTCTTCCACGTGGAGCAGGACAGCCATGCCTACTCCAGGCCACCACAATACACTCTGTACTCCCACTGTCGTGTATCAGCTGACACGTTGTGCTCAGTGAAATATTCCCTCAGGTGTCTGCCTCTGTGTCATTGTGCTGTGGCTCCGTTGTCAGGACTACTGGGGTGTTTATCGGTTAGGGCTCAGCATGCCACCTGAGATGTGACCATGGGAGACGATACTTGTGTGACATATAGGTGTTTGATCACTTGACCGTGCAGACTGGGATGTGCGAATGTGAAGTTCAGGCAGCTGTTACCCATTCACAGCAGATTGTGAGGTGCTCAGGTTCCGAGGCTTGTGTTTCAGGTCTCCCATATGTCCAATTGGTATGACGTGGACAAATAAGGGTTCAGATGATGTGGTTTGTGGGGGATGGACATGTGCACTTGTCAGCTCCAGGACTTGCATTCCCCATGAGCTATGATTGTGACACAGTGCAGGCTGTTGTTGTCTGGCTGCCCTGCCCATGTGACTGGAGACAGTGATGTATGACTTAGCAGGCATGCCTGTGCCATGGCATTAAACTTCCTATGAGTGATCCTGCCGGGGAGTGACATGTGCTGCATGCACCCCATTGTTGCATTGACTATCAGGACATGGGTGCATCATGGTGTCTGGTGCTGGTATGCATCAGATGCCTTTCAGAATAGACTCTGGCCATCCCTTTATCCGGACATCTGTACTGACTCAGTGGCAAGAGTTGTGATGTGTGCATGTTCACATGCTTCACCGTGTTCTCTGCACTGTCCAACTACTGTGTAGGTGGTGCATGTGTCCACACTGGGGTATTGCCATCCGACTGACATCAGACAGATGGGTGCAAGGCCAGGAGGGATGTGAGTGCCATGGTTCACCATCAGACTGACAATTGGCTTCTCCTACTCTGTTTGGGCACTTTTGGCAATGTTCAACTAAGGATGCCAGGGCTTGCTCTGTAATGTGCTGTACTTACTGTGGTGTGTGCGGTCAGTGCAGGTGACTGATGTTTGTCTGTTTCCCTATTGTTTGCAGATACATCCACGGCCACAGGAGGGGACAGCTCCATGGACCAGGAGGAGCCGCAGAGCCAGACTGGGTCAGCAGGCGAGGAGTGGTCGGAGGGACCCAGTGGCACAGAGGGCGAGGGGAGCCACACCGAGGAGTCCTCAGCACCATCCACCTCAGCTGAGGACCACAGTAGCTCGGAGGATGACTCCCTTGTGGAGGCGGGTGTCAGCAGCCACCACACCCCAGCTAGTGTTGCTGTCCCCGCCACCACCTCCACCACCACCACCGCCCTCCCATCGGCTCCCATTCCAGAGGTCCGTGGAGGCTCCCGTGTTCGGGAGCATGTCTCCTTCCTGCCAGGCACCGCACCCCCTGCCCCTGTGTCCCCTGCTGCCCTGAGTGAGGAGTCTGTGTACCTACTTTGACAGCTCCTTGTAGGGCAGACAGCAATGCTGAGTGTCCTCCATGCCCACACCACTCTGTTGACTCAGCTGGTGTTGTTCATGGAGGGCATCTCATCGGGCATGTCTGCCCTACAGAGGAGCAATAGGTCCATGGACTCCTCCCTGACGGCAGCAGTGTCCCTCCTCCAACAGTCCCTCACCCCTCCTACCTCTGCCCCATCCACACTTCCTGGCACCCTACCTGTCCCAAGCACATGCACACCTGCACATTCACCCAAACACACAGACACGGGCAGCACAGACACACCCACTCCAAAGACAAGACGTGCACGCAGGCATCCTCAGGGGACTGATACCACACCCACAGGGGATGAGGGACAGACACACACACACGCATCCACGGTCACTCCGCAGTCCTCCAATACCTCTCCCTCCAAGGCCCCTTCCCTTGCCTCACCTGCAACCCCACCTACACAGCGGATCTTCCTGTGTGACCTTGGCCTCTTCCCCTCCAGTCCAGCTGATCCATCATACAGGGGGAAGAGGAAGCCCACCCACACAGAGGGGAGTGCCCCTCGCCCCCAGACACCCTCCCCCAGGCACAGACGGACTGACACCCCCAACCGCAAGTCCCCCCGGACCCGGAAGAGCAAGACCCCTCCGCCGCCCTGCAGCTCAAGCACCAAGTCTCCTTCCTCCATTCCTCAGGCCCCCACTCCACAGGTGCCCCCACCACACCCTGCCCCAGGTTCCCCCACCCACAGATACACCATCCCCAAAATGATCCGGCCTTCTCCCCCTGCCACTTGCTCTTCCGGCACCACACCCCCGCTGCGCATGTCTGTGCCACTGGTGTGGAGACGGTGTCCTCCCCTCTGTCCTGCCCACCTTACCTGAACCCCATTCTCCTCCCCTGGAGGTAGGCACTGCAGTGGAGTCCACTACCACCCCGTCTGACTTGGGCACTGCAGTGGGGAACCTGTCCACTCCATCTGCACGGCCCACTGCAGTCGTGCCGGCACCCACACCATCTGAGTCATGCCCCCCAGTTGTGCCGGCACACACCATGTCAGACACCTCCACTGCAGTTGTCAGAGGCTCTCCAGCACCCACCACCCCTTCCCTGCCTCCTTCTGGTGAGCCCTGATCCTGTCCCTGCGGTGCCTGGCCTGCCCCCCGTATGCCCCTCCGTGGGGATTGTCCCTGGTGTGTAGCAGTGCAGGCATGCGTAGGGTGACATCTGGCACTGGCACCCTGTTTGGACTCATATTATGGACTGGCCATTGGCCTTTGTTATATATTTTCTTTCACTTCTCTCACCCAAATGCTGAATAAAGCAACTTTCTGTTCTCTAGTGGTTTTGCTTCTGATGTACATGTTGTTGATGATGCTAACCATGCCCTTGCTGCAGTGATGGTGATTTTTGGTCTCATGAAAATGAAGTGTTACTGTGCAGGTACCCATGTGGTCCACGGGGAATGTGTCCTATCCTGTAGTGTATCCATGTCATCCTTTGCAGCATATGAGGGTGTCATGTTTTCAAGATTTGGGAATGGGAATTCCTAGGTTTTATTTGCAATATCACATCTGTGGCTTACAGCCCTGCACATCTGTTGTGCTTGCCATTGTTCAATTAGTCTACTTCCCTGACCGTGTGGCCATCTCCACTGGACATGCAAGTTTGGGCATCAATGGGGAAGGACTCATCTGTGTTATCAGTGCAACTTGCTATACATGTGTGTTGGATCTGTGCTGATGATTTCGGTGACACTCCCATGACCAGGCTGATATGACGGGAGCCTTCATTTAGTGCTAATTGTTGACTGTGTGACCAAGTGTTCTGCTGACATGATGGAGCCCTACTGAGGCAACGTATGGCACAGCTTTCCTCACACAGGAGTGGAGTCCCCTCATGGCAGTGTGTAATCCTGTGACATTGCCTGAGCCCAAGGTGTGTGTTGTGTGAGCATGTCTGTGTGTGTTCACTTCCATTTTGCTGGGCATGCTGGGATCCCTAGTGATGTTCCTGTTTGTGATGCTTGCTGAGTTGACCTATGTTCCCCCAAAGTCTTCTCCCTGGGTTCTCTGTGATGTGGGTGCATGGCACATTACTGGTCATCAGGGTGTCACCCATAGGTGTGTTTGCTGTCAGGGCTGAGTTTGTGGGCAAACGCAGATGGGACACAGTCAGGATTCCCCTTGGCACTTGTTGTTTACACCTGTCATGTAATTTCCAGTTTGTGTTAGCTTTCAGTGATTGTGACACGTTGTGTGTGTGACTGCTGGCACTCCTCAGGGTCAGGGCTGCAATGTTGGTAGTTGTCTATGTGTGTTGTTTGTGGGTGACCTTGGCTTCTTCATTGGTGTGGGACTGTGGCCGGGATCCCATTGGTTGGTGTGGTATTGCCGTCATGTCCATGTACAGCGTACTGTGCAGTGTGTCAGACATTCAGGAGTCTTGTTGACTGGCCATGTGTGATGGGTTTCTGCACCTTAGTTCCCACCACCACCCCTGGGATTGTCATGGGTGCATGTGCAATGTCACCAGTGCATGTGAGCTTCACTGCTGCACATTGTTGGAGGTCGAGGTGTGTGGTGTTGAGTGTGTGCAGATGAGAGTTGGTGCCCGGCTAGACCCCTGCCTCCATGTTGGCCTTGGCTGACTGGCCGTGCTGATTGATTTGTGCTTGTGTAGGTGTGATGGTAGTTTGTTGCTCAGGACACATGACTGTGGTTCACAGTGTGAACGACATCTAGCTTTGTCATCACAGTGGGATTCTCATGCAGCCCAGGCTCACCACATTGTGGGGACCCTGGGGGTAGTGCTGTGGTGTGTCTGTGTCTTGCTGTGTTAGTTGCTGTTCCTACATGCTTGTGTGACATGTGTGATTTGTGCTCCCTCTCATCTAACACTGCCTGATTGCCCACATAGGGGATTTGGATCCATGAGTTACTTTTGTGTGGCACTGTATGCGCATCTGTGTAATTGGTATTCAGGCCTCATCATGTGTTGTGTGGTTGCCTGGGGACACTGGCACCTCCCCCTCACCTGTTGTGTTTGATGTGCAGTGTGGGGCTGCCTGTTTGTGTTTGTGCATCTGCACCACTGCATTGGCATATCTTTCGTGTGCCATTGGCTGTATGTTGTTTGGTGGGTTTCACCTGCTGTCCCTGGGACTCCTAGGTCATCAGTCAGCACGATGATCATGGTTTGTGTGTCCCATTGCTGCCATGGTATGGTATCTGTTCACCTCACATCTACAGTCTCCACAGGATGTCTACATTTGTGTGCCCATTGGAGCAGATATGTGTTCTGCATTATGATGGTCACTTCTGTCATTGTGTTATTGATGAATGTTGACAGTGTCATCCCCCATGGGTGATGTTTGTCTGCACATGGCCAAAGGTATGTCTTATTTGCACTGCACTGTTTGCCTCACCCAATATATGTTGCTATGGGACACGAACACTACTTTGCCACTGATGTGTTTGTTGTTCTGTGACCAGGATTCAGCCATGCTGTTTGGCAGTTGCAGCTTTTTCCATGGCCACACTTACCTTATAGTCACTGTGATGATGGGTGTTTGGACCCCATTGCCACAATGTTCAAGATGTGCTTCAGCTATGGACCCCACACTTACATTTTGGTCACTGTGATGATGGGGGTTTAGACCCCATTGCCACAATGTTCAAAATGTTCTTCAGCTATGGACCCCACACTTACCTTTTGGTCACTGTGATGATGGGGGTTTAGACCCCATTGCCACAATGTTCAAAATGTGCTTCAGCTATGGACCCCACACTTACATTTTGGTCACTGTGATGATGGGGGTTTAGACCCCATTGCCACAATGGACATGGTCTGCTTGCATTGTGGAGGCCACACACATTTATGTGTGACACATGTGATAGGGGGTCACATTGTATGTTCAAAGTCATGTTCAGTGTTGTAGGCATTTGACACAGTCTACACACGCTTGTCATGGTGTTGGGGGGATGTCTTTTTCTTGCATTCCTTATGTTGGAGTGTGCTGGTTGTGTCATGCATTACCCATCCTATGAGTGGGGGTGTTGTTGGTGGTAGGCATCCAGCCCCCCATGGGTAGGGGTGGTAGTAGTGACAGGCATCCAGCCCCACATGGGTAGGGGTGGTAGTGGTGGTAGGCATCCAGCCCCCCATGGGTAGAGGTGGTAGTAGTGGTAGGCATCCAGCCCCCCATGGGTAGGGGTGGTAGTAGTGGTAGGCATCCAGCCCCCATGGGTAGGGGTGGTAGCAGTGACAGGCATCCAGCCCCCCATGGGTAGGGGTGGTAGTAGTGACAGGTATCCAGCACCCCATGAGTAGGGGTGGTAGTGGTGGTAGGCATCCAGCCCCCCATGGGTAGGGGTGGTAGTAGTGACAGGTATCCAGCCCCCCATGGGTAGGGGTGGTAGTAGTGACAGGTATCCAGCCCCCATCAGTAGGGGTGGTAGTGGTGGTAGGCATCCAGCCCCCATGGGTAGGGGTGGTAGTAGTGACAGGTATCCAGCCCCCCATGGGTAGGGGTGGTAGTAGTGACAGGTATCCAGCCCCCCATGGGTAGGGGTGGTAGTAGTGACAGGCATCCAGCCCCCCATGGGTAGGGGTGGTAGTGGTGGTAGGCATCCAGCCCCCCATGGGTAGGGGTGGTAGTAGTGACAGGCATCCAGCCCCCATGGGTAGGGGTGGTAGTAGTGACAGGCATCCAGCCCCCATTAGTAGGGGTGGTAGTGGTGGTAGGCATCCAGCCCCCCTGAGTAGGGGTGGTAGTAGTGACAGGCATCCAGCCCCCATTGGTAGGGGTGGTAGTAGTGGTAGGCATCCAGCCCCCATGGGTAGGGGTGGTAGTAGTGACAGGTATCCAGCCCCCATGAGTAGGGGTGGTAGTAGTGACAGGCATCCAGCCCCTCATGGGTAGGGGTGGTAGTAGTGACAGGTATCCAGCCCCCCATGGGTAGGGGTGGTAGTAGTGACAGGTATCCAGCCCCCCATTAGTAGGGGTGGTAGTGGTGGTAGGCATCCAGCCCCCCATGGGTAGGGGTGGTAGTAGTGACAGGTATCCAGCCCCCATGGGTAGGGGTGGTAGTAGTGACAGGTATCCAGCCCCCATGGGTAGGGGTGGTAGTAGTGACAGGCATCCAGCCCCCCATGGGTAGGGGTGGTAGTAGTGACAGGTATCCAGCCCCCCATGGGTAGGGGTGGTAGTAGTGACAGGTATCCAGCCCCCCATTAGTAGGGGTGGTAGTGGTGGTAGGCATCCAGCCCCCATGGGTAGGGTGGTAGTAGGGACAGGTATCCAGCCCTCCATGGGTAGGGGTTGCAGTAGTGACAGGTATCCAGCCCCCCATGGGTAGGGGTGGTAGTAGTGACAGGTATCCAGCCCCCATTAGTAGGGGTGGTAGTGGTGGTAGGCATCCAGCCCCCCATGGGTAGGGGTGTTACTAGTGACAGGTATCCAGCCCCCCATGGGTAGGGGTGGTAGTAGTGACAGGTATCCAGCCCCCCATTAGTAGGGGTGGTAGTGGTGGTAGGCATCCAGCCCCCCATGGGTAGGGGTGGTAGTAGTGAAAGGCATCCAGCCCCCCATGGGTAGTGGTGGTAGTAGTGACAGGTATCCAGCCCCCCATTAGTAGGGGTGGTAGTGGTGGTAGGCATCCAGCCCCCCATGGGTAGGGGTGGTAGTAGTGACAGGTATCCAGCCCCCCATGGGTAGGGGTGGTAGTAGTGACAGGTATCCAGCCCCCCATTAGTAGGGGTGGTAGTGGTGGTAGGCATCCAGCCCCCCATGGGTAGGGGTGGTAGTAGTGACAGGTATCCAGCCCCCCATGGGTAGGGGTGGTAGTAGTGACAGGTATCCAGCCCCCCATGGGTAGGGGTGGTAGTAGTGACAGGTATCCAGCCCCCCATGGGTAGGGGTGGTAGTGGTGGTAGGCATCCAGCCCCCCATGGGTAGGGGTGGTAGTAGTGACAGGTATCCAGCCCCCCATGGGTAGGGGTGGTAGTAGTGACAGGTATCCAGCCCCCCATTAGTAGGGGTGGTAGTGGTGGTAGGCATCCAGCCCCCCATGGGTAGTGGTGGTAGTAGTGACAGGTATCCAGCCCCCATTAGTAGGGGTGGTAGTGGAGGTAGGCATCCAGCCCCCCATGGGTAGGGGTGGTAGTAGTGACAGGTATCCAGCCCCCCATGGGTAGGGGTGGTAGTAGTGACAGGTATCCAGCCCCCCATTAGTAGGGGTGGTAGTGGTGGTAGGGCATCCAGCCCCCATGGGTAGGGGTGGTAGTAGGGACAGGTATCCAGCCCCCATGGGTAGGGGGTTGTAGTAGTGACAGGTATCCAGCCCCCCATGGGTAGGGGTGGTAGTAGTGACAGGTATCCAGCCCCCATGGGTAGGGGTGGCAGTGGTGGTAGGGCATGCAGCCCCCCATGGGTAGGGGTGGTAGTAGTGACAGGTATCCAGCCCCCATGGGTAGGGGTGGTAGTAGTGACAGGTATCCAGCCCCCATGGGTAGGGGTGGTAGTAGTGACAGGTATCCAGCCCCCCATTAGTAGGTGTGGTAGTGGTGGTAGGCATCCAGCCCCCCATGGGTAGGGGTGTTACTAGTGACAGGTATCCAGCCCCCCATGGGTAGGGGTGGTAGTAGTGACAGGTATCCAGCCCCCCATTAGTAGGGGTGGTAGTGGTGACAGGTATCCAGCCCCCCATGGTTAGGGGTGGTAGTAGTGACAGGTATCCAGCCCCCCATAGGTAGGGGTGGTAGTAGTGACAGGTATCCAGCCCCCCATGGGTAGGGGTGGTAGTAGTGACAGGTATACAGCCCCCCATGGGTAGGGGTGGTAGTAGTGACAGCTATCCAGCCCCCCATGGGTAGGGGTGGTAGTAGTGACAGGCATCCAGCCCCCCATGGGTAGGGGTGGTAGTAGTGACAGGTATCCAGCCCCCCATGGGTAGGGGTGGTAGTAGTGGTAGGCATCTAGCACCCCCTGATTAGGGGTGGTGGTGGTGGTTGGCATCCAGGCCCCTATGTGTGTATATGGCATTGGTGATAGCCATCCCGCCCCTATGGTGCTGCTGTAAGTAATTTCTGCATCCCTATGTGTGTGTGTTATATGTCGGGTACGTGTGGTTTGTTTGTGTGGTGGGTTTCTGACTTACCTTCTGCGCCGTACGCGTCCGTACTCAGTTCCGGTAATAGATGTAGAGTATTGGTAGGACCTGCGCGATGGGATTCATGGTTGGTCTGCCTCGCTCGTCTGTCTCGCTGCTTCGACTCGTCCTCGTGGCTGGCGTGTTCGTCTCGTAGCCGTGGATCGTCTTGTGGCGCGAATCGGAGCTTATGTGCGCCTCTCCCGGATGCTTTGACGTGCCGTGCGAAGCGACGGGTTCGGGCGCGTACGGAAGGCGCGATCGTACTTTGTCCGGCCGGACGGGGCTTCATTTTGGCTTCCGTGCGACTCGATTCTGCGTTTCCGGATCCGGCTCGGTCGGAGAACAGGACCTGGATTGGGTGAGTGCGACTGGGTCGGGATCTGGGCAGTTATGCGCATCGTACTTGCTCGCTCGGACGTATCTACGAATCGGTCGGGAAACACGCATTCGCCTGGCTTTTTCCCCGGGCGAATGGTGTTAGGTGCGCCTCCGACCGGGATCGGAATCGACCCCTTAGAATCCAATAAGAGAGCTATTATAGATAAAGACAAATTACCCTATGAGTGGGTGTGAAGTTCCTATTACGAAAAACAGTTCCTCATCAGATTCTTTGTCTAATAGTCTCCAAATCATTTGAAGATAATCTTTAGTTCCAACAATATCATTATTTTAGGCATTACCGAAGGTATCTTCTGGTAAATATGTTATTGAGGTTTGCATATATTTCTTAAATGCTTAATATATTAGATAGTAGGGCTTATAGCTTTAACTGAATAGATTAATCCAGTAAGGGTTTTGGCATGTTCACAAAGAATATGTGCATAAATACAATTGACATATAATGAATTTCATTGGAGACTAATTGCAAATGTTTTGACCATTCTAAAAAACAACAGATTGGATTTTTCGGTGTAAGACAAGCCCAGCTCTAGTAGGGGCGAAAGTGTCAGGGATTGCAGAAGACAGCACCTTCCTCGTCCTCAATAAGCGCAGCAAAACTACATTTCCCAGGAAGCCTTGATGTGCAGAGGCTCACAGGATAAAAGTCAATGTCGCACGCCTGTCTACGTGCATAATTCTATTCAGTTTCCGGAAGTCCTGTGATCCGCGTTGAAGGATCGCTTCCAGAAGATTTCTCATGTTGGAAGGAGAGCTCCTCATCGGAGGAAGCGTTGGCCTGAGAAAGTGTTTTGTTTTTCCGTTTCTCGCCTTCTCTGGAGTGAGGGGGACTTAGCGGGTCGGACCGCATTCACGAAGCGGAGACTTCTGCATTCCAGAGACCGGAGCTTCAGAAGACTCTGACCAAGGAGGGGGCTGCCTCGGTCAGCGTTTCTAACCTCATAATTCCCCGCACTGGGAGTGTGGGCTAGGAAGCAGTTTTTTTTCTGCGAAGGAGGCATCAAATTCTTTATGTATTTTGGAAGTAGAAAGCAAGAGACAATTCCAAACAAACAGTTGTGATCACTCTATTTTAATGACATTGTTCTGACAAAAGAAAAGGTGAAGTAAATCAGCTTCCAGGTAGGAAGAATTCTGAAATTACATTTAACCCTTTAATTTCTTTTTTAAATTTTTTGTTTTACAAGGAAAAATTAGATTTTTTAGTTTATTGTAAAATACCTTCAATGTGGATTGGCGTTCAAAGGTGAACATGAAGAGTATTGATTACTGGACTATGAATCTAAACTAAGGACTAACTTTATATCAAAAAAGAAGTTCCTCTTTGGTGACTATCAATTGAGGAAAACTTTTTCCACTGTGTATTTTTGGCAAAAATCCTTCCAAGGCTCCACTGTTCTCTTTTATTTTATTTTCTTCTTTTTGTTGTATGAGGTATGTATGGCTGACAGTCAAAATAATTCCCAAGGTTGAAGGTTGTGTGGATTGCATGTTTTGAGGAAAAGGAAGGAGTTGATTCTTTCTGCTTTGTTTCTACAGGCATCAGCAGGGAAAAAGTTATTGAGATTCTTGGAGTATTAAGTGGAGCTCAAGGAAGTTTTGGCCTTCATTATTCATAAGGTATAAATCGTGTATAGTGAGATACATATGAGAGTAGTAACTAATGTGGAGTGTTAATGTATATTTTTCTTGTTTTCTACAGGTTCAATTTCCCTGCTGTTCCTTATCCCTTACCCTTTCCCTCGCCTGCTCGCCCTTATGCTCTGTGTAATATGGTTTTCAGAGTTTGGGGATAACATGAGGTGGACCCCTTTGTGCATCATTCCGATTCTGAGAAGTCTCGCCTTGAGGATCAAACAGAATTACGCACCCACAAATTAAAACTCCTCCCAGTCGGGGTGTTGCACCGAGATGGCTACCTTAGATAATGTAATGCAAGCATTAGTGCTAGTGTAGCAGGAGTTGCCTCTAAAGCAGAAACAGCTGCGCTTAAGGAGAGACTAGATAGACAAACAAGAAATCCTTTTGACATTTCAACTGCAGCGTCACAGATACAGGTACATGTTCCCCCCCTGTCCCGTTAGCCACACCAGAGAGATATTCAAGGGATCCACAAAAATCAAAGTGTTCTTAACTCAGGTTATGTTGCATTTCTCTTGCAAACCTGCCTCTTTCCCGAATAATCATTCAAGAGTTGCATTCACCATTTCCTATTTGGCTGGGGATGCTGCCAATTGGGCGGTGCCGTTAGTTAAGAATGATGATCCTGTATTGTCGGACTTGAATGTATTCAGGTGTGAGTTTGAAAGAGTGTTTGATAGGAGAGCTACTACCTTTAATGCAGATAAAGAGCTACTGGAACTGAAGCAAAGAAAAAAGTTTTGGTGACATATTTAACCTCTTTCAACTGGTTAGTAGCGGAGACAGCATGGCCAGAGGAAAAGAGGATGTCTCTATATTATCAAGGGCTCAGAGAAGAAATGAAAGACATATTTGCCCAGATAGAACCTCAACCCACCACTTGCATTATTTGATTTAATGAATCTTACCCTTATATTAGATCACAGACTAACCGAAAGAACAGGAGATAAGCATAGAAACAACAGAACTTATGTCAAATATGACAGAAGTTATAAAAAAACTTTCATAGGCCCAGAAGCTAACGCAGAGGCTATGGAAGTGGGAGCTATTAGGTCCCCTCTTTCAAAAGAGGAAAGAGAGGCCAGGTGTGTGAATGGACAGTGCATGTATTGTGGAAAAAAGGACACTTCGTAAGGGAATGTCCTTCAAGACCAAAAACCTCCCACTCTTTTGGAAACAAAAAAGTGGCAGTTTCGGTTCTGGAATCAAAATCAGACAGAACAGAAAGTCCTCTCCCTTTGGTAACCACCAAGGAAAACAAATAATGGAAGGTGCCTTCTTTGGCAGTAGTAGAAGCCAGGGAAAGAGAGCAACACATATTGCTTCATATGATGTTGAAGGGTACTGAAGAAACCCATCAAGTGGTAGTTATGATTGATTCCGGGGCCACCGGTAACTTTATTGATCAGGAGTTCGTACGAAAGCTATCTTTGAAACGTATCCCTAGAGTAAATCCTGAGAAGGTGTTGGCAGTAGATGGCAAACCTCTGAAATCCGGCCCTATTACAGAACAGACCGAACCGGTTTGTTTGACAGTTACCAGTGGGAAACAAAGGCATGAAGAAACTATTTATTTGAACATTATTGAAGCACCTCAATACGAAATCATTTTGGGAATGCCTTGGTTATGGCATCATAATCCTACCATAGATTGGAAGCATAAATCAGTAGACTTTCAATCGGAAGAATGTAAAACTGCTTGTTTAGTAGACATCTCCACGCAGGCATTGGCCTTAGCACATCCATGGTGCATTGTTACAGCAGCAGAAAAAGACATAGTATTGCCTCTAGCATATGAACAGTACAGAGAGGTGTTTAGTGAGGTTCGGGCAGAAACACTCCCTCTACACAGAGAGTATGATTGTCATATCGATTTGATAGCAGGGGCCACGATACCATCCTGTAGGGTATATGCCTTGTCTGAACCAGAAACAAAACATCTGAGGGATTATCTGGATCATTATCTGGACATTGGGTTTATTCGACCTTTCTGTTCCCCTGCTGCTTCCCCTCTTTTTTTTATCTCCAAAACTAATGGTGATTTAAGAACGTGTATTGACTATCGCGTGCTGAATAAAAACACCATCAGAAATAGGTATCCTCTTCCCTTAGTCTCGGTGTTGCTTGATCAAGTAAATGAGGCAGCTATCTACACGAAGCTAGACTTACGTGGTGCATACCATTTGATGAGAATGAGGAAAGGGGACAAATGGAAAACTGCCTTTAAAACACGTTGTGGTCTTTACGAATATACTGTCATGCCGTTTGTGTTGTGCAACGCCCCTGCAGCTTTTCAGTATTTCTTAAACGACTTGCTAAAAGAATATGTGGATACGTTTGTGGTGGCTTACATAGATAATATCGTAATCTACTCAGTGAATGAAGAAGTACATGTACGTCATGTCCTATTGGTCTTCTAGAAGTTGAGGGAACATCAGTTGTACTGCAAGTTGAGTAAAAGCGATTTCCGCGTGTATGAAGTGGAATTTTTGGGAGTAATGTTGAACCCTTCGGGGTTGAGTATGACTGAACGAAAGGTAAAGGCTGTGCAGGAATGGCCAGTACCCAACAACGTGCGAGAAGTGCAATGTTTTTTGGGATTTGCCAATTACTGTTGCAGGTTTATCTTGCATTTCTCCCACGTATCAGCTCCTATTACGAGACTCTTGAGAAAAAGAGAACCTTTTGTATGGACAAGTGATGCCATGGAAGCTTTCCAATTGCTCAAAAAAGCTTTCACTACTGCTCCTGTTCTCAAAGAGCCACAAACTGAACTGCCTTTCATAGTGGAGGAAGATGCCTTGGATGTAGCAGTAGGGGCGGTTCTATCTCAAAGAGATAAACAAACAGGACAGTTACACCCAGCGGCTTACAAGTCTAGAAAATTGAATACAGCTGAATTGAATTACACCATATCTGAAAAAGAGCTGCTGGCCATCAAAAAAGCTTTTCAAGAATGGAGATATTATCTGTGGGGGGCACTGCACCAGGTAACAGTCTACACGGACCACAGAAACCTCCAGTATCTGAAAACAGCTAGACAGTTGTCTCAGAGGCAAATGAGATGAATGTTGTTCTTTGCAGAGTACGATTTTAACATCACTTTCAGACCAGGAATCGAAAATAGGAAGGCAGACACATTGTCTCGGCAAGGCACAAATAGTGTCCCGAAGGAAGTGATTAAGGAATCCATCATTAATCCTTCTAAGGTGTTGTGTGTGGTAGAAATTGAGAATTTCTTAGAGGAAGTGAAAAATCACCATTCTACAGATAATTGGGATCAATAGGTTGATTCACATGAGCAGCGAAGTCTAAAACAGGGACTGCCTTTCATGAATAACAAGCTTTATTTGCCTTCCAAGGCCATTCAACAAAAGGCATTTGAATGGTGTCATAAGTCTACACTTGCTGGACATCCTGGATGTTTGAAGACCACAAATTTGTTGCAACGTCATGTTTGGTGGGATACCTTACCTACAGATGTAAAGACATGGGTCGCCCAATGTGAGGTCTGTGCCAGAGCCAAAGGAGAACATACGAAAGCCAGGGGAAAACTAATACCTATGCCAATCCCAATTCAGCCTTGGCAAAACATAAGTATGGATTTCATCTCAGGCTTGCCAAAAGATAAAGGATACTCCGCCATATTAGTGGTATTAGACAGCCTTACTAAGATGGGACATTTCATACCATGTATAAACTTACCCACAGCGGGGCAGACCGCCCAATTGTTGTTAGAAAACATAGTGAAACTGCACGGTCTTCCGAAGGTCATTGTTTCGGATAGAGGGCCACAATTTATAGCACGTTTCTGGCAGATGTGGTGTAAGGTCTTGCAAGTTACCTCTGCTTTATCCACCAGTTTTCACCCACCGACTGATGGGCAAACGGAAAGGCTGAACCAGACCTCAAAAAATATCTCTGTTGTTATGTCAACGAAGCTGAGGAATCGTGGGTTTCCTTGTTATGGCTTGCTGAACTTTCTTATAATAACACATGGCACAGTGCTATAGGGGTATCACCGTTTCTTTCAAACCACGGATTCACGCTAAAGTCTTTCCAATAGACATACCCGACGAAATTGACAACCAACCAGAGGTAAAAGCAAGAATCAAGAAGATCCAGTCCGTGCATAAGAAGATCCAAGTCCATTTGAACTTTGCCAAGCAGCAGTATAAGAAATGGGCGGATCGACATTGTATGGATGGTCCTCAATATAAACCTGGTGATAGGGTATGGCTGTCAACCAGGAATATTCGTTTCAGAGTACACAGTGTGTTTCACCCCAGGTACATTGGACCTTATAATGTGCTCAGGCAGATTAATTCTGTTGCCTACAAATTGTGGCTGCCTATGAATCTTCGGATACACCCGGTGTTCCATTGCAGTCTCTTGAAGCCTGCTAAAAGTGCCCAGTGTCTTGCTACCTGCCTGTGCTGAGGGATGGGCACTTGGAATATGAAGTACGCTGCATTCTGGATTCAAAGTACAGGAGGGGTGTGTTGTGGTACTTGGTTTCATAGAAAGGCTATGCGGCTGAAGATGATTCATCGGAACCTGTGTCTAACGTTCATGCTTCAGCGGCTGTACGTGCTTTTCATCTGTCGAACCCAGCCAAGCCTGTGTCTAAGAGAGAGCGTACTGTCAGGGATCGCAGAAGACAGCGCCTTCCTCGTCCTCAATAAGCGCGGCAAAACTACATTTCCCAGGAAGCCTTGATGTGCAGAGGCTTACGGGATAAAAGTCAATGTCGCACCCTTCTACGTGCGTAATTCTATTCAGTTTCCGGAAGTCCTGTGATCCGCGTTGAAGGATCGCGTCCAGATGATTTCTCCTATTGGAAGGAGAGTTCCTCGTCGGAGGCAGCGTTGGCCTCAGGAAGTGTTTTGTTTTTCCGTTTCTCTCCTTCTCTGGAGTGAGGGGGACTTACCTGGTCGGACCGCATTCACGAAGCGGAGACTTCTGCATCCCAGAGACCGGAGCTTCGGAAGACTCTGACCAAGGAGGGGGCTGCCTCGGTCAGCGTGTCTAACCTCATAATTCCCCGCACTGGGAGTGCAGGCTAGGAAGCGGTTTTTTTCCGCAAAGGAGGCATCAAGTTCTTTATGTATTTTGGAAGTGGAAAGCAAGAGATAATTCCAAACAAACAGTTGTGATCGATCTATTTCTATGACATTGTTCTGACAAAAGAAAAGGTGAAGTAAATCAGCTTCCAGGTAGGAAGAATTCTGAAATTACATTTCACCCTTTAATTTATTTTTTTTATTTTTTGTTTTACAAGGAAAACTTTGATTTTTTAGTTTATTGTAAAATACCTTCAATGTGGATTGGCGTTCAAAGGTGAACATGAAGAGTATTGATTACTGGACTATGAATCTAAACTAAGGACTAACTTTATATCAAAAAAGAAGCTCCTCTTTGGTGACTATCAATTAAGGAAAACTTTTCCACTGTGTATTTTTGGCAAAATCCTTCCAAGGATCCACTGTTCTCTTTTTATTTTATTTTCTTCTTTTTTGTTGTATGAGATATGTATGGCTGACAGTCAAAATAATTCTCAAGGTTAAAGGTTGTGTGGATTGCGTGTTTTGAGGAAAAGGAAGGAGTTGATTCTTTCTGCTTTGTTTCTACAGGCATCAGCAGGGAAAAAGTTATTGAGATTCTTGGAGTATTAAGTGGAGCTCAAGGAAGTTTTGGCCTTTATTATTCATAAGGTATAAATTGTGTATAGTGAGATACATATGAGAGTAGTAACTAATGGGCAGTGTTAAGGTATATTTTTCTTGTTTTCTACAGGTTCAATTTCCCTGCTGTTCCGTATCCCTTACCCTTTCCCTCGCCTGCTCGCCCTTATGCTCTATGTAATATGGTTTTCAGAGTTTGGGGATAACAGGAGGTGGACCCCTTTGTGCATCATTCGGATTCTGAGGAGTCTCGCCTTGAGGATCCGACAGAAAGAGGTAACACATATCGAGTTGAAGAATGATTAAAATAAAGTCTCTACAACTTTTGACATGAGGACAGAAAAATATTGTGCCCAAAGGGCAAACTGTGCTTAACAATTGAATGCTTTTTCTTAGTGGGTGACACCTTCGGGGCTATTCATGAAGGTAATCTACACTTGTGAGCAATTTACATGTGTAATTTACTCCTACACTTTTGAGAAACTTTACTACTTTGGGAAATTAAAAAAAAAAACATCTATACAGTTTCTCAAAAGTGTAGAGTTATAATCTTCACTCACTGAAAATGTACTTTGAGTTACTAGTGCCAAAGAAAACAGGAGTAAGGCAAGAAACATACATGGCCATACATTGTACTGTAATGCCCTCCCATAGAAAGTAATTGAGACAGGGACTTATAAGAAAACTTGTAATAAATAATATTAAAATAAATTAAAGTAATTTATTTGAAATACGTAAAAGATATAACTAAATATAACTTAATGGTAAAAACATATTTATGCATAGAATTATAAAATCTTATAACAACCCTTTTTGAATTTTTACATTAAAGTGACATTATTTTCAAAAATATAATTAAACTACTTTTAATAAATTCTATAACTAATTTTTAATAATTATTCTTGCATAATAAATACACTTTGTTTTTTGTGGGAATTTTGTTTTTTAAACATTGGAAAAATAATTTTTATTTAATTTAATATATTTAAATTATTTAATGTTTTACTTCCAAATTAAGTTAATACTGCTGTAGCAATATTTTTTTTTTATCTTTTTCTACATTTGAAGGAAACATATAAAATAATTTAAATCAATATTTAAGATAAATATTTTACTAGTTTACTATAAAGTTTAAATAAACATTTTTGTTTGCAGTGTAATTAACCATAAAGAGATCTGTACCCTGACTGTGGAGTATTCCCTATGGTAAACTACAGGAAAAAGTAAAAAAGTGTATTAAGCTCAAAACAAATTAGCAACAATATTTTAGGTTAAATAATAATGTAAATACATGGTATATACTTAGATTAAATAAAGAGCAATATACAAACATGCTACAGTAGTACTGGCTTAATTTTTAATTAAATGTTTTAATCGCTGTATCATATTAAATAAAATGATGCTTTATTTTTACATATTTGTTTAACATCAAATTACATTTAGTTCTCAGAATAACTTTATTCGGCTGTTTACTAAAAACCATCAAAGTACAAATACATACAAGACTTACAATTTAAAACGATTAGAAAAGCTAAAATTCTTGCATTACATCTTTAGATTTGTAATAAAAAGGGCGTGGCTAAAACTCTAAAACCGTTAAAACAGACAATCGTCATGTAAATCATCATGCGTTTAAAAAAAACACGGCACTTGGGAAGCATGCAATACAATCTTGTATACAACGCGCAGTTCATTTGTGCCGATAATCAACTTTCATAATCACAGAGGTTAATTCTAGAAATAACGATTGGTGCCAGCTACGTGCAAATCTTCTGTCGTTTGATCCAAAACGAGAATAAGAAACGACTGACCGCATAGACTATGAGTCCTGTAGTATCAGTTTTCAGGATTCTGTAGGCAACCTGATGTTGCCTAGCTCAAATGTTTAGGCAGATCGGTCGTATCCATCTCCTACTGATCATTTGGTATTTTATGCAGAAAAAAAGGATGTGCTCTTCTGTCTCTTTTGTTCTGGCACAGGCAGGGCAAAGTTCTAGCGATAGACCTGCTGCCTGATCACTAGGAAACCTTAGTAAAAGGTTGCCATACCTAAATCTGACATATAAACTTTTAGAAAGTGGTGGTGTAATTTGATCCAGGAAGGGTTCAAAGGAAGGGCATGGTTTGGCACATAAAAATTGTGAAGTTAATTAGCCATTTGCTGCCCTCGTGGCATAGCACTCTCCCACAGCCACCCAGTACCTAATCTTAAACTTTGAACGATCTTCTCAATTTGCCTTCTCTGGATATTCCCATAATTCTGACATACCAAGTGTTGTAAACCAACTTGCAACATGCTTAAACCAGGGTAGACTTTTGGCGCCACTAATTTTCAAAACCTCCTTCAGGGAATTACAGTAATCAGAAAGCTGCGGTGTTGTCCACAGACGCAGCCAATACATTAGAGGTTTCAGTGAGGCCATATCGCCAATTCTCTTTCTCCCTAAGTCAAAGAACAATGGGATTAAAGGGGTAGTAATAGGTACTGAGATAAGTGATCTAGCAAAGATATTTTCTGATATCGTCAATTTGTTTGTATTGATATACCCCCATATCTCTGCTCCATACAAAGCACCACTCTGAGCTTTTGCTCGATACACTTTTAGTGCTGGGGTCAATGATCAAGTGTGGGACTGCCTGTAATATCTCAAGATTGATTTTGACCTGTGACAGAGGGTTAAATGGCTCTTTTCCAGTTGTTGCTCCCAGCCAAGTGTATCGCTCAGTCTTATCCCCAGGTAGTTAAAGCTTTTCACCTGCTCTAAAGGTTCCAATGCGATCCTGACCTCTCTTGATTTGCCCTTAACTTTCCCGAACACCATAAATTTGGTTTTGGCAACGTTAAGTTCCAAACTCCTGCTCCTGCAGAAATCCAAAAACGTATCCACTAAGATTTGCAAGCCCATTGGGGTTGTGGAAATAAGTAAAGAATCATCTGCAAAGAGCAGGATTGGGACTTTCCTGCCATTCATGACAGGAGAGTCATTCCTGCAGTCCAGTAGGCTGCTGGCCACATCGTTGATAAACAGAGAAAATAATGTAGGAGCAAGCACGCATCCCTGGCGCACCCCACGCTGTATCGGTATTTTGTCAGTTAATTCACCACTTGTTCCCCATCTGACCTGGGCATAGTTATTCTCGTGGAGTCTAGCTATCAAAGCCACCAGTTCAATGGGAGTCCCTAGGTTGAGCATTACTTTCCACAACAGTTTACGTGGTACTAAGTCGAACGCAGCTCTTAGGTCGACAAATGCTAAGTAAAACTTTTGTTTTTTCAGTAGCACATATTTCCAGGTTAACAGAGTAAATCTGAAAGCCTGGTCGCACGTGCTAATTTTGGAACGGAAGCCCGGTTGGTAGGGGGACAATATCGTCTTCTCGTCCATCCAGCTCTGGAGTTTGTCCAGGACTTGACGTGCGAAGATTTTTTGCAAATTATTAAGCTAATTGGTCTATAGTTGGATGGGACAGAAGTATCGCCCTTCTTATGTATGGTGATTATCTCGGCTCCCCTCCAGGTTGAAGGAATAGCCCCATAGCCCCACCAGCCGATATATAGTTTGTTAAAATGTTTATGTACGGAGCCCATACCATAGGTTCCGATTTATATAGGTCACCTGGTATTTGATCGGGCCCAGGGGCCTTTCCTGCCTCAAGTCGGTTAATAGCTAGCACGGTCTCATCCAAACTAAAAACTAGCACTGTGCCAGTCGTGGGCATAGCAGGGAGAGTATTAAAAGTGGTTTGTTCAGTTCTTATATTGTGTGTGCAATCAGCTTCCGTGTTCCTAGAATATAGTGTTGTAAAGTGCTCAACCCAGACCTCCGGCTGGATGTGGTAGCTAGGAGTGTTTGTGCTATCCGTGTTACCTTTTGAAAGGATGTGCCAGAACAAGCGGGTATCTTTACAATTGGCTGCTAGTACCAGATCCTGCCAGTTTTTATCTGCAAAATCTCGTTTTGCTTTTGTTATTGCAGTTTTATATTTATTGCGTGCCTGAACGACCCCAGGCTGGTTGTGGTCCTTAATTGGTAGCTGCAGGGCCGCCTTTGCTAATTTACATTCACAATTGAATCATCTATTAGTCCTTTTGCTAGCAAGCCTACCACCCAAACTATTTTTTATAAACACAGTTTGCAGTGCACTGAAAAAGTCATTATGTACTGAGACTATCAAGGTTGGTCCACAAGAATGTTCACAATCCAGGCTGCTGGGGAAACCAGACAAAAAATGTACAAATACTTTGTAGATCCTAGCATATAAGTGCGGATCTGCAAGTACATTAGGCCAAGTAACTCTTCTACGGTTGTTAGTTACAAGAGGCCTGCTCCGCTTCCTGGACAGGCAACCAGATGGCTGCCTGTCCAGTGCGGAACCCTCATTTTTAACAGCAAAGGGTTATGGTCGCTATCAAATCTCGGGGCAATTGACATGTCCTCAACTAGTGACCAGATTCTGACGTCAACAAAAATGTAGTTAATGACGCTTGTACTGGCGCCTCGTTTGAAAGTGGTTTGCCTGCTCATGTCTGATATAGTCCTCCCATTACAAGCCCTCAGGCTCCTACCTGCGACCAATGATGGAATCTGCAGGGACACAGCCGTTGCTCGGTAACAATTTTTGACCGATGCCAGATCCGGTATACCCCAGATCTCATTCTCCTCTTCCAGTAAAATACTCAGTAAGGGGGAGGGTTCAAAGGTGGTATTAAAATCCCCTGCAACTATGATCTTAGAATTGCTTTGATATACCCCCACCAAATCATCTAACTGTGATAGTACTGCAGATTCGTTGTTATAGGGTTCAGACCTAGCATAGATATTAAACATGGTCAAGTTAAAGCCTGTTGAAAAGGTGAACTGGATCCCCAATATGTCTTGAGATTTTATTATCAGCTGTTTATATTTACAAGCTATAGTGTTCTTCACGAAAATTATCAGTCTCCCACTAGCTCTGCTCATTTTTTGGGGGTTTTGCTTCCACGCTATAGGTCGTGTAGCCATTTATATGTAACTTATCCACTGCCCAAGTTTCTTGGAAGATGCAAATGTCATTAGAACCAATAAACAAGTGCCATTCTGGGTCTTGCAGTTTAGGATGTATCGCCGCCAGGTTCCAGGAAATTATTTTTAAGCTACTATTTGCCACATTACTGGGTATGGATAGGCCTCTACAAGTCTCTATAGCAGTGAACTGCTTGTTGTCAGTGATTAGATTAGGCAATCCAATACAGGAGGGAGTTGGTAGTGGGAACACGACCTCGGCTACACCAGGAATACTAATGGAAGTTGCATCATTACTTGCCTCAAGATGTAGGTTCACAATGGGAGACTCGTTGATATTATTAGCTTCTGGGAGTTTTATACAAGAGGGTACATATGTGAGAGGGGTAAAGTTATTAGGGTTGCTGAGTCAATCTACATCTCGTAATGGAGATGAAGGCCCTGCCCGTGATGTACAACCCTGCAATGGGTCATGTCCTAGTCTACAGTACTTGAATCTAATATGAGAATTGTTTAAGGGATCTGTCCTAAAGTCTAGTGCCACTAAGTCATCCACCATTCTAGCATCTTTTAGGGATAATTCTATCTCATCAAATATAGAGTTCATGGGGGAAGTCCTTCGAGCACAGAGAATATCTTCTCTGATGATTGAACGGCATCCTCTAGTGTGTCTTATCCAATGGGTGGTCTTGTTTATAAGGGAATCTTCGGATTCGAACTTCACATGTGGTGATAGTTTTGGTACCTTTGTCATGACTACTTTATTTCTTAGATTGATAGACCTATTTCTGGAGTAGGGGGGAGCTTTAAAATTCCACCCTCTACTAGTAGGAACATGCAAGGAGTTAGTGGTGACTGGGGAGAAAGATGGTTGTAACTGGTGAATATTAGGCATCCTAGAATTGTTTAGATAACTTTGATTATACTGAGGATACAAGGGGTACTGGAGGTTAGGCTGGCGGTTAGGCTGACTAGCTGGGGGTCTCCTAATCTTACTTCCCATCTCTTTTGCACCATAAGTCCCCTGTTGGTCAAGAACAAAAGGTAGGGATACAGATTGTTGTGTGTCTAGCTGTTGGGCAGGTTGGATGGTCTGTGTGCACCGGCTGTTCAGAGTAATAGATGTATCGGTGTTGTTTGCACACTTTAACTTGCTTATTATAAGGACCAATTTATCTATGGCAATTTTTAGTTCTCCCACTTCAGTTCTTAGTTCATTAACTAAAATTGTACATTCCCGGCTTATTTGAGGTTGGGGTTCAGATGGCATAATCCCCAAGGGAAGATTGGGAGGGGGAGAAACAGGGGAAACAGGGGTTGCCATACCATCTATGATCCCATCTGTTATGTGCAACAACAGCAAAAATCGATTTCTACAGTGGACAACGTCTGATGAAGTTGATGGGTGAGATAATCCCAATGCCTCTGGGCTAAGAGATTTCCCCATTGTTGCCACCTTATCCATGGGCTGTTTCGTTACTTTTCCAAACATACTAGGTATGCGCGGCTGTGAAGTGGATGTAGAAGTGCCCGCTTGGGTAGGGTCCAAGGTGGTTATAGTGTCCCGCAATGCTGATGCTTCAGAATGTAGCAGGTCCTCGCATTTGGTGATTACATTGTCAATGCGATCAATTACACAGTTCCCGCCAAATGATTTAACTGTTCTTTTAATTTTTTTTTGTTTTGTGGAGACCGTGGACCCCTCGGTAGCCTTCCTCTTTCCCATTATGGATGTAATAATAGATGGTGGTAAAGAATGGGAAGAAGAGAGCAAAGGACAAGATGAACTGTTGGGGTATACACTTCACTTAATAGAATATTGAATATTGAGGAGCGAAATATATGCACACCAACAGTCAAGGCAGTAATGTCAGTGCAGCCGAACCCCTAAATCTATATCCGCCATAAATTCAAAAGTAAACTCCGAAGGGGGGCCCAGAAGCAGTAATAAATCAATGAGTATTAAGAATGCAAACTGAGTTTTACTTGCATACTTCCTGGATTGAAGAAGTTAGGGCGATGGCCCAGCCCAGCCTCCTCCGGGCTCCGACGGGCGTGGACGGGCCCGCCCTTGGCCTGGGCAAGCCCGCGCACGTCCCGCCGCTGGCAGCGGTGCTTGCTGGGGCTTGTGGGCTCTCCAGGCCCTGGTGCAAGAAAAACGGGCTCCTACTTACATTTAGTTATATTTTTAGCTATCTCATATATTGTAATTTAATTTACAATTATTTCCTATGGGGTTTTATTTTAGGTCCCTCCCTTCATGATTTTCCATGGGAGGGTGTTGCAGTACCAGTGGTTGGCCATGTGTGGTGCTGGACATACTCCAGATCTGACCTGGAATAATTTACGATGCTTTTGACTCTCCTTATGGCTGTAGTAGCTTTAGAAGTGCAGTCTGTGAACATCAATGTGTTTAGGGCCTGATTACGAGGTTGGCGGTGTGGAAGCGGGCTGCCACACCACCTTCCCACTGCCACACCGCCAAACCCGAGCACCGCCCACCCACCGGATTACGAGTAATTTGGGAGGTGTGGCGGTCCCAGTGCAGTTTAAAGGCTCATAGAAGGACTGCCAATGGACGTTTCTGCATGGCATGGACTGAGCAGTTCATGGCGTGCAGGAACAGGACTGCATTCACATAGGGGGGCACAACATGCACAAGGGCAGGCCCCCTTTGTTTCCCCACCGCCATGAAAAGGCTGGCGGTAGGGAAACTTGTATTATGCATGGCGGTGCCGCAGCAGCACTGCCATGCATATTGATTCCCCAGACCGCCGCACCACCACCAGGGATCACGGATCCCTGGCGGTTGCAGCGGTCTCAAAGCGTTCCGACTACCATACTCGTAATACGGCGGTCAGACCGCTGGTGTGGCAGTACCTGACCTGCGGTCGGACCACTGGTGTGGAGCTCCCTGACCGCCACCGCACCTCCACCATCGGTTCCGATGGAGAGTCAAACTCGTAATCAGGCCCTCATTTTTTTGTGGGTTGGTACCCAAACACAATGTCAACAGGGTCGTACTATCCTTTAGGGCAATCTGGCAGTGCCGAAAGGGCTGGTATGACAGTTCAATGAGTGGGCTGGTAGTTTGGCTGTTTGTGGGCCTGTTTTATGGTCTGTTGTCCTGGTTTACTGTTAATTTTTCTATTACCACAAACATTGCCAGCAGCAGCACAAATGCATGCAGTCTCCCATGACCTACAAAACACAGAAAAATGTACAGCTTACCTTTACAAGTTAAATACCACCTTGATTTGCAAAGGGGCAACTTTTTTAGCTATTTGGTTCGCTAATGGGAGTCATTTATATTTTGATTCCCTGGGCCTATTTTTTTCTCAATCTGATCGTGAATTCCATCACCCACCCCACAGAGAAAGTTCTCCCTTTCAGTGCCAGGTGTAACATATTAATGCTATGCACACTAGGACCCTGGTGGTTCTGGGGGGACTGAACAGGAACTACGTCATTTGTGGGGGAGGTGTTTTGGTAAGTATAGCGTAATTGGTAGAGTATGAATGTTCAACTGAAGCTCCCGTGTGTGACGTAATATTCTCCAGGGCTGGGGAAGATGCTACATCTTGGCAACGAGTAAGGGATACATGCGCGTGGAAAACAAGACTGCTCTCCCTGAGAGTTTGCAACGGTACTGCCAACCGCTCGTGCATGCCACTTGTGCCAGAATCGAGCAGAACCAGAAGCAGTCTGCAACCCATACAACTGGAGTCAAATCCTCACTCCAGCCCATAGACAGCTATGAAAGCAATCGGAGGCGCTGCAGAGGAGCTTGTTCAAAAGGCCTGCCAATATCGCCGGTGAAGTTGTCGGCAGAGACGCGACGCTGTGACCCGAACTTAGAGCAACTGTGACCTAAAACAGAGCATTGCTCTGAATACGTCGAAGTTACAGAAACCGCCTGAACTTTGCATGGTGTTGCTTGCTTGTGTGTCCTGAAAAATGGAGTCGATCAAAGAATGTGTGATGCACACCTGAGAAGTGCAATAACCGATCATTTGCTGGAGTATCAGCACAGGCCAAGGGAGCAACTGTTAAGATGATGAAAGAAAAGTGATGATAACGCTAATAAAATACAAGAAACAGAAAGTAAAGAGATCATACTCACATTCATAAGTGATTGGAGTGTACTGCGATACATGCTCTTGCATGTGCCTGATGCTTGCAGATGTTGTATGAGTCACCCTGCACTGTGATCATTTAAAAGTCACGTGATAACACAATGGCAGCAGAAGAGAGCTCGAAATACAATCAAGCAGTGTTCTGAAAGCCACCATTGACATTTCATATAGCCAAGAAACAAAACATTGGTGCCAGGTGGACAACGTGGATTGAAACATTCAATGACTTTATAGATGCGCTTGAGAAGGTGGATGACAAGAAAATCATCAAATATTTGAATAACCTGGCAGTTGATGGATTCACAAAGATTCACAGAATGATGCAACATCGTACTGAAAAGTGAAAGTAGCGCTGGAAGCCAAGTTAAATCCAATGCCGAATGTTGACTATGAAAGTTAAGTTTTCAACAAGGCACCACAACAGACTGATGAAGCAATAGATGAGTTTGTTGAAAGACTTGATGCACTTATTAAGCATTGCAAATTCTGTGACTTCACTGATGAAAAAGCCATGCACCTCAAAGTTATCGATGGCTGCCCTTCAGATTCTTTTAGAAGGTGCATGTTGAGAGAGACACTCAGTCTAGAAAAAATGCTGATGGCTGCAAGAGCAGAGGAACAAGCAGAACAACAAGCGGCTGACATGGAAACACAGACAGCGCACAAAGAATCAGTGCTGACCATGAAAAGTAAGCGCAAGCACAAAATGGATGCACGCAAGTTGACGTCCTCGAAGAAAAGAAACTATGCTACTGAAGTGAATTTTCGTTTCCCCATGAAGACAAATGTCCAGACCTAGAACAAATCTGTAAAGGATGCAGGAAAGAAAATAATTTCATAACTCTGTGTTGATCAAGTGCATCAGAGCAGAAAGAAAAGATGGACACGAGAGCGAACTGGAAACACTCTCCCCATGCCCACAAAACCAAAAAGCAACATCAACTGCGTCAAGTAGAGACCAATTGTCGTCAAGTTCGTCATATGAAGGTTTTTCAACAGCTCTATCAAGTACTAGTGAAGAGGATGGGTGCTTGCTGATAATGTCCACCAAAAGACAACATGAACATGTGAGGTTAGCTGCTTGCGAAGAACACTTCATTAGGACACTGTCCCAGAAGTACATTTACGGTAAACGGTCATCTCATAACGTTCATCAAGAATCGGGCATCAATTCATGCCATGCCAGTGGAAAAGTTCAACAGCCTCTCACCTGTCCAATGCCTCACTTCTTCAGACATGAAAGTATATACCTGGGCACCTTCTAAACCGTTACAAAGCCAAAGGTCCTTCACAGTGGCAGTGCAACACAAAACGACGTCCGTACGAGCCATCATTCATGTTCTACGAGGAACCTCGTTTAGTGCATGCTTACTCAGTTTTGTCACAGCAGCTGCCATAGGGTTAATATCCCTCAAATATAACAATTGTGCTCAGCCTGATATTGCAAGGCAATTCCCATTGTTTCATGGCTTGGGAATACTCAAGAAAATGAAAATACAGCTTCATATCAATGAAGAAGTTAATCCTGTTGCCTAGCAGCACCATAGAGTCGCTTCATTTGTAAGACGCTGTAGAAAGAGAGTTGGCAACGCTTATAAAAAATGACATCATTGAACATTCCACAGACCGCAAGCCATAGGTTTCTCCCATAGTAGTAGTGCCAAAGAAAGACAGTAGTGGAGCGGTGCATATTTGTTATGATTTGGGCCAGCCAAACAAAGCCATTGAGAAGGAGAGACACTCAGGTCCCCATATAGCGGACATGATCATGCAACTAAACTGGGCTAATGTTTTTTCCCATCTTGACCTTAACAAAGGGAATCACCAATTTGAGCTAGAAGAGAACTGCAGATATATTACTACTTTTTCCACTCACCTTGGTTTGTTCAGATATAAGAGACTGAGATTTGAAGTATCTTCGGCTGCTGAGATATTTCAGGATGTTATCCGCAGAGTAATCTGACCTGTTACACATGCTTTCAATTACAGTGATGACATACTGGTTTTTGGAAGAACTCACAGAGAACATGGCAAAGCCCTTACTCAAGTGTGCCATTTACTTGCTGATGCAGGCCTCACTTTGAATGTGGTGAAGTGTGAATTCCACAAAACCAAACTCAACTTCTTTGGACACATATTCTCTGCTGGGGGAATGACTACAGATCAAGACCAGGTGCAAGCGCTGCCACCCACTTGCCCTCCCCAAGATGTTACCGTGCTGCAATCCTTTCTAGGCATGGCCAGTTATTGCTCACGATAGATTCGCTATTTCGCTACAGTGAGTGCCCCATTGAGAGACTTGACAAAGGGGAATGTTCCTTTTCAGTGGTCTCCTTAGTCAGGTCAAAGTTTCACAGAAATAAAACACACAATTGAGAATGGAACTGAAATGGCCTACTACGACCCCAGGCTACACACCGAAGTCATGGTAGATGAAGCCCTGTGGGTGTGGAGGCCTTCCTTGCTCAATACAGCAGCCACATGAGATTTTCAGAGACATATTGTGGCCTATGCCAGTCTAAACCTGTCTAAACAGAACATGCCTTCTCTCAGCCTGAAAAGTAGAGTCTGGCTGTGGTGTGGGCTGAAAACATTTTTTGTGTATTGCTCTATGGAAAGCGATTCACTGTCATCACGGACCAATAGGCGTTGCTCACCATTTGTGGACACCCGAAGGCTAACATGCCCCTTTGCATTGAAAGGTGGGGGTTTAGACTGCAAGAGTAAACTATGAGATTGTGCACAAACCTGGGAAGGATCAGATTACTTTTCATGAGCACCCCTACATTGTCCTAGCTCATCATCCCAGACGGCTGAAGAATATCTCAATTTTAACATGAGGTCCAGTACACCAGGGGCTCTGTCTATGGATCAAATCATTGCTGCCACCAACACAGACAAAGACATGACTATCATCAAAGAACTCATTGAGACACATTCCTGTAGATAAAGCACACAGCCTCTGGCTGATGATACTGAATTCCAAAAGTTCAAAAATGTAAAGGATGAGTTAGCAGTAACACAAGAAGGTATAATACTGAGAGGCTCAAGGATCGTCATACCTGAGAGCCTGAGGCAGCGGGTCATAGACTTAGTCCATAGACTTAGCCCATGAAGGAGATCATGGTATTGTAGCCACCATAAGAGCACCGAGAGACAGACTGTGGTTTCCTGAACTAGATGAGTGAGTAGAAAAGGAATTGAAAAAATGCCACATCTGCAATTGTCTGCCACCCAAGGTGACTCAGCACCAAGAAGTGACACTGTCTGACCTTCCTGGCCATGTCTGGGAGAGAATCGCATTTGACTTCTTTGGACCATTAGGAAATGGGCAGCATCTAATGCTAGTCATAGACGTATTTTCTCATTTCCCTTTGGTGGAACCACTGTCATCTACAACTCATGATAAAGTCATAGAAAGGCTTGATGACATCTTTGCAACCTGGGGTATCCCCGAGATCCACCAGTCCGATAATGGTCTGCCCTTTAACAGTAAAGAGTTTAAGGAGTTTCTTGCACTGTTAAACATGAAGGGCCAGATGTATGACCGAAATTTTTAGCGAGTCGCAATTTGCGCAAAATTGCGACTCACAACTTGTATGTACCTACACAACCTTGACCCAAATAGCGACTTGCAAGTGACTCGCAACGCAAAATTGCGACTCGCAAATTGTGATACGCTAAACGCTCGCAGATAGCCTCCGCGGTAGAAAACATGCATTTTGCATGTGCAATTAGCGTACGCGGTTGAACGCATGCATTTTGCATGCGCAAATAGCGAGTTTGAATAAAAATTGAAAAAAAATCACTTCCCAGTTGATCTGAAGGACCCCAAACCAGGGAGTGGTGTCTATGGAGATTCCTGATCAAAATTACAAGTACATGGCAAGGTGCAGCAGCTCAGTTGAACACTGCTACACAGAGAGAACAGCACAGCAAGATGGCCAGGGAGATATCTGAGAAAAAAGGCAAGAAGAGGCTGCGCAAAATTAAATTTTCTGACAAAGAAATTGACATCATCATCGAGGAGTGCTGCAACAACCATGAGCATCTGTTCGGTCGGACTTCGCATACCGTGCCAGAGTCTGACAAGCGTAAAATATGGTGTGACATGCAGCTGCGCGTGAATGCCCTCGGTGTTGCGGACAGGTCAATAGATGACATCAAAAAGAGGTGGTATTACCTCAGTTCCCGGGCTAAGGAGAGGGTGGCTGAACGGCTGCGTGCTGCCAAACAAACATGAGGTGGCCCATCCAGCCTCCCGGAAGCCTCCACAGCAGAGGCAATGGTGGAAGCCACCCTAGAGCCAGAGTCTGTTGTGGGAATTGGAAGCCTGGACACATCCCAGCCTCCACCACCCACAGGTAAGTGAGAAATGAAAGCCATTGTATGTCACACTCAAGCCAGCACCTCACATGCATGCACCACACACAGGTCAAACTGCATCTACATGCTCCGTCTACACAATAACAAAGTCACAGTTGGTGCATCATGGGAAATGTAGTCCGTGACACAAACATCGCTGTTGAGGACTGACATGAGTTGTGAACATAGTACCACCACAGAGATAGTAACTCAAAACATTTCCTTTATTTCTCCTCTTTCAACATAGATACATCTTTGGGAGTAGAACCAAGGGAGGAAGACACTGACTCAGAGCAGGAGCATAGCCAGATGGACCAAGGTCTGGATGATCCCAGTACTTCATTTTCATTGGGGAGAGCACAAGGGCTTGATACAACAGCCCCACAGCAGCAGCCATAACACGTCGCACTCTGGGCACAAGGGGCAGGGTACCACGTTTGACCCAGTGATCCCGAAGGCTGCTCCGAAGCCGTAGGCACGCTCCTGCCAACACCATGGCAGATAATCCATCTCCTTTTGCTGGCCTGGAAGAATCCATGCTAAAAATTCAGCACCTGCAACAAAAGCAAATTAGGCTAATGAACATGTAGTTGAGCAGGGGTTGACAGAATCACTAAACAACTGTCTGAGAATCAGGCCCGTATGGAGTGCAAAATGGATGCCATGACTGATGCAATTGTGCAGCTGTGCACAGAGCTTAAGGAGGACAGGGCACATAATAGTAGGATGGAGCGCAGGCGGTCACATGACATGCACTCCATGACGAGGGCCATTGGACGTCTGGCAAATGCAACAAGCCTGCACAGCAAACGCACCCTA
The DNA here is from genome assembly GCA_963921515.1 of Calotriton arnoldi. Lineage (NCBI taxonomy): Eukaryota > Metazoa > Chordata > Amphibia > Caudata > Salamandridae > Calotriton > Calotriton arnoldi. Next base: position 197,923 of record CAWUFW010003396.1, read on the forward strand.
GCACTGCAGGTTGAAATGGGCCACTACAGTGGTGATGTAGCAAGGGGACTACAACAGATCACAGCTGCTGTGGAAGCTCTGCAAACTAGGCTGGCCACTACAGGAGGAGGCACAGACACTGCTGACAGTGAAGTGTCCAGCCGCAGCAGTGTTTCCACTGCTGATGCCCCAGAGAAGCAGCAGTAGGCACTCTATGATCCAAAGTGCAAGATCAACACATGCAGGACAGAGGGGCAAAAGATAATTTTCTTTTTGTTTTTTTCTTTTCACTTTTTGTTGTGGTGAAGTAACCACTTTGCAGTTCTAATTTGTGTACTAACAGTTATCTGAGATGGACAGATTGTCCCATAGACTCAGTCAATCTGACCTTGAATTAAAGGCATATGGCAAAACACAGCTTGACTCTCTCTTGTGTAGTTCCTTGTACATATTTGTGAATGATAATGACGTACCTTGAAAAGTAATGTCTGGCTATGTGGTCCCTGCGCCTTCTCCCCTCTGCTGCTGAGCTTCCCTCACTTGGTTGGTGGGCTGGGGGTCCAGGCTCTTCATCCCCTGAGTCTGTATCTGACAACTCCATGGGCAGGCCACGCCTGCATGCAACGTTGTGGAGTATTGCGCAGCTTGCCACAATTTTGCAGGCAGTCTCTGGCATATACTGCAAGGCACCGCCACTCTTGTGTAGACACCTGAATCTTGATTTAAGTATGCCAAATGTGCGCTCAATGATTGACCTGGTGCGTCTATGTGCCCTGTATCACCTTTCATGTGCGTTGGAGGGAGACAGGTATGGTGTGAGGATCCAGGTACGCAGGGCATACGCACTGTCACCTGCGAGGAAATGTAAGAATTAGAGACAACATGCAAACAGACATTTATGTGCAAATACATCTCACTGTGGGTGTGGGGATTCATTACCTAGTAGGTATCCTTCATCAAAATCATCTCTTTCTAATTTCTGGTATATGCCACTGTGTCTAAAGATGTATGAGTCATGTGTGCTTCCTGGAAATTTGGCTACAATGTCTGTGATAATGTTGTTTGTGTCACAGACAACCTGGATGTTGAGTGAATGTGTGCTTTTCCTATTACGGAATATGTATTGTATGCGTGATGGTGGGTGTTGGACTTGGCCCTTTTTGCAGGGTCATCCCAGAACTTTTTGCCTTCCTCCTGTATTTTTTCTGACCTGTTGTTGGTGGTTTTATGACTCTGGGCACTTTACCACTGCTGATCAGTGCTAAAGTGCATATGCTCTCTTTTGTAACTTGTGTTATGGATTAGTGTTTCCATGATTTGCTATTTGATTTACTTGTCAGACCCTAGTACAGTGCACTATGTGTGCCCAGGGCCTGTAAATCAAATGCTGCTGGTGGGCTTGCAGCACTGATTGTGCCACCCACAGAAGCAGCTTGTAAAATCTGACTTAGGCCTGCCATTGCAGAGCCTGTGTGCCGTCTGGGACTGCATGTTGACTTGGCAAGTGCACACACTTGGCAGTCCCTAAACCTTCCCTTTTCTACATATTAGTCACCCCTAAGGTAGGCCCAAGGTACATGTGGGCAGGGTGCATTGTATGTGAAAGGTAGGACATGCCCTGATGTGTGTGGCATGTCCTGATAGTGAAATACTGCCAATTACGTTTTTCACTATTGCAAGGCTACCTGTTCCCATAGGACAGAATGGGGAGTTTGTTTATAACATCTTATAAACATAACTGACCCTGGGAACAAGATCGAAAAATAAAGTTTAGTATGCCTGAACTCAGAATGTTAAAGTGCATCTTTTAGTGAAGGTGATTTTTACATTCTGTGTTTGAAAATACCACTTTTAGAAAGTAGGTATTTTCTTGCCTAACCATCCAGTGTGCCTCTGCTAGGTTTGTGTATTGCATGTCTGGCTTTTGGATGACAGGGGCTGGAGAAGGGCAGCAGCTCCAGAAGTCTGATGAGTCAGGGCTGGGTTGAATAGGCCTGGTCTGCATTTGGAGTGGTGGGAGGAGTAGCACCTTCACCTGAATAGGGCTGTGCCTGCCTTCCACAATGACGGCTCCGCCCCCCTGTGGTGTGTCTGGAACCAGGGCTCACACTGACAATGGAGGTTGTTGTGCACTTGCAAAGTGCCCCACAGAACTGGTTTTGGCTGGGTACAGACACTCTCTGCCTTCAGAGAACAAAGGATTTTGGTGTATAAAAAGAGGGGCCCAGACCCCAGACTTTTAGATCACTTCTGGGAATCAAGAGGAACCTTTGCCAAGGAGAAGAGCCGGAGAAGCTGAGGAGGAATACTGCCCTGTGCTGTTTGCTGTCTGGGGTTGGCCTGCAGTGGCTATTTGCTGCCAAGGAAAGGAGAAAAGGACTTTGCTGTTTGCTTTTTCACCTGCTTGAAAGAAGATCTCCAAGGGCTCGAAACTGAGCTTGCCTCCTGTTCTGAAGTCTCAGAGACACAAAGACTTCACCACCAGCTCCCCTGAATTTCCTTGCTGGGAATTCTAATCTGCAAAGAGGTGCCTGCTGCTGTTCTGGACCTCTAGAGACTGTTTTCCGCTGGGAGCTGGAAAAATCGACGCTACTTCGAAGAAGCGAGACGCATCCGCACCTGTTTCCGACGCATTGCCGAAGAAACCGTCGCATTGCCTGCCGCGGCTCGAGAAATCGCCGCACGCCGCATTGAGTACACCGATCTCCGAAGTCTGTGATCATCGCACCGAGTTCGACGCAAGGCCTGCTGTGCCGCTGCATGAGTTCACGCAATCGTCACCGGATCGTCACATCTCATCGAGGCGCCAAGTCTGTCGCATCGTTGGGGGACGCAGTAAGAAACCGATGCATTATCTCCCCACGCAGTAAGAAACCGACGCATTACCTCCTCTCCAGTAAGGAACCGACGCATCACCTCCCCTGCGCTGCAGTAAGGAACCGACGCATCACCTCCCCCGGAGCAAGGAACCGATGCATCACCTTCCCTGAGTGTAAGGAACTGACGCATCACCTTCCCTGTGGCCCGTTTTGTTTGTTTGCGTGATGCATCCCAGGTACTTTGTGAGAAAAGTGTCGCATCTGCAATTTGCTTGAACTGAACTATTTCTACTATCTGAAAGTCATATTTTTATTACTGTATTGTGGATTTTTGTCGTTTGGTCTTGTGTGGGTTTAGATAAAGATTATTTATTTTTCTAAACTGGTGTGGTGTCCATTTGCAGTGTTTTCACTGTGTTACTGTATGTGTTCACAAATGCTTTACACACTGCCTCTGAGTTAAGCCTGTCTGCTCATGCCAAGCTACCAAGGGGGTGAGCAGGGGTTATTTTAGGAGTGTATCCCCCTTACCCTGACTAGAAGCAAGGGCCTCTATTTGGACAAAGGTACCTACCTCTGCCAAAAAGAGACCCCCATTTCTAACAGTGGGCATATGGGCACATGGGTCCCATCTATGCACCCTATGACCAGTGTGAATCTTGCTATTCTATAGAACTGCAATTTGGTATTTTCAAGTTCCTGATCATTCCTTGGCAGATAGATGTGTTCATGTGTGTGGTGTAGCAGGGCATCTAGGAAATTGCGAAAGAAACACGAAAGCGCACTCTGTGACACACCTCCAGCCACTGCAATTACGTCTTGAAAGCTACCAGTGGCCAATAGGTGGAGGGAGCACAACACCTGCACATGTGTTGGGATTGCATTGCTGCGCTGGTTTCTGCTTTCCAAATGTGGCTTCAGGTGTCTATGAGCTCTAGGATGACTGTGCTACTCAGCCTGTACTGTTCATATATCTCTTCTTCAGTCTTCTCAAACAATGTCAGCCTGACTCTGAAGATCCTCTCCTGTCTCCGCCTCCTCTGTAGAGCAGCACGTATACGCATTCTCCTCACTATCACATACAGGGCAGCCATTTTGGAAAGGTTCTGGTGCATTCTGGGCCTGTTTTTATAGTTTGGGACTGGTTACCACCTGTTTCAGGTTAGTGGTAAATTGCATGCACAAATGGCCCGTTTTGCGCATAGTCTCAATTTGCGAGTTTTCCGTACATTTGATTTTGCGAGTCGCTATTTGCGACTCGCAATTTTGACAACTCTAATAGCGTTCGCTTTTTCTGCGACTCGCTATTCACTCGCAACGCTAATTTTGATATAGCGAGTGCATAGCGTACGGCCAATTTTGCATGCGCAAATCAATTTGCGACCAATCATGTGCATGAAAAATGGTCGTACATCTGGCCCAAAAAGAGTACACCCCTCTGGCCCCAAGCCAATGGTGTAGCCGAAAAATTTATGGGCACCCTCAAGAGGGTAATTCAACGTGCGTCTATGGAAGGAATCAACTTGAACCAAGTTATGTGCCAGGTCCTCTGGGCCTATTCATCACCTCTCCATTCCTCAGTGGGTGAGAGCCCGGCTACCTTGCTGTTTGGGAGAGCCATCAGAACAAAACTACCTCAATCGACATCAGAGGCCTTATTATACAATGTGGTACATTTTCCTTGTTAGCGCAGGGCATACCTTTCAAAAGGTGCATTCGGCATTAGATTGAATGCACTGCCCCCAGGGCAGCCGTGAACTCTTGCTGCCCTGGAGGCAGAACATTCAAGTGAAATATTGAGCGGCTTTGAAGCAGCCACTCCATGTTTCACTGTGGAGGCGGCTTGCAGGTGGGTGCAGTAAGTGACTGCACCCACCTGCAGGGGGATGTCTAAAGAGTCAATTGGACCCCCTTCACCCCCAACAGAGGGCTGACATCAGGAAGCACACTGACAGTACATCACCTTTAGGTGACGCACTGTCAGTGTGCTTCATGCCAGATTCTTTGTCTGCGTCTATAATACAGCACGGGCATAAAGGCAAAGAGATTCCCTCATTTGCATGGGGCCACGCCCCCTTGCAAATGCGGGAACACCCTCTGATCATAGCGCTAGTACTATATGTCTGCCAGCACTATCTGTATCTGACAGAAGGGACTGCATAAGCATCTGTAGCCCCTTCTGTGATACCAAAGTGCCCCAGGGTGCGCAAAGTGGGCACAAACGCCCATTGCGCCCTTGGTGCACTTTCTATAGCATGACCCCAGATCGGTCTGTGAACACTGACTAACTTTGTGACGCCAAAGCTACTCATAAGAGTAAAATAAAAGTGTACGCTGATCAGCGTCGACACGCTCAGGAAACAGTCTTTGACAAAGGAGACTGGCTACTGGTAAAGCATAGACAGAAACGAAAGATGGAAACCTATACGCTACTGATCCTTTACAGGTGGTGTAGCGTAAGAGACATAAGGTGACTGCACATAGTGCTGGGAAGTCCATCACTCTGGACACATCACACTTTAAACACCTACCATGACACTCACCAGCTCCTAAATCAACTTTGGAGGCAACCACACCTTCAGTTCTGGCTCCTGAGCCTGTGTCTCCTTTTCCTGATGAGGGTGGACCTCGATCACGTGGGATCAGACGAGCCGGCAGACAAGTACGAGCTCCTCGCAGACTGATTGAGGAAATGTGATTTAAGTGATGTCTGCCACTTTTTATTTAACAATGGGGGAGATGTAGCCTCTTGATGCTATGCGCAATTGGACCCTGAACGTTCTGGGTGGAATCTGAAAAGAAAGTCCGTGATATGCAGGGGAGGTCATAGGGAGGGGTTTGGGAAGTATGACGCAATGGGTAGAGTATAAATGAAGGTTGGAGAATAAAGACATGTTCACTGCAGCTCCTGTGTGTGGCGTAATCTGTTTGCATGCTCAAGGGCTGGGGAAGACACTACACCAGGGACCTATAGGCCAAAGTGGCTTTTTGGGAAAAAAACACTTACTTATTTTAATCTTTCTGTGGGCCCAGGATTTTCCCTGACACTGCTACGGGGCCATTGCTGCCGCTTGCTGCACCAACTAGTCCTTGTTCCTTTGATCCAGTCTAAAATGGACCCTTTTTAGCATTCCTGGACCGCTTGTTCCATTTTTTTGATCTGCCTGCTCCACTACTAAGTCAGCCATCCCCATACAACAATGCATTACTGAACCTGCCAGGCAGCCAGCACCTCTTCCCTCACACCTCTATGTTATACCCTGTTCAGGCAAGCAACATTAGACCAATTTCTCACTGCCCCACCCATGCACATCCAGCCAATTAGCTGCTGCTGGATATTCAGGTGGGGGTGGACAATGGACATTCATTGGTGCATTCAGTGCCATGTCAAAAAGGGCACGGTAGAACCAAGAAATGGGAGATGGGGAAGGTGTGTTTGTTGCAGCCAATGGCGGGACCTGTGGCATCTAATTTATGTTCAAATTACAGCTGCATGACTTCTGCAGCTCACTCAATATAACATTAGACAGCTTATTAAATGCCACGTGCGCCACCAGACCGGTGCTGCTCTGTGTGCCAATGCAGCCTACTGTCAACCGATGCTGCTCTGTGTGCCCAGAGCAGCCTACTGTTGACCGATGCTGCTCTGTGTGCCCAATGCAGACTACTGTCGCCCGATGCTGCTCTGTGTGCCCAATGCAGCCTACTGAAGCCTGATGCTGCTCTGTGTGCCCAATGCAGCCTACTTTCGATCGATGCTGCTCAGTGTGCCCAATGAGCCTACTGTTGACCGATGCGGCTCTGTGTGCCCAATGCAGCCTACTGTCGACCGATGCAGCTCTGTGTGCCCAATGCAGCCTTCTTTCGACCCATGGTGCTTCCTGCTGCTGGATCCTAGTCATTATAAAACGATGTACTTAATACCAGCTCACTCAGGATGTACTTATACCAGGCCACTACCTCACAAAACTGCCCCACGCACTATCACAAAATGGGCCCACAGACTGACCTGCTAGACAGGCCTTCTGGCACTGCCAAATTGCCCTATGAGTGAGTCCGACATTGTTGCATGTGCCATTTAAAGTACTGTAGCTTCTGATTTCCCAATGCAATTTTGTGTTCTTTGACTTTAATGCATTGGCTCTAAGGGTTGGATTGAGTTTGATGGTCTGTAACTTTTCCTTGACGACTTCTAAGCTTCTACATAGCAGGTAAATGTGTAGTTTTTTCTGTTTAATGTGTAATAATTAATTTGTAGGCTTTATATGTGGTATGCTTTTTCATCAGATAGTTTTGTTTTCTGAATGTTCTAAACTTTGTAATGTGCAGGTTTTGTGGATACATTTACCTGAAAATATACATTTTCTTCAGTACATGGTTATGGTTTCAGACTATGGGCATGCTGACCCTTAAGTGGTGGAGGGGAAGAAAATGTAGGAAATTGAGGCAATAAGCAATTAGAAGGTGAACGCCATGCTAATAACATATGTTTCACAAGAATTGACATACAAAATCCTTTGCAACGCAGTTCTTTGCACAAAAGGTTTCTTGTATTATGTACCGAGGTACATATGCACAGCTCTTTCCGGGTCCCACTTCTCAAACTGCAGACTAAGCTGCAAATCTGGAAGGAAGTGCAGTGGTATGGATGATGAGGATCCCCTAGGAAACTGTATTGCCAGGGTGCAATGGAGATATGATTGGATGGGCATTGACTGAGTAGAGGCTGGGTCCAGAAGAGGTGGGGAGGATACAGGCCAATATTGATGTGAATAAGTGAACGTGTGTGTGTCAGTCAATGGCCGTTCCTCAGGGATTGGCTATACCTGATGGACAACACCTGGGATGTGATGTTCCTAACTGAAACTTGGTTAAAGGGGGATTCTCTGCCGGCCGTGACCCTTGCTATCCCCCCCAGGTTCCGAAATAATGTGTGCCAATAGGAGCCGCGATAGAAGAGGAGGTGGGGTGGCTATTATCTTAAAGCAAACTTGGGAAATTTCCACTATTGAACTGAACAATTTAGGTAACATGGAGGGCTTAACCCCTTCGATGCTCATGACGAGCTGGACTCGTCATGGCACACAGTGTTCGTGTGCTCATGACGAGTCCAGCTCGTCATGGGACCCAGCATCAGAGGGATTCCCTTTTCTCCCCTAATGCCTCGGGAGCTGCGGAAGAGCTTCCCCAGCTCCCGAGGCCCCCCCCCTGGTTTCCCTTAAATGACGATCGTCGCGCACGTCGCGCTGATGTCATTTCAGTGAAACTGAAACTGAAATGAGCCAAGAGGCTCATTTCAGTTTCAGTTTCTACGTGCTCAGGGGCTATCTCAGCCCCCTGAGCACGTAGAAACTCAGGAGAGGTATCGTTGGAAAGGGAGAATCTCCCTTTCCAATGGTACCCTCCCTAGTGGATCCCTGCTTGGGGATCGCCCCAGGAGGGCGATCCCCAAGCAGGGATCCACCCACTAGGCACCAGGGAGGGGTGAGCGGCCCCTTGGGCAAGGGCCTTTGCTCCCCCATAAAATATTTGGCATGATTAGTCTTTCCCGGGGTAGAAAGCCCACTAGACACCAGGGATTTTTATGGGATGTTTATTAGGGGTGGGGCTGCCCAAAATGGGCATGCCGATGCCCCCCCGGCCACAAAATTAGTCTTTCTGCCCCCTGAGGGGCAGATGGGGCAGTAGCCCCCAATCTGCCTCCCGGGGGGCAGAAAGCCCACTAGATACCAGGGATTTTTTTTAAATTATAGTTAGGGGTGGGGCTGCCCAATATGGGCATGCCAATGCCCCCACCCCACCCCGCCGCAAAGGTACAGTCTTTCTGCCCCTCCTGGGGGCAGATGGGGGCAGTAGCCATCAATCTGCCCCCCCGGGGGGGCAGAAAGCCCACTAGATACCAGGGATTTTTTTTAATTATAATTTGGGGTAGGGGCTGCCCAATATGGGCATGCCAATGCCCCCACCCCCACGCAAAGGTACAGTCTTTCTGCCCCTCCTGGGGGAAGATGGGGGCAGTAGCTCCCCAATCTGCCCTCGGGGGCAGAAAGCCCACTAGACACCAGGGTTTTTTTTCCCTCGATACATTTAGGGGTGGGGTTGCCCAAGATGGGCATGCCAATGCCCCCACCCCTCCACCACGAAATTCCAGTCTTTCTTCCTCCCAGGGGGCAGATGGTGGCAGTGGCCACCAATCTGCCCCCACCCGGGGTTCAGAAACACCCTAGATGCCAGGGATTCTTTTTTATAGGCCCGGGGTGGGGCTGCCCAGAATGGGCATGCAAATGCCCCTACCCTACCCCCCAAAGAAAAAAAGACTTTCTGCCCCCCAGGAGGCAGATGGGGGCAAGAGCCCCTGATCTGCCCCCCCAGGGAGGGGGCAGAAAGCCCACTAAGCGCCAGGGATTTTTTTTTATATAGGTAGGGGTGGGGGCTGCCCAGAATGGGCATGTCAATGCCCCCACCCCAAAAAAAATGCTACAGTCTTTCTGCCCCCTGGGAGGCAGATGGGGCAATAGCACCTTATCTGCCCCCGGGGGCAGAAAGCCCACTAGCCACCAGGGATTTTTTTTTACAAAGTTCGGGGTGGGGGCTGCCAAGAATGGACATGCCAATGCCCCCACCCACCCCAAAAACATGTCACTGTCTTTCTGCCCCTCCCAGGAGGCAGATGGGGGCAGTAGCCCCTGATCTGCCCCCGGGGGCAGAAAGCCCACTATGTGCCAGCGATTATGCTGGCTTTTTATATGCAGGGGTGGGGGCTGACCAGAATAGGCATCCCAATGCCCCCGACCCCCAAAAGAATAGCCACAGTCTTTCTGCCCCCCTCGGGCAATAGCCCCTGATTTCCCCCCTCCCCAGGGCGGCAGAAAGCCCACTAGGCACTGACTTTTTTTCGGAATGTGCCTACCTGTTGAATTTGGTTCCTAGCTCTGCCGGCACCCAGGGAAACCTAGCAAACCTATACATTTTTTTAAACTAGACACCCAGGGGAATCCAGGATGGGCTGACTTGACTGGCTCTCACCAGGTTCTGTTACCCAGAATCTCTTGCAAACCGAAACCTTTGTAAAAAAAAACACATTTTACTCACATTTCTGTGGTGGAAAGTTCTGGAATCTGCGTGGATCCACAAATTTCCACCCATCCCGCGTTCCCCAAAGTCTTCCGAGAAAAATGGCACCTCACATGTGTTGGTAGGCCTAGTGCCCGCGACAGGAAACGGCCCAAACGCAACGTGGACACACCACATTTTCACAGTGAAAACGGACCCTTTTTTTGCAAAGTGCCTAGCTGTAGATTTTGAACCCTAACACTGCCAGCACCTAGGGAAACCTAGCAAACCTATACATTTTTGAAAACTAGACACCCAGGGGAATCCAGGATGGGGTGACTTGACTGGCTCTCACCAGGATCTGTTACCCAGAATCCCTTGCAAACCTAAAAATATGTCCAAAAAAACACATTTTCCTCACATTTCTGTGGTGGAAAGTTCTGGAATCTGCGTGGATGTACAAAATTCCACCCACCCCGGGTACTTGGGCCTCCCACCCGAGTGAGGCACCATTTTTATCGGGAGACCTGGGGGAACGCTGGGTGGTAGGAAATTTGTGTCAGCCCCGTGATGCCACAACTTTACCACACAAAAATGTGTGAAAAAAGGGATTTTTTTCAGCAAAATGTCAGGTTTGCAGGGGATTCTGGGTAAGAAAACATTGGGGGATCCACGCAAGCCATACCTCCCTGGAATCCCCTGGGTGTCTACTTTTCAGAACTGTGTGGGTTTGGTAGGTTTCCTAGGTGGCCGCCGAGCCCCGGGCCAAAACGTCATGGGACCCCCCTTGCAAAACCAGGTCGTTTTGTGATAGGCCATTTTGAGGTCGCCTCAATACGTTGTGGGCCCTTGCCTGTCGCGGGTACTTGGACCTCCCACCCGAGTGAGGCACCATTTTTATCGGGAGACCTGGGGGAACGCTGGGTGGAGGAAATTTGTGTCAGCCCCGTGATGCCACAACTTTAACACACAAAAATGTGTGAAAAAAGGGATTTTTTCAGCAAAATGTCAGGTTTGCAGGGGATTATGGGTAAGAAATCGTTGGGGGATCCACGCAAGCCATACCTCCCTGGAATCCCCCGGGTGTCTACTTTTCAGAAATGTGTGGGTTTGGTAGGTTTCCTAGGTGGCCACCGAGCCCCGGGCCAAAACGTCATGGGACCCCCTTGCAAAACCAGGTCGTTTTGTGATAGGCCATTTTGAGGTCGCCTCAATACGTTGTGGGCCCTTGCCTGTCGCGGGTACTTGGGCCTCCCACCCGAGTGAGGCACCATTTTTTTCAGAAGACCTTGGGGAACGCGGGGTGGGTGGAATTTTGTAGATCCACGCAGATTCCAGAACTTTCCACCACAGAAAAGTGAGGAAAATGTGTTTTTTTGCCAATTCTTTAGGTTTGCAAGGGATTCTGGGTAACAGAACCTGGCGAGAGCCAGTCAAGTCACCCCATCCTGGATTCCCCTGGGTGTCTACTTTTCAAAAATGTATAGGTTTGCTAGGTTTCCTAAGTGCCGGCAGAGCTAGGGTTCAAAAACTACAGCTAGGCACTTTGTAAAAAAAGGGTCATTTTTCACTGTGAAAATGTGGTGCGTCCACGTTGCGTTTTGCGCTGCTTCCTGTCGCGGGCACTAGGCCTACCCACACAAGTGAGGTACCATTTTTTCGGAAGACCTTGGGAAACGCGGGGTGGGTGGAATTTTGTGGATCCACACAGATTCCAGAACTTTCCACCACAGAAAAGTGAGGAAAATGTTTTTTTTTTTGCCAATTCTTTAGGTTTGCAAGGGATTCTGGGTAACAGAACCTGGTGAGAGCCAGTCAAGTCACCCCATCCTGGATTCCCTGCGTGTTTACTTTTCAAAAATGTATAGGTTTGCTAGGTTTCCTAAGTGCCGGCAGAGCTAGGGTTCAAAAACTACAGCTAGGCACTTTGCAAAAAAAGGGTCATTTTTCACTGTGAAAATGTGGTGCGTCCACGTTGCGCTTTGCGCTGCTTCCTGTCGCGGGCACTAGGCCTACCCACACAAGTGAGGTACCATTTTTTAGGGAGACCTTGGGGAACGCGGGGTGGGTGGAATTTTGTGGATCCACGCAGATTCCAGAACTTTCCACCACAGAAAAGTGAGGAAAATGTGTTTTTTTTGCCAATTTTTTAGGTTTGCAAGGGATTCTGGGTAACAGAACCTGGTGAGAGCCAGTCAAGTCACCCCATCCTGGATTCCCTGGGTGTCTACTTTTCAAAAATGTATAGGTTTGCTAGGTTTCCTAAGTGCCGGCAGAGCTAGGGTTCAAAAACTACAGCTAGGCACTTTGCAAAAAAGGGTCATTTTTCACTGTGAAAATGTGGTGCGTCCACGTTGCGTTTTGCGCTGCTTCCTGTCGCGGGCACTAGGCCTACCCACACAAGTGAGGTACCATTCTTTTTAGAAGACCTTGGGGAACGCGGGGTGGGTGGAATTTTGTGGATCCACGCAGATTCCAGAACTTTCCACCACAGAAAAGTGAGGAAAATGTGGTTTTTTTGCCAATTTTTAGGTTTGCAAGGGATTCTGGGTAACAGAACCTGGTGAGAGCCAGTCAAGTCACCCCATCCTGGATTCCCTGGGTGTCTACTTTTCAAAAATGTATAGTTTTGCTAGGTTTCCTAAGTGCCGGCAGAGCTAGGGTTCAAAAACTACAGCTAGGCACTTTGCAAAAAAGGGTCATTTTTCATAGTGAAAATGTGGTGCGTCCACGTTGTGTTTTGCGCTGCTTCCTGTCACGGGCACTAGGCCTACCCACACAAGTGAGGTACCATTTTTTTCGGAAGACCTTGGGGAATGCGTGGTGGGTGGAATTTTGTGGATCCACGCAGATTCCAGAACTTTCCACCACAGAAAAGTGAGGAAAATGTTTTTTTTTTTACCAAGTATTTAGGTTTGCAAGGGATTCTGGGTAACAGAACCTGATGAGAGCCAGTCAAGTCACCCCATCCTGGATTCCCCTGGGTGTCTACTTTTCAAAAATGTATAGGTTTGCTAGGTTTCCCTAAGTGCCGGCAGAGCTAGGGTTCAAAAACTACAGCTAGGCACTTTGCAAAAAAGGGTCATTTTTCACTGTGAAAATGTGGTGCGTCCACGTTGCGCTTTGCGCTGCTTCCTGTCGCGGGCACTAGGCCGACCCACACAAGTGAGGTACCATTGTTTTCGGAAGACCTTGGGGAACGCGGGGTGGGTGGAATTTTGTGGATCCACGCAGATTCCAGAACTTTGCACCACAGAAAAGTGAGGAAAATGTGTTTTTTTTGCCAATTATTTAGGTTTGCAAGGGATTCTGGGTAACAGAACCTGGTGAGAGCCAGTCAAGTCACCCCATCCTTGATTCCCCTGGGTGTCTACTTTTCAAAAATGTATAGGTTTGCTAGGTTTCCCTAAGTGCTGGCAGAGCTAGGGTTCAAAAACTACAGCTAGGCACTTTGCAAAAAAATGGTCATTTTTCACTGTGAAAATGTGGTGCGTCCACGTTGCGATTTGCGCTGCTTCCTGTCGCGGGCACTAGGCCTACCCACACAAGTGAGGTACCATTTTTTTGGAAGACCTTGGGGAACGCGGGGTGGGTGGAATTTTGTGGATCCACGCAGATTCCAGAACTTTCCACCACAGAAAAGTGAGGAAAATGTGTTTTTTTGCCAATTATTTAGGTTTGCAAGGGATTCTGGGTAACAGAACCTGGTGAGAGCCAGTCAAGTCACCCCATCCTGGATTCCCCTGGGTGTCTACTTTTCAAAAATGTATAGGTTTGCTAGGTTTCCCTCAGTGCCGGCAGAGCTAGGGTTCAAAAACTACAGCTAGGCACTTTGCAAAAAGAGGGTCATTTTTCACTGTGAAAATGTGGTGAGTCCACGTTGCGCTTTGCGCTGCTTCCTGTCGCGGGCACTAGGCCTACCCACACAAGTGAGGTACCATCTTTTTCAGAAGACCTTGGGGAACGTGGCGTGGGTGGAATTTTGTGGATCCACGCAGATTCCAGAACTTTCCACCACAGAAAAGTGAGGAAAATGTGTTTTTTTTGCCAATTTTTAAGGTTTGCAAGGGATTCTGGGTAACATAACCTGGTGAGAGCCAGTCAAGTCACCCCATCCTGGATTCCCCTGGGTGTCTACTTTTCAAAAATGTATAGGTTTGCTAGGTTTCCCTAAGTGCCGGCAGAGCTAGGGTTCAAAACTACAGCTAGGCACTTTGCAAAAAAAGGGTCATTTTTCACTGTGAAAATGTGGTGCGTCCACGTTGCGTTTTGCGCTGCTTCCTGTCGCGGGCACTGGGCCTACCCACACAAGTGAGGTACCATTTTTTGGAAGACCTTGGGGAACGCGGGTGGGTGGAATTTTGTGGATCCACGCAGATTCCAGAACTTTCCACCACAGAAAAGTGAGGAAAATGTGTTTTTTGCCAATTTTTAGGTTTGCAAGGGATTCTGGGTAACAGAACCTGGTGAGAGCCAGTCAAGTCACCCCATCCTGGATTCCCCTGGGTGTCTACTTTTCAAAAATGTATAGGTTTGCTAGGTTTCCTCAGTGCCGGCAGAGCTAGGGTTCAAAACCTACAGCTAGGCACTTTGCAAAAAAAGGGTCATTTTTCACTGTGAAAATGTGGTGCGTCCACGTTGTGTTTTGCGCTGCTTCCTGTCGCGGGCACTAGGCCTACCCACACAAGTGAGGTACCATTTTTTTTGGAAGACCTTGGGGAACGCGGGGTGGGTGGAATTTTGTGGATCCACGCAGATTCCAGAACTTTCCACCACAGATAAGTGAGGAAAATGTGTTTTTTTGCCAATTTTTAGGTTTGCAAGGGATTCTGGGTAACAGAACCTGGTGAGAGCCAGTCAAGTCACCCCATCCTGGATTCCCCTGGGTGTCTACTTTTCAAAAATGTATAGGTTTGCTAGGTTTCCCTAAGTGCCGGCAGAGCTAGGGTTCAAAAACTACAGCTAGGCACTTTGCAAAAAAGGGTCATTTTTCACTGTGAAAATGTGGTGCGTCCACGTTGCGCTTTGCGCTGCTTCCTGTCGCGGGCACTAGGCCGACCCACACAAGTGAGGTACCATTGTTTTCGGAAGACCTTGGGGAACGCGGGGTGGGTGGAATTTTGTGGATCCACGCAGATTCCAGAACTTTCCACCACAGAAAAGTGAGGAAAATGTGTTTTTTTTGCCAATTATTTAGGTTTACAAGGGATTCTGGGTAAGAGAACCTGGTGAGAGCCAGTCAAGTCACCCCATACTTGATTCCCCTGGGTGTCTACTTTTCAAAAATGTATAGGTTTGCTAGGTTTCCCTAAGTGCTGGCAGAGCTAGGGTTCAAAAACTACAGCTAGGCACTTTGCAAAAAAAGGGTCATTTTTCACTGTGAAAATGTGGTGCGTCCACGTTGCGCTTTGCGCTGCTTCCTGTCGCGGGCACTAGGCCTACCCACACAAGTGAGGTACCATTTTTTTAGGAAGACCTTGGGGATCGCGGGGTGGGTGGAATTTTGTGGATCCACGCAGATTCCAGAACTTTCCACCACAGAAAAGTGAGGAAAATGTGTTTTTTTTGCCAATTTATTAGGTTTGCAAGGGATTCTGGGTAACAGAACCTGGTGAGAGCCAGTCAAGTCACCCCATCCTGGATTCCCTGGGTGTCTACTTTTCAAAAATGTATAGGTTTGCTAGGTTTCCCTAAGTGCCGGCAGAGCTAGGGTTCAAAAACTACAGCTAGGCACTTTGCAAAAAAGGGTAATTTTTCACTGTGAAAATGTGGTGCGTCCACGTTGCGTTTTGCGCTGCTTCCTGGCGCGGGCACTAGGCCTACCCACACAAGTGAGGTACCATTTTTTTGGAAGACCTTGGGGAACGCGGGGTGGGTGGAATTTTGTGGATCCACGCAGATTCCAGAACTTTCCACCACAGAAAAGTGAGGAAAATGTGTTTTTTTTGCCAATTATTTAGGTTTGCAAGGGATTCTGGGTAACAGAACCTGGTGAGAGCCAGTCAACTCACCCCATCCTGGATTCCCCTGGGTGTCTACTTTTCAAAAATGTATAGGTTTGCTAGGTTTCCCTCAGTGCCGGCAGAGCTAGGGTTCAAAAACTACAGCTAGGCACTTTGCAAAAAAAGGGTCATTTTTCACTGTGAAAATGTGGTGCGTCCACATTGCGCTTTGCGCTGCTTCCTGTCGCGGGCACTAGGCCTACCCACACAAGTGAGGTACCATTTTTTTTGGAAGACCTTGGGGAACGCGGCGTGGGTGGAATTTTGTGGATCCACGCAGATTCCAGAACTTTCCACCACAGAAAAGTGAGGAAAATGTGTTTTTTTGCCAATTTTTAAGGTTTGCAAGGGATTCTGGGTAACATAACCTGGTGAGAGCCAGTCAAGTCACCCCATCCTGGATTCCCTGGGTGTCTACTTTTCAAAAATGTATAGGTTTGCTAGGTTTCCCTCAGTGCCGGCAGAGCTAGGGTTCAAAAACTACAGCTAGGCACTTTGCAAAAAAGGGTCATTTTTCACTGTGAAAATGTGGTGCGTCCACGTTGCGCTTTGATCTGCTTCCTGTCGCGGGCACTAGGCTGACCCACACAAGTGAGGTACCATTTTTTTCGGAAGACCTTGGGGAACGCGGGGTGGGTGGAATTTTGTGGATCCACGCAGATTCCAGAACTTTCCACCACAGAAAAGTGAGGAAAATGTGTTTTTTTTGCCAATTATTTAGGTTTGCAAGGGATTCTGGGTAACAGAACCTGGTGAGAGCCAGTCAAGTCACCCCATCCTGAATTCCCTGGGTGTCTAGTTTTCAAAAATGTATAGGTTTGCTAGGTTTCCTAAGTGCCCGCAGAGCTAGGGTTCAAAAACTACAGCTAGGCACTTTGCAAAAAAAGGGTAATTTTTCATTGTGAAAATGTGGTACGTCCACGTTGCATTTTGAGCCATTTCCTGTTGTGGACACAAGGCCTACCCACACAAGTGAGGTACCATTTTTATCGGGAGACTTAGGGTAACACAGAATTGTAGAGCAACTGTTATTACCTATTGACTTTCGATGCATTTCTGCCTTCCAAATGAAAGACAATGTGTAAAAATAAGTCATTTTGAAAAATGACCTATAATTCTCATGCTAGTATGGGTACTCCCAATTTCTGGAAATGTGCAAATATCTACTGTTTCTAAAATCTACATTTTATTCCCATTTCAGAAATACATAGGTGTCTTTCATAACAATTTTTCCATGTATACATTTTCCCAAAATAATTGCTATATACCCGGTACATAATAAAAACCATTGCAAGATGCTGCTCAGTTATTGGCTCTGGGTTCGTCGGGTTCTTGGTGAACCTACAAGTCCTATATATCCCCACAACCAGAAAGGTCCAGCGGATATAACGGTATATTGCCTTCAAATAGCTGTCATAATTAGAAGAAGTTACAGGTGAAAACGTTGACACAAATGGCTGTTTTTTTCAACTAATTTTCAATTTTTCCTTTATTTAACTGTTAGTTTCTATAAGGAAAACTTTAAGGATCTACACAAATGACCCCTTGCTGAATTCAGACTTTTGTCTACTTTTCAGAAATGTATGGCTTTCCAGGATCCATTATTGGTTTCATACCCATTTCTACCATTAACTGGAAGGAGGTTGAAAGCACAAAAAATAGCAAAATAGGCTATGTCCCAGAAAAATGCCAAAACTGTGTAAAAAAGTTGGTTTTCTGACAAAAGTCTGCTTGTCCCTGAAATCTGGGAAGATGGTGATTTCAGCACCACAACCCCTTTTTGATGCCATTTGCAGGGAAAAACAAGACGCTTTCATCTGTAGCCCTTTTTCGCATTTTTCCCAAAAAAAAACAAAATGTAGCTGTATTTTGGCTAATTTCTGGGTCCCCTCCAGGGGAATCCACAAACCCTGGGTAGCTTTACAATCCCCATGATGTTAGAAAAAAAGGACGCAAATTTGGCATGGATACCTTATGTGGTCAAAAAGTTACAGGGGCCTAAGCGCGCACTACCCCAAATAGCCAAAAAAAGGCTTAGCACAGGGGGGGAAAGGCCTAGCAGCGAAGGGGTTAAACATCTGCATAAAGATCTCCCCAACTCTCTCCTTCACGGGCTGCTAATTTATAGACCACCTGATTGCTCAAACAAGTTTACTCTCAAGCTATGTAATCGTATTGCACAGAAATCATTGTAATACGCCAACTTTATACTCTCGAACTATGTAATCTTATTGCACAGAAATCATTGCAATACGCCAACTTTACGGCTTTAGGTGACCTCAATTTCCATGTAGACAATCCAGTTGCCCCCCGGCCTCTCAGCTAGTAATGTCTCTCAATGGAGCTAACCTCACACAACACGTAAATGCCCCCACACATAGAGCAGGTCATACTCATGACCTAATCTTTTCCAACATCTCCACTATAGGAGTTGAGGCCCCTCAATGTTTGGTCTGGACGGACCAATTCTTGGTCCCCTTTTCTTTCACTCTGGGGAATGTACAGCCGTGTAGAGGCATACGCTCGGTGTTAAGAAGGAACTAGAAAAAGGCTACGGCAGAAAGCTTGGGCCCTGTGCTTCTAGCTAGGGGACCACTAATAACTGGAAATCCCAATGAGGACGCTGTCACACTCAACTTAAGGATCACCTCTACCCTTGACACAGTGGCACCATTGAGATCTGTTAGGTCCTCGAGAGAGTCTCCTTCCGCCCCCTGGTTCTCGGCAGAACTTAGAGCAGAAAAGATTTGGTGTAAAAGGCTTAAGCGGCAAAGGAAGAAAGATTATAGCCCTGCGGCCAAGCATGTCTATAAGGTAGCCTTGAAGAAGCTCCGCAAATTGATGGGGGCAGCTAGAAGTGAACACTTTGTTAAGCGTATTGAAAGTGCAGAGAACTCTGGTGAGGAAATTTTCAGGATTGTCAGATTCTTTACCGGTCCATCTGCTATCGAGGGAAAGATTCTGTTCTCTCCTTCCTTATGCACGAACTTATCCAACTTCTTTAAGGAGAAAATTCAGAAAGTCTATGCCTCATTCACAGTTGGAGAGACGGCGGCGGAAGCACAGCCATCGGAAACTACTAATTCCATTGGCACCTTCTCTGAGTTTTGTCCCATAACCATGCAGGAATCACTGGTTGAAATTCTAGGATGCAAGTCTGGTTCCCCCTTGGACCCTTACCCACCCAAGCTTTTTAGGTCTTTGGCTCACTTGATCAACCCAGTATTAAACTACGTTCGGAACACGTCGCTAACTTCTAGCATCTTTCCAGATATTTGGAAACATGCATTCTTACTACCCCTTCTGGAAAAAACGAATGCTGATCCTATGGAGCTTGGCAATTATCGCCCGATCTCTCTATTGCCAGCACCTGCAAAAATGTTTGAAAAATTGGCACAACATCAACTCGCCAATTTGATTGAAGCACAGGACATCTTGCATGACACCCAGTCTGGATTCCGGTAAATACAGTACCGAGACCGCACTGGTGGAGGTGGCGTAATCGGTGAGAATGACTGTAGATGCAGGAGCATCAGCAATGCTGGTCCTTTTAGATCTGTCCTTTGCAGATGACACCCAGCTGGTGTTCTCAATCGAAGACCACTCTGAGGACTCATTTGCTAGATTCAAGTGGTTTCTGAAGGCCATAGAGTGCTGGATAAACAATAACAGACTAAAAATAAATGCGGACAAGACGGAGGTCCTGTTCTTTGGCCAGGCCTCCCCTCCATCTGCAGGGTTATGGTGGCCAGCAGAACTGGGCTCACCACCTACTCCAGCAAATACAGCGAGGAATTTGGGCATCAAATGGTATTGAGACCTATCCTTTGCAACCCAAGTTTGACACATTTCTTTGTCCTGCTTCGTAAAGTTGAGAAGCTTAAGGAAATTCCTGCATTTATTTCCGAAAGAAAGCCACAGGTTCGTAGTCCATGCTACTGTGACCTCTCAGCTGGACTATGCAAACAGTCTGTACCTAGGGCTACCTTCTTATCTGATCCACAAACTTCAGATGGTACGCAATGCTGCAGCGAGATTATTCCGACAGGTTCCGTTCCATCATCACATCTCCCCGCATATCAGGCAACTCCACTAGCTCCCAGTAGCGAAAAGGATTGAGTTCAAGTCCCTGACCTTGGCCTTTCGTGCCCTGCATGATAAAGGATCTAGATATCTCAGGCATAGGCTCTGCCTATACCAACTTGAACGCACGCTGAGATCCAATTCCCAGCACCTGCTCTGTGTACCTCGCTTTGCTAAGTCCCGAATGGGAGGAAGGTCCTTCACAGTGCGGCCTGCCAGGTAGTGGAATGCCTTACCCTCTCACATGCGTTTGGTTGAATCAGAACTTGAGTTCAGGAAGATCTTGAAGACCTGGCTCTTTAGTCAAGGATAGCTCCCTGTCAGTCCGGGTCACCACCTGACTTCCGCTCAGCGCCAGGACACCTCTGTTTGAGGTAGCTGTCGTGCTCTATATGTGTCACTATTATGATGATTATTATTATTAGTAGGCATATTATGGTGTGTGTGGGGGGTGTGTGTATGTGTGTGCATGCACACACTTGCACGCTGTTCACTGCAATTGATGCACATTCTCAGAGAGTGAGTCCCAGGAGTGACTTGCACAGGGTGGTTTACATTTACACACTATCTCACTTATGCCTGCTTACTACCTGCCTGCCCCTGTGTGCAAGGTAACCACTTAAAAAAGAACAGTAATTGGGAATGCATTAATAGAGAAGCCCCGAGGGAACAGTGTCACACCCAAGACATTGAGATAAGAAAAGCATGCCAGTAACAGATGCATTGATTGCTTCCCAGGGCACTGGGATATAAGCTGCCTCAGGGACAAAAACACCTCTCCTGGGGGTGCTGTCAAGCCTTTTCCCTCACTATATAACCTGTAGACTTCATGAGGATGAGATGGAGAGGTTTCAGGTTTGAGGTCAGAGATACAACTGTCTTCCCCTCTCTCGGGCGATGGCTCCACACTGAGGTATATTGTGCTCAAGCTCATCGGCATGAAGTGGCCTGGAGTCACCACACAAAACACGACCACTCCCGGATATGGTGAGTCTAGATTCTTCTTCCTCACTCACCTCTCAAAAGCTACTGGGTCTCATTTCAAAATGCCAAAAAAAGGTCTCAGAAGCACTCAGAAAGGAGAATGCCACATAAAGATCAATACATGAATGTTCCTCTGTCATATGTACTAATACTGTTTTTATGTATGGCTCTGGTAGGGAGCTACTAGCATGAATAACTGGATTAAAATTCTGTAGCACACTGCTATGATGTAGCAACAGTTGTTAACAACGGGAGAGGATGTAGCCTTACGGCTAGAGCAGTCGACCTCGAAGCTGCGGAACTGGATTCGAGTCTTGGCAGGGGCGCAGGGCCGGACTGGCTACCGGGCTTTCCTTAATAAACAATGCAAAACAAATGTTTAAAAAAGCACACTTTAAAGCTATTTGTTTTGCATTGTTTATTTAAAAGCGCCGGCAGCTCCCAGCAACAAAATCAGCCCCTCAGCAGTGAACCTTGACCCCACCCTGTCACCCCAGCAAAAAACGCCCGGTAGCCAGTCCGGCCCTGCAGGGACGCTCAACATCCTGTGATTCTGGGCAAATCACAATCTCCCCACGTCCAACAAAAATGAATGTGTCCTTGTATAACAAAACTGGTGCTCGTGTAAAGCGCTCTGATACCTGATATCTTCGAGTCGAGTTTGCGCTATATAAAACTCTAAAAAAAGTTTTTTTAAAAGAGCTGTTTCCCACTGTTGCTAAGTCCATGCTGCTCTGGTTGGGCTTTCTAAGAGCCTATCACAGCAGTGCTGGAAACCAGGGTACACAGCTTCTGGAGGGAGCACACAAAGAGTGGTGGGAGGGGTGGCAGGAGGCCAAGTATTTTTGGTTCCATTTTAGACGTGGAACACAGGTCATGTTATGTATGGCTTCGCTCTTGTTGTCTATTTTGATGTCATTCAGAACCCCTCAGTGAAAAACATCTCTGTAATACACTGTTACCCATCTATAATTATATATATTATAGACTGTTGTTAATGTTCCATGGTTTAGGCATGCTCTCTCTTCTTTTTCAAATATAAATTTTGGAGCTGCTGTCAGGTATGTGCTTTGAAAATGTTACAATAGTTAATAAACTATATTAAAAAGTGTAATTTGTTGGAAAGTACGTGTTTATAAGAAACAGCGCCCATAACCCCTGATCCATATTAAAAAATGACTGGTGCAGTAATTCGGTACTCAGTAAATAGCAACTCTGACCAAAGCAGTGGCGGCTGCTACCTGGAAGCAGCAGTGTGACGGGAGAACACGGTATGTGCGCATGACTGGTTCAGGCCGCCGGAGAGGGCTGGCCAAGCACTCATGCTCACATAGGGAGTGCAAACCACTCCTTCCCACGGGCTGAGAGCAGCCCCGCGCCACAAATATGCCGCAACGGGGAAAACTAAAATGAAAATAACCTTGAGTTATTATCATTTTATGTTTCCTTTTTTTACACTGTAAGAAGCAGTGGGGCGGCGCTCCTCCGCCTTAGTTGTATTTATTGTGTGCGTTATTCTGTTCCTATTTTACTTTACAATTTTTCTGCTTGCAAGATAGTCTGTGGTATTGAAGTTTGTGCACCAAAGTAATACAGTTTTACACTCTTCCCAATGATTGTATTCCATTCACATTTGATTAGATATTTCCAGGGGAAATACGAATGTGTGGTCAACTGCACATAACCTGTCATGTCAAATCTGGTGCAAACTCCAGTTTGTGCCATAGCAGACATTCAGAAGGAAGAATTAAAGACAATTTAGCAAAAGCTAACAGCAGCAAATAAAAACAGTTGCAGTACCACAATGTTAATAAATAAACTGCACAAGAGAAAGGCTCAAAGAACAATTTGGTTTTTACTGCAGTTATGAATCTGTACATTGTTGTAGCTCTATGATACTAGATCTAATGTGCCTCATTAAATATTTTTCAGAATAGAGTGGGGTGTTTACCACATGTGATAGTATCATTACACCACATTGCATAATTGTGCTGCTACTTGTGGTAAAATTATAGCATGGAAACAACGCAAACAACCAAAAGGCGAGCAGCTGTTGTTTGCAGCACTTGTGTTTTTCGCCCTTCTTTTAAGCACAAAATTAATTTTAGCACCACAAATAAAATGTAGCTCTAATCGCCGGATTTTCATTCTAAGGGGCGTATTTATGAGACACTTGCGCCGCCGGAGCATCACTTTTAGTGATGCTCCTGCGACGCTAACTACAAAATCATATCTATGAGGTCATGCAAAGTCACTTTGCGTGGCTTTGAATGGCCTCATAGATATGGAGTAAAGCAAAGCAGCGCAAATCGCTGTGCTGCCTTACACTGCACTCGGAAGGCGTTCCATGGGCGTTGCGGTGGGCGTTCCCATGCAACACCCATGGATTGTGACGCTTCCACAGATTTTCAAGACCATATAAACCTGGGGAAACGCCAAAACTTTACACCTCTCAAGGTGCGGCGTAATGAGGTGTAGCACACATAGAACGAGGAAAACACCTCTCAGGATTGTTTTTGTGCAGGGAAGTGCTCCTTCCTGCCCAAAAACAATCTTGCCGACAACACAGGCACCCGTGCACCGTAGTGAAAGGGTGCCTGCATTGCCACTAGGCTGCTGAAACTGCACCAGTGCTTGGGGAAAGGACAGGAAAGCACCGTATTAGATATATATGATGCATTCCTGCCCTTTCACTTTGATGAAGGGTAGCGCAGCAAGGTGACTTGCTGCCCTGCCCTACTTCAAAGCCCCATAAATTAGGCCCTAAGCAATTATGTGTTTTTTTGCATAATTTTCCTGCAATTTTACACAATCATGCAAAAACAATTTACACAAATTCCAACTCAACATTTATAAATTATACCACTGCAACATTTTGAATAATGTACTCTCTGCAGTTCCAGAAGCGCTCAAACATCGCTTGAGAATTCACTTCAGAATTATTGGCAATAGTCAAACACCTCTGCTGTATTTTACTTTCATAATCTAGTATGACTGAGTATTCCTATAAGGCGGAAAATGGGGGCAATACATTTTCGCCATTTTTGTTGCTTTCATAACAAGAAACACAGCAACCAACTTTTCCTGTCAGATGATATTAAATATATATTAGGCACCAGATTAAAATGGAGTCAAATGTGTGCCATAATAAGTTGAATATTCAATGAGGGATGACGCAATGGATCATACCATTAAATGTGTGGACTGGCTCAAAGTTGTGCATTTGTTTTTTAAAATCTTTCACTATCCAAGGCCCACACACTTATCTTGGAAAAATCCCTGACATAGCCCCTCATTACAAGCTAGATGGAATAGGATGATAGCTTTACCATACATGGTAAATACCATTATCCTTGGGTGAGGTTTACAAAGGCAAACCTTAAGTGAAGATTTATGTACAGATCCAAGTAGCTCTCAGAGTGTCTCGGTATTACAACCCAAAACAACGTGTGGCCACTGCAGGAGAAACATTTGCTCTTGGATGTGTATATAAATCTTCGTTTACGGTTGCTATGTATTTATTGGTATAGTATATTATGGCAATCTGTTGTCCATGATCTCTTGAGACATTGTGTTTGTCCATGATCCTTCTGGACAGGTTACTACCGTTTTGTCTTGAGGAACACCCCATTGGAATTACTGTAGGGGGTCGAACCGTCAACATGCCAGTCTTAACCATTTTTGCATATGATGCCGGATGTTGGAGCATCCTGAAATATTAATTTGCATAGATTCCAATTAGAATTTGTGTTCTGATGGTTAAGGCATTTGCACACTGTATAGTCTTTGTTTTGGCAAATCACTTCTTCTGCACTTGCACAGCACGGTTACCAGTAGCACCTATTTGTTCTTGGAATTCGCATTACAGTGTATATACATATATTACATATCAAAAAGATTACATTGATAATATCATGAATTAGTGTCACATTGATTGTGGAAGCAGAGCTAAGGAGTAAGGTAAGCCCTTTGGAATAATGGAACGTTTCTTTTGAATGAGTCTGTATTAAACAGTGTTTTGTATATATAACTAGGTTTACTGACATATTTGAAGTTAGCAATAATATCATAAAATATGCACCAACATATGAAAAAAAAGTGCTAATGGTAAATGAGGTCATACGCACAACATGATTTTTATGCATAAAAATGGCAGACATGCGCACACCAAGTTTGTCTATGATGCAGCCCCAGATGTTCACGCACGCTAACGCTTCAATTCCCTATTCCATGTTTTTTGCGCTGAGGTTTTTTGCTCTGCAACATACTGCAGGTTTGAAAATCCCACGGTGTTTTTCTAAATATTCTCATTGTTATGTCAAAATGGGGGTAGTCTCTATTTTTTAATAGGAATTAAGCAGTGTTGATCATTTTTGAGCACTACATGTGTATGCATTTTTGTGACAGCACAGGGCAAAGTGTACGTACAGCTTGGTCATAAAATGTGTCACAGATTGTGCACCAACTTTTTGCACCCAGTCTTTAATTTTATGATGCAGCATAATCTAATCTCCAGTTGTAGAGGGTCGCAGAACAACTTGCCTAATGGACAATAATCAGGGAGGTTCCTATTTGTGAACCCTTTGGATGGCTTCGAACAGAGGGATATTGGAATGCACTGAACAGCAGACCACAATCCCTGTGTTTGCATTTCCATACGGGAAACCTTTTATTACAGCAGTCCTTGTTCCTTAAAGGCATCAATGTAAGATGCTAAATTCCCCTCAGAAAGACATGAAGGGAGCAGGCAGCTGGACCACTGCCTGCTCCTTTGTGAGGTGCCGGATATATTTCCCAAAGGGGGACAGCTTCCACTTTGCAAATCTGTCATCACCTACTTTAGTGAAAAGGTAACATGTCAGTCTTTTATGACTGCAATGATGGGTGCAAACCATTGGTACATCTAAGTGCTAATTGCAAATACGAAGGCACGCCCCTTAACTCTTGTCCTATTTGTGATCCAGAATGAGCCGCTAACCCCATTTTGTGATTCAGAAAGGCTTTACTAAACCACCAAATGGGTTTAATTTGTGTCAAAACACGGTTTTGCAGTCACAAGCTCAGCGACCACAAAAAGGGTTTCATAGACCTGGCCCTCTGTCCCGAAATGGAAGCATGTTTGGTGTCCACCTTAAATAAAAGGAGTGCACATTGACTAAGGCTCTAATTTAATCTCAATTGGTTTTCAGCATCGATTTGCATCATGTAACTTTTCAAGATGGATTGGTCCAGGTGCCCCCTGGATACTGCACAGACTAGCACCATCCTCATTGTGCAAACATGTTCCTGATATGGCTGTGCTCTGAGCTGTGTGAGCCGTTCCTTGCATTAACAGACCGCAGTGGGAGAGAGGTCCCACAGAGGCTCAGTAATATATCTGGCTTGGAATCATTCAAACATTTTTTAATGTAAGGAGAAATGTTATCGGTACTTTCAGGACGCTAAACGACAGATATTTTCTGGTTTAATATGATCAACCAGATTTTTGGTTCTCTAGATTTACTAAATAACCTTTTGTTGGCTCTCTATTTTCCTTATTTTGTGATGATGGTTTAACATTTGCAGTCCCCTCTGGCTCAGACGTTTCTGACTAGTCAATACAACTGACTGTACTTCAGGCAGAGGGCTGTCCCTAGGTGGGTCATCACTGTGCTTGACTACGAACATCCCAGTGTTCCTGAAGCAGGTTAAACCGGGGCGGAACACCAGCCCCAATTTTATCTCCCAGAAATTCCAGCTGTCAAGCCTCCTCCCTGGTACTGGCTACTGGCGTAGCAAGGGGTGGGCGGAGGGGGCGGTGCGCCCCGGGCGGCACGAGTTTTAGGGGCGGCGGCAAAAATCATCGCCACCAATCCCTCCCCCCCTCAGCACGGCGGCAAAAGACAGGGACCGCCACGGGCGGCAGAGTGCCTAGCTACGCCACTGGTACTGGCCAAACATTTGCTTTGGCGAACTTATTGTCCCCTTTCCCTCCCTTGCCATCCCAGTACCCCTCCCTTCACGCCTACCGCTGCGGGGAAGCCACTGCTCCTTTTTTCCACCTGCTCAGAACAGGTGTTAAATGGGAGTGTTAAGCCCTTGGATTAGGAACTAATGTGTGGAATTCTGCACAGTAATTCTGAGTCAGTGGTTATTCCCCATTGCGATGGGCTCTAACTCATAATAAGCGGAGTTCCACGTGGAGATACTGACCACTCACGAGAAATCAAGTCACTGAGAATTTCCACATGGAATTATGTCTAACTGGTGATAAGTGCCTGTGGGCCAGATGTAGGACCCACCATTTTGCGGCTCGCAAATTGCGTCGCGTTTGCGACTCGCAAATTGGGATGTATAACAGTGTCTCAGACACCGTTTGCGATTCCTAATGGGGTCGCATTTACATGCCTCATGAATATTAATGAGGCAGGCGTAATTTGCAACCCCATTAGGAATGGCTAGCACTCCCAGGGATGGTGGCCTGCTCGGGTCAGCAGACCACCATGTCTGGGACTGCTTTTAAATAAAGCAGTTGTTTTTTTTAAATGCAGCTCGTTTTCCTTAAAGGAAAATGGGATGCATTGAAAAAAGAAAAATGAAACTTTTCAGTTTCATTTTTTTTTAGGGCAGGCTGTGGTCCCAGACCACTGCCTGCTCTCAAAAATATTTTCTCACATATTTACAAAGGCAAATGCGGTCGCAAAACAATTGTACATGGCATGGTGACTTGCTATTAGGAAGGGAGTCGCAAATGCTATTTTGCGAGTCAGTGACTCGCAAAATAGCATTTGTACATGCCATTACCCTTTTTTGCGGTCGCAAACAGGAGGATGTCCCATTTGGGGCCGCAAAAAAGGGTCGTACATCTGGCCCAGAATCTATTAAATATATAGAAAAATTGACAATTTTGAAAGTTGCCGCCCAAGCAATATTGCAGCTAGGATGTAGGAGCATATCTCTGCTGCTCTGGCATCCCTTCACTTCCTCTCAGTACACCAGTGAGTACTTGTCAAGTCCCTCATTATTATCTTAGAAGCAGATCATGATTCATGGGATCCACATATCTCCAGTGCTTAATTTGAGCCGGTGGTTTCCGGTGCTGGGCACAGGCACTTAATTGTCATCACCATACTTATGACACTCTGCCACATGGTGGTGCTGCTCATCTAATTTAGAGAGGAGCAGAACAACGGTTGTTTATGAATGCAATATACATAAAAAGTTACTAATACCTGCCTCCCCAGCCATTCCTTTAGCTTTAGGGACCGGGAATAATCTTAACTGTCGCACTTGCAGGTGAGAGACATGGTAAGTAGTTATTTTACTACCGCCATTGGCAGCGATGTCAGGGGCAATGGGTAATGCAATCTTCAATGGCCTCCTTGTCAGGGTCCTGGCACTTATTATTTTACAAATTAAGCACTGCATATCTCAGAGAATTGAACAAGACAGGCAACAGCGCACACCACCTAGGCCACAGGGAATATCAAGAACCCCTTGCTAAAAGACTTCCAGGTAGCCAAGCAATATGGAGCCATGAAAAAGCACAAGGCAAACAGCCAAAGTGTGAAAGACATTGGCTGAGTTCATTTTCTCAAGAGAAATTGCAATTTATACATTATGACCTTATGGATTTCCATTAAAATGCTAAAAGCGCAACAAAGGATGTCTGTACAGAACAAAAACAAGTGATCTCTAGTACTGTACTCAATAACAGACGAGTAATGTAATCTAAATATAAATGGTCCTCCAATTTCGATTGGGATTAGTTAACTTAACGACGGTGATTCGTCAGAATCCCTTTTAAAGCAGTTTTCCACTTAATACTTGTTCAGCTTTTAAAGATGCCAACACGATTCTTGAGCCAGATTTAGACAGAAATATTGATATAATCATTTTTAACAGTAACATTACTGAACTTCCTTTCATTTAATAAATGCTTTTAGATACCCCATCTGGATAGGCATTTTGAATAAGTAATAGCACCATCCTCAGAAAACAGGTGTTTTTGCTACAATCTGATCATGTGTAAATGGCCTCATGTGATTTTGAAATCTGAGTTGGCATTCTGAAATTCTGCACAATGTAAGACAGACAAGGTAAAATCTATTAGTTGTGGATGAGAAGATGATGAGTGTTGTACCTGGCCATTCCTGCAGGGTCACCCCCAGACTTTCTGCCTTCACCCCTTCTGTTTTGCTGAATATCCTTTTTATTGGCTTTTGGACTCTGTGCACTTTACCACTGCTAACCAGTGCTACATTGCGGGTGCCCTCTCCCTAAAGCATGGTACAATTGGCCTACACCTAATGGGTACATTTAGTTCTCATATTGAATTGTAAGTCCCTAGTGAGTGGTACTACATGGACCCAGGGCCTGTATATTAAATGCTACTAGTGGGGACTCCATATGTAGTGCTGTATAACAAAGGAGGTTACCACTTTCTCATTGTCAAAGATGTTTTTGGAAAAGTGCTATTTGAATGTGATATGATTTTTTTTTTTTTGTGGACACACAACTATATATCTGCTGTTGTTTTGTGATTGTTGCTAAATATTTTGAGAAATGTTATCTAAATGCGATATGACAGTTCATGTATTAAAAGGGAAACTGTGATTTTTTTTTATAGACTATTGTGAGATGTGTTGAATATTACTATTGCTGTGGAATTTTTTAATTGTTCCTTAGTAATTAAAAAAAAAAAGATTTCTGAAGCAATTGAGTTGTGGCATGGTGAAAAAGGTCTGCATGTCTAGTTTGGAATATGTATTATTCTATGGTGAATGGGGGTATCTGTTCGGTATCATTATTTAAGTACCCCCACCCTCATTTTCCTTAACGGGTCTAGGATCATATTAGAATACTTTTAGGAAGTTGGCATTTTCCTCCCCAAACCATCTGTGCCTTTCGGTGAGTGTCCAGGGTCATATGACTCTACTGTTGTGGGTTGTGTATTGCTTCCAGACAGTGAGACAAAGGAAGCCTAACTGTGAAGGGAGGGATCTTCCTGATAGGATGTCTGGGGAGGAGCTGTCCCCTGCCCTTATTACACTTCAAAGGACTGCCTGCAGCACAAACAAAGGAACCTGGCACAAGGTCTGCTCTTGCCTCTGTCACCCTAGATAGTTTGGAGCCAGGACCAGGAATGGGGAGGGACCATCCAGAGGTAGGTTTTTGGGGGTAGGTCAGGAAATTCCCTCACACAAAGGTTGGCACCAGGTATAAATATGGGACCTTCAGACCCTACCATCAGAATACTCCAAATGGACCTGTGGAAGATTCAGAAGAAGTGCTGCCCTGCAGCTGAACGGATGCCTTGCTGACTGAAGAAGGGAGATTGGACCTGCATGACTTGATCCTAGGCTAAACAGAGTTACTACAGTGGTCAGTTGGTTGATGTTCTGTGTGAGCTAAGGGGGACAGAACAACCTTCAAGAGGCCTCCCTGCAACTGCACAGCCGACCAGCATCAAGGGGACACTCCTGGACCTGCCTGAGCCCTACTGCTGGCCTCTGATGGAGTGGGTCCTGATCCCCAAGAAGTGCCATTAGGTCCTGTACCCTTGGCTGCCATCGGTGAGAATTCCTCCTCAAAAAAGGTGCACAATCCTGAATGTTTGGGCTCCTTGTGACCTTGAAATAACCTCTTTCTGCCAGAAATCGACCACCCGCAATCTCCGCTAACATGAAGCTCCAGTCGAACCTGCTCTTTGCGCCATCCATGTCGACCGGAAATGCTCAAGCAGTGCTTAATGTGGGTAGTCACCGCCCATGACAATCAACAAACGTAAAGCTCCATCAATGACTGGCCCTTCATTCTACAGCAATGACTGTTCACAGCGTTTGACCTACTCTTCACGCCGAAAGCCTCCTCCTAGCGGGCCCTGCCAATGCAAAAGGCACACTTCGCTTCAGACTTGAGAAGGTATCTCTTCAGCGACCAATGTTGACGATCCACCACTGCGGGGCTCCAGTGGAACTTGCAACGAGCAATAACGTGAGACTTGCAGTTCGCACCAGCAGTGACCGTCTGCGATGATCAACCAGGGCAAAGCTCTACAATGACTGGCTCTTCGTGCTACAGCAATGACCTTCTGCGATGCTCAGCCTGCTCTTCACGCTGAAAGCCTCCTCCATGCGGGCCTCGCCAATGAATGAATGAATGGTGCACTTTGCGCCGGACTTGAGAAGGTAACTCTTCAGCTGGACTAACCTGGTCCCTGTATCCGACCCCAGCTCCATTGCAGTTGGCTTGAACTTGTGAATTCCCCCGGTCAGATAATTGTGATTGGTGCTTCTTGGTGCTAATGTTTCCTCAAAACTTAAAAAATGTAATATCCAGTTCTACTAACTGGATTTTTGTTGTTCTGATATAATTTTATTTATTCAAAGTTACCCTATTTGTCTAAATTGGTTTGGGATTTTTCTTGTGTTGTGTGCTGCATAAGTACTTTACACATTGCCTCTAAGTTAAGCCTGACTGCTTAGTGCCAAGTTACCAGAAGGTTAAGCACAGGTTGATTTAGTCACTTTTGTGATTCAACTT
This sequence comes from Calotriton arnoldi, assembly GCA_963921515.1. NCBI lineage: Eukaryota > Metazoa > Chordata > Amphibia > Caudata > Salamandridae > Calotriton > Calotriton arnoldi. Next base: position 229,367 of record CAWUFW010003396.1, read on the forward strand.
GAGAAGGATTATGTTTTGTTATTTGAGGAGGGCTCCCACCCCCTCAATAATAATCCAATTTATTACAGCTGTGGTATATAGTGGCTTGAGGAGCAAAGGTATGTTTTCATTCGCAAAGTCTGCGACTCACATGAATTACAGGGTTAACAACCTCTGCACTATTTACAAACGCCTTTTTATGAAACTGAAAAGTCTTTCCAAATCATAAAAGAGGTTATGCAGCCCGTTCCAGACTGAAAATTGGAGGAGGTCAAAAAGGGAGTCCCTCTCCTATCTCCAATTCAGAAAGAAATATGTTAATTGATTGAGGTCGTAAATCATTGCTGAAATACCATCAGGTCATAGTGGGAGAATCTAATTCGGAAAGGGGAAAAAGGGGGTGCAGGAAGTGGGCCTGCCTGCTCTCGTTGATATCTTCCCAAACTGGAAAAATGTTCATGTTAAAAAGCAGAAGCAATCCCTTTAAAGGACACAGCCTGCTTTTTTTAAAGTATTTCTCAGTTAAGAACGCAAATGCGGGGATCAGAGCATGTCCCTTGCAGGCCTCCACCTTCATTTGCAGCCCATAACAGGAGCTTGAAAAATAGGTCCCGACTAATTAATATTTATTAAGCAGCGCTTTTTGTGACTCCTTGTGACTTATTAGGACATAGGCTGCATTGTAAATTGATTTTTTTTTTTTTTAAAACACTTACCTTTTCACGGCCGCCGGCTCTCCTCAGCTTTGGTCCATTCTCACGGCCGCCTTCTCCTCCGCTTCGGTCCCGGAATCACATTGCTCCCTAAGCCAATCACAACACTGAAATGTAGAGCTGTGATTGGTCTGAGCTCTGTGGTTCGGCACTCAGACGGGGACTGGGAGCCTGTGCATGTTCCCCACCAGTGTGTGTATTACTGTCTGGTGGGGAACAAGCAAAGTGTGCATGACTGTTTGGCCAGTCAAAGACGGCCGGCCAAACTGACATGCGCACTTAGAGTGTGCCAACACTCATGCCCCTGACACCCCAGTCCTGCCCCAAAGACAGCCCAATAGCGAAAAGTAAAAGGATCATAACGAGGTTATTATAATTTTATTTTTCCTGCTCTGAGAGCAGTGGGGCAATGCTCCTTCGCCTTAGCAGAGGAGCCTCCCTTGCACAGGAGTATATCTTGTGCTGGCACAGTTACAGGAGGAGCGCCTTTAGTTGCATGGAGCAGTGGTCTGATGAACAGGAGGACACACTTTGGCTGTTCTTCTGAGCCTTATTACAGAAACAGGTGCAGAAGCAAAAGAGGCATTCAATAGGCACACTGACTGTGGTAATGTGGAGGTGGCAAAAAATCAATGTGTTTCTGTAAGGATTTGGGTGTATTATATGTAATTGCTGTACGGCATTATAGTGGAATACGCTCACAAAAACTGTCTTAGGCCCAGTCAGGCCTGACTTTACAACCTTAAGCTCAACCCTGGGTAGGTATGGCTTCGAGCAGCAAGGCTTGAACAAAGGAACAAGTGTAAAGCATTTAACAGTACCAAACAACAAAATAAGAACATCACGCAACACAAAAGAAACATGACACCATTTTATAATAATAGATTATATTTTTACAAATGTTTAGAGTCCAAGACAAGCAAAATCCACCAAAGGGTTGCAGAGATACAGATTTTTAAAGAAAACTTAATTTTTAAGCCTATCGCAAACAAGCAATGGTAACTGTAAAGTTTCTAAACTTTTGTAAGTTTGGGATAGATTTGGACAGTTTCCTGGCCACCAGAGCATTTTCCAGTCCAGTTTTAAACTTTGCAGCACGACCGCCATACACTTCAATGGACTTGTCCTGATGCTAAAGATGCAGGAGATGAAGACGGGGCAGCCTTTACAGTTATTTCATGATCCACTGGTCCGGTGGGGGTGCTTTGGCTACAGAGGTTGGGGTTACTCGAAGTCCTATTTGAGACAGTAGAAGGCCAGCAGTGGCTGGGCTACCAGCCTGTGTCCACAGCAGTCCCAGCGATATCCTTTTGTGGGGGCTAGTGTCCCTCTTGGGCAACCAATCTGGACTCAGACACCACTCCCGGGTCCAGCTGAGTTGGGTGCAACTTTTGGCCTTTGAGAATTGGTCTCTTCAGGTGCCTAGTGGCAGTTAGTAGAGATTATTCCGTAGTAGCTACCAACTTGCCGATGTGAGCTACTCCAGTTGTGCTGACCCTGGTGCGGGTTCCAGGAGGTCAGTCCACTGTTCCTTTGAGTCACTCCTTTGGTCTGGGGAATTACTTTTCTCTGAGCCAGGAGTCACAGACACAGTCCTCTCTTAGCTAGCACAAGGTGCAGCAGGAGTACAGCAGATGATGCAGCCTCTCTGCATGTGTTCTAAGGGTGTCAGGGGTGCCATATTTATTCTCATAAAGTGCACTGGGGGCATGATGAGGTGACTAGTCAATGGGCAACCAGATCCCCTCCCTCTTGGTGACAACTTTCCGGCTATGACTGGCATCTAGCAATACCAAAGTAAACTACTCTGCCCACTCTCGAGATGTCTGGACCCTTCCTCGGATGTTAGGAGCTTGGTAGCCCACCCTAGATGAGTGGCTACCTGTGGGCTACATGCCCACGAGAAAACCAGGTTGGGCACTGGTCTCCCCCCTCTGCCCCTGTATCGAGCCCATCTATCTGAACAAAGGACAGCCCCTCAGGAGTGTGAACACCATTTGCCCATCAAAGGCAGATTTGCCTTTGAAGGCCGCCTCCTGGGCTAACACCCTGAGTGGCAACCTGTGAAGGGGAGGTAACACCTCGCCCTATAGCAGGCTGCTATAGTTCCTAAGCCTGGGACTCATTCACACTTCTCTCCAGGCTGGCAGAAAGCTGTCTGGTGGCCAGGCCACTGGATAAACTGGGTCACAGAGTGGCAATTTTCTAAAAGTTGCACTTCCTTAATAGTGGCATTAAATTTGACTTGGGCATCAAGTCAGGTTTAATGCCACGATTAATTTGATACCTTACAGTACCTAGCTAGGTAGTCCCATTCAAACATTAGCCGGGCTGAGGTATTGCTGTTAAGACATATATAAAAATACATGTCCTACTTAATAATATACAACTCCCTGCCTTAGGTCTCAATAGGCCTGGCTTAGGGGAGACTTACATATATTGCTAATAGAAGTGGGGGCTTTGCTATTGGTTTAAATGGCAACGTTAACACTGTTATTCCAGTCTGTAGTGGCAGGCTGGGAGCCATTTTGTATCTTGTCACACGCAGGGTGGCACAATCAGTGCTGTAGTCCTGGGAGGACATTCTGCCTTACATGCCCTGGGTATCTGGTTACCATATACTAGGGACTTATAAGTAAGGCATTCCTTGCCAATTGGGGTAGCCAATTCGATATGCACTTTGTAAAGGGTAAGAACACCGAAGTCCGGTTATCAGGCCACAATGCACTCTCAGAGTAATAAAAACAGCCGCTAGTAGTGCAAATGGTGGCAAAAAATGAGGGGAAACCTGCAAAAACTTATTTCCTTACAGTCCCCGCAAGGGCAGCCCTTGGAACAGCAAAGGGGGCCCGTTGGATGTCCCAGAGATACCACTACAGGCAGGGGTAGTCACTGACTTTTCCTTCCTCCAGGGCGATCTCTGTCACTTTCAAGCGCATGCTTGGTGTCAGCCTGCACATTGAAAGTCATACCAGCTAATTCAAACTGCCAGTCTGCCTTTCACGCGAGTGTTGGCATCTGTGCTGAGGACTATGCATTTACTGTAGTATGGTGTTTTATTTCATTCTTCACTGGGCAAACTTAGTTAAAGGTATGCAGCAGTGTACAATATGTATAGGGGTGCATGTGTAAACTGGACAGCTGTTTTTAGAACATGTTTACGTTTTATCCAAACTTTTATGAGAAATAAGAGTCAATCCCATATTATTTCAACTGCAAACTGCTGAAATCCAAAATATTTACAGAAGTAAATACATAGACAGGAATGGATACTGTGTAAAGACTTGAACAGGGGGACTGTGACAAACAACCAAAAGCAAAAAATAAATGATGAGCACACTGAGCTTTTTGGATCAAGACTGAAGAATAAGGCACTCATCATGAGTGAGCTATAAAGTGTAATGGACCCCATAGTAGTGGTTACTGGACCAAAAAGAATTACAAGTTTTGGTTTTTCACACAGACATATCTGTTGCTTGTTACAGAGGAAATAGCAATGTGAAAGACCAGAGGAACCAAGAGGGAGTCAACACAAAAACACATGCTTCCATATGCATTTCCCTCAAAATGTATAATTCTTATATTACCCCTTCCCCCCAAAACATTATTCGGACCACTGGGGTGTAGGAGTTTTTGGTGATAGGGTAAATCTGAGGAGCATCCTTCAATTGTTGCTTCTGGCTTCTTTTCTTTCCTCTGAATTGTCTCGCTTCAGTGGTGGCTTATGCTGGCAGTTATGGTTGTTTTTATTTGCCTCTCTAGTCTTAATGATTGTTCTCATATGTTATGTTATGTTATGTTAGTGCATTTGTAGATCATGGCTTATCACCCGTGAGGGTATCCAGGTGTAAGCAGGTGAAAACTGAGTCTAGCAGTGGTCGGTGGAGGCACTAGAGTGCTAGTTGATGAGCCAGGTCTTCATCTTCTTTTCGAATTCCAACAGCGACATGGGGGGGTCCTGATGTGGAGAAGGAGGTTATTCCAGAACTTCACTGTGAGGTGGAAGAAAGATCGGCCTCCGACTCCACTACTGCCATGCTGGGTACTTGGGCGAGAGAAAGAAAGAAAAAGCGAAGGTGTCTGGTGGGTTGATGGAAGTGGAGGCGGTGGTTGAGGTAGGAGGATTCGGTGTAGTTCAGAGCCTTGAATGTGTGCATGAGGAGCTTGAAATGGCAATATTTTTGGACTGGGAGCCAGCGCAGTTGCCTTAGGTGGGGAGTGATGTGGGCATCTGGGTACGTCGACGGAGTTCCAGGATGAGTCTAGCGTTAGAGTTCTGGATGGTCTGGAGTCGTTGGAAGAGGTGGGCTGGTATTCCTGTATAGAGTATGTTGCCATAGTTCAGTAACCCTTGTGAGAAGAAGCTGGGTGATGGTGCGCCTTGAGTCCTAGGTGAGCCACTTGAAGATCGTGCATAGCATGTGCAGGATGAAGAAGCAAGAGGATGCAACGGTGTTGACTTGTAAGGCCATGATAAGTTTGCAGTCAAGGATAATTCCAAGGTTTCTGGGCGCACTCAGTTGGGGTAGGAGTGGGGGCGAGCTCTGAGGGTGACCAGAAGGAGTCCCAGGGGAGTTTCTGTGTCCGAAGATCAGCTCTTCCATCTTGTCATCAGCACTTCTGTCTTGCCTTTATTATTCGAGTATAGGAATTCTTTCATATTCTGACTAAACAATGTCTAAGGCACGTATTTGTGCCAGAAGGGAAGAAAAATGCTCTTTGAGGAATGCTATATTCAGTTGTGGCAATTAAAATTTCAAAATGGAAGTGACATAAAGGGCAGCAGTAAACGTTAGTGCAGAGGTGGCTGGAGAAGTCTGAGTGTGGTGTTGCATAAACACCCAGTACAAAAGTGTACAGTGAGAGACACAAGCGAGTCATAATTGCACAAGGGTGTGGGAGAGGGAATGTATAATTCCTCAAATATTAAGAATAATTTACAGCTCCTAAATTTGCAGAGTGGTCATTTTATAGTCCAACACCTTCATTGTATGCCAAGCAAGCATGTCCCATACCAGGGGTGTTCAGGAATTACCCTGACACAGAAAACATTGGAAAACTGTCAGCCACTATGCTACAGGAAGTATTTTGCCTGGAGTGTGAACCATTGTGGCATAGGTCATGATGCCCACAATATAAAAAGTATCACCAGCCTTATGTGATGGTCAGCATTGCATCCGGTGTTGACACCAAAGTGTCCTGGATGTCCACAATAGACCAGCAATTACCACCATTATACCGGGACAAGCATTATTCCAGGGGTGGGTGTATTGTTTGTCTTAGTATTAGTATCCCCTAATATGCAAGATTTATCACAATTATTCCATGGTCAACATTATACCAATAGGGGTTACAATCATGATTAAGATCCCACCAATATACTAAGATTTTGCACCATCATGTAGGGGCACCTTTCTGTCAGGGGTGGGCACTATTATGGCACATGCCTTCAATGCCCACATTATGCCAGGAATTATCAACATTATGCCGTTGCTAGTATTGCATCAGGGGGGGCACTAAAGTGTGATGATCCTTACACTATGTGATAAATCACAATTGTTATGTCAAGGGTGTGTGTCACTGATTGTCACCATTATATCAGAGATGCACCTCATCATGCTAGAGATGATCCTTTAGTAGCTAGCACCTGGAATGAGATGCTAATGTTCACTGATACATGATGTTGTCATGTGGAGGGGTTCACCTACACATGCTTTACCTGACACAAACACATGCTTAATCACTCTTAGCCATAAGCATTTGGGTGCAGAATGAGTGGGGCAACTAGAAAGTCTGACTAGCTCAATAAGGTTTGAGGGATTCTCCTCCAAAGACAAATTTGAAGAAGTAGTGCAAAAAGAAGCATTTGCAATACTTTTTCCCATAGACATTGAGTAACACAAACATATATATATAATAATGAAATACAGTTCCCAGATTTCTTATTGAAATCTGTTGACAATAACAGAGATCCTGCATAAAACAATAGTGCAGACCCACCTCCCCATTATAGGAGATTCTTCATTAACTGATCCTCTTAATATGGTTTTAGTATAAATCCACCAAACCATCTGATATCAAAAATCCTAAATAAAACACATTCTAACATTGGGATCTGTGGAGTATGTCTTACAACATGAACATTTTAAGCACTGTGCTAGCAGAAGGATAGCTTCTAGGTCAAAGTATGTTAAATTACTCTGCACGCCATCCCAGAGATGTCTATTCTATATTATGGTCATGTCTCTTCAGAAGTCTGAAGGCCAGTTAACAGGAAAGCTCAATTTTACTAGGGTGAGACTGTGTAAGTATGTTTATTATGGCCCTTACTTGTCATATGCAAACATGCTCACTGTGATGATACAAACACTCATGCACAATGAATGTTAGATTTAGATTAGCGTTTTGATAGGGAAACTAGACTCAATGAACATGATGTAGGCTGACCTACCTCAGGAAGTGACGTCTTGCAAATCATGTGGAATTGCCTATGTCTGGAGGATCCACCACTTACATATCAAGTTGAGTGGCCTCAGTCTAAAAGTGGACCAACTTGCACATGCATGCATGCTCTGACTGCTGTTTGTGGCAGTCTAGTCCAGAGGAAATCTGAAAACTCAAGAGTCTGAAAGTGAGTGTACGTGCACCTGAGATGGAGCACATGTGACTGAGACGTGATTCCACTTGCATATCAAGTGCAAGCATGCTCAGGCTACTGAATGTAGCAGTCCATATGAACAAGAACTCAGTCTTTTTGATTATTTCTGTACTGAACTGTCAAGCTCAGTACTGTAGTTTGAAAATGCTATGCATCTACATGATGCAGACTTGTACGCTTCAATGTGCTGGACTGTCAGACCCAAACGTTTGAGCATGCACACACATGACATGGATGGGGTGTCACTTCTAAAGCCATGCAAGTCCACATCATTCTATTGCTGGCAATACATTATCCAGTAAATGTAATGAGAATGTGGTATGTGACTGGGATCAGTTGCAACATGTGAGGGGATGCAGTTGCATCCATAATCAGTCTCTGCCAGCACACATAGAAAGAGGAAAATGCCTCTACGGAATGTTTTTGTGCAGAAAGGTGTCCCTTCCTGCACAAAAACAAAAACTTCTGCCTGTAAAGCAGACACCCTTGCACCAAGGGTGCCTGCATTGGCACTAGGCAGCAGGTAGATATGGTGCATTCCTGCTGTCTCCCTGTCACACAGCATAGCACAACAAATTGTCTTGCTGTGTTGCGCTGAGTGACATTTTGATGAATCTGGCCCACTGTAGTAGGCAGCATGCTTTTTCCTGCATGTAATGACTGTCTCTGAGAGTCACCCTGCACTTTTCACCCGCAGACCCCTACCCTCAAAGATGCACTATGAAAGTCCCCAGTTGTCCATTTCCTTTCGTTTGACTTGTTACCTGCACATGGTTCAGGCTGCAGGGGTGCAGCAGGAAATTCCTGAATTAAAAACATAACCAGAGGGGGCCTTGCCCCTTTTGCTCACCCTACTAGATCTACCATTGTGACTGAAGGATGGTATAGTCAAAAATCCGCTTTTAGGTGCCCTGGGTGATGTCCTCATTCTGCTATGAGTGCTAATCCTCAATAAAAGCCTTTCAATTTCTCTCCTACCTCTTTATAGTGATTCCCTCTATGCCTCTGTGGCTATCTGTGGTTTTTCCTGGGCCAGCTACTGTATCTGTGCTGTTTGTATGTCTGTATGTATGTATCCATCTATATATGCATGTATGTACATATGCATGTATGCAAAGGTATTTGCATTATGTAAACCAAGCTAAAGAGCAACAGAGCACTGCACAAAGAGTGGGACCTCTGAGTTAATATTCAGGCTTGTTATAATTATGTGGAATAGTCAGGGGAAGTCTGGATTCTGTTCTGTAGGGAGGGAGGTGGTACGGTGGTGCAGTCCAGGTTGGAGACCAGACCAAAGTTGGAAAGTGTATTTACACAACCTTCTATTGATCCATTCACCTGTGGTGTGGTAGTGCTCGCCAGTGGCAGCCACTGGACACACAAGCACATCCGTGAGGGTCATGTATGCTTCCCCAAGGAGCTGAGAACACTTTAGGCTTTTAGAAGTGTTAGGCAGTAGGCTGAGACAGGCACATATTTTTCAGATAATCATCTATTCATTCACTAGTTGCCACAGTCATTGTTATTCATTAAACCATAGCATATTTATGATAGACTTATTACTAAGCCTTATTACTATGATGGATGTTTGATCAAGTGCTCTATTAATTTGTAGTTAATGCTGATGATCCCCTCCCTCTTTTAAATGGAAAGTCACAATAAGACCATGAAGAATGGTGGACCCATTTTTTAAAGAATCTGAACACAGTCGAAGGGCATCATTTTAATTTGGAAGACAAGCTGCTAAGCAGTGGGACGGCAGAGGCATTGTCTCTGCTTGCACAGTCGGCCAGCCCAATTTAAAATTCGACACCTGTTCAGTGGCAAATGTTTGCTAAAAGTGCTTCCAATGGCAAGGAAGGAGCACTTTCAGCAAATCTACACAATGGTGGTTTGCCTGCCATGACATAGAGGCATTATAAACTGGTCATATGATTTTAAATCTACTCCACTACTAGAGGATTACATGGATTTTATACCTTCTGCTTTCCCTAAAAGTCTCTTTATACGGTTTCGTTTGGGGACACTACCTATAAGCAGTCGCGGTCCGTGTAGGAGTGCCGGCCGGGCGGTGACGTGGGGCGGGGGAGGGGCAGGGTGGGGGGTAGCAAAGTACGGATTACGGACCAATGCAGGTAAGTAAACATTTAAATCAATAAAACGAATTCTTCATGGTTGGTCTTTCTGATGATCCTCAGCTGCGGGATTTGCTATTCAGCACATTCACTCTTATCTACCTCACAACGCTGGTGGGAAACATCACCATCATGTCCCTGATTGCAACAGATGCACAACTTCACACTCCTATGTACTTCTTCTTAGCAAATCTCTCCTTCCTGGATATTGCCTGTGTGTCAACAACAGTCCTCAGAATGTTGGCCAACTTGCTGGCAGAGAGGAAGCCCATTTCTCTTCATGCCTGCATCACCCAGATGAGTTTTTTCAAGATTTTCATGATCGGAGAATGCTTTCTCCTAGCTGCTATGTCATATGATCGATATTTAGCTATTTGCCACCCACTGAATTATATCATCCTCATGAACCGGAAACTTCAACGTCACCTTGTATGCGGGAGTTGGATCATTGGAGGGGTTGAGTCTTTAATAGAGACAGTCCTAATATCCACCATAACCTTCTGTGGACCAAATCTCATTGACCACTTTTTTTGTGACAGCCCACCACTCCTCAAGTTATCCTGCTCCAACACCTCTATGCACAAACTGGCCATTTCTGTGGTCGGATTATTTGTTGGACTTCTCCCTTTCCTTATTGTCTTTGTCTCATATGTCCTCATAGTCTCTATTATTCTCAAGATAAACTCCACACAGGGTAGACAGAAAACATTTGCTACATGTGCCTCTCACTTGGTGGTGGTGACCCTCTTTTATGGTACTGGCAATTTCACCTATATCATTCAACCCACTGTGCCACACTTGCGGAACACCAGTAAAGTTGTAACTGTGGTATACACCATTTTAACACCCATGTTAAACCCTTTCATTTACAGCCTGAGGAATGACCAGGTGAAGGATGCTTTCTGGAGAGCAATCGGTAAGAACACAGAATCCATTCAACTTCAATAAAACAAGCCATGTTATTCTAAATCCCTCCTCCATGCAAGGGTAAGACCTTTGCGATGGAGTATCCTGTCCGCCAAACTCTAATAAGGCCCGACTTCTCCATTAAACTATCACATTGTTTGTCTCTACCATTGAGTGCCAAACGGTATGCCCCCTGAATAATCACCAATCCCTTTGACCAGCTCTCGAAGATGTGTGGCATAAAAGAAGATAAACATTATTTGATGTGAAGGAAATTTGCTAATCCATCTTTCGGAGACAGAGAAAAGAAGCTTGCAACAAAATATTGGAATAGAAGTAAAAAAGAAGGAAGGAAATATGTATGACATTATTTTCAGTAATGAGTTTGACTGTTATATTGGATTATAGCCCTTTTTGGGACTACATTAGTAACCATAGAATAGCAATATATGTATTAGCAAATCCTTTGGCCAATCTTGTTTGAATGTTATTTAATTAGTGCACATGAAGAAAGTTTAGGAAAGGACATCAATTGCTGATGGGGTGGTGCCTGAATTTGATTTGTAGGCTATTTGGAGCAATATTAAGTTGGCTCTACAAGTTAAGATATGTCACTTGGGCAAACCTGATCTCGAGCCATACACATACAACTGTAATACTTCTCTTAATTGACTCATAAAAAAAGTTTTATCCTCTCACAAGGGATAACTTTGATGGTCGTTTGTTTTCTCTAAGTGGTTAAAATGCCAATACGAGGAATTATAAAACAATGGTTTGCATGGACAACATAAATCTAATTCTGCAAGCATGGTTTCTGATAAGCCTAGGGATTCTTTAGGAGTTCATGTTTCCAGGTGCTTTGTCTCTAAAGGGCAAAATTCTGCACCCATGTGTAATAAAACTGAGCCGGTCAAATGCTTATCTAGATCATTGTTCCAAAGCAAAAATATTGCACACTGTAGACTTTGTTTAAGTAGGGTAGAACAATACTGTAATAAAATTGCCCATCAGAAAAGTGTTGCCTGTAGATGAAACCCATATCAATGGCTGCTCTGTAGGATAAGCCCATTAGAATATTTCTGTCCATTTTTGCATTTTTTGGTGTGTGCTACAGGAGATGCTATATAAAACTCAGTGTCACGGGATGTCAATCAAAAGTCACTCTCTCAGAATATAACTTTCAGACTCCCATTTTCAAAGTGTATGAATATCAGAACTAACACGGCATAGAGGAGGACTATTTTAATCACTATGCCACCATTCATAATCCACTGATTTGGCACATGCTCAATGAAATGTCTGCTGAAATCTTATGTTTATCAGAACTTCAATGCCAAGGCATATACTTGTTTCAAATGATGTACTACAGTCATATAAGTAGCTAAAAATGGTTACTATCCCATCACCAGAAGACCACATATGAAGACTAATAACTACTACACTGTGATCAGAAAATCCTAGACCACATAGACAACCACTTTTAAATATTTGTTGACTTATTCCGACTTGGGAAGAAACACTTCTTCCTCTGTAGTTCAAGGCCCAGACACCATTCCAAGAATGGCAACAGGGTCGTATTGGTCGCAGCGGGCACCAGGCATTTTCCCGGTGGGCTGAAAGAATGGGGGGCGGTTTTGGACCGGTGGGGGCCAGTTTTGCTACAGGGTGCCGGTTTTGCAGCAGTGCTGCAATATCGGCCCTCTGTACCAAAAGCAGCAGCAGTGTTTCCCACCAGGATGCCCCCTCCCCCACTGGTCATCTCACTTAATTGCCAGGGTACTGGTGGTAACTGACTCTGATTGTGCCTTGGCTTTGTTAACCAGGACCAGGGCCAGTGCTCTGAAGAAAAAGGTAAATGGTAATTAGGTATAATTACAATTGGCAATGACGGACCCTGTAAGTCCCTAGTATATAATAGGGCAGGAGAGATTCAAACTACCTATAAGTCCCCAGTATATAATAGGGCAAGGGGGTTTAGAGGTCCTGAATGGCAATGGGCCCACCTCCTCCGAATTTAAGAAACAGTTATTCCATCGCAGTGGCAGATGTAAGCATGAACCATGTTGATGTCCAGATGTACCAGGATTGCTTAAGGGTTGGTGGGCAGCTACTAATGAGTTGAACAATGCGCTCCAATGTCATAGGCAACACCAGGCCTGCAGAATCCTTGGGATTGGCATCTTTCCCCAGGCTGAAGCGTAAGTTGATTTCCAAATTCCATGGGATCAGCAGGAAACACACAGATTCCCCTGCTTACACTATGCTTTAAGACCTGCTATGGGGTAAAATCAGAACCTGCCTTAACAGGAACATCTGGGAAAAGGAGATAAGGATTTATGTTGTTGTCAGGTGGGAATGATGATAGTTCTTAGCTTTGCCATTCCTCTCTCTTTAGTCAAAACATGTATTCTTCTTTCACAACATAGAACAGGAGGTACACATTGTTGCATGGATTCTGCACATATACAGAACTACGCGCAAGAAACCAGGACCTCGGTGTATAGTGGTGTACCAACAACCCACCTTAGTGCCCGGAACCCCTATCCGACAAGGTATAGTGTCTCATTCGTTCTCCGTACTACAGCGAAGCTACCAATGATTAGATATCCTAGAACATGTAACTCAGACTCTCTCAGTATTCGCGGGAGCAAGAACACTCTTTCATCAATTCTCTTGTACTTGTCCACAACATGAGTAATCAGAGACACTGTATAGTTTAAAATGTTTATTTTAACTAACGTGCTCTATAATGCAGTACACAAGCCAATACTAACAGCAAAATGCATAAACTCAATATAGTGAGCATTGTTACAATTCCATAAAATATGAACGGGGATATCATTTTATAAACCTAGTGGAAAAAAGGCCTAATGTGCCTTACCACCCTCCCCTTGCTAGAACCTAGTTGATTATAATTATAGAAGACCTCTGGGCTTTATCAGGGGGACCCCATACCTCCAGGTTTAGATGCAAAAGTTTACATCTCCGGACAAACACAGCTCTTCTCTTCGGAAGGTTTTCTCCAAGTGCCTTAACATGCATGCAATGCAATATTAAAGGCACCCAAAGTTCAGTAGTGCAGCTGTGCTCGTATTAAGTCTAACATGCGTGGGACTGACCAAAGCAGATTAACAGAGTACATTGTTTTTCGACCTTGAACATGCTGTGCAGACAAAAGACCCCAGAGTTCAGCAAGCAACGTGAAAGGTAGACGGTTCCCATGTGAGCGAGCACAAGCAGAGGAGTTGCGAAAACAAAATCATGTAGAAACATGTGCAACAGCGGCAACATGGCAGTCAAGTTTATACTAACTTATGCTAACTTAATAATGTATGCGGTGTGTCCATATCCTAACTACAACATAAAAAACTGCACTGTGTGAATCGTTATTTCCACTGGTTTCATCTGTAGTTTCTGGTACTCTCGGCACACTTATGCATCCTTACCTTAGTGTCTATGACTATGGGTATGACAATATGTAGGTAACACTGCTAAAGGTCACTCGCCCTATTATTTGTGAGAAAGTCATCCTTTTTGGCCCTGTTCCCCCCCTCCCATTTTGTGACTGATACTGGTGGTAACTGACGCTGACGCTGACTGTGCCCTAGGCTCTGCTAACCAGGCCCAGGGCCAGTGCTCTGATGAAAAAGGTAAATACCACCTATAAGTCCCCAGTATATAATAGGGTATGGGGGTTTAGAGGCCAAGTAGATTTCCTGTACAGGAGTGTGCACTGCTGGTTGCCTGCTGTCATTAGATCGAGCCTAGGCAGCGCATGAGCTATCTCTCGACATGCTCTATCTACTGTATTGGGCTTCAGCATGCCCACCGCTTGTGATTGGTTCCTTCATGTGCTTTCCAAATTCCCATGTTTTCGTTGGTGAATAGGTTACATTTATCCCTCCTTTTGCTGTTTTGGTCATGCCCTGTAGACTGTCCCTGTTACATGGATCATCTCACAATTGGCCATATACGTTAGTTTCGGCGCACTACTTTTTCTTTTTGCCTCGGCTTCTGGTTCAGGATTGCTGTGTTTATTGTTGCTCAGAGCCCGGGAGCCTACGCACATGTGCCATTGTTAATCAACTCCCTGTGTGGGTTTCCCCACCACTCACTACGTGACATGCACCCCATTGAGACTGCGGTCTTTATTTAAGCACCCTGTGTGTAGGTATTTTCTTATCAAGACAATTCTTGGCTTGTAGACAGCGCTTCATGCAATTTTAATGCGCTCCCTTCGTGGACTTCCACACGCCACACTACCTATCTAATTTTCAGGCACCGTGTAGGTCTCCCAATGAAGCCACTGTTACACACATCAGCCGATGACTTGCATTAGCTTGCGTACAACACTCGATCAGACACAGCACTCCATTCATCAGTCTAGTCCTTCTGGTCCCCAGCTGCTTCTGGGTATTTGACCCATGCAGGCACAGCTGCCTTTAATTACTGCACTCCCTGTTAGACTATCAGCATTCAAGGACTCACGCCAGTGCTTCTGATAGTGGATTCCTTCCACTACTATGCTCCCATTTCACTCTGTGCCTTGGCCTGCTGGTATTCATCCCCAGGTGAGCGAGTGACTCTCTGTTTGGCGCTTGCACCGATCATTAACTTTTGTAATAATTAAGAAGGGTGTGGCAATATCTGCATTTATCATCACATATTTGCTGCCTATTGCGTTGGTACGTGTGTTCTGCTGTCTATTTGTTGGTTTTTGTTGGTGTGCAAATTGCATTTTTAATGTGTTGCTTTGTGTTTGAATTAGTGTATACATGTATCCTTGTTTGTTGCTACGTATCTACATGAGGCAGTGCTTGAATCATTTTCTGTGATGTTCTGTACTTCTGCAAATGTTTGTATTTCGTCCTGTGTGTGTCCATCTGTCCAAGTGTGTGTGCAAAAAACAATGTTGCAGTGCGTCTACGTATGTGCCTGTGTCTGTGTGTCTGAGTGAGAGAGAGATTGAGAGTCTGTTGTGTGCATGTGGGCTTCCATTTGTTGCCGTTTCTATATTAGCTATTTGTGTTTCACTGCTTTTCTGATGGTGTTTGCATTTCTCCCTATTTTGTTTGCTGTGTGTCTGTATTTGTCAGCCTGTGTGTGTCTGCTTTGCTGAAAGTGTTTGCATGTATGTGTGTAGAACTGCGTGTTTTGCTGAGAGTTTGAATATGTCGATTGGTTTGTTTGTTCACCCTGCTTCAAGTGTGTGTTTGGCCTCTTCTTGGCAATATATTTTGTCATCTTTTTAATTTGTTTCAGCAGGCCACTATAGGCTTTGAAAGGTGTGGGTATAATTGTCAACATCGTCAGATCCCACAGTGTCAACATAATTTCCAACGCAGATGGCACCCAAATCATTCTCTCACACACTGACAACCCCACCAGAACCAACTTCCACAGATGCATGACAAACGTCGCCGTCTGGATGAAGAAGAACTGCCTAAAGCTGAACACAGACAAGACAGAACTACTGATCTTTGGCAACAGCAGCAACACATGGAACGACTCCTCATGGCCATCAGACCTAGGGCCTGCAACCACTCCCTCCGTCCACGCCAGAAACCTCGGAATCATCATTGACAACAAGCTCACCATGAAATCACTGATCAACCCCCTCTTCTCCGCCTGCTTCCTCACTCTGCCCATGTTACGTCAGATCTTCAAGTGGCTACCCCTACACACGAGATGCACTGTGACACAGTCCCTCATCACCAGCCGACTGGACTACGGTAACACCCTCTACATAGGAATCGCCGCACACCTCCTACAGAAACTTCAGAGCATACAGAATGCCGCAGTCAGACTCATTCTCAGCCTTCTCTGACAAACCCACATCACACCCCACCTCAGGCAACTCCCCTGGCTCCCCGTACAGTAGAGATGCCAATTCAAGCTGGGACTTGCATACATTAACCACAACCTGAACTTCCACCAACCATCAAGGAGACTGCGCTTCACCTTCGACTTGCCCGTACTATCCGCAGCTACAGAAGCAGAAGTGGAGGATGCTCCTTCTCCCACATCACAGCCAAGACCTGGAACAGCCTCCCTATGCACCTCTAGACCATCACCTCACTTCCGGAATTCCGAATGGCCCTCAAGACATGGCTGTTCTAAAAATCGTTGGGATCTGCAAGCGCCTGGATACCCTATTAGGAGATTAGCCGCGCTTTATAAATCCTGGTTGATTGATTGATTGTGGGCTGAAAAGTATAAACGTTTTTGTGTTCCATTTCCACACACCAAAGGTCAGTTCCTATTGGGCTTTCTGCCCACCTGGGAGGGGCAGATCTGGGGGCCATTGTGGGTGGGGGGATTGTCATGCCCTTTCTAGGCAGCCCCCACCCCTACACTAAGAAAAAAAATTGTCCTTGGTGCCTAGTAGGCTTTCTGCCCCCCCGGGGCGCATATCAGGGGCTAGTGCCCCCATCTGCCCCCCAGTAGGGGCAGAAAGCCTGTTTGGAATTTAATTTAGGTGTGGGCATGGCCTTGCCCATTGTGGGAAGCCCCCACCCCTCCTTTATAAAAAAAAGAACTCCCTGGTGTCTAGTGTGCTTTCTGCCACCCCGGGGGGCATATCGGGGGTAGAAACACTGTTCAGTTTGATTGGGGTGTGGCGGCATTGGCATGTCCATTTTGGGCAGCCCCCACCCCTACATTTACATTAAAACAAATCCCTGGTGTCTAGTGTGCTTTCTGCTCCCCGGGGGGGTAGATCGGGGCAATTGCCTCACCTGTCCTCCCAGGGGGGCAGAAAGACTGTTTGCAATTACATTCGGGTGGGGGCATGATCTTGCTCATTGTGGGCAGCCCTTGCTCATCTTTTATAAAAAAAAAAATTAAACACCTGGGTCTAGTGGGCTTTCTGCAGGGTAATATCCCCAATCTGCCCCCGGGGGCAGAAAGACTGTCCAGTTTGTTTAGGGGGGATGGGGGCATTGGCATGCCCATTTTGGGCAGCCCCACCCCTAAAGTTACCTAAAAACAATCCCTGGTGCCGAGTGTGCTTTCTGCCACCCCCCCCCGGGGGCATAAAGACTGAATATGCCTAATACCTTTGGGGGTGCAAAGGCTCTTGCCCAAGGGACCATGCTCCCCTCCCTTGTATCTAGTAGTGGATCCCTGCTTGGGGATTGCCCTCCTGCGGCGATCCCCAAGCAGGGATCCACTAGGTAGGGGTACCATTGGAAATAGGAGATTCTCCCCTTTTCAATGATACCTCTTCAGTCTGCCTCCACGCTCCATGCTCCACGAGCATGTAGGCAGAGAAAGTGAAACGAGTCCATCGTTTCATTTCACTTTCGTTTTCAGTTAAATTACGTCAGCGTGCTGTGCGCGCTGATCGTCATTTCAGTGAAAACCCAGAACAGCCTTCAGGAGCTGGGGAAACTATTCCCCAGCTCCAGAGGCTGTTTTGGAATAAAGGAAATCTCTCTGATGCCAGCACCAGAGGAATTTCCAGTGCCATGTTTGCGGGCATGCGGGAGCCATCCAACGCACATGTGCACCAATAAATCGGGTGGCTCCCGCGCGTCTGACGCACCGAAAGGGTTAAGTTTAAAACCATGAAGGTTTAATAAATAATTAGAGTGCATTACAGAAGGCAAAAATAAAAGTTAGTCAAAATGCATGGTAAATCAGCCTAAGGAATTAGCGTAAAACTCAATCGAATGCAGCAAAGAGAATGATAAGAAGTCAAGTCTCAGACTGAAATATTTTTAAGTCTGTCTTAAGGAAGAAACAGACTGACATAGGTCAGTTCTCTCAAGTCGGGTAAACCAGACTAAGGCTCATCTCCAGAAATGCCATGTTCAAAGAAAATAGCAGTGTTAGCATAAGGTGACCATCCATCATTTCATGAATTGACAAATCAGAATACGTAATGTAATACAGCATCATTTAGCACCATCCCAATACCATCCCATAAATGAAAATTAGAACAACCCCTTTGACCTTATGTGATTGCATGTGTCAGTACAAATCTAGTTGCACTCAAAACAGTGGCAGTTCCAGTTTATGAATAGGACTACAGCAGTACAGAGAGGAAAATCCTTGAAAGTATCAAAAAGGCTTCCTGCGGGAAACAGCATTTACAACGCGACATGAACCCACGCATGCCATTACAACGAAAGCGTTACCATGCACGCATAGGCCTTTACCACTCATATGCTTTTACCACACATGCCTTTACCATAAAAAAAATTACCACAAAAAATGTAAGTATTTTGCAGGTAAGTCCAAAGCTGTAAGATATACATATATATGTTCAGCTTCAGGGTGGGTGTGGGTTTTAGGGTGGCAAGGGTATTTTTAGGGGTTATTTATTTATTTTATTTTATTTATAAAGTTTTATATAGCGCGAACGTGACCCACGAGGGTATCAGAGCGCTTTACAGTATAAGAACATAAAAGGTTGAGGCGGTATACTCGCATTCAAATGTGTCACTTTGTACAATAGAAATATAAAAAATATGAATAAACAAACATAGAGAACCATGATTCTGCAGGACGTTGTACAATAGACAGTTAATGAACTTTAGGTGATTGTGCAAGCAAACATACAAATTATAGCCTCTATCGATTCATAGTGGATATAAAATGTATAGATGACCAAGGGGACCCACAGCCAATTAAGCTTTACACTACATTCCATTCTTTAAAAAAAAAAAGGCTGTGATATAAGTCTTAAATACAGTAGACTCGTCCAATCCATCTGAGATAGGCAATGGTATTCAAATCTTAGAGATGACTCGGTGACATCCTATAATTAAAACTTAGGACATGAATTTGTTCATTAGTAGTCTTTTGACTTCCTTTTTGAATGCGGTAAAGGAAGTGATTCCACGCACTAGTGGGGGTAAAGAGTTCCAAATCTTTGGTGCAATCCCTGAGAAAGCTCTGCAACCAGTTCTCCTCTTATGGAAGGATTGCGGTTTCAGAAGGAAAGTGCTTGCACTTCGTAGTTATCTGCAGCCTCCCGATCTTTCCAGCTTTAGAGCCAAGTAGCTGGGTGTATTGTTGTGAATTGCTTTGTGCGTCATGCAGGCCACTTTAAGGTGTATTCTTGCCTCGTAAGGCAGCCAATTCAGTGCTTTCAAGGTTGGTGAGATGTGACTATTTCTTTTGGTTCCTGATACCAGTCTAGCCGCAGCATTCAGTGTTGCTCTCAGCGGAGCCAACTTGTATTTGGGGAGACCACAGAGGGTGGTGCTTCCGTAGTCTAATCTTGGTAGCACTAGGGCTTGTACTGCCGTTTTTAGATCTGCCTGAGGGAGGGAGGGTTTGAGTTTCCTTAATATACTCATCTTGTGATTAGCTCCCTTGGTGGCCATAGAGATGTGCGACTGCATATTCAGATGTTTGTCTATGGAGATTCCTAGGGATTTTGCTGAGTCAATGATGAGGGGGACACAGTCAAAGGAGGTTAGGTGATTTTACCATAGGTCTAGTTTTGGTGTGTGGCTTGGTGGCGAGATGAGAATGAATTCCGTTTTTTTGGTATTCAACATGAGGTGGTTGTTAGTGAGCCAGCTTTGCGTGTTCAGAAGAATAGTGTTGAGGGCAATGAAGTCATCTGGCGAGGTGATTTTCAGATACAACTGGGTGTCATCCGCGTACAGGTGATATAGAATGTTCGCTGATTTCAGTGTGTTCGCCAAAGGCTCCATTAGGAGGTTGAAAAGAATGGGTGATAGGGCAGATCCCTGCGGAACACCAAGTGTGACCATAGAAGGTTGCGAGAGTGAATTCTTCATCTTGATTCTTTGAGTTCTGTTATTCAAGAAGGAGGAGAACCATTGCAACACTGTGCCCGAGAGGCCCATCCTACGTTCCAATAAGGACAGAAGGTTGTCATGCTTGACCGTATCGAAGGCGGAGGACAGATCAAGAAGTATCAAAAGGCATGATTCATTGCGGTCAAGCATTTTTAGTATATCATCCATGATGTGTGTGAGTGCAGATTCTGTGCTGTGATCCTCGGCGGAAGCCCGATTGGTGACTGTCTAAGAGGTTGTAATTCTCAATGTGGTTGCTTAATTGAATTTGTACACATTTCTCCAAAAGTTTCGCCAAAGTGGGGATGTTGGTTATAGGACGGTAGTTATTTAGATCAGATGGAGAGGCATCAGCTTTCTTTAGTATAGGTGTGACCTGCCCTATTTTAAGGCAGTCCGGAATGACACCTTGACTCAGGGAGGCGTTTACAATTTTAGCCCATAATGGTAGGATAGATGTTTTTAAAATTTTGAACAGGGCAGGAGGCAGGGGGTCAGAGAAATGATTGGAGGGGTTGATTGCTTGAAGAGTGTTGTCGATAATTTGTTGAGAGATTGGCGAGAAGGTGTGCCAAGAGGCATTGTTTTTTGTGACTTCCCTGGATTATTAAAATGTACTTCGAATAGAGCGCCCCATTTAGGATCTTGGATCATAGTTTGCGGGAGGGCCATCTTGGATTGGATGTCTAGCTCAATGGTCTTAGTCTTTTCGTGGAAGAAATTGGCAAGCACGTCACAGGTAGGTGTGGCCAGGTCATTTAATTCCCTAGAGTTAGTTGTATTGCATGATTGATGCTTGACGATTTCAAAGAGTTTTTTTGGCCGGTTGATAGCTTGGTTCAGCTGAGTTCTGAAAAAGTCTGCCTTTGCTTTAAGAATCTTCCTATTGTAAGAATTCCTTAACCTTCTAAGGTGCTCAAGGTTATCCGTGGTAGGAGCCGATTTCCATAGGCTCTCTGCAACTCTTAGATGTCTACGCTCCGAGTTCAGGCCATCATTGAACCAAGGCTTGGAAATCTTAGAGGAGACGTTTTTTTCCTGGATGGGCGCTATAGAGTCCAGGATTTCAAGTAACGTGGCATTGTAGAAGGTTGTGAGGTCATGTACATCAGTCATGAGGGTCATGAGGGTCAGAGCGGAGTTGCAACGGGTTACCAAGGAGATGGGGTTGATATTTTGTAAGTTCCGTTTCCATTGCCTTGTTTTTGAGGGTTGGCCCCTTTTATGAGTAACTTCGATATTGATGGAGAAGAGGATGCAATAATGATCAGACCAATCGCATGGGGTGATGGATTCTAGTTGGACGATGTTTGCTTTTGCAATGATGAGGTCCAGTGTCTCTCCCTTGTTATGCGTTGGGCTGTCACAGAATTGAGATAGCTCCTGTTCTGACAGAAACTCTTTAAGACAGCCTACAATATGATTGTTTGCGTTGTTCCAATGGAGGTTGTTTGGGGTGGGTTTGGATTTTTGGGTGGCAAGGAATATTTTAGGGTTTAGGGTTGGTATGGTTTTTTTGGCGGCAAGGGAATTTTTAGGGTTTAGGGTGGGTATGGGTTTTTTGGGTGGCATGGGGATTTTTAGGGTTTAGGAAGGGTTTGAGTTTTTGAGTGGCAAGGAATTTTTTAGGGTTTAGGGTTGGTATGGTATTTTTGGCGGAAAGGGAATTTTTAGGGTGGGTATGGTTTTTTTGGGTGGCAGGGGGATTTTTAGGGTTTAGGATGGGTTTGGGTTTTTGGGTGGTAAAGGAATGTTTATGATTTATGGTGGGTTTGGTGTTTTGGGTGGTAAGGGAATTTTCTGGGTTTAGGGTGGGTTTGGGGCTTTGGGTGGCAAGGGAATTTTTAGGGTTTAGGGTGGGCTTGGGTTTTTGGGTGGTAAGAGAATTTTTAGGGTTTAAGGTAGGTTTGGGTTTTTGGGTGGTAAGGGAATTTTTAGGGTTTAGGGTGGGTCTGGTGTTTAGGGTGGTAAGGGAATTTTTAGGGTTTAGAGTGGGTTTGAGGTTTTGGGTGGCAAGGGGATTTTTAGGTTTTAGGGTGTGTTTGGGTTTCTGGGTGGTAAGGTAATTTTTAGGGCTTAGGGTGGGTTTAGGGTAAGGTTTGGGGGTTGTTAAAAGAAGAAGAATATATATATATATAGATATATAAAATTATGCATTTATTTTATTATATATAATACATGTCTAATTAAAAATAAATCTGTATTTTAAAAATATATATGCATATGTAAAATATATACGCACATACATACATATATGTATGTGTGTATAGAAATACATATAAATATACAGATTTATTTTTAAAAATGCATATGACTTTACCACGCATGAATATACGATGAAAATGTAAGTATTTCACAGGTAACTATAATGCCTCCAAATATACACACACACACATATATATATATATATATACACACATATAAAAAGGCTTAATACTTACCTGCTAAATACTTACATTTTCATTGTAAAGTCATGCATGAGAAAGGCATGCATTGTAAAGGCATGCATGGTAAACATGCAGTCGTGGTAATGACCACGTTGTAAAGGCATGCGTTGTAATTGCATGCGTGGTTCCATCATACACCCTTCCTCCAGAGTTCTTCTCGAACAGCACATCAACCCAGAACATTTTAACAGTGCACACTTTGAAAAGTGTGATGAGAGGAGATATGAAAACACATGTCATGGCCAAGATAGAATTCAAGACGGAGTTTAGGCCTAGTTGGGACCCAGTTTAGACAAGCACAGGAAAATACACTTTACAGTGTATAGCATTTTCGTTTTGGTGCAAAATTGTTCATAACAACAAGTGCACAATTTTAATAAAACAGAATCCTCTTTATCACTTGCTTCAAGCAGGAAAATTCTCTGTGTGAAATACCAGGGGAAAACATGTAGAAGTAAGAACGTTGAATATGATGTGTGCATGTTACTCCTCAAAAACTCTTAATGTTAATGTTATTTACTCTAACCTGGACTTACCAGTACTACGGGTAAAGTTGAATATGGGCTGAGGACATAACAGGAATGATTGCAGGCCACTTGTCATGATGGGCTTACTAGGACATTAAACATTACTTCATCACAGATTATCTGCCATAGGATTTTGATAAAGTAATACAAATTGGTTTTCCCAGGTGTATCCTGATATATGTCCAGAGTGCTTTGTATCTGTTAGGAGACACCCTACCTTGGGATTTAACTACAGCAAGCCTCACTCAGGACAACAGAGCTATCCCTAAAATATGAATCATTTTAGCCATGCCATCAATTCTGTATTTTGATGGTTTTGATCAAACTGCAGAGGCTCATGGTCTTGCCTCAAAAAGAACAAATCAAACTCTTTTCTCACAAGACAGAGCCATCTTTTTGATAGATCCAGTCTTATCATGAATATTTACCTAACTTCATCAAGAGGTTTAGGAACATGCTCTTGTTACAAGTGGCCACTACTCTTCTACTCACAAACATTTACTTGGAAAAGATTAGCAGATGTAGAGGGCTATAAAAAAACATAAAACATCTTCTGAAAAGTCCCTGAAAAGGTAACAGGTTTTGTAACATTTTAGGAGGTTTACAAAATCATTTTTTATTTTAAGCACGTGGGCATGTGTAATCAATTCAACGCACTCAGGAGAGAGACTTTCTTTACCTACAATGCATCACTGCCCGGAAGTAATCATATAACTCAGATATGCCATGACACCGCACCTGGCAAATATTGAAGAGCTCCCCACCTACAGTCCAGTTGAGGCAAAAGTTATCATGTCCCAATTTTCACAGAAAGATCAAATTTCGTCTATATACATGATACTTGTCATTAACTCATTGGACACCTTTAACAAACTCAGGGAGGTGTGTCAGGTGGACATAGGTCCCCTCGAAGACAAAGATAGGCCTTTGTGCTATTGGTGCCTTGAGAAACCATGGTATCCACTTAGTGCAATTCAATCATCTTCATTGAATCTACTTAACCCTGCAAAGACTACAGCGCATGGACCATAGTCCTGATATGTCATGCCTAAGATGTCAAACTGGTCATGTAGGATAGTCTGTCTCTTCTGGCAAAGCCTTGCTGAACACACTACAGGAAAAGCCAAGCCACCCACTAGAACTATATCCAAAAATAGCCTCACTAAATATCATAGAGAATGAATGGCTCACACAAGTGATAATTCTGCTTCTGGTTAGAGCTGGTTCTGGATAATATAAATATTACATGTTATGTTATGTTATTTAAGCTTGTAACGCGCACAGATACTCCGAGGAGTGTCCCGGCGCGAGCCTGGAGAGGGAGAAGTGACAAAGGTTAGATGAAAAGATGAGTCTTCAATTTTTTTTTAATAGATGAAAGTCTTGAATGCTGCGAAGGGCCAGAGGGAGTGAGTTCCATGCGGTAGCAGCACTGACAGCAAGCATAAAATTGAAGAGGGCCGACAACCCCAAGTGTAGAAGAGTGGAAAGTAAGGATGGACACATTCCATCTTGGAACACCCAACAAATGAGGCTAGAGTAGGCCCACAGAAACACTGGAAAATCAGGGGAAATGGTCTCATTATCATGGTGATGACAGGGATGTGAATTAAAAACTGATCAATGAACATTTGCAATTATGGCCAAAGGAATATTTGATGTTTTTGAAAGCAAATGAACAGAAGGAACGTCTAGAATAGATAAATGAGACTATGTGGTAGTGGGATACACCTACCGGTGCCAATTATTGTCATATATTGCATCGAATGAATGAATGAATTTATTGTTCAGTTAATTAAAACGTACATTCTAACACAGTTAAAAACACATCATGCAGAGATATAATTTCAAAAACAAACAGGGAAAGGACGCAAGCATATTGAACCAACAGCAGTCCGCGCTTCACCTCTCAGGCTCAGGTCTGATTGGAATTCGGGTTATTCCACCAATTCCCGGTTAGGATGATGGCACTCATAAAACTGTGCTGGAGACTGAGAGCGGCAAAGCCAGACTCACTGGCTGCATTATGCTGGATAGAAAGAAAGAACCAGCAAAAAAAAACAGGAATGACTGACCAATGGTGCTTCAGCAGGCGCTAGCTACCCTCAACCTGAATGAAGTGTGGAGCTTAAACACCAGCTTTCCTGCATTAAAAAAATTATTAATAAAGCAGCCAAACTACAAGCCTGGTCACTCAATAAAGCTGAGACGGCGCAGAAAATACATGGATGGATGCTCCTGCAATCGTATGCTAACTGGGGCTTGCAACCTTATTTTATAAGCCACATATCTTCATCCATACAGCACCTCCTCCTCCTCATCCGCCTGGGAGCTTTCACATCAAAAGAGCAGGTTCCACCATGGAAACAAACCTGGCCGAATCCCCATTGTCGGCTGTGCAGCTGCTCTGAAGAGACAGTATTACACTTTATGTGCATCTGCCCTGCTGTCAGTCAGTTAAGACGGCAATTACTACTACCAGCACTCCGGTCTCTCCAGATAAGATCTTGTCGACCCGCTGTGATGACACTCCTGAACAGTCAGTCACTTCAGCTCTTTTGTAGGGCAACAGTATTCCTTCAACAGGTTAACAAACAGCTACAAATGCAGAAGGGGACTTGTCTCTTTAATTGCACCACCCAAATACCTTAAAGTGACCACCGCAGGAATCGCTTAAGGGCTATATCCAGTGTAGAGCTGCTAGTGGGCCCCGCCAACTCCAGGGAGCTTGGCTAAACAGTGAGGCATTAGGCAAGCCAAGCCGTCGCGTACCCCATCTAACGTGTATCCCCCACACTCGGCGAGACATCAAACCCCAGTCATGACCGGCGGCCACTAAGAGTGCTCGGTGTGTCATTTAACAGGGCCAACGTTTATTTACCAACCATTAATAATACCCTCTGCTCCATGAAATACCAGTTCTACTATTAATGGTCACGCATAAGTATTTTGTCCGTAATTTAATCAATAGTATTATATTCTTAATCAGGACTTGTTTCACGTTGTGGCAGAATGCACTCCCTACCCAGCAAAATTTCCTGTAGCAACAAATGGACTTGCCATTGCACTTTGATGGCAACTTCAACATGCCTCCTTTGTCAGTTCAGCTGAAAATATATGTATTTGCCAATTTATTTAATTCTATTATTGTTCAAATTTTTAATTATCTGCAATCTGTGCATAGACTTTCGACTAGAAACACGGTCTATAAAGCTTGCCATCATGCACATGTTCTTTTTTATATAAGTAATTGTAATGGTTTTAATTAACCGAACAATAAAGATATTAATCACAATCAAAAACAAATATCTTAAAGTGCAATTGAAATCTTCATAAACTTTTCAAAGCTTCAGAATAAAAAAGTGATTTAAAAACACAATCTACAATGATCTCATCTCATAGATCTTATTGCACTCAATGAGCCCCTTCTGCCTAAGGAGTCCTATTTAAAACTGTTATTAGTTAAACCTTATGTAAATGTTATGTAAATTTTGTGCAAGATAGTCAATAAAGTGTCACGTGTCCTGTAAGGTACCTCAGGTATCTGGTTACTATTTAATGGTTGTAGGGAAAACCAACATAATTAGCATACTCAATCATACGCCTATTTAAAGTGGTATTAGTTAAACCATACATCATTTTTATGCAAGATAGTCAATAAAGTGCCATGTGCCCTGTAAGATACCTCAGGTGTCTGGTTACTATTTAATGGTTGTAGGGAAAACCAACATAATTTGCATAATCAATCATACGCATATTTAAAGTGGTATTAGTTAAACCATACATCATTTTTATGCAAGATAGTCAATAAAGTGCCATGTGCCCTGTAAGATACCTCAGGTGTCTCATTGCTATTTAATAGCCGTAGGGTAAGCCAGCATAATTAGAATAAACAAACATGCGCCAGCAATATTTTAAAGGCAGCAATCTGTTATTGTTACGTTTCATTAACCTTATTGCCCAGGTTTCAGTAACCTTTTTACCCACTGTCCGATACCATAGCACTTAATGGGTACTACCCTGGAGTAAGTGGAGGAATATGACTCATCCAGAACGTTAAAGTGCAACATGCTTTTTGTAAAATCATTTCTTAACTTAATACTATACATTAAAAAACCTTCCCAGTTAATCCTAGGTCAGAAAAGGCCCATTTGAGAACAGAAAACCCTCATTGTATTTGTACCTCATGCAGTCAACCAAGGTCCCTGTCGGTGGGTATTACTGTTCACAGTTTTCAAGTTCCCCCTCTGCTATAGACATAAATGTTAGGAATCTCCCAGAAAAATGACATTCTCTCCCTGAAGGCCAGCTATAACTGCTTGTCAACATGTACGGATAGTATTCTGGTTGAAGTGCCGTCTCAACAAGCTTTTTCGTTTGTTCGCTAGAACTGGACAACAGCAGACAATATGACAGACGCCTTCTCTACTCTACTATCATTACAAAGACGACATGACAGTTCATTCCTCAGCCTTTTCCAGGCAGGTAAATTACAACGAAATTGGGAGTTACCAAGCTGGACTCTCAAGAGCTTTCATTTAGCTTTGAATCTGTTCAGGCCTCTCAAGTGATTCTGGGATTTTAATAGGCCATAGGAAGCAATAACCATCAATGCTGGGCTCTTTTGCTGACACCTCTCTGTTCATCAAGCATGAGGTCTTTTTTTACTAAGGCTGTTAATAACTCCATTAAGTACAGCTTGTGAAAGAGGAAAGGCCCAGAGTTCCTCCGCCTTAAAAGTAAAAACAGCCAGTTTAAAATATTCATGTGTTTTGACATTTCTAGGGTCATGTATAGCCTCCCATACTCTTGTACTGAATGTGGATCTTGTGTTGTTTTTTAATTTGTGACAACATTTCAAGTATGCGCCTAGGCTCCTTATGTTTTGTCTCCTGAGAGTAAATTCTAAACGAATTTGAGCTGGCAAGGTCTGCCGAGGTAAATTAAAAGAACGTCGATAGGTTCTTTCCATGAGGCTATCTATAATGTTATCAGCTTTCCCTCTTAATATATCTCCAGACTGTACTTCAAGGAAGGGGCGTGTTTGGCTGCCATTACTTGCAAAAGTGGCTTAAGGGACAAGCCTTTTAAGGTGTTCCGAAGTGTGGCAAACGCAACAACTAGTGCATTATTCCTTCTTGAAATTACAGCACACTGATTCCTGAATGAAGCTCTAGAATCAAATATCACCCCCAAATAACTATACTCTGATACTGATTCCAGCACTGTCCCTTCTTTACAAAATATTGGACGGGAACCTGTTCCCCTTGAAACCAGCATGGTTTTAGTTTTACTTAAATTGACTTTAACCCATGATCTGCATCATACTGTTCAGTTTTGTTAATTAAACTCTGTGGCCCCACCTTTATATAATAATAATAATATAATGTTATTTTTTTATACAATGTAATAAACAAAATAATAAAAATATATTTTTTTTAAATTCTTGTCCTGCTCCGTTAAAATAATGGGAGAGCTGCTTGGATGTGCTGGTACTAATTTGGGGGTGTAATAATGGGTTCCGGAAGTAAATTTCACCTCAGCAATTTATCTGCTGCCTGAAGCCTCAGTTCACACAGCACTTATTTACCAATTCCAGCATTGGCTTAAGCCATGTTCTTTCTGCAAGAAAAGTCAACTTTGATCAATCACAACATTTGTGTGTCTGCACAGGCAATATTTTGAAGTTATCTATTGTGGCTTCACCATGAGATGGACCAAAACTTCACTTTTGTCTGACCAGAAGAGTCCGTCCAGGAGAGTTGTCCTAGCTGTCCTTGGTGCTGAATGGGAGGGGCAGGGAGCTGGTTTAAACGCTTACACGGTGCTGTGGGGAAACAAGGTGCAAAAAACACAACAATGGATTTTCTGCAGGCGTCGGGTGAAGGTTGAATGGTGTTCCTTCTAAGTGCAGCATTGAGTGTGGGGGTCGGTTCCCGGACTGGCAACCAGCATGGTTATTTCAACATCCGGTGGTCCAGTGGAACATGGTAGCTGCCTGAATCTTCGTGGAAGGCAGAACTACAGTTCCACTTTACCATCTGGATTTTGCCGATCCCTCAGAGGGCCCGGTGGCCAGAGATTCTTCTGAGGCGGAGCTTTGATTTACCTGCATTTTGCAGGGGACTAGTGTCACTAGACCAGGGGAGTCTCAGGGTGCTCCAGGCTATTTCAAGGGTCCCTCTGTCTGGGGGAATCATGCTTTAGTCTACGACAAGTCTCGATCATGCAGTTCCAGGAGTGTTGCCACAGGGACAGAGTATCCCTCTTTTGGTTTGGTTAGTGCAATGTCCTGTTGTCGCAGACACAGGTCTCTTCTTTGACCTCTTCGATACAGGTTGATTCAGAACTGAGGTTCTGGTGTCAGAGCTGTTCCTTAAATTGTAAATTTAGGGGAGTTAGGGGTGTGGGAGCAAGTAGCCAATGGGCTGCTAGTCCCTGCAGCTAGTCCGCCCCTGATGTGACCACATCCGGGGGTGTACGTCACCTTTTCCCCCAAAACTCATCAATTCTATCACTTTTAAAAATGACAGAAGTTTTCCTTAGCTGTGCAGACCAGCAGCCCACCCTAGAGGTGTGGTTAGCCTTCTGAGGGTGTATACCTCCTACATTCCAAATTTCCTGCCTGCTCAGGTGCAAATGTGCCTGGGTCATGGGAGGACTATTTTGTCTTTTGGGAGTCAGCCCTGATGCATACCACAGGTAGTGTAGCCGTTGAAGCTCACCGCCTTGATGTGCAATTTCACTAGCCTTCCCGGGAGGGAGGAGATGTGACCTCCTTCCTGCCCAGGTCTTTGTTCCTGACGCCTGGGGGTGATCACATTGCCTGGCAGGAGGTCAAAATCCTGTCTTTGCGGCAGCAAGCATGGGCTGCCAACCAGAGCACAGAGAAGCTGGGGCAACCAGGAGCGCAACCTCTAAGGAAACCACCTGGGTGCATGCCACATCGCCCTCAACTCAAGATTCATGTCAGGGGTGAGAAGGCACATTGTTTGATACCAAACATGACATATTTGTGGCTCAAAGTCCGGAGTCTAACCGCCGGACCACATCTTCTTTGCCCCGATGTATTGGTGCGATTTACACGAGCACCGTATTTTACTTTAGTATCCCGGCACTGGGAGTATTAATGGTTTGCCCAGCCTCACCGGATGCCAGCTACACCACGTCGCCAGTGTAGCCGCCGGACCCCATCCTCTCACCGGAGATATTGGTGCGCTATACCCGAGCTGGTCAGACCTGCCGTGAGGGGAACGGCTTCTGTCCATTCTACGCCGCCGTGAGGGAAACGGCTCCTGCCTATTCCACGCCGCCATGAGGGGAACGGCCTACATCTCCCAGCTGCCCCAGTGCCTCCCGCCAGGATAAAGGCGCGGCTGCCCTCCCGCAGCGCGGGACGCGCTTACCGAGCTGGTCAGACCTGCCGTGAGGGGAACGGCTTCTGTCCATTCTACGCCGCCGTGAGGGAAACGGCTCCTGCCTATTCCACGCCGCCGTGAGGGGAACGGCCTACATCTCCCAGCTGCCCCAGCGCCTCCCGCCAGGATAAAGGCGCGGCTGCCCTCCCGCAGCGCGGGACGCGCTTACCGAGCTGGTCAGACCTGCCGTGAGGGGAACGGCTTCTGTCCATTCTACGCCGCCGTGAGGGAAACGGCTCCTGCCTATTCCACGCCGCCGTGAGGGGAACGGCCTACATCTCCCAGCTGCCCCAGCGCCTCCCGCCAGGATAAAGGCGCGGCTGCCCTCCCGCAGCGCGGGACGCGCTTACCGAGCTGGTCAGACCTGCCGTGAGGGGAACGGCTTCTGTCCATTCTACGCCACTGTGAGGGAAACGGCTCCTACCTATTCCACGCCGCCGTGAGGGGAACGGCCTACATCTCCCAGCAGCCCCAGGGCCTCCCGCCAGGATAAAGGCGCGGCTGCCCTCCCGCAGCGCGGGACGCGCTTACCGAGCTGGTCAGACCTGCCGTGAGGGGAACGGCTTCTGTCCATTCTACACCGCCGTGAGGGAAACGGCTCCTGCCTATTCCACGCCGCCGTGAGGGGAACGGCCTACATCTCCCAGCTGCCCCAGCGCCTCCTGCCAGGATAAAGTCGCGGCTGCCCTCCCGCAGCGCGGGACGCGCTTACCGAGCTGGTCAGACCTGCCGTGAGGGGAACGGCTTCTGTCCATTCTACACCGCCGTGAGGGAAACGGCTCCTGCCTATTCCACGCCGCCGTGAGGGGAACGGCCTACATCTCCCAGCTGCCCCAGCGCCTCCCGCCAGGATAAAGGCACGGCTGCCCTCCCGCAGCGCAGGACGCGCTTACCGAGCTGGTCAGACCTGCCGTGAGGGGAACGGCTTCTGTCCATTCTACGCCGCCGTGAGGGAAACGGCTCCTGCCTATTCCACGCCGCCGTGAGGGGAACGGCCTACATCTCCCAGCTGCCCCAGCGCCTCCCGCCAGGATAAAGGCACGGCTGCCCTCCCGCAGCGCGGGACGCGCTTACCGAGCTGGTCAGACCTGCCGTGAGGGGAACGGCTTCTGTCCATTCTACGCCGCCGTGAGGGAAACGGCTCCTGCCTATTCCACGCCGCCGTGAGGGGAACGGCCTACATCTCCCAGCTGCCCCAGCGCCTCCCGCCAGGATAAAGGCGCGGCTGCCCTCCCGCAGCGCGGGACGCGCTTACCGAGCTGGTCAGACCTGCCGTGAGGGGAACGGCTTCTGTCCATTCTACGCCGCCGTGAGGGAAACGGCTCCTGCCTATTCCACGCCGCCGTGAGGGGAACGGCCTACATCTCCCAGCTGCCCCAGCGCCTCCCGCCAGGATAAAGGCGCGGCTGCCCTCCCGCAGCGCGGGATGCGCGCGGGCGAAGCCCGGGCCAAGGGCGGGCCCGTCTGATCCCGTCCGTGACCGTCAGAGGCCGGGCCGGGCTAACCCTCTGACATTGCTCATCCTCTTAGACACCGTGTGGTGAGTGAAGTAAGCCTAGTATATTTTCTGTAGTGCATATTTTTGCATTAAACATGGCCAAAAGGCCTGTTGTATCCAGCTTACGCGGCTCTGCCTCCATTGATAGTATGCTGGAGAGAGTTGTTAACATTGTCAGCACTGAAATGGAGCTGACTGAGAGGCGTATGTCCCTGGGTCCAACTACTCCCCACTCCACCCCCCAAAATATGACTCACTCCGGCTTGGCAAACAGTTCTCCTTCAACGCTAAATCCATTAGTTCTCATGTCAGCTGCGGAGGGTGGACTGGTCAATGAGTAAAACTGGGGTAATGAAGATACTGGAGCTCATGTGGGGTCAATGGATCTAACGGACCTAATATCTCCAACTCGTGGGAAGGACATTGCTGCAGCAGTGAATGTTTCCCCAGATCCAGTAATCACGGGGGCAAAGAGAAAAAAGAAAGTAATGAAGCCTGCTTGCCCAAAGAGGAAACAACCACCGCGTTCAAAGCCACAGCGTACTGCTTTGAGTGCATGGATGCAAGGGTCAGCAGCCCCAAGTGAAACAGTGACTGTTAATGCCTCTGTCAATGTTTCTGATGTTTTAATGTCTACTAGTTTGCCTAGTCAATCAATTCATACCCAAACTGAATCTATACCAGCACCTTTTAATATTTTTAAACTGGGTGACACTGCAATAGATATTATTATGGACACTATGTTTGAGCGCGTTAAGGAGCTTGTCGATAAAAATTTTACTACCCTGTGGAAACGTTTAGATCGATTAGAATCACTAATTAGTAAGCCTAACTCACATAGTAAGGCATTTAATACGCTGCTAACACAGGGAGTGCCACACATTCCGCAAGCCTTAAATGGCTTAGCCCCCAATACATCACAGCAACCCTTAGATGCCTCACAAACGTCGTTAACTGGTTCTCGTGATCCTTGTGATGTTTGCTGTAAAGTTAATAAATGCACCCTTACCAAGGTTCTCACTTCTCAGGATGGCGTTTTAAATTTGGGCAATGATGCTTTGCATCTACCCCGCCACCAAGATGTGCATGCATCTATTAAAGCCCCAGTAAAAGACGTAAATCAAACACATAATTTACAGGGCATAGCTTCCTTACCTGGGATTAACGTTTGCAGGCCTCTCAATGCAAGAAATGATGTTTTAAATTTGCCTCCTGAGGCTTGTCCTTATGTATTAGTTTTAGCTGGGGTGCCACCTTTAAAGGAAAATCAACAAGAGTCTTGGGAC
The DNA here is from genome assembly GCA_963921515.1 of Calotriton arnoldi. Lineage (NCBI taxonomy): Eukaryota > Metazoa > Chordata > Amphibia > Caudata > Salamandridae > Calotriton > Calotriton arnoldi. The sequence continues at coordinate 262,713 of CAWUFW010003396.1, forward strand.
CAACTGCGCAATAAGTGCACAAATTGGCTTACGAAACATAAAGGCTTTAGGGTGTCTAATATTAATGAGATTTTGATGGTACGCAGGGTTGGCTGGGTTGGATCATCAGCGAAGTTAATAAAGGGAGACTGTATTGTTGTTAATTTCCGACAACCCGCACTTGTAAAATTGATACTATCACAGAGAGAGCATGACAGTTCTACTGATGTCTGGTCACTGCCCCTTGGCTATTTTTATAAACCCAACGTCACGCAAGCCATTTCTCCGTTCATGTTACACAATAGATTTTCCTCCCTCTCGGATTTAGACACTCTAGATTGACTGGCCCCGTTATCAGTGCCTATTGAATTGGTCCCCTCCATAGTAGCACCTCTATCACTGTTAAGAGATGCCTCCAGGCAGTCTGACCAACTCTTGCAGATATTAAGTTGGAACATCGCTGGCCTAGCCTCTAAAGTAAATAATGAAGACTGGGTCGGGTTGGTAAATAAATTTGATATTCTATTGCTCCAGGAGACTTGGGCGACAAGTGAGATACATTGTGAGGGCTTCCAATGTTTTAATGTGTGTGCACTGGCTCCTAAACATGGGCGCCCGTCTGGCGGCCTTTCTATTTGGGTTAAAATATCGGCAGGTGGCGTTATTAAGACTATTTTGACAAACAGCCCTAATTACCAAGCTTTGATATACACACGTGGGGCCTCAATTTGTTTTATTAACTTTTATAATAATGACTTTTTAAGTGTACCCAATAAGATTGTTGAAAATCTTTTTAAATTTGTTTCTAATATACACATTGTAGCGGGAAATCAAAATTTAGCTGGAATCTGTCTGGGGGGTGATTTTAATGTTAAGATTTCTAGAGCATATCATTTGGATACTGGCTACATACAATATGAAAATTTGAGTAAAAGGGGAACTGAATTAATGGATTATCTGTTAATGCATGATTTATCAAATGTGATGGACATTGCACCCATGGACCATAGTGATAATCGGACAGTGCCAACATATAGAGGCCGAGGCTGTGCCTCAATAATTGATTATGTTTTTATATCTCCCCCACTTGAAGATATTTTAGTTGGTGCAGAGGTTATACCTACTACGTTTGGGGATCACAACCCAACTTCGGTATTGTTTAGGGTTGCCCCCAGACACATTTTCAAGGGAGAACCTGGGGCCTGTAATATATCTTCCTCAACTGACAATCTAAGAATCATCTGGAAAGGAATTGATAACAGCATGCTGTTTAAGAACATGGTAACACTTCATCGATCAGCTGTTGACGTATGTCTGTCATCTATTGACCCTAACCTTGAGGTGGTTGCAGCCTTTACCCAGTTATGTGCAGGTATTAAACAGATGATCTCTAAACCTGCGTTTAACAACAACCACCATCCCAAGTGGTTCAATAGTGTATGCTCCCGGGCTAATAGAGAACTTCGTGCCGCTTTGTCGGCAACACCTAGGGATGCAATTTTAATCAGATCACTAAGGAACCAATATAATAAAGTGGTTAAGCAAAGGAAAGAGGAGATTTTGAGAGATCAATGGGATAATTTGGCTTCCGCTCCAAGATTCAATAATACAAAAGGATTTTGGGAGGTGGTCAAAAATATGAGAAACACTGGTCAGCACTTAAGTCCCATAAGTTGTAATATAACCAGTGATGCCTGGGTCTCTCATTTCTCTAAAATATATTCTGCCCCATTGCTGGATGAGGTCCACATAGATCTTTACGTTGCGCCACGAGTCCAGATATCGCTCTCAGAAGTGGTAGACGCAATTGATCAGAGTTTAGGCAATAAGGCCCCCGGGCCTGATGGATTTCCCATTGATTTTATTAAATATAAATTAGATTTCTGGGCCCCGATTTTACTTAATGTTTTTAAAAACTTAACAAACTCCCAAATTCCTAGTACATGGTCGTCCAGCACAATAGTACCGATTTTTAAGAAGGGAGACAGGGCTAACCCTAGTTGTTATAGACCAATTTCTTTGATCGATAACACTTTAAAGATACTTGGGAGGGTGCTATTTAATAAAATTAGGAGTTGGGCTGAGGATATGCATATTTTAAATAAATGTCAGTTAGGTTTTAGAAGCAAATTAGGAACTATAGAGCAATGTCTCAATTTAAATTTGATTGTTGACAAATATACGATAGCTCGGCAGTCTCCCATTTACCTAGCTTTCATGGACCTCACCTCAGCCTTCGATTATGTGAATAGATCGCGCCTATGGTCATGTCTCCTAAATTATGGGCTGGACGAGGCCTTAGTACACTTTTTGGCCTTTTTACACAAGGATTTGGGGGCAAGGGTAAGGATTAGTAGGGATGGGGCCGTATCAGAGAATATTGTCATCGGCCGAGGGTCAGGCAGGGTGTGTGCTGGCCCCTCTGCTTTTCATTTTATATATTAATGAGTTGCATGATGAGCTGTCAAACTTGACTACGGATGTCCCGGTGATCAATGGTATTAAAATACCTGCTTTATTATATGCAGATGACGCGGTCCTAATGGGCCGCACACCAAATGCACTACGCACTTTAGTCGGGGGTTTTGTCGATTTTATGTCTAAATTGGACTTGTGTACAAATTTTAAAAAATCTTTTTTAATGAATTGTGGTCCAAATAAACATCGGGTTAATGTAATCAGCTCCGGCTCTGAAAAACTATTTTGCACACGCACTTTCTCATACCTGGGGCTGGTATTTGCTGACAATGGTTCTTGGACTCCCCATTTGACACATAGTCGGAACAAACTCTTAAAGGCCTCCAACTCAATCTTAAGCCTCCCTCAACCCAGAAGAACTGAGGTAGTGCTATCCCTACTGAAGATATATAAAACTCAATGTAGACCAACCGCAACTTATGGAGCTGAAGTGTGGGGTTATGCTAATTGTAACAATATTCAAATAGAGGAAAATAGATTTTGTCGGAGAGTTCTGGGGGTCCCGATTAGCTCCTCTTCCTTTGTTTGTCACCGGGAGCTAAAACTGTCTTATATTGAAGATTATATTAGGGCCCGTCCAACTATTTTTTGGATAAAAGTATGGCAAAATCCGGCAACCACTTTTACTAGAGAAATAATAGCTGATTGTCTTAAATGTGACAAGGGCAGTAGCATACCTTGGTTGGCAGCTGTTAAGGACAACTTGTCCGCTGTAAATCTGCCACACATTTTCTCAAATCCAAGTGATATGTCAGGCACTAATAAAAAGACTATACAGGAGACCCTGTATGGGTATTATGCCAGTATGAGACTCAGGCATGAAGCTTCGAAAAGCTCAGTTGCCCGTTACATAATGATGTCGGACGCTGAGGGCCCACCGACAATATTGCCAGTCCGTTATCTTTTAATGGCGACCAACCGTTGGGAAAGAAGTTTGCTCTTTCGCCTTAGGGCTGGTACTTTAAAATATTTATTATGTTTTCCCCTTGGGCACACTAGTAATCTTGAGCAAACCCCTTGTCCCTGTGGTAATCGTGGCAACCAATCTATGTTACATTTTTTGTTTTTCTGTAACTTTTATCAGTTATATAGTAAACAATTGTTGATCCCGCTTTTTAAGGCAGCTGCTATCTGCAACTATAAGGTGGCATATAGAGAAATTGTTGAGCTCAAAGACGAAAATTTAACTTTCCGCGTCAGCACTTTCTTGCGTTTGGCTGTCCGCTCACGCGCTTCTATGAGTTTGGTATAATTGGCCTTGATTGCCCATTTTTAACCTCTTATTTACATGTAGGTTGCACAATTGTATTGTGTGTATTCCATCGTTACATAATTTTTGATAAATTGCCCGCACTTTATAATATTATGCTGCTAGATCTAATGAATTTGTCTGATTTTAACGCTGGTCTAATGTGATAAATTGTCCGCATTTTAAATCACTATGCTGCTATATTTAATGAACTTTTTATTCTTATTTTAATATGTGTTACTATTTTAGTCTGATGTTATTTATCAAATTAGTGGATATTGGCTGCCTGTATCAGTTGATTCAAGGAACTATTATACTATTGCCCCTAACAAATTATAAGTGTAAGATAAATCCCCTGAGTATTGCGTATGTATATGTTTTGTGTATTTACTGCTTTATTTTTATTTTTTTTATTTTTTATCCTGCTGGTTATTACTTTGTTCTTTTATGGATATTCTTTTATCCGAATAAAGATGAATTGATTGATTGATTGATTGACATATTTTCACAGTACCATAATGGAGCTAGCGATCCCGGTTTTGCCCGGGTGCAAGCCCATGTTATCTTCTTTACCGCCTATCACTTATAGTGTACTTTAATGGTAAAAGCCACTATAGGGACATATAAGCTTGCACTTATTCGCCCGCACCTTTAATATTAGGCACCCTGCCTCCTGGGGTCAGGAGGCCCTTCTTTAGGGGTGACTGCCAGATATCAAAAGCAGTGCACTGACTTTGCCACACATGGTGAGGGCAAAGTCGAAATGGAGCAGTTTACACTGCTCCTGTAGTCTGCAATGGCAGGCCCGCTTTCAGTAATTTACTTGGGGCACTCAGGGTGGCACAAACAGTGCTGCAAGCCCTGGGAACCCTTTACCACTCATGTCCTAGGTATCACTGGTACCATATACTAGGGACTCATAAGGGCGTAAAGTCCTTGTCAATTGGGGTTGCTAATTTACACATATTTGTTTTAGAGAGAGAGCACTAGCACTGGGGCCTGGCTGGCAGCCTTCAGCGCACTACTAGAGTCGAAAACCAGAATCTAGCATTTCAAATGGGGGCAAAAAGTTGGGGGACATCTGCAAAATGCCCTGTTTTCTTACATACAGATTTGCTTTCATGTTGAATATGTAATTCACAATTACTTTTGTATTCAGTTTGCAGATGCTTTTGCAACACAAGGTACAACATAGCACTGGCCCAGCATACCTCAACAATCTCATCTACTTTCACAATCCTTGCAGACTCCTACTCGCACAAATACCAAGCATATGGAAAACCAGATCCAGTGGTCCAACCTACAACTACATCACTCCTAAAGTGTGGAAGGATCTGCCACTACCTAAGAGAGCCTCCTCCTCACTTCTTGAATTCCTGAAGAATTTGAAGACCAGGGTTTTAGAGTAGTCCCACTAAGACTAGGACCTAGGTGTTCCTAGACTCACCCCAGCTCAGCGACAAGATACCCTCTCGGCAGGACCGGACCTGGCAAACTGCTCGGCCGGCCCCCCTGGAAGGAGGGGGGTGTGCGGCCGAGCTCTTTGCTAGGGCCGGTTTTGGCTGATTTTGTTACAGGGGGCCGATATTGCCTACCCCCGGTAACAAAAACGGCCCCCCAGGGGCCCAAAACCGGCCCCCACCCTGGCGACCCACCAGGGAAACACCCGGTGCCTGCTACGGCCAGTCCGGCCCTGCCTCTCTGTGATAGTGTGCTCTACAAATCTACATAATACAACATAACATAACAACACTGATGGATGTCAAGTCGTAGAATTCTGTTCATGATTCTTTTAGAAATTGAATCACAGGGGTGCACTGCTGGTGTGCTCGGGTGAGAAATGTCAGAACACTGTGCAGGTACTGAAAAAGTAGGAGTGGTTACAGGTCAGTATTTAGGCGCAGAAGCATACTTAAGTTTGGGTGCATTGTGAGCCTGGAGTAGGGGGCATCTGCAGTGTGAGACCCAAGACATAATTGCTAGGGGTGATTTACATATATGTTATGTTATGTTAGGGTAATTTATAGAGCGCATGGCTGCCCCAGCAACAGGGCGTCCCAGCGCTAGCGGACAAGTGACCAGGGGAGATGAGGCTAGATGGAGGAGAAAAGCCAAGTTTTAATCAGTTTCCTGAATGCCCAGTGATCGTGGGTGCTGCGGGCAGCCAGTGGGATGGAATTCCATAGTGCGGGGGCCTGAGCTACATCTTATCTCAGCTCTTGCCTGTTAAAGAGCTGCCTCCCGGGTCCATGGTGAAAACCACTTAAAGAAGAGCACGAATTGGGAATAAATTAATATGGAAACAGTGAGAACAGTGCCACACCCAGGTGTGGAGATAAGATAAAATAAGGAAGCTAGTAACAGGCAGCCCATGCCCTGATTGCAACCCAGGGAATTGAACATTTACCCTCCCTTGCGGAAAGCCCCCCTCCTGGGGCAATGTCGAGACTTATCACTCATTATATAACCTGCTGAGTTCAGACAACTTACAGGTGTGCGGCCACAGCTACAACAGGGTTCACCTTTATTGTGCTCAAAGGCATCCAAATACTCCACGCTTAAAAGCACTATGTCCAAGCCCATCAACATGAAATGGTGGTGAGTCTCTGCTCCAACGACCACCACAGCACCTGCTGAATTTACCTTCTCCACAGCACGGCCCATGTTGATGACCAGAAAGATCATAGCAGCACTCAGAAAAAAATAGAATTATAGGATGTAACTGCTGCCAGCCTTGAGTTTGGTGACCCTTAATTAGGTATGACCCTGAATATGGAAGCCAGAATATCGAGGTGTACAAATATAGAGGGCAAATTATCGAATTCGAAATTTCGAAAAGTAAGTTTAGAATTTCTTTGTCTAACACCAAATCGACGAGATATATATATATATACGAGTGTGTGTGTGTGTAACTATCTTTGTCTTGATATTCAGATATTCTGTAGGGGGGTAGGTGATACTAAATAGGATGTTCTTTCTGACATTGCTCATTTAAATATCTCGGACCTTTGACATCTGTACTCAGCCGCCCCGCAGCTGAATTGTGCCTCTTAAACCTGCAAACGTAATACAAATGAAAGTTATCGCGATATCTTACTGGTGAATGTTGATATTTACAAATGTAGTTGTCCTTCTTAGACATTTTATAAGTGTTTCATATCGGACTTTATATTAGTCGAATAACCTTTTGTGCTGCCGAAGAACTTTACATTTGAGAATGTTCATTTTTGGAAAAATGACACCGAACCAACGGTAGGGGAGTTGAAAAAAATTACAAATCTCACAGAAAAAAATGAGTATACGAGTCTGTTTGAGCTCGCAGATTTTGACAATTAAAACATTTCAAAGCCAGAGTTTTTACGTGGAATCCTGAAAGGAATCTCATAAAATATTCCAATATTTCAGAGTCTAGAATTGTAGTCAACAACAACGTTCTCTGCAGAAGCAAAACTGTTCAGGTGCCCCTCATAAAAGGTTACACCGGATGCAGTCTCTGGTTGCACTGCAGACAAGTAACCCGGGTCAGTATTTCAAGCATTGCATAGGTAAGAATGCCTGTACCTAACAGGAAAGTAAAGTGGAATTGCACATACTATACCAGGACTCAGGGAGAACCCACACGTTTCATTCGCTCTACAGATCTTTGTTCCTGTGCAGTCAGTAACCCATCAACGCTCATGTGCCAGTAAGTAATGGAAGTTGTTACATGATATAGCCAGAAATTAAAATAACATCAGAATTGCTGGTGTCACATCACATGTCACGATAATCCAATGTATACCAGATGATTCCTATATGTCATTGCGCCTTCAATACGTCAGTGTTCTGACAATAAAATCCTAATGTTACTCGAATATTTGCAAACAATACTGGGATGCCGATTGCGTCAGCCGGAAAGGCTCGCGCCTGATTCTCACGGGAGCTCACAGATATGCACCTGGTGTGGATCCATGAGGCACAGAGCTCCCGATGGGCACAGCCACAGTATCTCGACACTAACACGTGCCCGTTCTGAGTCCCGTGACACACCCTGACTTATTGAATATAATTCTTAAATTCCTGTTCAGATTGTTAGGCAGGGAGAGTTACAGTGGAAGCTACAAAGAGTACAAAACATCACACAGTGGCATAAAGAACAGAGTTGATGATGTGTGTGTGTGTGTGTTTGTGTGTGAATAGACAGACAGACAGACAGACAGACAGATAGATAGATAGACAGATAGACAGATAGATAGATAGATAGATAGATAGATGAGGAGTTGTGTGTGGTACATTTCTACCTATAAATTGTTACTTTCACTAAGTGTTGCTGCATTTTGGTAGTCCATATTTCAAGCTCGAGTTGTCTATTCTTGTGGGAAACGTATAAATTCCTCGCAGACAAGTCCAGCTCACAAAGGAGAGAGAAGATCTGTTGTTCTTGTTTCTCTATAGGTGGCGTATACAAAAGGGGATGATGGACGGAACGTTTGAGCCAATCAAACACTCACCCCCAGTCAACTGATCTGGGTTTAATCCATCATCATTCTTTAGCTCACTCCACCACCCCAGTTCAGACATGGCCATATGCAAATCAGTCTGACCCTGTGCCTCATGGGAACAGTCCAGCCCGAACTGCCAAGCCATGTCTTCCCTGGACCGGAAACAAGCATCCTGGGACCGGTTTCTGGCATTTCAGCCGTCATCAGCCAGGCTTGCTTGAATCCAGTGGCAAAGTGAGCAAGGGACCCACGTCTGGGCATACCCCGCCAACTTAGGGCGACCAAAGCGATACAAAAGGGGATGATGGACGGAACGTTTGAGCCAATCAAACACTGGAGTGAGCTAAAGAATGATGATGGATTAAACCCAGATCAGTTGACTGGGGGTGAGTGTTTGATTGGCTCAAACGTTCCGTCCATCATCCCCTTTTGTTTCTCTATAGGTGGCAGCAGGACATTTCCAGACGAACATTATTATATTAAAATTCACAAAACAGTCCGAATTTCAGGGGTGAATGCATTATGTAAATGTAGTAGTAGATGATTTCACAATAGATTTTGTAGCATTTTTAAGCCTTCGAATGTCTGTCACATTGTGAACAAGACTAGTGGGTATTTCAGAATTCAGCATTATGGGAATTGTCGGTCTGTCTGCTGTTTATGAATGTTCAGTCCAGTCTGGACATTAATGAACATGTATTGGACATTAGCATTATCAAGAAAATTATATCAGCATGTTTCCTTCTGATGTTATAAGATGGTTCTTCAAGGACCAGACCTCTGAGTGACCCTTCTCATATGTGACAAGATCTGTTCCACACAATAAGGCACCCAAACAACCAAAGCTGGACACATAAAGGAAACATTGGAGAAGTCTCCATAGACAACCGAACTATTCTGACCTTCGATGGGCACAACACACATGATGCAAGGATTGACTGATCAGCCATATTCATTAAATGTGTGCTCTCACAAACCCTCTAAACATGGGCACATACAGCAGCAGTATCACATTTGCCGTAACACGACCAGACCATATGTCTTGGCCTCATGCGCCACGCCCAAATCCTCCTTCGTAGGTGGCAGATGACACCCTACACATACTACTAACATGGGGTACTCATCTTCTTAGAATTACAAACATATAGAGGGCGATCAAAGGGGTGCGTACAACAGACTTGTCTGCCGTTAGAGCCAAATATCAATATGATATAGATGTGGAGCTCTCTGACGGTGACTGGGACTGGCTTGCGGTTGTCCACCATACAGCTAAAGGTTTCAGGAATGAATGCTTCAGATTGTTGCAATTTAACCACATGCATCGTACATACCTCACGTTTGCCAGACTAAGCTTGTTATTCGCTTATGTGCCTTACAGCTGCCCTTGATGCGGTGTAGATGAGGCAGACGTGTACTACTTGTACTGAGTGGTAAGGCTATCCAGACTTTCTAGAGTGGTGGGTGAGATCTGGTCATGAAGCTGCCAGGTAAAGAGTGCATTTTAACACCCAAGATGTCAGATTACTATTATACACCTGTTGCAGGAGTTGCCTTTCAGTGGTGCATATCTCCACCAACAGTGTGGACAACTCTGACTGGAAGGGAATAGATTACTAACATACAGAGGATGCAAATCATAAACGCTTGGCACATATTATCACTCTAAACACAAAAATACAGCCGGCCTAACCTACAGGATGCCACACAATACTTAAAGATTGTAGGATGTGGGCAGCCACACTCAGGGCCGGACTGGGAACTGAAAGCAGCCCTGGCAAATGTTTCGGGACCAGCCCCCGTCCAGCGCATAGCGAGCGAGCGTAGCGAGCGAGCCAGAGAACTACTAGGGGGGTACTACCCCCTAGAAAATTTTGGAAAAAGACAGACCAAAATGGTGCATTTTACAGCACATTTTTCATTACATATTTAATTGTTTTAACTTTCAAAGCACAGTAAATAGTAGATGATGACCTTTAAGAGCACCAGGTTAACCAGTCATATGTACCCATAGACATTCTTACAGAGAGAACCAAAAATAGACACAAATGTAGTGAATAAGAGAGCACAAAGTATAAGTGAAACCAGCCCCCATTTGGTGTGTAGTGAGCAAGTGCAGTGAGTGACCACTACTATGGGGAGTTTGGGGGGTTCTCACCCCAAGAAATTTTTGGAGACAGAAAGGCCAAAACAATGCATTTTTCAACACATTTTTCATTACATATTTAATTGTATTAACTTTTAAAGCTTAGTAAATGATGACCTTATGGTGCCCCAGGATACCCAGTCAAAACAGTCATAAATCACAGACATTCCTACAGAGAACACCAAAAAATGAAATGTTGAGCACGAAACATGAATTTAAATATAACCGATTTATTCTTAATATAAAATAGTATAAAGACATTTAAAAATGCACTTAAACTCAAATTATTGTGCAAAGGTTCAGAGGAAAAAATATACAAGACAATGTACAAACATAAAATGATTTTTATATCCTGAGTTTTGTAAACAGTGCTAAAATAAAGCATTTTATGTAAAGTGCAACAGTGCACAACATTATGATTGTGGGCATTTTTACATTTTAAACAGTTAACATGACCTGCAGCAATTTCCCTAATATGAAATACTGTAAAAACATAATAACGTACTTCATCTCAAACAAGTGTTATATTCAATCGCACTTCACACTACTTTGCATTAATTTGTGTCAAGAGTGTGTTTCATGGGTGAGATGTTGGAGTTCTCCAAGCAACCACCCATGGGTTTTGATGTAAGGCACTACCTACTAACAAAGGTACACCTATATTTTAGCCAAAAACCGACGCCTTCCTGAGGCCAGAAAGCATGGAAACATCAAACATGGCACCCAGGCCAGAAAAGCATGAAAAGTTCACACAAAGGCACCTAGGCCAGTGGCACTGGAACACTTTTTAGAGTATGGGTTCTGCCATCAATGTTACATCACTGAAGTCATGGGATTGTGAAAAATTCTAATAATCACACAAAGAACAAGGGTAGCAAATGAGCCTCGCCTATTACGGGACATATAAAACTTAAAGTATATGCCAAACCATTTAAATACACTGCACTCTGCATACTGCACCCTGCCTTATGGACGGTTAGGAAGGGCTTGCCCTAGTGGTGACATATGCATTAAAAGGGAATATTTTTAGGCCTAGCAAAAGATTCATTTTGCCAGGTCAAAATGGCAGTTTTACAACTGCACACACAGACTGCAGTGGCAGGCCTTGACACATGTTTAAATAGGCTACTTAAGTGGGTGGTACAATAAGTGTTGCATGCCCACTAGCAGCATTTAATTTACAGGCCCTGGGTACATGTAGAACTACATTTCTAGGGACTTACACGTAAATTAAAGCCTTCCAATAGGGCGTAAGCCAATTTTACCATGTTTAAAGGAAAGAGTGCAAACACTTTAGGACTGGGTCGCGGTGGTTAAGTGCACAGAGCCCTAAGAGCCAACAAAAATGGCTTCAGAAAACAGGAGTGAAGGCAAACAATGTTTAGGGGTGACCCCGCAAAGAGCGCCAGGTCCACCGTTACTGATGTGGGTTCCTATTTTTTTTTTTAGTTTAAGGGCATCACTAGGGTGGAAAGGAGGTGCAGCCGAAGACGATGTCACCCCCCTCTCCCACTCCTGAGGACCGTATGCAACTTTCCTCCAAGGCTACATAAAAAGAGCCATTCAGACATTGTGGCCTGATTCTGTGCCAGAAAACCCTTTACTCGTTGTGGCCAAGTAACCAGCAAAGTCACTGATGTTACATCTCGTTATTTAATTTGCTGTATCTACAGCCAGGAAACACACGCACTAACTAGGGCCCCGCCCGGGCTTTGGCACAGAGTTCAGTTTGCAGATTCAAAAGAACCCGCGCGGCTGCCGCAGGAGTGGTGGTGTGTAATCAGCAGCCTGGCCCGCCAAATGTAGGGGATAGGATGTGGAATAGTTACATGTGTGTGGTGGCCCTTCCATAGCAGACATTTTCAATCTCTTTTGGGCAATCCTGGAAATTTGTGAACACATGTGGCATGCTTTGCCCTCTGAATACATGCGTCAACCTAGGCAGGATGGTAGTTATACACTGACAGACTGTCATTTGTATTTGAAATGTCACTCATAATTACGCTAAAATAATGAAAATGCCACACATGGCAACCTGAAACCTTGGCAGCTATGCTGTTGGTGAAAATCTGAGATGGCTACCTGCAGGTACAATTGTCATGTGATAAAGAAACGAACTAACTAACTTTCTTCTCCCCCAGCCAGTGTCGTACTGGGACAGAAAATAGGCCCTGCACCAAAATAAAAGTGGTCTCCCCCTATGGAATCAGGCAGCTAAAAGTGTTCCACATTTGCAAATCCGGGTGGTTTTGAACTTGTAGAGACATACTGTAGAGGGGTTTGCAAGTTTTTGTGACGCATGCATGTGTGCTTGCAGGGCCGGCTTTAGCACTGGTGGCGTCCTGTGCAACAATGTTTGTTGGCGCCCCCCAATGACCACATATACCACGGATTCCCTTACTACCACCATTTAACAGTGCTCCTCAAGTCTCTATAACCACTCTCTCTGATTAAGTTTTATAGCGCCACTGCACCACTCATACTAGTGTAGGGTGTCAGAGCACTTTAAATCACACACACACATTGGCACAGAGACAATCATACGTGTGCAAATCAGTGTACAGGAATGTTACATAAGACAGGTGCAGGAGTCACATGTCATCTTTACTGGTAGGCAGTATAGTTTAAGAGTCCTTGGTCTGGAAAAGCACAAATTCTGAATTTAAAACGTAACATCATTGTTAGGGGTTTTCTTTAATAATAAGAATAGATTTCTACCCAAATGAACCCTTTTTGCAAGTTTAGGATCATGAAAGACAGGGCAAAAAGACATAAAGCTCTAATATATATCTTGGAGATTGCATGCAGCTCTTTGGTGACAGTTAATAGCTCACTATGCTATATTAGGATGTTAACTTATAAACTGCAAGTAACTAAAGGATCCCTGGGACACAAGCAGTAACCCACTGACCTATTTACATTATATGCACTTTGTGATATGGATGGTACACATTCTTTGCAACAGGCATATTAACCCACTTAACTACCTTACAATGAGTTAAACCTTCCACTAGACAAACCTCTGATCTATCTCCAGCAGGAACATTAATCACTGGAGTGATCTTAACGTTTTTATTGATAGTTGAAAATTGCTGGTGCTTTTAAAATGAAAATATACTTGCAAACAGGGCGCCAGGCACCGATCGCACTGCCCTAGAGCCGGCCCTGTGTGCTTGCTACAGGCAATGCTTGTGATAATATCAGTGAAATCGGTAGTAAAAAAGCGGCCTCCCAGATCATACAACAGGCCCACTATCAGACAAAAACCTGATCAACACACTGAGCTGTCAGTCCAGCCCTTCTTGCACTGTCAGATTGCCTTTCAGATCATCCCGACCCTGTTGCCAGTGGAGTCCGTTGGTAGTGCCAGCAGTCGGTAACCACAGAGGTAAGAACATGTTTTTCCCGTCGTAGCTTAGGCGTAGGTTTAATTGGTACAAAATGCACAGGGCCTAGAGGTCTACTGAACCCTGATTTGTGCCGTATTTCCATTTCTAACAGCTGCCAGTGGGGGCCACTTCTTTCCTTTCACTAAGGCCCATGGACTGGTACACACGCACCTACGTCACTGCCTAGTACTTCTTTTTTTGCACATGAGTAAGCCCAGTTTTCCTTTGGAGGTTTCAACCATCACTTTACCTTTAAATCAGTCAAGAAATGCCTCCAATCCTAACGGGAACCACAAAAGCAAGCAACCAAATTTCTGACGCATGTCAGTGTAAAGTTCAAACTGGGCCAGGTCCGTGTCAAAGCTACCCTCTTATAACTGCTTCGAGCGACAACCCTGAACTGACTCGTGTGAAAAACGTTACCTACACTGGTAGTGTACGTAACGTTTTTAACACTGATGTCCAAAAATGTATTGCTTTTTTACTTACCTTATGTTGCCAGTTGCATGTGAAGTGCAGTCGGAGGCCCAGGGATCTCACTTCTCTGCAGTGAAGGTGGGCGAACTTGGGGAGGAGGCACAGATCATTGGTCAGACTCGCGCCTAGCACCCAGGGCCGGTCCTAGAATTTCTGGGGCCCCGGGCGAGAGGGAAGATGTGAGGCCCCTCTAATTTACATGTAACATCACAAGAAGTGACATCACAGAAAGTGACATCGCAGGACTATTGATCTTATTTGGCATCACTGAAGAGACCTAATGTGGATATCAGTAACATGGACAAAAAGATATATATACAAATGAAATAAGTCCATATATTTTAAAACTGTATTAAATGGATTACATTTGTCACATTGGTTGGAAAATCTAGGTGCAGGTCTCACAAAGATGGATATTTGTTACCCCATGTTAACTGATTGTTTCCAGATGAGTGCATGATAAAAATTCCAGTTCTGTCTCATAAAGGGGAGAGATCCTATTGAGGTAATGAGGAGCGGGATCATTCAAAATATAAAATTAAACAAGAGAAAACCCTGACACCATGGATATAATAGCAAATTTCAAAAGGCTCTGTTATCTTTCTGTGCCATTATTGTGCCACCTTAGGATGACATTGATACTTAGTAATTTGTTTTAACGCAAATCCCCTCACCAGTATCCCACACGCACAGGCTAAGACTCGTAGGACAATCTTTTGTGTGTGGGCTCTTTACTCGCCAGAATTATGTTAAGTGCAAAAACACAACACATATAATACAAAAATACAAGACACCGTTGCAAACAAATAAAGATTGTACATAAATAAAAAAGACTTGGAACAACCGAGACCACTACTAAATTATACAGTGACTTGAAGGTATGCTGCAGATTCAAGGGGTTTTCAAATCAATGTTTTTGATTTAGTGTTAGAACTGTAGGAAGTGGTAGTGGCCGGCTTTAGCGCTGGTGGAGTCCTGTGCGACAATGTTTGATGGTGCCCCCAATGACTCCCTCTGCCACGGATTCCCTCACTAACACCCTTTAACAGTGCCCCTCAAGTCTCCATAACCACATTCTCGCTCAGATGCATTTAATTTGATTTAAAATGCCACTGATACCACTGTAGGGTGTCAGAGCACTTTATATCACACACAATACACAGAGACAATCAATCATACGTGTGTAAATCACTGTATAGGAAATGTTACATAAGACAAGACTACAGTGTGTAGGAGTCACATGACAATCATACTAGTCGGCAGTATAGTTTAATAGTGATTGGTCTGGAGAAACACAAACTCTGAATTTAGAATGTAATACCATGGTTGGGGTTCTCTTTAATAACCAGAATTGATTTCTATGTAAAAGAACCCTTTTTGCAACTTTAGGATAATTGAAGACTGGGGAAAAAAACATAATGCTCTAATTTATACCTTGCAGTTTGCATGCAGCTCTAAGATGACTGTTAATAGCTCACTGTTCTATGTTAGGATTTTGACTTATACACTGCAAGTAGCAAAAGGATCTCACTGACAAAATCAGTAACTCACTGACCTATTTACATTATGTGCACTTTGTGATCTGCATAGTACATGTCCTTTGCAGCAGGCACATTAATCCTCTGCGCTACCTTTTCACAAGTCAAAACTTCCACTTAACAAAACTCCATCACTCTCTAGGAAGAACATTAATCACCGGAGATATAATGACATTTTTATTGTTGCCGAAAATTGCTGGAGGCCAGGAAGGAGGCAGCAAGTGCTTTTAAAAACATAATATACTTGCAAACATAACGCCCCCACCCGAAGTCAGCGTGCTGTGCGATCTCACCGGTCGCACCGCCCTAGAGCTGTCCCTTCTCAAGGGTCCTGTGACCTCAGTGACGGAGTCACTGTTGCTCTAAGGTTTGCTGCTTCGTAGGCCTGCCCGCAAGACTGAAGATGAACTTCAGTATGGATTGTGGTGGACAGGCCTTCAAGGTTAACCCACACTTGCAACCGCTAGGGTCCACCTGCTGGTGCTAAGACACCAGGGCTTCTAAAGTCTTGCTGGGCCTTCTAAGGTCTAGCACTGGAATGCGCTCCCTCAAGAGAGTGGTCTGGTGAACTGGTCATGAGGCTGAACCTGGTTCCCCAGTACCAAATTCGTCAGCTCTGACGATAGTGCCACATCCTACTGAGAGAAACTCGCACTGCCTTCAACTACAACCCAATTGTGCCCCGCTTTAAACACCTGGATGCGACTCAGTTCAAATTACGCACTAGAAAAGAGTAATATGCTGCCGCAAAAAAAAAAAATAGTGACATCCTGGAAAAACCAAACACTCCAGGGAATGCAAGATTAAGTAGCGCAGGAACAACATGGTTACTTTAATGCTTTTGCACTTATTATTCAGAAATCAGGGAGTGCTTTTGCCTGAAAAGTTAAAGACATGACTACAGGGCCAAGAAGGGACCTGTTTCAATGTCCATTACTTATATCCTTACAAAACGTAAGCAGTATGGTTTAAAACGACCACATCCGTGAACACAGAGCCGCGGTACGCATTTTTTTTTCCAATCCACCTATCAACCAGGTATTGCAGTACATCCAGGAATGGTGCACTTCCCCACCCGGGGAAAACAATATTGTTCAAAGAAATACGAGAAAACAAAAGTAGCGCTTCACTGACAAACTCTGTAAAGTGGCGCTAATGTGTTTTGGTTGTGAATAAAATCAATCTGGCCACTTTGCGACCCACTCTTGTTTTATTTATTTATTTTTCACATTTTGAACCATTTATTTCTCTCTGTCCCGAGGCTGCACTTTGGAATAGAAAAATGTCCCAAAAAGAAATTTCCAGCAAAAGTGGTTTTCCTTCTTGGATACATCTCACCGAGGAACAAATAAACAAAAGGAGAGGAAAGAGGGAGTAATGGCTACAAGGCCCAGGGAAGGGGCCCCCCACACCTGGACCTTGCTGCTTGCTCCAGTGCTTAGAGGCCCAGGGAAAGGGGGGCCCCCTCCCCTGGGCCTCGATCGAAGCAATAACGAGGCATTTAGCAAAACACTGCCCTACCACCGGCAGTTCTACGTGCATTTTAAATGCACATTCACATAAAAAAATCTTTGCTATGGGTGATGCAAAGGTTAACAAAAGCCAGTTGATCTGGCTGCTCCCTCCACCCCTCACCCACCTCTCCTTACCTGTGTCCAGCTGGTCCTGGAAACAAAGGGGCCTTTTGTCACCTAGCAACAAAAAGCCGAAAGGGCGCCTAGAATGGCCGGGTACTTAACAGAGGCGCTGCCCAGCCCCTGACTGTGCCGGCCCCATTCTGTTTGTTCCTTCCTCCCACCCCTGCACCCCCAGGAATGCCACCACGCCGTGACCAGCAAGGTCAAGACATCTTGCATAAATGCGATTGTATGGGGCAGGGGGAGCAGGTGGGCTAACTGTGGCCTATTGAAGCGGGGCCCCCTGTGTTTTAACCGAGCGCGAGGCCCTGGGCAGCTGCCCACACTGCCCATGCCTAGCGCCGGCCCTGCTAGCACCAATGAATGATCTGTGCCCCCTCCTGTGCCACTGCCTACATTAAGGCAGGTTAGGTGCCTCCGTGCCCCTGGTCACGAGTGGTGGTGGCCATGTGGCGCCGAAAGTGTACGCGGGCACGGCCTGCGCGCACTTTGTCCCTGCGCAGTGCGCACACAGTTGCCATCATTTGAGAGGCTAGAAAAAGAAACCTGTTTTATATGGGCAATCTTAAATTATTATTTCTTTAAAACTAATATATTATGGCTAAAATTTGTGTATTCTAAATGAATCTGAACCAAAAGTTGTATAAGGTCGTATGGTTTAAAATTCTAATTAATTTATATTGGTTAACTCAAAGAACGTTTATTGATGTTTCTGCTTCAGTGCAGGGATGACAGCAGCTGTATAACATTTTTAATAAATATAGCGCTGCACTACTTTCTTCCCCTTGCACAATTCAGCACATGGTAACTTGGGTTGAATTTAGTAGTGCGTGTGTGACGCACACTACTACTAAATTCAACCCAACTACTGCACCTCTGTCTGTGCGGGTAAAAAGCACTCCTGCCATTCGTGAGATGAGGTCACCTCACCAACGGCAGTTGTGCTTTTTCTCCGGCAGAGCAGAGGTCAGAGTGCACTGTGCAGAGCAGAGAGACAGAGTCTCTTTCTCTCTGTCAGGGACGTTGGACCCAGGCCTGGGCCTCGCAGGACGGCCTTCTGATGTTGTTGTAGGCAAGGGAAAAATCGGCACCAGTAACAAAACCGGCCCCCTGTGAAGAAACCGGCCCCCACCCCTTCCGGCCTACCAGGGGGATTGCCCGGTGCCTGGCATCACCAGTACGGCCCTGGCCACACTCAAGAAGAACAGGAACATCACTGATGAGAGACAGACCATGTGGCCTTCTGTATTTATACACTCTCATTGGAGTGGAGAAGGTTCCATATGGCAGGAGCAGAACGATGCCTATTAGTAGTGGAGGAATGCACTATGGGGATCTAGAAAAAAGTGTCAGGATGTGAGGAGGTGGAGGAAGGAGAACTTCTCTAGGGTAAAGGCCCAAATATAAGGCCCACATGTTCTTCCTGGACACAGACCTAGATCCAGTCTCTGTCTCATTCTTCTCAAGGAATGGGAGAGGATATGGTATAACGGCCAGAGCTGCTAACTTTGGAGCAGGTGAAGCATGTTCGAGTCTCAGAGTTGGCTCCTCTGATTGTGGGCAAATCTCCCCATGCCTACAAAAAATGATTGTGCCCTTGTGTAATGTGACTGGTGCTCATGTTAAGCGCACCAGCACCTTCAGGTCCAGTTTGTGCTATATAAAACTGCAAAACAAAAATGACTTCACCACAACCATGCACCTAGACCCACTAAATGGCCTGAATGCTTTAGGGAGCTGCAGCATAAAGCAAAGTATGAAATAAACATCCCTCTCTTGCAACTAGTTCCTGTATCACCACTGCAGCTCTGTCCTCCTCCACCTTTCACAGACAGGCATACATCACACGTCTGCCTATCTAACAACACATTGCACTTACAGCACATTAAACTTAAAATTACTTAAAATATACCTAACCACCCTACTTGGTAACTCATCAGTAAATTTTCTCATTAGTCCTCAAATAATTGTTACTCAAAATGAGAGAAAAGGCTATCTTTACTGACAAAGTGACTTATTTGTTTAGGTATTTGACTAGCTTTCTTTTGTGGAAGGCTTTGTGTGATTAGTTGATGTTGTAATGAGTTTCACAAGTTGGTGCGTGTCATGGAGTCCTTACTATACAATCTCTTCCCTTGCAATAGGAGTGTTGCATGCATTTGATGCCATGACCGTTACAGTGATTTACATTATTTGTACCTACAAAAATGCTGTTTACATTTTTTTACATTTTAGTAAAATAATTAAATCAATCAAAAACAAAAGCTTTATTCAATTATTTAAAAGCAATCATAAAAGCGACTCAAACATAATGCATACAATCACTGAGATACAAACATAAAAAATAAATGACATACAAATAAAAGAGAGCAACTAATCAAATGGTTAAAACTTTCCGTTTAGCAACAGCGAATTTTAAAACGCAGCCGACATGAAATCAAATTTGAGTATTGGGCAACATACACAAAAAATATAAAGCAGGCTTCCATTGACGAAATCCATAAGCGTTTAAAATGGGTTTTAAAAACTTTCAGGTAAGCGGTGCATAAAATATACAGAAAGAGACAAAGTGCTCAAGAGATTGCACAGTAGGCGCAGCACATGGACAGATTCAAACAGAGCCGTTGTCATACTGCCTGAAGATAAAGCACAGCAAATACCTTATAGACCCTAAACAGAATTTTGTTCAGAGAGTTTTTTCCTAAGGGCTGGGGACCAAACACAGGTATTGCTCAAGCTTAGGGAGTGTTTGTAAAATTTCATAGTCACACTAAATCAGTTTCCTCAACTGCTCCCACTCCCTAAAAACATTCTTTTTAACCTTTGGGGTGTCAGCTTTGATAGGAGAGGACGGGGATAAAAGCAACTTCTTCCAACCAATAGCTGTAGACATGGATCTCACAGTTCAACCATTGGATGGCAGGGCCCTTTACACAAGCCAAGCAATCCGTAATAATCTCTCTGTTCAGGGAAGTAAACTTATTTGCCCAAACTGAAGTCCCAAGTAAAAGCTGAGCCATCTTAATCAAGCCTTACACGTAAGTAATGCCCAGCTCCTCGTGGAGAAAGTAATGTGGGGTCGAAGGTGGAAGTCCAAGGAGTCAACGACAGAAGGGATTCTCCTCCACCTGAATGGAAGTAACCTCTCTACCATACATTTCAGCCGGTAGGCATTTGCTCTGAAAGATCTCCAAGAGGGGCTGGAATGGTTTAGTGTCTGCTCTCTTGGCAGATTCAAACAGTGTGCCCTCAGAACGGTTAAAAAGGAGGCACCTATTTGTTATGCAATAATTAAAAAATATAAAATTATCAAATGCAATTTTATAACACTCAAAAATATTTTCCCATTCATTTTCCTGTTTTTCCTTATGTGAAGGTAGTGGTATTTCCTGCACCCATCGATTTCTAAGAAAATATTTTGCAGTTCCTGTGATTGGTCCTGTGTGGTGCTTGACTTACTTTAAGGCATGGCTAGAGAAGATTTGATCCTTATTTGTCACTTTTAGTACTGTAGTAAATTTAGGTTTCATTTTTTTGAGGAACAATTGTATTTTCCTTTTGTGGGTGTTCTTTATGATTTGCATGTCCCTCCCAAATCTCCCCTTTAAATATTCCTATGCCCGACCCATTAAGTAGTAAATATTCCACACTTTCCGGCCCCAGTTCTACAACTTTCCAACGCATGCCTTACCACTCAAGCTTTTGCCATGAATCATTTACGACGAATGCCTTTATTTATTTATTTTTTTATTTATTTTTATTTATTGAGTTTTATATAGCGCTGGCTAGACCCGGAGGTATCAGAGCGCTTTACATGAGGAACATAGCAATAAAGCTTCACAGTTACATCAATAAAAAAAAAAAAGGGCATAGTAACAAAACACAAAGAACAAGTCCAAGGAGAAAAAAGAGGAAAAGGGGGGAAGAGTCAGTGGCTGGAGAAGAAAAGCGATTAGGTCAGATAAATCGGCAACGGAAGGTAGAAGTTCAGGGTAACAAACGAGGAATGCCTTTACCACACATATGCTTTTAACTTGCATGCCTTAATGCACAAGGGAAATATAGTTAAGGTAACTTAAACCCATATCAATATATATAAATATACACACACAAACACATAGAAACACATATATTTGAAATTTATTTTTTTAGTTTTTTAGGGTGCAGAGCCCCTATGCCCCACACTTTTTTTTTAAATTAATTATATTCTAATTTATTTCTCTAATTTGGGGGTAAACCCCTAACCCCCCCCACGTTTTACGTATATTTTTCACTCTATAACCTTACCCACCCCTAAACCCTAAAATTACACTTATCACCCTATACACCCTTACCCGCCACTAAACCCTAAAACTACCCTTACCACCCTTTACCTTTACCCCTACCCATGCCTAAACCCTACAATTACCCTTACAGCCCTATACCCTTATTCACCCCTGAACTCTAAAATTATCCTAACCACCCTCTACCCCTACCCACCCCTAATCCCTAAAATTACCCATATCCTCATCCACCCCTAAGCCCTAAAGTGTTTAACACGCAATGCATTCATAATATATCCCTTTTCCTGGTGGATTACTTGCTGAGTTACTGACTTACAGTGAGGAAAATTTTTGTAGGTATGAACAGAGCAGAATGATTCTTGAGATTGAGAGTGTTCTGGCGTGTTATTGAGACTTTGTGGTTTGCATTATGTGATGGACTGTTTTGCTGCAGGTGAGGTTTTTGGTTGCAATGTGATTTTGATGTACTTGTCTCATTTGTGATTTGTGTTGAGGAAGTTCTGGTCTTATTATTGGTTGGTTTAGTAATCGAATTTATTGAAATCCAAAATCCCAAAATATTATTTTTGAGCTTTTCTGCAGAAAAGGTAGTGTGCTTTGCGTGGCAACACATTCAAAAGGTCTAACAATTTTTTCTTTCCAGAGTTTGTGTATTTGCTCCTTGGTACATGGTAGTGACTACATTAGCCAGAGGTAGATTGACGCTGGGCGGGAGTCTGCTTTATTGTGAATTGAATTTGGCAAGTGCCACAGAGGTACTAGTCTTGTTTCTATGGTTTGCAAGATTTATTTCATTCTAACTCGTTTCCTTTTATCCTACATAGATTGTACAGAGAAGATTTATTTTGTTTATTTGTTTGCGTTAATTGAAAAATGGTTGTGCAGTTGATTTCCAAATCATAGAGAAAGTTGCACTACATTTGGTTAATCAGCTGAGGAGTTATACTTGGATTGGTGAGACATGACCACAGAGTTGCACTGTCATTGCTTGGTTGCTGTCAAAGTTGCGCTGTCATTGGTTGATCTTTGGCATAGCCGCACTATGATAGGTTGTTGTTCGGTATTTGGTTTTGTGTGTTTTTTAAAATTAATTTGAGTGAGAATAATGGGTGCTGTGTTGAAAAATCCTAAAAACCCTAGCGTACATGCTATGGGAGGACAAGAAATTCCTACAGAGGGTTTGTCTGCATACATGATGTTAACTAATGTTAAGCTTTTTACTTGTTCATTGTTGAGCCACTCACCTGGGAAACTTATCTGCGGGGACGATGTTGGACCTCCGCTCACTCCTGACACTGTGACCGATTGAGGACAAGAACGTCAAGTCAGACGGTGCAAAGACAGAATATCAAGTACAAAATATCAAGTTGCACAAATATCGAGTCATTAATATCGTGGGTCAGAAATATCGACAGCAAGAATATCGCCGTCAAGAATATCGACTTAAGGTAAGTAATATTGATTTTAAAAATATCAAAGTGTTTAACCCCTTCCGTGCTTCCGTCGGCCAACGGCCGTCGCGAGCACTACCGTGCTAGTGCTGCGCACGTCCGTTGGCCGACGGGGCCCCGCCCACTCTTTCAAACCGCCGCACCGCGGCAGAATTCGCGCCGCGGTTAAGCGGTTAATATCGTTTGCAAAAATATAGTTGTTAAAAATATCGTTTTTTATTATTGTTATGCATTTTAGTATATATTTTATATGTATGTGATGTATGTTTTTTTGTATAAGATTAGTTTGCATTTTTAATATATGTGTTACATTTTTGTAGTTATTATTTTTTTAATCTGAATTTTGCGCTTTTAGTCTCGTAGTGGGTTGTGGGTTTATAGGGGAATAGTGTGGGAATTAATTCAATTATATTAAATTTATTTAAAAAAAAATCTTTGAATTTTGCGCTTTTAGTCCCGTAGAGGGTTGTGGGTTTATAGGGGAATAGGGTGGGAAGTACTTTAATTATATTAAATGTATTCTTTTTTTTTTATTTGAATTTTGCGTTTTTAGTTCCGTAGCGGGTTGTGGGTTTATAGGGGAATAGTGTGGGAATTAATTCAATTATATTAAATTTATTTAAAAAAAAATCTTTGAATTTTGCGCTTTTAGTCCCGTAGAGGGTTGTGGGTTTATAGGGGAATAGGGTGGGAAGTACTTTAATTATATTAAATGTATTCTTTTTTTTTATTTGAATTTTGCGTTTTTAGTTCTGTAGCGGGTTGTGGGTTTATAGGGGAATAGGGTGGGAATTAATTCAATTATATTAAATTTATTTAAAAAAAAATCTTTGAATTTTGCGCTTTTAGTCCCGTAGAGGGTTGTGGGTTTATAGGGGAATAGGGTGGGAAGTACTTTAATTATATTAAATGTATTCTTTTTTTTTTATTTGAATTTTGCGTTTTTAGTTCCGTAGCGGGTTGTGGGTTTATAGGGGAATAGGGTGGGAAGTAATTTAATTATATTAAATGTATTCTTTTTTTTTAATTTGAATTTTGCATTTTTAGTTCCATAGCGGGTTGTGGTTTATAGGGGATTAGGGTGGGAAGTAATTTAATTATATTTAATTTATTGATTAATTTTTATTTATTAATATTTGTTTAAATGAGATGTTATAGTGTTAAATGTGTAAAGTAATTTATTATTAATTACTTAATAATTGGTTGTTAATTCATTTTAAATAATTAATTGGTAATTAATTATGGTAATTGTGTAATTCATTTTAGGTGTGTGTTGTGGTGTTTATAGGTGTAAATGATGGGAAGAAATTTATTTTTAATTTATGAATTATTAATTGGTTGTTAATTAATTATAGTTAATTAATTTGTAATTAATTTTGGTAATTGTGTAATTAATTATATTTGTGTGTGGTAGTTTTTATAGGTGTAAAGGGTGGTAAGGGTGGAAAGTACATTATTTTTAATTGATGAATTAGCAATTGGATGTAAATTAATTTTAATTAATGAATTGGTAATTAATTATGGTAATTGTGTAATTAATTTTATGTGTGAGTTGTGGTGCTTATAGGAGTAAAGGGTGGGAAGCAGTCGCGGTCCGTGTAGGAGTGCCGGTCGGGCGGTGACGTGGGGCGGGGGAGGGGCAGGGTGGGGGGTAGCAAAGTACGGATTACGGACCAATACAGGTAAGTAAACATTTAAATCAATTAAACGAATTTCGTTGCGCACACTGCATCGCATTTGGCGATGCAGTGCTCACAACAAAATTCGTTTTATTGATTTAAATGTTTACTTACCTGTATTGGTCCGTAATCTGTACTTTGCTACCCCCCACCCTACCCCTCCCCCGCCCCACGTCACCACCTGGCCGGCACTCCTACACGGACCGCGACTGGTGGAAAGTAATTTGTGTTTAAGTAATTAATATATAGTTGTTAATGTTAATTATTTGATATTTATTTTGGGTAAATGTTTATTCTTTTAAAGGGGTAAAGGGTGGGTATTAAATAACATTTTGTTATTTAGATGTTAGTTGTTAATAGTAATAGTTTTTCTTTTAAAAATAATATATAATTGTGTTTTATTATTTTATAGTTTAATTTAGGTGTGTGTTGTAGATATTAGAGTGTTAAAGCTTGTGTACTCAATGAATGTATTTTTTTATTAATGAGATTTTTAAATTGATTAATAAATATGCTAATTATGGAAATAAATGTAATTAAAAACGTTGAAGTGTTTTGTTATTGGTGTGGTGTTATCGAGTATAAAATAAAATCAATAAATTTATGTTTTAAATGATTTGTTTGTTTGTTAATATTTGCTACTTTCAAATAATTATTGTTAATAAATGTATTTATTAATTTATTTTTATATATTATTTGTAGGTTTTTGTTATATGTAATTAATATTATAATATGTGTTCTTTCTATATGTTTAATATATTTAATTTTATATGTTTTTAAATATTGTTTATATATTTTTATGATTTTTTACATTTTGTAATAATTTTTGCTTTTTTCTACTGTTTAAGTGTTATTAGTAATTTCTGTTTCTCTGCTATCCAACACTTTCCCTAATGTTGCACTCACTGGAGTGGGAATAGTAATTTTTACCTCTCCGCTATCCAGCACTTTCCCTACTGTTGCATTCACTGGAGTGGAAATAGTAATTTTTACCCCTCTGCTATCCAGCACTTTCCCTACTGTTGCACTCACTGGAGTGGGAATACAAAATTTGACCCCTCCGCTATCCAACACTTATCCTACTGTTGCATTCAGTGGAGTGGGAATAGTAATTTTTACCCCTCTGCTATCCAGCACTTTCCCTACTGTTGCACTCTTTGGATTGGGAATAGTAATTTTTACCCCTCCACTATCCAACATTTTCCCTACTGTTGCACTCACTGGAGTTGGAATAGTAAATTTAATCCCTCCGCTATCCAACACTTACCCTACTTTTGCACTCACTGGACTGGGAATAGTAATATCCCTCCGCTCTCCAACACTTTCCCTACTGTTGCACTCTTTGGAGTGTGGATATTAATTTTTACCCCTACGCTATCCAACACTTTCCCTACTGTTGCACTCTTTGGAGTGGGAATAGTAATTTTTTCCCCTCCGCTATCCAACACTTTCCCTACTGTTGCTATCACTGGAGTGGGAAAAGTAATTTTTACCCCTCTGCTATCCAACACTTTCCCTACTGTTGCACTCACTGGAGTCGGAATAGTAAATTTAATTATTCCGCTATCCAACACTTTCCCTACTGTTGCACTTATTTTATTGGGAAATGTAAGTTAAATTTTTTTTTAATAGTTTAATGTTTTCATTTATTATAGAATGTTTTTTTTAATTTTAAATTATTGATATATATATATATATATATCATCCCAAGTTATGCCCATGCATCAAGAGGCGCACTCCTCCAGCCGTAGATAAACATATCTTTATTTCTTGCGAGACAGGACTGCAACTCCGACCTTTCCTGTCCATCTACCTGACGTGTTTCAGAGCATCTGTGCTCTTTCCTCAGAGGCAGTTTGAGTAGCACATCACAGGTTCCCACAGTTCCTTGCGTTGCAATTGGCCTCCGGTGTGCCTTTGATAGTCAATTAATTACAATGCACGCTGGGACTCGTGGTCTAATACCCTGCTTTCTGCCTCCAGTAACTGTGTGCCTACCAAACCATTATATGGACCAATTACAGCCCTCCAGTGGGCCTCGGGGTTATAGTTCTGTCTCACCGATAAAAAAACAGCTGCGCCATCCATTCCCGAACATTTCAGGTAAGACGATCCCCCATCATCTTTAAGGGCGGTGCGATCTCTCACGCAGCTTGGACTTGCCGCGGTTTAAATCATCCCAAGTTATGCCCATGCATCAAGAGGCGCACTCCTCCAGCCGTAGATAAACATATCTTTATTTCTTACGAGACATGACTGCAACTCTGACCTTTCCTGTCCATCTGCCTGACGCGTTTCAGAGCATCTGTGCTCTTTCCTCAGAGGCAGTTTGAGTAGCACATCACAGGTTCCCACAGTTCCTTGCGTTGCAATTGGCCTCCGGTGTGCCTTTGATTGTCAATTAATTACAATGCACACTGGGACTCGTGGTCTAATACCCTGCTTTCTGCCTCCAGTAACTGTGTGCCTACCAAACCATTATATGGACCAATTACAGCCCTCCAGTGGGCCTCGGGGTTATAGTTCTGTCTCACCGATAAAAAAACAGCTGCGCCATCCATTCCCGAACATTTCAGGTAAGACGATCCCCCATCATCTTTAAGGGCGGTGCGATCTCTCATGCGGCTTGGACTTGCCGCGGTTTAAATCATCCCAAGTTATGCCCATGCATCAAGAGGCGCACTCCTCCAGCCGTAGATAAACATATCTTTATTTCTTGCGAGACAGGACTGCAACTCCGACCTTTCCTGTCCATCTGCCTGACGCGTTTCAGAGCATCTGTGCTCTTTCCTCAGAGGCAGTTTGAGTAGCACATCACAGGTTCCCACAGTTCCTTGCGTTGCAATTGGCCTCCGGTGTGCCTTTGATAGTCAATTAAATACAATGCACGCTGGGACTCGTGGTCTAATACCCTGCTTTCTGCCTCCAGTAACTGTGTGCCTACCAAACCATTATATGGACCAAGTACAGCCCTGACTGATAAGAGATGGAGTCTAGCGCTTTTGATGAAATGGTGGGTTCACTAGCCTGTCTGCAAAATGATTGGGTCCTCTCACCTTTAGGATGTACCTTCACAGGAGATGACTAAGGAAACAAGCATTGGCATAGCCAATAGGTCTCGCCTTTGGGACCTGCTGCATAACTAAATACTTATAAGGTCCCAAAGGCGAGACCTATTGGCTATGCCAATGCTTGTTAGAGTGTGCTACTTTCATGCTAATAACAGAGCCAGCCAAAAGGAGCCTAAGAGCCAACATTTATTGTTGGTTCATCGAATGTGTTTTCCCCAATCTTCCACCCTCTTAATTTTGGCAGGAGACATTTCAGAGTTATGTTATGACTAGTTATATCGGTTGTCACCTCGCTTTTATAGATGATAAACTGTAGGTGTTTCCTTTTTTAATAAATTTGTATTTAGGCATTACTTTAGAGATTACCAGTATTAGCCCATAAAAACACTTATGAAGAGTTGCTAAACCTGAAGTAGCATATAGTTCTCTTTGGTCATTTTGGGATTGCACTAATTTTCAGGAGCACATACTTAAGACTTTTATCACATGGAATTGCAACACTATCAGATTAGCAAGTTAATTTAAAGTACTCCCTGA
Organism: Calotriton arnoldi; assembly: GCA_963921515.1. Classification (NCBI taxonomy): domain Eukaryota; kingdom Metazoa; phylum Chordata; class Amphibia; order Caudata; family Salamandridae; genus Calotriton; species Calotriton arnoldi. Next base: position 291,105 of record CAWUFW010003396.1, read on the forward strand.
ATCATACAGTCGAACTCCAAAGTGGCCCTGCTTAAATTAATGTCATATAGTCTGCATCGGTTCCCCAAAGATGTAGATTTTGAAACGCCAGCTAATACAGATTTTAAGTGATGACATTCTGATTTAATCGAGAACAAAAAATATGATCACCATAGCCAAGCCTCAAAAGAATTGCACTTAAAACTATTTCCAATTTGAGAAAGTGCATCTTCCATGATTGCTTTGTTTTCTGGCTTTCTGGAAAGGCAGATTTTGGGCGGGAAGATGAATGTTGACGCTGATGCAGTTATTCAAGCATTGACCATTTTAAAATGGAGGTTCCCGTGCCACGCAACTTGTATTGTGATCAGTCTTTGTTCTGTTTTTAAATGGTTTTGGGAAGATCAGCTGCAGTGAATTTCCTAAAAGGTTTCTCTTCCCACTTTCGTTAGCCTGTTGAAAAGAAGAGGTGAATTGGCCACAGTTGCAGCTCTAAGTGCCGCAAGAAGAGGGCTACCGTAGCTAGCTGTGCCGTAGGACTCGAGCTGCACCTAAATGCTGAAGCCCCACATGGTCAACGCTTTTGAGGTTGCTTGTTCTCTCTTACAGAGGGAGGCAGACTCGCAGTTAGAGGCGTAGCCAAAACGGATTTGCAGGTGGCTAGTTTTTGTAGTGGCACAGGGAGCAAACAAGCATTGGCAAAATCTGCTCTTGCTTTGCTAATGCTTTTCGGATGGCAGTACCTTTTATTATTGTCCGCATTTGCAAAGCCAGTATCGGCGACAGGCCTTTTGAAGTTTTAGTTATATTCTTTCAAGGGGTCTGCACCTTGCATGACTCAGCATTGTGGGTAATTTGAAAGCAATTGAAAGCAATATAAGCATGACTGGTTTCGCTATTGATGGCTTTGCAAGTACGAGCGCAGTTTTATAGATTTTTAAAAAAATATTGTTTTTCATGTGCTGTGCTAACGCAATTTAAAAAGAATCCACTTTGGCAGAGCCAATGGTGGTGGGAGAGTGTTGGTGAAGAAAGAGAAAACTAGGGGAGCTGAAGCAGAGGTGACACCGAGCTGCAGCAGAGATTGGTGTGGGAGGGTGACAAGAAAAACTAGGTAGCGGAGCTAGTGAAAGACCACAAACGTACACTTGAAGTACAGACCAGAGATCGAGAATAAAAAGCAAACTATGAACTCCATTGGAGTGATGTATCAAAAATGAGAGTAAAGAGGCAGGCGAGCCATCCAGTCAAGAGCAAAGAACTGTGGGGTAGTCCAGAAAGCCATCTAGTCATCACCAAGGGGCTGACCCAAAGCCCACTCTATGTAATGTTCTAGGCAATGCTGTCTGTAACAAGGCGGCAAAAACTGGGAACTGGAATGTGGTTCGGAGTGTTTACCCAGTGGCTGGGATTAAATCAAGTGTTACACACTGCAGTCCACAGTAGTTGCATCGTTTTGTGGGATGTGTTGATTCTTTTGTGTGAAATACTGCCCAAAGCCAGGTTCCGTTACTAATTTCAAGCAGTATGGCCTAATTTGCGCAACGGCAGAGGAAGATAGGAGAATTGAGTGCTGTTTAATGTTATTCTTCTTCCCACTGCAGCCTACATGTGCTGCCCTCCCACTGCGGTGGCAGAATGAACTGTCAGTGAGGGGTTTGTGATTCATGGTTTAATGAACACGATTTTCTTAAAGGAAATGTTAAAATGTTCCATGCGCTCCTTTTGCTAAGCAGCAAGCGCCCCCCACCATCAAACCATTGTGCGAGCTATAGACGAGTGAAAGGATTCGCGATCAGGTGGTATTCTTGAAGGATCCGCGCTCTCGATGTGGCTGTGTTAATGTGAGGAAAATGCTGCTGATGGATTGCAATAAACTCAAATGTTGCCATGGAAACCATTGCATCACAGCCTATGTGCGACATTCCACTTACTCCAACAAACTGCATGTTTGTACAATACCTGGTTTGTGAGATAGATTTCACATCCGATTTTTTTTTCAATGTACTTTATCAGAAATGTAATGGCGGGCTGGCACAAAAATTGTCTGTTTATGCACACAGCTAGGTCATGAAACATTAGTCTTCTGGCCCGTGTCTGCCACTGAAATAAAGTATCGCTAGCAGCAAGGCTGACGTTTCACCTCAATCCAGACCTGCATCAACCCTCTGCTATCACAGCACGAGGAGCGCTCGCTGCTTTGCCATTGCATCTCGTCACCCGAACCACAATCTGCTGTACCCTTACTTTTTCTACTCTAGTCCTCTCCGACGGACCCCACACAGTTCTTTGTTAATGCCTCTTATGCACGACCTGCAGTATTTCCTCTCTTCGCCTCCCTTTCCTTCAGCACGCCGACAGAACCCTGCCTTAACTCGCTAACTTTCAACTGAGTTGCAGTTACGGGAATACTGTTTTCTACAGTATGACGGAGCTCAAGAGAGAGGTGGAGGTGTAGCAGCTCTCTAAAAGAAGTGTGCGCGCCTCGCGCTGAAAGGAGGCAGCAGGAGGAGGGGGCCGGCACATGTTTACCTTGCGGGAGCGAGCAGGAACCATCTGTTAATTACTAACATATGGTTTTGAAAGCTCGCTCCCACAAGGGAATCGCCAAACGTGCACGCGTTGCCATTGAAGGCAATGGAACGCGTGCACGTTTTTGGCTGAAAAGCCGAAGCGATGGCTAAAGGTCTTTTTACCAAATCAGCGCATGCGCGCTGCGTAGGCGAGACCTAAAAAGGAATATGAGATACATTGGTGTCAACACAAACTTTCAGCGTTAATTTTGAATCAAAACAATATTGGAATTGACTATTCACAGGAATAGTTTTCCATTTCTGCATAGAAAATAATATCTCCTAATCTCTTGTCAGATCACAGTTCCCAAAATTTGAACCTCCTTAAATAAGTATATAACCTTCATGTGCCTTTCACAAAAATGGCCAGGTTTACACAAGTCCTACTTGTCAACATCAGTGATTCATAGCAAAAATGTCAATTGCATTTTCTTTGGACTGAGTTTCTTGTAGATTCAGGCTTCTTTTCCAGGTTTCCGAAGCAAGAAAGAAGTGTTAGAAGATATAGTAGTGCAGAAAATAAGATAGCGCACTAAACTTTTTTCTTTGCTAATTCAATCTTTTCTTTCTTTTCTTTTCATTCGAGGTGCTGATGTTGTGGTCAGTCCAGCAGATTTGCGCTCTGGGAGAGTTGCTGCAGTCGAAGAAATGCTGTCCTGGATGAAGGTAAATCTTTACTTTAAATGGGGGAGGGAACTGGAGAAATTCAATATGCAGGAGCGGCCCGAGCAGGTAAGAGCGGTGGGGTGGTGAGGCAGTGGGGCCGGGTAGGGGGGGATTCGACAGACAACCACGAGGGAAAATCAAATAAATAATTAATCTTCCCTCGTCGACGTCTGTTGAAATCCTCCCCCACCCGGCCCCACTGCCCCACCGCTCTTACCTGTACAGGCAGCTACTACTGATATGCCTCTTTTGAGAGTGCAGATTGAATGTGGGAGCTGATAAAAAACTGGCCGAGAGCTTGACTAGATAGATGGGGGTGCGGGTCTCGAAGTAGCAGAGAAAAGGACTCTCTCAGGAGCAAAAAAGCCAAGCACTCGACAGGAGTGCAGTTTCAATATTTATAAACATGTCACATACTAGAAAGGCACATGTTTTTTACTTTGAGATTGTTCAACTGTGGGCATGTGAGGAATTGTGGGCACATGGATAATTACATGCACGTGGATAATTGCCGACTGCCAGTTCCTGGTACAGGATATTGATTGAATACACAAGGCTTATTACCAACTGGAAGATAATTACAGGCATGTCTAAACACAAGGATAATTGCAACAGTAACGGTTTGTGCTTGCCTTGGCTATTACAGACACGTGGCTATGTATAGAGATGTCTTGTGGTTTGAGCCACCGTTAGTGTTCAATCTGTAAATATGAGACCAACTGTGGTTTTTACAAAGCACATTACAGATTAATCAGGAACAGAAAATCTAATGGGAGTCTCAATCTAACCTGTACAATATTTATGTTACTGATTTTTTAGGGAACAGCACGTGATGAATGGGACAAGGGGACAGCAATATGGTTTGTGTGGTGGCCTAAAGTTCATCTGATGCATGCTTGGGTGCAAGAGTTAGTAATCCTAACATTCTTGGATTCGCAATTGACATGAATACACCTTTATTGACAAAAACTTGCAATTTCCTTTAGAGGGTACCTTTAACATTAGAAAGCTAGATTTCCTAAAGCAGACAATGAATGATAGGAAGCCAAAATCTAGACCTACATAATTCGAGGTATTGAATAAAGGAGAAACGAAAGGCCATGGAGTAGGACAGGAAGAAAATAAAAAAGCAGGTGCAAGGTTCATTTAGACAATGGCTGGAAAGCAAGTGGGACAATCAGGAGAGATCCTGGAGAGGGGATACGGTAGAAGGAGTGAGAGTTTTCCCTGCAATACTTAAAGAAATGAATGACAAAAAGAATGTTGATGACAAAGACAAAGAGAAGCAGAACCAAGAACAGGATTACAGTAATGAGGATACATTTTTAAAGGACCTTTTGAATTCCAGCTTCCCTCCATGTACGGAAGATGCACAGAGGCAGATGCAGTTTCTCACAGTACCTGATGTGGGGGCAGCAGGGCAGGGTATGAGTGCACAGCAAAGGGATTGGCAGCACTTACCATAGTGGGTGATCAGCTTGTGTCCCACCTGAGTAAACATTGATAACTTTAGCAAGTAGTAGCAGAGATACTATTACTGTCTTTTCAATTTCTGATGATATGTTTGCTACTCTTCTATTAAGCCTCTTAAAGAGACATAAAGCCATATTGGGCTTTTAAAGAATGAATTTGAAGACATTTTCAAGGGACAGTGGATCTAAATAGATGTCTTATAATGCTGATGAAATGAGGCACTTGATCAGAGAAATATCAAGGTTTTAGATTGAAGAAGTAGTTGAAGAATGCAAGGTTGGCGTTAGCAGAATGAGAAATGTACAGAGAAATTATAAAATGGATTGGACTAAAGCGGAAAAAAATTAATTGGGTGTGGTGACTTTAAGAGCTCATATTAAGGATCTAGTTGAAAAAATTAAAGACTAGAACAATTTGAAGAAAGTATTGAAAGAAGTTGAAAAAGAAAGTTACTACTAAAAAGAAAGATACAGAGGCAGGAAAGAAAGCAAAGGGAACTTTCAGTGATTCAGCACCAGAGGCGGTGACAGAATTTCCTCAGAGAAAAGTACATGGAGAGAATTATGCGCATGTACCTAGGACTAGAGGTCAACTTTATGTACTTACAACAAATTTTCTTAAATTGTAAGAGGAACCTGTCAAATGGTACAAAGAGGTTCATAGATTAGTGCTAGTTTGGAAAATGCTTTGGATTGATTTTGATACGTTATTTGAGATTATTCTTCCTAGTGAGCTATGAACTGAGTGTAAGGCTGATGTTGCATGGCTGTCTGAGTAGCCAGTTAGAGCTGAACCTAATAATGCTCCAACTGATATTGTTGCTGACAAGTTTAGAGCAGTGCTAGAACATTTGAAAAAGAAGGTGTGAAGATGGAGGTGAAGTGGGCAAAGATCCTGAGAGCTACAAAAGAGCTAAAAGAGTTGTTGCATGCCTACTATGAGAGCAGTGGCGGCTCCTCGAGGGAGTGCTGCGGGGCGGTGGGGCAGGGGAGGGGCAGGGTGTGGGGTAGTAAACTCTGGCATACGGCCGAACGGAGTTAAGTATATAAATAAATAAATAAAACGAATTACATTGCGCGCGCTGCATCGCCATTTGGCGATGCAGCACGCGCAATGTAATTCGTTTTATTTATCTATTTATATACTTAACTCCGTTCGGCCGTATGCCGGAGTTTACTACCCACTATACAAAGGAAGGGACAGAGGGGCTTATTTAAAGAGGTCCAGCATACATGCCCAACGTGTATAGCAAGAAATAGGTATGAAGTGGATAACAGTAACTCACAGCGCTAAAGAGCCCCTTTTTGGGTGCCCGTCGGGTATTGCAACGCCGACCCGACGAGGGGCAGGCCCAAATGATGAAGCATGACACCTAGCTTGCTGGGTGTGTGAGGGCCTTAGTTCCAAAAGGAGGAATTCCCCTCCCATAATAGAGCGGTGAGTTACTGTTATCCACTGCAGCCTAACACTTTTATCTCTCCCCTCGTGTTCATTACGCCTCAGAGGAACTTCATACCTATTTCTTGCTATAGGAGTTTACTACCCTGCACCCTACCCCTCCCCCGCCGCCCCGCAGCACTCCCTCGAGGAGCCGCCACTGTATGAGAGGCTTATGCAGATTTATAGCAAACACAGTAGAGTTAAAGATCCCAAGTAAGAAGGAGTTAGTGGTTTCATATTAGGTTTTGTTGTAGGTTTGTTCCCTGAGCTTAGTTTGTATTTTCTGCAGAGTATGATCTGTTGGCAGACTAAGGGTATCAGTGACATCTTCAAGCATGCCACGTATTATAGTGATTGGGTTGATATGAAGCAGAAATTGATTAAGGAGAAGTTGATGATTGCCCAAACATAGCAGATTCAGAGAAATGGTAAGAATTAGATGATGAATTGTGATTTTGATTTTATGCCGTCAGATAATTCCGGAATGAATGGAGCACATTTCATGCAACTTGTGAGAATGGGAAAGGAGATAGTGCAGATGAATAGTCATGGAAGAGGGGTTGTGAATAATTCTGGAGTGAATGCAAACAATAATTTGCTGTAGAGCATTTCTACGGTAAAATCAGCAGGCACAGTCAATGACCCCATCCCAATTAGCTCCTATACTGAATGTGCAAAATCAAGGGCATTTCTGTATGAATATACCTGCAGCGCCAGTGATGTAGCAAATCATGAGAAATTATATGCCTTACAGTGCAGGGTACAGCAGCATCCATTGATTCTAAATAAGGATTTTCCTCAGTTTTCATGAGTGACTAATTCCAGTGATGGTGCCTTAGGGGGAGGAGGATTGCATGATTGGTTCAGCCCTGGAGGTAGATCAGAGTGGTCCATATGTAGATGATGAGGTAAATGGCAACTCTGTACCATTTCTAATTGGCACTGATGCTAGCGCCCTACAGTTTGTTCTGTGGTGGTTCCAAACCTACCCCTTTCGGGAAGAGAAGTACACATTGTAGGTATTAGTAAAAAATAGATTGTTAACCAAGTTACAGCAGCTGTTCCAATTTAAATAGACTAAATGGAAAACAATCATTAGTTCATATTATGTGATTCAAGTCCTATTAATCTGTGGGGCGGAGACTTGCTTTGCAAGATGAACTGCATGATTTATTGCACATCAGATGGTGTTGCAATTGAAACCAAGATGAAGAGTCGGTGTTTAAAATCAAATCACAGGGGTCAGTTTTTTCCAGTTCTTACAAAAGATTACAAGCCTCGGAACTTAAGACACAGCATCAAAGAAGAGATATAGGACTTTACTGTCGAAGAGATAGGATTCATAAAAAGTGCAAACGTATCAGCACAAATGTCAAACCTAATGGAGTATTTCCTAGAATTAGGCAAAACAGACTTTTGAAAGAAGCAGAAAATGAATAAAGCCAGTTATTGAACAAATGATACAACAATGCATTATGCGAGAGGTGCTTGGTAGTCCTCATAACTCTCAGATAATGGACCTTGAAAAACTGAGTAGTAAATGAAGAATTGTTCAAGACTTGAGAAAAATAAATCAGATAGTTGTTCTACGTTATCCTGTTGTACCAAATCCTGCTGTAAAATTGTTCCTGATTCTGGCAGATGCAGGATGGTATTCAGTCATTGAATTATGCCAAGCTTCCTTCTCCATTCCTTTGAATGAAAATAGTCAATTTCTTTTTGCATTTAAGTTCCAAAATAAAGTTCTGAATTGGTGTAGAATTCTACAGGGGTATACTGAAAGTCCCTCAATTTTTAGTCAGACCTTAAAGACGGATTTTGGGAATCTACAGTTATCCTGTGACTCAGACCAAGTGCAATATATTGATGACCGACTTGGACGACTGTAAACTAGATACAATTGCACTTTTGAATTATCTTTCTGATAATGTTTCTCACACAACAAGTGATTTATCTTGGTCATCATATTGAAAAGGGAGCAAGGAAAGTCTCAAAAGAATGTGTTTCTCAATTCTGAAAATGAATCCTCTGACTACCCAGAGGGACGTGAGGAATTTCCTGTGAAACGTTGGCAAGTGTTGTCAGTGAATTCCAAATTTTTTAATAAGGCTAGCTCACAGTAATATCAAAGATCCGGTACCATTTGATGATGAATGTATGAAGGCCTTCCGGGATATAGCAGAAAAATTCTGAAATGCACCCGCCCTTGGAATGCCTGATTAAGATAAGGAGTTCTACCCTTTTTGTCACAAAAAAGACTGGTGCGCCTTATAGTTTTGACCCAAAAATTTAGTGGGATCATGAGGCCTGTTGCATACCTCTCTGCGGTGTTGGATCCAGTAGCTGCCGCTCTTTCTGTTTGTTTGAAGGCAATTGCAGCTTTTTGCATTGCAATTCCAAACAATGAAGGGATTGTAATGGGACATACAATAATTCTGTTTGTTTCTCATTCAGTTGAGATTTTGCTGATCTGTTCTAGGACTCAGCGCGTGACAAAGAGCTGCCTTACTATGTATGAGCACATCATACAGGCAGCTGAAAACAGTTCTACCAGATGTCATTTTCTTAACCCTGCAACACTGTTTTTTGTTTCAGACAGAAATTTAGACTGAGATAGAAATTATTATAATGATGATGAACAAGAACATGGCTGTGAAAATGTCATGGAATTATATGCCAAATATCCGATTGATTCGATGACCAGAATTTTTGGAAGGTACTGGTTTGATTCTGAATTAAAAAATGTTGCAGAAGATTTTTGACAGAGATGCATAATATGTCAGAAAAATAATCAGGTAAAGAGGACTGTAGAGCTTATGAGTCACATTGGCAGTGCTCCAAGCAGACTTCATTGGGATGCCAGTTTACAATGGCCTTAAATATATTCTTGTGATTCTCTGCTTGTTTTGTAAATATGTTGAGGCCTATCCTACATAGAGATATGACAGTTGCCAATTTCTTTTTGCTGAGAGAATTGATACCACTGTCTGGCTTGCCATCCTCTATTGAGACAGATCATGGAACTCATTTTTAAAATGATATTCTTAAACTGATTTCTACAGTTCTCCGGATTGATCAAAGGTCCTCTTGTAGTTATGGTCCTCAATCATCTAGCATAGTGGAGGAGATGAATAGGTCCATAAAACTCAAGCTGGATGAAGTGTGTACATCTTCCCGTCTAAAATGGCCAGATGCTCTTCTGATGAGCTTTATAAGTACCCCACAAAAAAGACTGGTCTCTCGCCTCATAAACTATTAATGTGCAGAGCCATGAGATTGACCTGCATACCCTCAGCAATACTTGCATCACTGACAAATGGCGTTGTGTTAGATTATTGCAAAGGTCTGGTTGATCTGTTGAAATCTGTCTCCCCTGGATGAATTTGGCAACAGCAGCATCAGAAGAAACTGTGGGGTATATTTCCAAGGTCGATAGCACCAACAGAGAGTCACTTTTAGTGACGTTCCGGTGGGCTATGCCCTTCTCCATATTTACAAAGCGGCGCTAAGCCACTTTGAGTGGCTTAAAGCTGCCTTGCAAATATGGCCCCTTTACACACATTACTTTGCGTGAAAGGGGCGTGCAATGGGTGTTACTGTGGGAATTCCACCGCAACACCCATTACATTTTGATGCTGCCTAGGATTTACAAGGATGTGTAAATTGAAGGCAGCGCTCAAAACTAACGCCATGCATTAGCAGTCATTAGAATGGTGCAACGAGAAGAAATACTTTTATTTTCCTAATTTTTGCTTTTTCTATGTGTGCTGCATTCAGTGGTGAAGTTGCTGATGAAGGTAAAGATCCTGGTGAATGTACGAGTGATCAGTTTCGAATCTAGGATCAGAGTGATGAGCTGTTGCAAAGTCATGAGCATCCACTGAGGGAGAAGCAGTTCACAGTGACTCAAGTTGCCTATGCGGGTCAAAGGTCAAGTTCAGGTGAAGAGGACTTAGTAGTAGTCACAAGTGAACATACTAGAGTTGTAACACCCAAAGCAGTAAAGAGATCTTGAAAAAATTCGCACTGGGAGTATGAAAGGTTAGAACTGATCAAAGAAGAACCAGAAGCAGTTGAGATTGATTCAGAGAACAGTGAGAGTGAATCGCCTTTTGCTAAAAGATCAGCAAGAAAATGAAATCCAAGCAGAATGTACGCTTCACCTCAATGGGTCTATTGTGAGCCTGTGTCTAAGGAAAAAGAAGACCCAGATACAGAGATCTACCGAACTGTTATCAATACATCTTTAAAAATGATCTAGAAGAAGAAAGCTACCGTAAACCTTTGTAAATCTTAAGGATCCTGAAATTTTGAATTTAAAGTTCTGAGCCTAGCAGAGGCATCCAAATGAAGAAAGGAGACAATGAACTGAAAAAAACAGAAAATACATTTTTGTCTTTGAATCTGAATTTAGATTTTTTTATTATTCTTTTAAAAAGCATTCTTTCATTTATAATGATACTAATAGTCTTAGTTGGATTACTGCTGTGCCTTATTTCTCCCATAGGATATGTCTCAACAGAGGTTGAAATAACTATGATACATAATAGAATTGGATTTAATTCACTGAGGCATTTGGAAAGTTTATTTTGTGGATTTATTGATGATATTTAAACATAAATGTTGGATGAATACCTTGATATAATGGGGGTAAATAATTGCATGGTGTGCTTTTCTCCCTCTTCTGCTGGTGACGGCAAAACATATTTACAGTTACAGTTTTATATGGGTGGTCTTGCAATGTTTTTCTTAGTATTTTTAGTAGACAGGAGTTTATATCCGCATATCTGTTGGATTTCAAAGCTTCACTTGAGAATCTTGCTGTTTCAGAAGGGGTTGGGAATAGGGTAAGCTATTGATAGAGTGCTGATAGCACTCTATTTTGTATGAGTGCACTATACTCATGGTTTAAACGCACTCTCATGTATTCATATTGTTTGCAGTGTTTTACGACTATTAAGAAACATTTATTTGAATCATTTGATGTTGAAAACTAGTGAACGCATTTAAGTAGAACTTTGTATGTATTACGATTCCTTCATGCATAATGTGCAGGACGATATTTTTTCTATACACCGTAATTGTGGTTAGTTCAAGTTGCCTGAATTATAGGCCCAAAGTCATAAGTTTCAATTCTCCTTGCTCTTGAGAAATAAATAATTAAATGTTGTTGTGTTCGAAATTAGAATGTTCTCATCCTACTGCAGGTGAAAGAATACACATCGTTATTTTCACAGTTAAGGAGAGACCCGGAATGTCTTTGAAGATGGCTGGGAAGCAAGAAGGGAGGATGCCTTGCGTATCTGGTCTGTCTGAAAGCCAAGACCACTGCAAAGAAGATTTCACTAATTAAATTTGTGTCATAAAAAAAAAAGCTACTGCATAGAGGTGCAATGGAAACTTTTAAGAAGAATGACGTATTGTGGGTTGAATCCCATCTTTTGTATGATGCGCAGGGACAGCGAGACCAGACTTCTGCTAGCTTTCGGAGGAGAAGGAGCATCTTAGAGCAAGCTCCATAGCCATAAGCTAAAACGACCCATTTGACGTGAGTACTTCTTAGGAAGTCAACACGTGCTGACACCGTTGGGGAATGATAGAAGAAAGACAGGAAGGGCCCTGATGTAGAGCAGTGTAGGGAAAGATTTTGATTTCTTTCAATGAGCCGAGAACTGAATATCGCATCTATTCTGTGTTGCGTTGTGATTTTGGAATTTATAATCATCTGTCTTTTGGGCCGAATTACTTATATTCGTAAACTTGGCTCTGTATTAATTTTTCTGTACCTCTATACTTTGCTATTGAGATGTATTTACATCCAATTGTTTTTGGCCTTATAATAAATATTCAAACTGCACTTTGGAGTTGGTGGTCTTTTCAGGGATGATGACTTTGCCGATATCTGTCTGAGTTGTTTCCTCCCCTCAACCACTTTTAGTAGGTAAATAAAAGATCGATCGCTTACGCTATACTTAGTATGGAACATTAGGTGTGCAATTTAGCGTAATCAAATGGTAGCAGAGGATGGTTTACCTCTAAAGTGGTTTATCTCTAAGGTGAGGGGAATAATCAGGGGTAGGGTTGAAGGTCGAAGAGCCCTGAAGTGGAGTGGAAGACGGCGGAGACCGGCGGACGTTGATGGTGCGGCGGAAACAGTGGTGGCGTGAGTATGAAAGGAATTGTGGTGTTAGATTGTGGTGATGAGTAAGTGGGTGATGTCTTGCAGAGTGGGGATGTATGTTGAGTGAATGTGGTTTTTGGTTTACTGGTCCGGACACGTGCGGAGCAGGAAGTTTTGGTGAGCGGACTCAAGAGAAGTCCAAGATCCCGGGATAGTTTTGTATTGCAATTGTCTGATCAAATGTGGGTGTTGTGAAGCGCTATTGACGATCCACTTGTGGTAGGGAACTTTGTGTGAATGAGGAATAAGTCGCGGTAGAAAGCCTTAGGTACCGGGGGTGAACAATGGCGATTGAGTGACCAACGCAGGTCGGGGGGTCACAACGGCTGAATGTTCTTGTGAGAGTGTTCTATCGATCTTTAGGGACAGACAATTACTTGTTTTATGTGACTGTAAGTTATTGTAATTGTGTAGGAACAGTTACTTGGTTTAATAACTTTTGGATATACAGTTACTTGTGGTACGAATGTGTGTAAGCGAGTTTGCGGTGAAATTGCAAAGGCGGGTGAGCCGCTGCAAAGAGTGAGAAGTGACGTCAGGGTGCGCCGCGCTGTGATAGGTTGGTTGGTGTAACACCATGCTGGGATTGGTGGAAGTTCGTTTGCAGTGGAACAGCGTATTTTGGGCTTGCAATTGATCGATTTTACAATGAGATGCTTTAGGGTATTGCGAGATTTGTGTAGAGGCGACACAGGGGTAGTGACTCGTGAAGGAGAAGAAGCTCCACCAGAAGACACACCGGCACATTACATGGCAACGAATGTAGGACTTCATACTATAGTGTGGCTTCAGAATTGGCATAAAATTACAGAGAAAGAGGGTGAATTGGCTTTCCCTCGTTATGGGTCTTTTCGTATGGAAGTGCTGACCCAGCTGAGGGGGGTGATGAATGCACTGAAACCTCCCCCTAGACCCACACAATTTGAGGCATTAGATGCATGGATGAGAGCTGCCCTAGCAAAAAGGAGAGAGGCTTCACAAGGAAGAATGAGGAAAGCAATGAAGGCATGTCAGGATGCTAGATGGGATGCCCAGTTGAAAAGATGGAGAGTAGACACCATAGAGGTAGAACGCTTGTACCCATTTCGTATGTTAGAAGAGGGGCTGAAGGGAAAAAGACGACAGAGGAGGACAGTGATACAGATGACAGCTTCCTCGATAGATTGCTAGCGGAACGTCCTCCACCGTGCGACTCTAGATCAGAGACAGAGAGGTTGCACCCATCAGAAGAGCTTTTAGGTGTGGGACAACTGGGTTCAGAGGAACAATCGGCAGGAGTAAGAGGCAAGATTACAATGGTACACATTCCGGGAGGGTCTGGAGGAATGAGGTATCCAAACCCTGAGCCAGTACAACCTGCAGGAAACATGCAGTTACCAGATGCTTTGTCGGTACCAGTCACAATAGGGCCGGTGGTTCCGATATATAATCCTAGTGAAAGAACCGATGACAGTCAACAGCAAATAAGTGAAGGGGAAGAGACAATGTCTGGAGGGAGCCTTGCAATGAGTGGGACAGGTTTAAGTCGGATGCCAGTGGAATCTAGTACTCCACTGCCAGCTACAGCTGATCCATCAAGAATGGATAGTGGGTCAGAACGAGGACAGACAGGAGCTCTAGCGAATTCTAGGTCTGACCTTTGAATGTGGGTTCAACCAGTGAGAGAGTCAATGATGCCGAGGGAAGAGACAAGCAAGAGACAAGAAGCGCCTAGAGTACTGTTTGGGCCACAGGTTATTTGTGCAGGTGACCATTGGAGAAGTCGAAGCTGGGAAAGAGATAGACGCCCAGCTTCGAAGATAGAAGAGGGTGCAGTTCCTAAGAGAACCCACAGCTGTGACAGGGAAGATACAAGAAACGAGGAAATTCAGAAAGTGTTAAAAAGTGCAATAAAAGTGCCAAAGCTAGATGTGGTACAATTAAAGGCAGAACTAGACGAGGTGATTGAAGGTAATCTACCTCTGAACAGAATTGAGACGTATGACTCGAGCGAACTACTGTTCGTAGCAAAGGACATGACAAGAAAGGCCAAACGAGCTTATGATGCATTGTTGCTTTTGGCACAAAGGTATGAGGTTGATTTGTCAAAGACCAAGATGATACAGGGTTCTTGCAGATTAAATTACACAGATAAGGATTTGGAAGAGAAGCAAACGATTGGATTAAAAGCACAAATTAGAGAACTAGTGATAGGCATGCGGACATGGAAAGAATTAGACAGATGGAAAGAAAGATGGGCCAAAAAGAAAAGCTTCAAGACTGGAATAGGAAATACTCCGCCTCCGGGTGGAGGGACGGGAGCTGCAGGAAATTTCCCCCTCAGGGAGGTACAGAATGGAGGGTATGTACACGTGCCATGGAGCAGGGGTGATTTAGCAGCATTTACGAATGATTTTCCTCGGCTGAGGGAAAATCCTGCTGAGTGGTACAAGCAAATAGATCAGTTTTAAAGATTTTGAAAGTATTGTGGATTGATTTAAACACCTTGTTTGATATAGTAGTGCCGGCGGATTTGTGGGCGGCATGTAAGATTGCCATTGAGTGGCCTACTGCAGAGCCACCTAGAGATTCATTGACTCATGGTCCTTCACCTGATGTAATGAGAAAATACGAGCAAGTGATTACATGGTTGCAATCGAAGGTAGCTCCTCAGATTGTTGATTGGTTGAAGATTGATCGCACCACTCAAGACTCTAAGGAATCAGTACATGATTATTACGAAAGATTGTTGTTAGCTTTTAAGCAGCATAGTGGATTGGATACAATTGAACAGAAAGATATGGGACAATTTGTCTCGAAGTTTGTGTTGGGACTGAAATCTGATATTAGTTTGATGATACAGCATCACTTGATATGTTGGCAGAATAAGTCGGTGGACGAGATTCTGTGTTATGCTAAATATTGCAGTGATCAAGTGGAGTCGACACAGAAGAAATTGAAGGACAAGTTGATGTTGGTGCAGTTGAGAAACACTGATATGACGCAAGGGATTGGAGGAGCGATAGGTAGAGGTAGAGGAGGTGGAAGAGTAATGGGACAACAGATGGTGACCCAACCTGGTCAGGGTAGAGGAAGAGGAATGGATCCAGGTGCAAGTGAACGGGTGGCCCAACAGAAAAGGGTCACTGCCTGCCACTATTGTCACAAAATCGGGCATTGGAAGCGCAAGTGTAGATTGAATCCAGCAAATCAGATACAGATGGAAGGAGAGGGACAGCTGTCCGAGACTGTCAATACTGTGACAAGACCCAGGTCTATGTATGGAGGAGGATATGAGCCGCAAGTGCAAGTACCTCAACCTCCTAGGATACCCATGCATAATCAGTTATACCATCAGATGCCTTATTTTGAAATACAAGATAGATTTGATCAAAATCAAGATTTACAAGAGTGTCAGAGGGGGTGCACGAGGAATGCACCTTAGATGCGATCCTAGAAGTAGATCAGAGTGGGCCGTTTGTAGATGCAGATGTGAATGGATATCCTGTTACCTTCTTATTAGACACTGGAGCTGCTCGCTCCACGGTGAGAACTGAAGTAGTCCCAAATTTAACTCTTTCGGGACAATCGATTCAAGTAGTGGGGGTTAGTAATCAGAAAATGACCAATCCATTGACAAACAAATTACCCGTGAGAATTGGACCATTTCGGGATAAACACCAATTTGTAGTGTGCAATTCAAGTCCGGTCTGTCTTTTGGGACGAGACCTTCTGTGCAAGCTCAATTGTACTATATCGTGCACTCCGAGAGGTGTGGAATTGCAAACATATGATGATGATGCTGATTTTAAAATGGCTAACATGAGTCTGTGTGCAGAAATGTTTGTGGTGCTCACAATAGCAGAATTGCCACATGACTTGAGAGACTCAGTTGATCCGAAAGTGTGGGATTTTACGGGCGAGGATGTAGGTCTGATGAGAGGGGTTGAGCCAGTTAAGATACAGGTCAAACCCAATGCTGAATTCCCACGAACGCCACAATATAAATTGACTCCAGAAACTGTGGCCGGAATAAGACCTGTGATTGAGACTATGATTGCCCAAGGTATTCTTAAGGAGATAAGAGGAAGTCCCTGCAAATCACCTATCATGGGACTGCAGAAGCCAAGTGGCAAGTACAGAATAGTGCAGGATCTGCGTCGGGTTAATGAAATTGTGATCCCATATTGTCCTGTGGTACCGAATCCAGCTATGATTCTTTTCCAGATACCATGCAAAGCAGAATGGTTTACAGTGATAGATTTGTGTCATGCATTTTTCTCCATACCATTGCATGAAGAAAGTCAGTTTTTATTTGCGTTTAGGATGGACGATCGTGTGTTAACATGGGAAAGAATTCCTCAGGGGTATACAGAAAGCCCCTCCATTTTTAGTCAAAGTCTGAAAAAGAATCTTGAAGGACTGGTGATGCCCCAAAACTCAGTCTTAGTGCAATATATAGACGACCTTTTGGTCACCTCAGAGACTGAGGATGCTTGCAGGATTGACACTGTGGCGTTGCTGAATCATTTGGCAGAGAATGGACACAAAGTGTCTCCAAACAAATTGCAGTATTGTTTGTCTGAAGTTCAGTACCTAGGTCACCGGATTGAGAAAGGAAAACAAACGGTGTCACCAGATCGCATAGAGACGATTCTGCAAATGGGAACTCCGAAAACACAAAAAGAAGTCCGCATGTTTTGGGAATGGTCGGCTATTGTCGACAGTGGATCCCAAATTTTTCCTTGCAAGCAAAGCCTCTATTGAAACTGACTTGAAAGGATGTTAGTGATCCGGTACCATGGGATGACGAGTGCTTGAAAGCCTTCCGTGAGCTGAAGGAAAGTATCTGTCGTGCTCCAGCTCTCGGAATGCCGGATTATAACAAAGCGTTTTCGCTCTTTTGCTGTGAAAAGGAGGGATGTGCGTTAGCAGTCCTTGTACAGACACATGGGGGTGCCCGTAGACCAGTAGCTTACTTCTCAGCTACATTAGATCCTGTAGCTTCTGCGTTGCCTGGATGTCTGAAATCCGTTGCTGCAACCGGTGTCAGCATTGAAAGATGTGAAAGCATAGTGATGGGTTATCCGCTCATTGTTTATGTGCCCCATTCAGTAGAATTGTTGATGACAAGAACGAAAACACAGTATCTGACCAACAACAGACTTACCAAAGTATGAGCAGGTTATCTTGGCCACTGAAAATGTTACCCTGAGACGTTGTACCACCCTGAACCCTGCTACATTGTTACCTGTTCCGGAAGAGGAAGGAGATGAGGATTGTGAAGAGCATGACTGCCTAGATGTTACTGACCTATCTACCAAACCCAGACCTGACATTGTCGATGAACCTTTGCCCCAATCTGATTTGATCCTTTTTGTTGATGGTTCATGTTTAAGAGACAATGAAGGGTATTTGAGAGCAGCGTTTGCTGTGTGCACCATCATGGGAGTAGTGGAAGCTGCCTGTTTAAATAGAGTATTCTCTGCTCAGGTGGCCGAAATTGTCGCTTTGACACGTGCCTGTATCATTGCAGCTGATATTCGAGTGACTGTGTATACTGACAGTCAATACGGATTTGGTGTAGTTCATGACTTTGGGCAGTTATGGTCACAGAGGAGGTTTCTAACGTCCTCAGGGTCACCTATACGTAACGGCGAGTATGTGCGCCAACTATTGGAAGCTTTGCAGAAGCCCAAAGAGATAGCAGTTGTTAAATGTGCAGCTCATGGAAAAGGAGAAGACTTTGTCACTAAGGGCAACAATTATGCAGATGAAGTAGCACGATTTTGCGCTGAACATGCTTGTATTTTCAATGGAGAATATATAGGCGAGAGCACAGAAGAGACCGAGCTCAGCATGATGTTAGCTATAGCCGATACTTGGGATGAGGTGAAGCGGTTGCAGGATGAAGTCCCAGAAGAGGAAGCTGCTTCATGGGTCAGAGCAGGTTGCACAAAAAGAGACAATGGCATTTGGGTGTCCACAGATGAGAGAGCAGTATTACCCAATTGTCTACTGAGCCCAATGGCAAGGCAAATCCACGGAGCAGTTCATCTGGGAAGAGATGCTATGGTGCGAGTGTTTAGGCAGACGTGGTTTAATCCACGCTTTCGTGTGTGGGCTGAAGCGGTATGTCACAGGTGTGTTACTTGTCAACAAATGAATGTTGGAAAGAGAACTGTGGTTGCAATGAGTCACATTGGAAGATCTGGAGGTCCCTTCAATAGGATACAATTGGACTTTATCGAGATGCCGAGGTGCAATAGGTTGAGATACGTTTTGGTGGTGGTGTGTATCTTTTCGCGTTGGGTGGAAGCATATCCAACTAGACGATGTGACAGTCTCACAGTAGCCAAGTTGTTGTTAAGAGAATTGATCCCGAGATATGGATTTCCGACATCAGTGGAGACAGATAGAGGAACTCATTTCCACAGTGAAATCATGAAATTGTTGTGCTCTGCTTTGAACATTGATCAGAGACTGCATTGTAGCTACAGGCCGGAGGCTTCAGGTCTTGTAGAGCAGGTTAATGGCACCATCAAGTCAAGAGTGGCAAAGGTGTGTTCGTCAACTTCATTGAAATGGCCAGATGCGCTGCCTCTGGTGCTCATGAGTCTGCGTAGCACCCCTGATAGGAGAACAGGGCTTTCTCCCCACGAAATTTTGACCGGAAGAGCTATGCGTTTGCCTATGGTGCCAGCTACAGCATTGATAAACATCACTGATGATTTAGTGTTGGATTATTGTAAGGGACTGGCTGATGTGGTTACTTCTGTATCCCACCAGGTCGAGGCTGCGACTGCATCCACCTCGAGAGACCTGCTGCATGATCTTAATCCAGGTGATTGGGTACTAGTTCGCAAGCACGTGAGGAAGAGTTGTCTTGATGCTCGCTGGCGAGGACCATATCAGGTGATATTGGTCACAAGTACCGCTGTGAAGTGTGGAGGATTGTCGAACTGGATACACGCTTCCCACACTCGCCGAGTTCAAGCGCCTGCGGAGGAAGAGAGTCCCCTGGTTCCGAGAAGCGTGTGTGGACCTGCCACAGACAACGACGAAGGCACAGGCCCAGCTGTAAGAGTTTCGGATGAAACGGAACAGCCAAGTGAGCACGAGAGACGAGAGCTGAGTGCTCCTGAATTGAGCCCAGATCCTGAAATAGATGATATTGCAGATGTGAACTTTGCACCAGATCAAGGTGAGCGGTCTATTGCAGAAGGATCAGATCAAGAGGAAGAGAGGAGAGCAGATGCCAGAGCGGAAAAGTGGCCAGCAAGAAAAGAAAGGCTGAATATAAGGCTTGCATCCGAGAAAAATCTCGCTCCGATTCCTGAAACATCTGAATCAGATCAAAGTGACGCTGAAGAAAGACCGGATGGTCTGAGACGCTCCAGAAGAGAAAGAATAGCGTCTCGAAGATACGCATCTCCTGAGTGGACGTACCTGGCTGCAGATGCAGAGCCCAGCGAAGTCCGGGAGGTTGGGAGCTGGTACGGTGAGCTACGGAGGGGACACCCTCTCGATTGAAATACAGTTGCTGGTCCCAGGCGTAGAAGCGTTTGGAACACTAACTCTACAAGTTCCAAATCCTCCAAGGCTGAGTGGATTGCGTTACCTGATCCTCAATTAGGTTGTCTTCCCTTCATTTGGCCAACAGCTCACCGCGCAAGAATTAGGAGAAATTTGTGCGGAGATTCTACAACTTGTCCTCGAAATACTTGGATCAAATATCATTAACGATGAAGCTTGAATTATAACCAAAGAAAGCATTAGGCCTTAGAAAGAAGATAACTTAGACCCCAGTTTAAGAAGATTTAAAATTAGGAACTTTCTAGTAGATGATGGAGTGAGGAATAGGGCTGACTACATCTCTTCAATAGGTTTAGTATCAATCGAATGAACTTTGACATTAATTGCATGGGAGGAGAGAAGTGAGAAAGACATTGTTAAAACAAAGAAAACAGAAAGAGACTGTGTTTTCCCTTTTGTGCTTCGGAACGGATCAGTAGAAACCATGGTGTCCGAAAAATCAACACGCAAACAGAAGTGCATCATTGGCACCCTCATTGTAGTGGTGCTTATTGTTATAACTGTGGTGATCGTTGCATCTCTAGTTGGATCTCAGGATGTCGGACAGAATAGGGTACAGGCAACACTCACTACACCAATCTCTGAGATAGATGAGGATGCATCCGCAAGGGATCTAGAAATGATTAAGGAAACCAGTCGTAGATTACATGTTGATTTGTCAAAGGGTGATTTCACTTTGAATGCGTATGCTCGATTATTGTATGAGTATGTGGATACCATGGAAGCGAAGGATTGCTATGTGTGTATGCAATTACCAGCCTCAGTAGAAGAAGGCATTCGATACCATCATTTGCCTTTGACCTATGGCATTACATGTAGTGTGTTGTTGAGCATGTTTTATAGCAAGGCACACTTCGAGTACTATTTCTCAAATTATGATGTGGTACTCTCGGAAGTCCCAGTTCTTAAATACATGAATAAATATGATTATTATAAGGAAGTAGAGCGAATGTCAAAGTATTTCGTGCCTACCATTACTTTAGATATGTCCTATGCCCATAGACACAATTTAACCTGTATGTTAACTGACATTGAAAAGAAATTTATAGATCAGATAGAAGATCGGCATAGACAGACTCTATTTAGACCAGATCCAAAGCACAAGGTTACCCCATGGACTAAAGAAGAATTAGATCATAAAGCAAAGGGGAGTTTTGGACCCATAGCATTAGATTTCCAGCAGAAGGGGAAGTTGTGTATTAGACACCCGACCACATACTACAATAAGATATTTTTGGGAGAAAGTGATTGTGAGCACGTCTTCTTGATCGAAGAATCAATTAGAAAAGCATTATTGGACAAAATAACAATAGTGCCCAATGTATATTTTGTGTGTGGAAAGAATGCCTATGTGAAGTTGCCCAAAAATTGGTATGGCACTTGTTATTTGGCTGTGGTATTTCCCAAGATTTTTCATGTGAATGATTTATGGCCCCTAGAAAGAAAAAGACCTCACAGAGGAAAACGTGGTGTGAATGCAGGAGAAGTGATTGGAGACATATTTGGGGCTATGATACTGAGTATGGGTGTGATTCTGAATGATTTGAAAATCAGAAAGCTGGCAACATTAGTGGATAAGCTCTCAATAAATACAGCTCAGATTTTATTACTTGTAGATGGGGAGATGGTTTCGATAAGGGCTATGGTTTTGCAAAACCGTCTTGCCCTAGATGTGCTGCTAGCAAAAGCCGGAGGAGTCTGCAAATTATTGAAAGTTCAACAGTGCTGTACTTATATTCCTGACAACAGTCGGGATATAAGGAAATATATCAACAATATTTCAGATATACACCAAGAGTTACGTGAGATGGCTGCTGAAGGACTCTGGGAACAAGTGGGGAAAGGATTTGGCAAGATAGGCAGTTGGTTTGGAAGTTTGGGACAAGGAATAATGGGATATATCTTGAAGCCTATTATAATAGCTGTCATTTGTATAATTGTCCTACTAGGAGCCATCAAGGCTTACAAATGGCAAAGGGCACGACATCAGGAGACTGTTTCGAGAAAGCGAGAGCACCAACTTGAACGACTGCAGGACAGTCATTACCAGCACCTTAAGGGGTTAGAACGATTCAGACAGGGACGGCAAGCTACAGCTTCTGTTTAGGTCGGTCTCTTCTACAAGGAGAAAAACTACAGAAGAATAGAAAGTTGGTGTTATGACACTAGTCATAAGAGGGGGAACTGATAGAGCGCTGATAGCACTCTATTTTGTATGAGTGCACTATACTCATGGTTTAAACGCACTCTCATGTATTCGTATTGTTTGCAGTGTTTTACGACTATTAAGAAACATTTATTTGAATCATTTGATGTTGAAAACTAGTGAACGCATTTAAGTAGAACTTTGTATGTATTACGATTCCTTCATGCATAATGTGCAGGACGATATTATTTCTATACACCGTAATTGTGGTTAGTTTAAGTTGCCTGAATTATAGGCCCAAAGTCATAAGTTTCGATTCTCCTTGCTCTTGAGAAATAAATAATTAAATGTTGTTGTGTTCGAAATTAGAATGTTCTCATCCTACTGCAGGTGAAAGAATACACATCGTTATTTTCAGAGTTAAGGAGAGACCCGGAATGTCTTTGAAGATGGCTGGGAAGCGAGAAGGGAGGATGCCTTGCGTATCTGGTCTGTCTGAAAGTCAAGGCCACTGGAAAGAAGATATCACTAATTAAATTTGTGTCATAAAAGAAAAAGCTACTGCATAGAGGTGCAATGGAAAGTTTTAAGAAGAATGACGTATTGTGGGTTGAATCCCATCTTTTGTATGATGCGCAGGGACAGCGAGACCAGACTTCTGCTAGCTTTCGGAGGAGAAGGAGCATCTAAGAGCAAGCTCCATAGCCATAAGCTAAAACGACCCATTTGACGTGAGTACTTCTTAGGAAGTCAACACGTGCTGACACCGTTGGGGAATGATAGAAGAAAGACAGGAAGGGCCCTCATGTAGAGCAGTGTAGGGAAAGATTTTGATTTCTTTCAATGAGCCGAGAACTGAATATCGCATCTATTCTGTGTTGCGTTGTGATTTTGGAATTTATAATCATCTGTCTTTTGGGCCGAATTACTTATATTCGTAAACTTGGCTCTGTATTAATTTTTCTGTACCTCTATACTTTGCTATTGAGATGTATTTACATCCAATTGTTTTTGGCCTTATAATAAATATTCAAACTGCACTTTGGAGTTGGTGGTCTTTTCAGGCATGACGACTTTGCCGATATCTGTCTGAGTTGTTTCCTCCCCTCAACCACTTTTAGTAGGTAAATAAAAGATCGATCGCTTATGCTATACTTAGTAGGGAACATTAGGTGTGCAATTTAGCGTAATCACTATAATAAATATTTAAATACAATTGCTCATACTAACCATATTATTAAACAAACTAACAGGACGCATGTGTGAAGTCTGAGTGAAGAAGAGTGTGAATTTGTTAAGGAATATAATGAGAGTAGAGTGAACATTTTGAGGGATTGGAAAGATGAAAAGAAAATTAGAGAGTCGATTAGGGTTGAAGAAAAATGCGTTTACAAAGTAGCATCCAAGATTGAGGTAGAGCATAAGTGAATTGGTAAATTGTGTATGGTGTGTTGTGAACACGACTGCTGTGGCCCTTACCCAGGGCCATGGCCTCAGGAAAGTGGTTATTCTCATACCACTTGGCTGGAGGGAGGTGAAGGGCAAGAGACCTCTTTTTTTGGGTCCACCGGCACTGGGATGATCAGAGGAAAGCAGGTTAAAGCCTAGTTGTCGACAACCACAACTCAACACTGGACTACACAAAAATTCACACTTTATAGGGTGAAAGGTATCGGTTTATTTTAGGTAATTTTATTTTTTAATTAAATACTCAGGGGTTTTTCTTTTTGTTCTCCCGAGGGACAAGCAGGTGGCGCTCAGAATGACCACTGGAAGGAAGGAGCAATGGCTTCAGCAGTTCCCTGAAGACTAAGCTAGGAAAAGCAGATGCCATCCGCATGTGTAAAAGTCACACCTTGTAGCCAAGACCCAAGTTAATAAAATCTCTGTTGTAACAGAACCCCTTAAAGCATCGTGTTGTGACTACTACACCTTGCTTACAGTGGAGTCAGAAGTGGGATATTGAGCCCACTCCAAGGTTGTAGTTATGACTCAGCACATAACTATGGATTACATGATTAAGTATTTGGCAGAGGGACGGAGGTAGCTGCAATTGGTAGTGGCGCAACGGGCACAGGTGGTGTAACAAGACAGAGAAAACCTACAAACCCCGTGAAAACACAAGCTGACCTTAATGCCAGTAACCAGCAGGCTCCCTATACAACAATTCTCAAGTTGACTGACGCAATCGCTAACACAAAGGTACATCATAATGTACCCAGTACGGTACATCAAAAATACAAGGTTGAGGAGGATCCTGATTTTTCTTTGCAAAGTTAGAATGAGTAGTTTCTATTGATGCCTGGCCACCAGAATGATGGGGTCAATATATAGCACCACTATTATCTGGGGAGTTGCAGATGGCATATCAAACTGCAAACCCCACGGGTGCCACACTGTACATAGATGTTAAAAAAGCAATCCTTGAGGACCTTGGCTGTGATCCCGAGTACTGCAGGGCAAAGTTCAGAAAAGAGAAGTGGGGGCCCAGTGACAACCCAAGGGTGCTATAGTATTGAATACAAGACTTAGGGAGTAGATGGCTAAAACCTGGCACCTCAACAAAAGAAGTGGTAGAGAAGGTCTACTTTGAACAATTTCTGGAGGCTTTACCCGGGTCCACACAAACCTGGATCAGGCAATACCCTAAAGTTACAGTTACCACAGCAAAAGAATTGGCCTGCGTGTATCATAAATCTCCAGAATTTAAAACTGGACCATTGAAAAACCAAGCCAGCACTCTGATTTGTTGGAAGGGGACATCTAAACCCAACTCTCGAGGTTCCACTGACAATACTGAACCATCAAGGGTAGAAGGGAAGGTGGCTATGCAATGGCCTCAGTGTTTCCAGTGTGCCGAGTGGGGACATATTGCCCGGGATTGCCCCCAGAAACCTACAACCCCAGAAGCCATGGCAGTTGGATACTCCAAGGGACAAGTCTTGTGCATGGGAGTTCCCACTGGATCCTATATTTGACATGCAATGCTTAGCGGACAGTCTGTAGTGATTACCTTCCTAGTGCCCACTTTGGTTATTCCTTAGTTTTGCATTTTTACAGACAGGCTGACTCTGCATTGCGTTTGTTTTCGTGACATTGTTTTAGAAACACACAGAACATTTTGTTCATTATACAGAAGCTCGTCTGTCTGTACATCTACAAGGTTGTTCAGAATGCATGACAACATGAAACATTTAGCACAGTTAGCAACAATTCCTAACGTTTTAGACATAACACGGTGGCACAGCTACAGTTTTCCAATGCTGTAGCTTTCAAAAACAGTAGTTTTTATTATATAAAGTATCTCTTGCCCTTTTTAGAACAGAGAGGGGCATTCTGGCAGAGGAACCGGGTCTTGGAATGAACGCCCACAGAACATGACATTCAGCTTTTACACCCATGAGGAGGACAACCTAACCATAGAGGTGTGGGGTATGTTGCCATTCCAGAGCTCAATAATATATATCCCTTTGCTTTCACAGTGAGGGTAGGCCTAGACAGATATATCATTTACAGTGGCTGGGATGTTTACTTTATACAGCCTGATAGTAATGCTAATCACTCTGTTTAGTTGCATCTGCTTAGTGATTGCAGCACATCTGCTTCATAATAGACTATGATATTTTCAATAAATGTATTGTTAACTTTCCTCATGTCTTTCTGATGTTTACTATGGAAATTCATGAGAGAGAGTGAGTAACGAAAGATGATTATCTCTTTCCACAGTTCCCTAGGGGACTAGAGTGTTGTGTTTGAGGTTGCCAAAATTATCTGCTACTCTGGGAAGTTTAGGAGTTCAGGTAAGGCACTGTGAGCTAGCCAGGAATTTGGAGACAGGCAATGATGTGAGACACAGTCCCTGCATTCTGATGTTCTATTGACCCAAAGCAGAGTTCTGCATAAGCGGAATCTCTGTGACATGTCCATGAGAGCTCTAAGAGATTGAGGATGCTGATACATGGTGGTCCACCTGAAATGGATAGATCCAAAAGGATCATGAGAAGGTGGTCATCACGTGTGCCCATGGGGACAAGAAAATGTATTCCACAGCCCAAGTGCAGGCCTAGTGGGGTGGAGAGATAGATAGCATACTAGTGGGGGTGATCTCCAATCTGGTGGAAGATATGATCATAGGGACAGGCCACCCTCGGTTTCATAAATGTTTAGTAGCCAAAATATAGAGACAAAAGAAACAAGTGAGAAGTAAGAAGGGGTATGCTAAAACAATAGAAACCCAGATCTGAAAACGGCAGGATGAAAAGATATTCAGAAGTATTTGTTACGGTAATAATCCTTCTCAGATGACCAGTGGAGACCCTAAAGTAGCTTTAGGGTAGCAGAAAGAAAGGACCCCAGAAGAACAGGACCAGGTAGGACCCTATTTTTGTGTCCGAAAGAGGTTGTTATATCGCATTGTGAGCACAGTTTATTGTACCCTTACTCTTTCTGCAACAGGTGCTGTTGCTTACCCATAGTCAGGTGGAGTGGGGTCATTTGGGAAGAGAAAAAATGGAAGAGTATTTACTGAGGAAATTTTATTGGCTGGGGGTATATGGTGATATTGGGCATTTTTGTACATCTTGCAGCCTTTCTCAACTGGTAAACTCTCCTGAGGAATGGAAAGCCCCACTGCGACCACTTCCTATTATTGATATCCCACTTACTAGGGTTGAGATGGATAGAGTAGGACCATTACTACCGCAGTATTCTTAGCAATACTTGACCATACAAATGACTATTGGTAAATTCACTTGACTAAGAGTGTGAGGGAGAAAACAGCCTTTGCACCCCATTCAGGCCTATATCATTTTAAGGGTCTTCCTTGTGGTCTTCATGGGGCTCCCGCTATGTTCCAAAGACTAATGGATCAATTGCTGAGACCACACCATCAGTATGCTGCAGCATACCTATATGACATCGTCATCTTTAGTCCTTCTTGGGACCTACATCTGCAAAACTTAAAAGCAGTATTTATAGCTCTTAGAGAGACTGGCCTCACAGTGAACCCCGAACAGTGTATTATAGCTATGGATTCCATTCGGTATTTGGGATATCAAATCGAGCAGGGAAAATACGTACACAGGTTGATATGGCCAGGGCCATTTACATTTTTGTGCATTATTAACCACGTGCAGAACATGGATTCACTTACGATTTTACATGTACACCCTCATATGGTGCTACTGCATATTAAATTATCCTCAATGCCATCTTGTTTAAAATGGATATCTCCTCCTGCATAATCACTGTTCATTATTTCTGCAGCACGTAGTCAAGGGGATTAATGTTTGTTTTATTTCCATTGATGTTTTTTTATTGCTGTTCTCAAAGAAAACTTACCATCATATCCACAGTGTGGGGAAGTCGTCCTTTTTGTCCTGATTACCCCCAGTTTTTGCCTGATGCTGGTTGTTACTGACTCTGAAAGTGCCCTGGGCTCTATTAATCAGGCCCAGGGCCAGAGCTCTGTCCTCTAAATGTATATGGTAATTGGCATAATTTCAATTGGCTAAGAAAACCCACCCGTACGTCCCTAGTGTATGGTAGGGCATGTAGGTTTAGAGACCCCAGTGGACTTAGTGCACTTAAGTGTGCACTGCTGTGGTGTCTGGTGTCAATTTAAATCTAAGCCTGCCTTGCAGGCTGGTTTTAAAATATGACTATATCATAATTTGACTTTGGAATTAAAATTCTTTCAACATCCCAAAATACCTTTTTATTACTTATGTCACCCCTAAGATATGCCCTAGGTGCCCCAAGGGTAGGGGTGCATAGTTATAAAAAGGAGGGACAGTATGAAAGATGTGTGTAATGCTCTGGTAAGGAAAAACAGCCAACATTGTTTTTTCCCTATTGTAGTGCTGGTAGCCCCGTAGGCTAACACGAGGAAGGCTTTATTAAACATAATAAAGCCTAACTTATGATTGGAGCTACCTAGCAACATCATACACGGTATGAAAATAATGGCTACCATAAATCCAACAACTTGCCAGAGTTGGATTTATTATGACTATTGCAGGAAACTAGTTTTGGAACTTACTTTCCTGAAGTTACCTAAAGCAGACCTGTAGCAGCTTCTTCTGATTAGTCAGCCTTTGACAGCCTGAGTCAATCTGCTCCCTGAGTCTGGGGCTGAAACAATACAGTCATTTGGAAGGAAGCGATTTGCTTCCTGGAGAAGCCAGGGAGAGGAATGATGCCGGGGAGATATGCTGGACTTCAAAGGCAGGAGAAACGATGTCATAGGACCCAGGCCAACCCCCACTTCCTTGAACCCCTGCCAAATGGGAGCCCCTATAATAACATTAGGGGAGGGGCTTGAAGGGGAGTGGAGTGAGTTGTTAGCCATGCCTTTGGGTTGGGTTACACAGACACACACATACACCAAGGAGAGATTTTCTCCATGTTGATTTTTGTGAAAACAGAGCATTCTGGGTAAAAAATATGGCACACTTCACAGGAAGTGGTCATAGCGGAGGGAGGTAGCTTTACCCCTATTGGTTGGGGTGTCCCCCTTCTTTCCATCCCAGAATGGAGGACATGTGTGAACGAGCTGTAGGAGCTCCTTAGAACACTGCCTGGAACAAAAGAAGAAGATGGACTGCCGTGCTGGACCCTTGAATTACACCACAGAAGCCTTGCACCAAAGGATCCAACAAGGAACAAGATCTGAAAGTTTGGAATTGTTCTACAAAGTTTTGCTGAAAAGCTCCAGGAGGAGACCAGCTTGTTGTTGAGAATCAAATCACAGATGTCGAACCATGAATCGGCCTGACGGTGTTGGTTTGTCCACTGAAATCTCCTGAGCTCCTTGCCGTCGATGTTGAGAACAAGGATTCACAGAGGCTCATTAAGGCATTGCACAGCAGCAGGCCATCATTGTCATATTGGACCCGAGATCCGAGGAGCCTGAGGACTCAATGTCGAGAGAAAAGCTCTAAAAAAAGGCCTTATTTAGTTCTCGGCAGATGGGTTAGTCCGTCATAACGGTGATGGATATCCCGTCTGCCGAAATCTAAATCCTATAGGATATAATGGGATTTTGATTTCAGCAGGCAGAATATCCATCACTGTTGTGATGGAGTAACCTGTCCGTCAAGATCTAAATCAGGCCCTAAGCCGAAGATAAACTTTTGCCCAGGACCTAGAGCTCAACCTATCCAACCCGTTTTCTATTGTGTTCATTGTTGGAGAGTGTTTTATTAGTAGTGATAAGTAGGGACCTACCACTAGTACTAAAGCCACAAACAAAATAAGAGGCTCAGTCAAGGTCTCAATAAATTACTCCCTTGCTCAACCCTTTGTAGCTGGCTGCGAGCAGGCAGGCTTAACCTAGGGGACAGGTGTGTAAAGCATTTAAAACACCAATACATCAAATAAGTAAGACACAATACACAATAAAAATTCTACACCAACTTATAAACATGGGTTATTTTTTTTATAAACAAATAGACACCAAAATGACAAACATTCAATGTTGGAAACCGGAGATATGAATTTTTAAAGAATAAACACTTTCTACTGCTTAAAAGCCTAAAGTGCCACTTTAGGACTACTGGTCACGCTTAACTGGGACAAAGTCAAAGTTTGAGGCCGACCACGATGGAGCCATGGATGGATTCATTTAACGGGAGTACTCAGTCAAAAATGTTTTTTTGCGCTTAGTCGTTTTCTGGAGCATTTCCTCTCGACATCGAATGAGGCTCCTCATCAGGTTGGGTTTCGAGTCGATGACGGCAGCTTAGTTCAGCACGAGGCCTCGGCGAACTCCTGGACGTCTTGAGTTCCAGAGCTTTCAGTGGGACAAACCTGAAATCAAGGCTGGGACGGCGGCTTGACTTTCGATTGCTTTATGGAGCTGTTTGACAAAAATTCTCCAAACTTATGGATCTCCTTCCAGTAGGTCTCTCTGAGGGTTCAAAGTGACCACAACACCAATCCAAGGGTCTAGAATCTCTGAGATGGTCCTTGGAATGTTGGGACTACAATTCCCACAATGCACCTGGCCAAATCCTTAAAAGCCCATTGGACACACTCCAGGCTGGGGACTTCTTGGTGGAGATGGGGCAAGTAAGCTCTTTTAACTTGATGCATTCAGGGAGCCCACTCCTTCTATTTTCTGAAGCAAGGCAAAGTCCTTTGGGCTGTAGTTCCAGGTGTGCAGTAGGTGTAGTCGTTATGAGTGCAATC
Source organism: Calotriton arnoldi (assembly GCA_963921515.1). Taxonomy (NCBI): domain Eukaryota; kingdom Metazoa; phylum Chordata; class Amphibia; order Caudata; family Salamandridae; genus Calotriton; species Calotriton arnoldi. Next base: position 321,328 of record CAWUFW010003396.1, read on the forward strand.
CTTTGGATGCAGATCAGGGTTACAGCAGGGCAGTCCTTCTTCTCCTTGTTGTTTCAGGCAGGGATCTGAGTTGCTAAGAGGCTCTTCCATTTTCATCCAGTGTTCCTAGGCGACAAGCAGGGGAGCACCCCTGACTAATGGAGTGCAGGGTACCACCCTCCGGTATGAAAACTTCCTCCAAAGTATGGAGTATTTTTGTCCCAGAAAGCACTATTCTTCCAAAATCTAAATTGGAGATACTTTCTCCTGGAGGTTAAGATCTGGCTAAGCCATTCCACTGGTATGACTAAATTTCCCTAACACTCCCCTTCCAGCCCCTCTGCTAATCTAATTACAGGGGTCCTGTCTGGCTGAGAGTGCAGGATGTGGGGGTGAGCCTGTGCTGCCCTAAACTGTCATTCCCTCTTTGAAGACCAGTTTGGCGACTCCACCCCCATCCTGCCTTTTACTCTGCAGCTTGCAGTTCTCCTCCCTCAAGAAATCCTTTGTCTCTAGTCATGCCAATTCACTCCTCATTAAGACAGCTTGGCTTAGCCTGGCAGAGGCTGACCAATCAGAGCAGGGCTGCTGGAAGGCTAGATTTTGGCTTACAGAAAAGAAAGTTCTATAACTTCTTTTTTTGTGATAGTTATAATAAATCTAACAGTGGCAAGTGTTGGATTTATCCTATTATTTTGATACTTTGTATATGGTTAGCTCCTTTCTGTCAATAGTTACACTTTAAAAAAGTATTCCCATGTTAGTCTATGGAGCCTGTGTGCTATAATGGGGTAAAGGTCAGGCATTAGTTATCTCCAGAATCGAATACGGATGCTCAACCCTTTCAGGCCTGCCCAAGATCTCCACGGCCCCCCTAAAAGCTTGCCTCAACGCCGTGCCAGACTCTTAACAGGCTCAAACAAATTCGACCACATCTCACCACATCTGAAGGCGCTGAACTGACTTCCTGTTGAAGCCAGAATCCAACTCAAACTGGCATGTATCACCCACAAAGCGCTACACACGAAATCCCCTGCATATCTCGCCCAGAAAATCATGGTTTCTGGAGGAGCCAGAAACTCCTGGTCCACTAGAGACTTTGTGTGCTCCAGCCACCCTGCTTCCGAAAGGAAAAAACTTACAATCATGCTTTCTCTGGGGCCGCACCTAGAATCTGGAACTCGCTGCCGTCTTTCATCAGAAGAATTCCCTATCTGTCAATTTTTTAAAAGGAAGCCAAAATCTTCTTAATGGGCAAGTTTCTCCCATAAATCATGCATTGCACACACCGCTCAGTGGCTTTGCTTATTTTTGTTGCCACTAGAGTTTGGACTGACTGGCTGCTATCCATCTTGTACTGACCTTGTACTCCCACAAATGTAATTGCTGGATTTCGCTGAATTATGATCTGAACATTGTACACACCCTGTTATTCCCCAAATGTTTCACTTCCTTCTACCCCTACTTATGTTATTTTTTTTTTTTCTCGTTGACTATTTCATAATTGTATACAACGTGTTATCCCTGTAAAGCACTCTGATACCCTAACGGGTCACGTTCGCGTTCTATAAAACACTAAATAAATACATAAATTAAATAAAACGAAATTGGCAGTTTTTCCCTCACCAGGGCAAATAAAACATATTTTATAATGTCCCTGCTTATAGTTACAAGGCACCTTACTGCTCGGGCACCTAGTGGGAGACCTTAGGGGTGACGTATATGTGAAAATAAGGTAGTTTGAGACTTTGAAAGTCACTTTTATTCCACAGTCGATTTTGCATATACTTTAAGTTTAAAAGCAGCCTGTAAGGCAAGGCTGGCTTTTAGAATTACAGCATGCCCCACAGGAGTGCACACTTAATTACACTAAATATACTGGGCATCTAGACCTATATAACCTACCACAGGTAGGTTGTCAGTACCAATTGTAATTATACCTAATTCCGATGTACTTTTAATCAGAGCACATGCCACGGGTCTGGTTAGCAGAGCTCAGGGAACAATCAGAGTCAGAAAAGCAGCATCTAGTTGTCCAAATTGGAGCAGAAAGTGGGGGGGAAACTGCAAACAGGTCCTGGTTTCTCACAGTTGGCCTAAAACTTCAACTTTGTCCCGGTCCAGCGCAAAAAGAAAGCTGCAAGTGGTGCTTTAAGCTTTTTGGTGCTAGAATGCACAATTTTTGATTTACTCTTTAAATATTCATATCTCCGGTTCCCTAGATTGGATGTTTGTCATTTTGGTGGCATTTTAAAGATAAACTTATTATCTAGTTTTATGAATGAGTGTTGTATTTGTATTGTGTTGTGTCTTTAGCTTATTGACTGTTTTGGTGATATTAAATACTTTACACATATCTGTCTTCTAAGTTATGCCTAACTGCCTATTTGCTAATCTACCAAGCATTGAGCAAGGGTTAGTTTATTGAGACTTGACTGGACCTATTAGTGATTATGGTATTATAATTAGCAGAAGGTGAATACCCCCACCTACTAATAATCTGCTTTCTTACAAACACACAAATGTTGCACTTTTGCAAGGCTCTTCCCCTAACTCACTGTGCTGTATTCTGTACAACTTGTGTACTGTTGTTTATGTAATGAGTTTGTCCTGCTGTCTCTAGATGACATTGGCATAGAAATGGCAGAATAGTATTAATATATTGGGATAGTGCTTAGATACTAAGGCAATATGAACTTTTATAATAATGTGCTCAGATTCGATGAGAATGTATTCCTATTGCTCACTGTTAGAAATTGGGTTCCTGGTTGACTGAGGTCAGGCCCTCGTTAAGCAGTAATCACAAACCTAGTCAGGCTAAGTCACCCTCTGGTAGCTTGTCACAGAGCAGTCAGGCTTAATTTAAAAGTCAATGTCTAAAGAATTTATTCAAAACATCAAAAAGTAAAACATGGAAAACACCACACAAAAAGATTCTACACCAAATTAGAAAGATAGCTTCTATTTTCATAAATAAACAAGACCAAAATGACAAAATTCCAATAAGTAGAATGTGAGATATGAATTTTTAAAGAATAAACTGTATAATAGCACTTAGAAGCAATAAGCTGGTCACGCCGGACCGGAATAAAGTCAAAAGTTCAGGCGGCCGTGATGGGGCACGGGCTGGATACAGGGACCCCATAAGGTCAGCTGAACAAAAGTACTTTGATACAGGTTGAGACAATAAATATGCGGGTGCACCCAAGTGATGTAGTGTCGATCCCACAGTCGAGGAGGTGCGTCGATTTTCAACAAAAAAACAATGGTGAGGTGCCGGTTCCAAAGACAATGCACAGGTTCCGAGATGCGATGGTTCCGAAGCCGATGTGCTGGGTTTCTCCATGCAGTCGAGGGAATGCATCAATTGTCTTTCTGCAGAGATGGCAATGCGGTCTTTCCGATGCTGCAATTCCGATGGTGATGCACTAGTTCCGAGTGCGAGGTACCAGTCCTGTTCCTGCAACAGTGGCGATGAGTCGACTCTGCTCTTGCAGCAGAGAATGTATCAGTTCCGCTGGAGCAAGCACCTTAAGCCCACTTCCAATGATCAAGGAGCAGGGGTGGAAGTATTTTATGGCCTTGGCACTTCAAATCAGGAGGCTAGTCAGCTAGCCCTTGGAGTCATTCTGGGTTCAAGTGATGGAGGTCCACTCTTTACCCAATCAGAGAGAGCAGCAGGCATCAGGGCAACAAAGCAAGACAGCAGTCTTCCAGCAACAGTCCAGCAGAGTGAGAGTCCTTTAGCACAGCAGTTCTTCATGGCAGAGTGGTTTCAGGTCCAGATGTGTACTGCTTTGGTGGTGTCAGAGGTCTAGTACTTATACCCAGTTGTGCCTTTGGAATGGTGGTGACTTTAAAGAAGGTTCCTCCCCTCCTGCCCTGGGACCAGACTCACTACAGGGGGGTATGCAGCTCTTTGAGTGTGGACAGGGCACAGTATATTCAGGTGTAAGTGTGAGACTGTGGCCAGCTCCCCCCATCCTCCCAGGAAGATCCATCAAGTCACACTCAAGGTCCATTTCTGTGTGCCTGTCTAGAGGGAATACACAAAGTCAAGCTGTCACTCCACCCAGCCAGTGATCAGAGACAGGCAGCAGGCACCAAATGGCTTAGAGCAGGAAAATGCCTCACTTTCTAAAAGTGGCATCTTCAAAATAGTACCAATCTTTCCGACTTTGCCATTAAAGAGGACTTATCATTACCATCCCATAGGTTCTAAACATGATGGATCTACCTTCTCTCTATTAAGAATTACAGCTTATTAAATGTAATAAGGAATTCCCAATGTTATCCTATAAGAGGGGTTGGACTCACAGTAATGAAAAGTGAGCTTGGGAGTTTCTCACTACTAGGACATGTAAAACTTACTAGCACATGTCCTACCTTTTAAATACATAGCACCCTGCCCTATGGGCTACCTAGAGTCTACCTTAGGGCTGTCTTATATGTAATGAAATGGGATTTTAGGGCTTGGCAAGTTGTTTGAAATGCCAAGTTGACATGTAAACTACACACAGGATCTGCAATGGTAGGCCTGAGACATTTTGAAGGGCTACTTGAGTGGGTAGCACAATTAGTGCTGAAGTCCCCCTAGTAGCATTTAGTTTACAGGCCCTGAGCACATGTAGTGCACTTTACTAGGGACTTATAATTACATTAAATATGCCAATTGTGGATGTATCAATCAAACCCTGTTTAGGGGAGAAAGCACATGCACTAAAGCTAACAAAAATGAATCATCAAAATATGAGGCAAGCAGGCAAAACGTTTGGGGTAAGTCAACCCTAAGGCTAAGGCTGTCAAGTCTAACACTCATACCATGATAATTTTGTTGAAGTTGATGATTTCCTATGCAAGAAAACTGTATATGAACCCTTGATTTTGGGGGTGAGCAAGAGCTTATCTGAAGACATTCTGATGTTTCTAGGAATGTTGCCTATTTCCTTAATGATTTTGCTGCTCACTTAGAAAATAGAATTTTTCTCAATTGTAAATTATTCTAAATATTCAACTCTCTGAGAGCATTCATGGCATTGAATTTTTATTCTTTGTTTATGTAAATAGAACTCAGTTAATGAGTCTGTCCTTAATTAATTGAGTGTATATTGATATGGAAAATTGACATATTGCTTCATTAAATTCTCTGATAGTTCCACCTGTGGACGTGCTCTTGAGGTAATAGTTTGGAGTGTCAAACTTTAGGGGTTCTCCACGCCCACACAGGCAAGGGCAAAATGTTCTCAATGCTATTAATTGGCCCATCCAAAGCGTGCTAGCTTCTGACACCATTGACAGCAGTGATCTCACAGGACCATAGAGCCTTCTAAATAAGGCGTGGCTTGTCAATCTGAAATACAGTGCTCCCCACCTTTAAATGAGGTGGGGGAGCCGAGTGTTGGGCTGGAAAGGAATCTACAAACTTTTGTTGGTTCCTCATTTTAATCAGCATCTAAATAATACACTACTTTTCTGCTCTTACCTACATTCAATTTGTCATTTTCTAATGCTATTGTTTTTGTTTTACAGCATCAATGCCTCTGTAGGTCGTCTTTAAAACAAAGCTATGGAAAATGCTTCCACAGTGACAAACTTTTTCATGGTTGGTTTTTCCAATGATTCTCAGCTGAGGCATTTGCTATTCAGCACATTCATTCTCATCTACATCACAACGCTGCTGGGCAACTTCACCATCATGTTCCTCATCGCAATGGATGCTCAGCTTCACACTCCTATGTACTTCTTCCTGGCAAACCTCTCTTTCCTGGATATTTTATGCGTGTCAACAACTGTTCTGAAGATGTTGGAAAACTTGCTTGCAGAGAGGAAGCCCATTTCATTCCATGCCTGCATTGCTCAGATGAGCTTGTTTCAGATTTTTATCATCGCTGAATGCTTCCTCCTTGCTGCTATGTCGTACGATCGGTACTTAGCTATTTGCCACCCCTTAAATTACACTCTTCTTATGAGCCAGAAGGTTCAACTTCACCTTTTGTCTGGGTGCTGGATAGTCGGTGGGCTTAATTCTGTAATAGAGACAGTCCTAATTTCCTCCTTAAACTTCTGTGGGCCAAATCTCATTGACCACTTTTTCTGTGACAGTCCAGCACTTCTCAAGTTATCCTGCTCCAGCACCTCTGTCCACAAACTTGTCATTTTTGTAGTAGGGTTCTTCGTTGGACTACTCCCCTTCCTAATTGTCTTTGTCTCCTACATCCCCATAGTCATTGCTATTTTTAATATTCGCTCCACGCAGGGAAGGCAAAAGACCTTTGCTACCTGTGCCTCTCACTTGGTGGTGGTGTCCCTCTTTTATGGCACTGGCATGTTTACGTACATCATTCAACCTACTGTAACCCACTTACTGAATGACAGCAAAATAGTGACTGTGGTATACACCATTTTAACACCCATGTTGAACCCTTTTATTTACAGCCTGAGGAACAACCAGGTAAAAAGTGCTCTCTGGAAAGTGATGGGCAAAAACACACTATCTGCATAACCCATTCTACTTTGATTAAACAAGTCACATTATTCATGATCCCTCTTCCATGCAGGTGTTTTGTTTTATAGGCTGGGTAAGATGCTGAGATACCAATGGAGGTAACTCAGATACCAGAACTCTGTAAAAGACATCAGTAAGATAACTCAGAGTGATTCCTCATGCCACTTCACTTTTATTTCAATGTGTATTTCACATACGTTGTTTGTTGCTTTACTACTCTTTGACTTCTCAGATAAATTAGCAGGTTATTGTCTGTATTCTTCAGTGTCAAACTGGATAACCTGTGTACAACCCCTGATCACCTTGACAACTTCTGAAGATGTATGGCATTAAAGAAGATGAACATGTCTTGTGAAGGAAATCCATTAGCTCCAGCGGTAAGGGTGTTTTGGGGATTAAAAAGAAAGTTGTTGCCATTAAGAGAAGTTTTGCTATTATTTTCCTGCAGCATGGCTCTAAATTTACAACTGCAAATATGGCCCTGGTTCACATGATCATCTCGATCATATCCTGCTCTGTGGCATAGGGAGTGATCAGGGTTATTGCATTGTGGGGCAAATGCATCGAAATGTATTTAATTTTTATAAGTAAAAATGAAGCCAAACCTTGATGTGAACTGAAACCAACAATGAAACGGTCATGACAGGCAAGAATACATTTGGTACTTATAAGCAAATTAACATACAATAGTGTTGGAAATTGGGTTACTTGTTGGCTGGGGTGTGAGCCCTGTTCATGATGCAACTGTAAGTCCTGGTCAGGGTAAGGCACAAGGAAACCCCAAATTAACCTGTGCTCACCCCTGGTAGATTTGCACAGAGCAGTCAGGCTTAATTTAGAGGTAGTGTGTAAAGTATTTGTGCAACACTTCAAACAGTGAAAATACCTAATTAAAAAAAAATTAAAAATTATCAAAACGACATACAATTAGTAGAATCAGAGTTATGTATTTTCAAAGAATAAACTGTAAAATAGCACTTAAAAGCAGAAAGTGCCAACCGTGGCTAACTGGTCACACTAGACTGGGTCAAAGTCAAAAGTTGAGGACAACTGCGATGGAGCGGGGGCGGGTTACAGCCCCAGATTAGTCCAGCTGAAGTCCCTTCTCAAATCTTGTGCCAAGAGTCCAGTTCATGCTGGAGAGGGTCGCGGGGAGCAAAGAAAGCATTGCAGGCTGTAGCCAGCATGTATGAAGAGCAGACTGGGCTGGACCTTCGCGATGGCGGTCTCCCAAGGGTTGTGGATGCTGCAGTGTGAACACTGTGGCTGCGGCTCACTTCAGAAGTGTGCTGAAGAGTTGGTGTCTGAGGTCCTACCTTTATACAAATATGTGCCTTTGAAGTGGGGAGAAGCTTCCAGAGGCATGCCTTGGAGTGCACAGATGCCATGCCTTCCTTGCCTTGGCTCCAGAGTCACTACAGGGGGGGTATGCAGGCCTTTGTGTAGAGACAGGACACAGCCTGTTCAGGGGCAAGTGGGGCTGTGCTCAGCTCCTCCCTCCTATCCTGCCAGTGATGGCCCATCCAGTTACACCTAAGCTCCCATTGTGTATGGCTGTCTAGGAGGAATGCACAAAGCCCAACTGCCAACTACACTCAGTCATGTGACCAGAGACAGGCTACAGGCACCAAATAGCTAATGCAAATAAATGCCAACTTTCTAAAAGTGTCATTTCAGAATTGCAATTTAAAATCCGACTCCACCATCAGTTGGGATTTTAAATTATGATTCCAAAGACACCAGACATGAACTGCATATCTCTTCCCATTTGGAAATTACATTTATAGAATGTAATAAGGTAACTACAATGTTATCCAATGGAGGAGCTAGGCCTTGCAGTAGAGAAAAATTAATGTAAGAGTTTTTCACAACCGGACATGTAAAACGTAAAAGTACATGTCCAGCTTTTCAAAGACACTACACCTTGCCCTTTGAGCTGTCCAGGGCCTACCTTAGGTGTAACTTATATGTATTAAAAAGGAAGGTTTGGGCTTGCAAGAGTTTTATTTGCCAGGTCGAAATGGCAGTTTAAAACTGCACACACAGGCTCTGCAATGGCAGGCCATAGGCATGATTAAGGGTCTTCCTAAGTTAGTGTCACAATCAGTGCTGCAGACCCACTAGTAGCATTCAATTTACAGGCCCTGGGTATATATATTACCACTTTACTAGGGACTTATAAGTTAGCTAAATATGCCAGTTGGGTTTTAGCCAATGTTATCATGCTTAGAGGAGAAAGCTTCACACCTTAGCACTGGTTAGCAGTGGTAAAGTGCACTGAGTCCTAAAGCCAACAAAATTAATTCTGTAAGGTGAAGCTGCCTACAAGGGATTTATTAAAGAACAGAATTAAAAAGATTCAAAGAATGTTTCTATAACGTAAAAACTGATAGCACTCAAAGGAGCAAATCGAAAATTATTTTTGACCAAATTAGTAAATTAATTACAGCAACCGGGTTATAGGTTATACAAAAATGTATTTCAAAAAGTCATAAATTAACACAAATATCATAAGATTCACAGGACTGCTGTACAGGGATACAAAGAAATACAATGACAAAAACTGAAATCACATTGACAACAGAACATATATACATTAAATACAAGAGAAATATCTTAGTTCTTAATGTGTATGTCCATCTCCACAAAGAAAAATGAGTCTGTCCTATATATAGAAGCAAATAATCAAAGGAAAATAAATGTTAACAATTCCTAAGGAGAATGGAATTGTCGTTGACGTTTCGGTCTTCGCTGGAACAAGTCTGTGAGACCATCTTCAGGATACAATTAATTCTGAGATGAGTTCTTGACCCCTTGGTCAACAGAGAATCGATTCAGAGATTACTTTAGTGTGAAGAATCTCAAATATCTGAAGCGAGTAAATCAATTGGCATAGTTAAATCTCCTTAACAGCATAAGGGAAGAGTATTTCTTATCTCTTCCCCATCAGTGTCTACCTCGTTGATTCCGTAGTGGTTCAGATGTAGTTTGAATTTAATTCAGCAAAAGTGGAGGGCAAAGGCAAAACGTTTGGGGATGATGCTGCAGAAAGGGCCAAGTCCAACAAATACATTATAATTTTAAAATGTAAATGGTCAAATTTTCAGTATCTACATCTGGCCTGCCCAGGGGAACTGAACAATTTTTTGGTGTTTCTGTGTGTGCAGATAAATAGAAAATCTGTATACAGTATTACGGTGTAGAGATCTAATTTACATATAACTACATAAGTTCAGATATAAATTTGTACATGAAAAACAAGGCAAAGAGAGGCAATGCACAAAAAACAATAAAAACACAGAAAGAAATTTCTCTTGAGTCTTCGGTATTGTTGATCCTTCCTTTAATATTTTCACAATAGGTACAAGAAGCATTCAGATGCAGCCAACGCGTTTCACCCTGAATAGGGCTTCATCAGGGCTGCAAACACAACATAAATTACATCAGCCAAAAAACAATTATGATCAAAATATCAAATTTATATAAATCTGAAATTAAAAACAGACCCAGACTTGTTGAGTGGATAACCATGAAACAACTCAAAATATAAGGCCTTGAAGCCTACTGATATAAGTTATTGGCATCAAGTCCGTGGTTTGAAAAGCGACTCAAGAAACCATAAGCCAGAGACCAAGAAAAAGCAAACACCAGAATCGAAAGTGAATTAGAAGAGAAGAGCGTAGGATGTTTAAAAACGGTGAAAAAGGAAGATAACACGTGCACACGGTGCACTGACAATTCCAAAATATATAAACATAAAATAAATCTTACCACCATAGTGCAATCACCCAAGCAAGATTTGTGTCAAAGTATGACAGGAAGAAACAATAACTTCCTTACCAATACACACAACAAGATGTCATAGAATATCTCAATCCACTTCCCGTACTTTTACTAGCATCCACAGAGAAACTACAAAAATATAAAGAACGCCAACGTTGACAAACGGAATGCGCAATAAAGTCAAAAAAAGTAATATACCAATAATTTAATTTCTCAAAAGAAACTGCCGCCCATGAGGAAACCACAACTATACCTCGACGTTTTGTATAAACACTCCAATGTTGGTCAAACCTTGTGGTCGTCATGGTCACTTCCTGTAATTTCCAATCGTGCTAAATTGGCTCAAATAATCACTATCTGTAAAGAATAAAAAATCTAAATGATAATAAAACAAACTATCTGGACTAGCCAGACAAAATTATACTACTTAGTCACATTGTAAATGACCAATTGAAACCTCCGTATGTGTCAGCCTGCTGCTCTAAGTGAAGTTAAGGACAAACAATGTGCCCCAACGGTATTGACCAAAAGGTTGGATGAGAATATTATAAAGAAATTTGCTTACAAAAGAGGGAGTATAACCAGCTACTTAACGCACAAATTCTATGTCACGGAAACCAGAATCATCCCTTAGTGAACGAAGATTAGGTTGTACTCAAATTTATCGTTATTGTAATGGGATCTGGGTTTCCCGTATAACACATTTATTTGGAACACCACGCAGAGTTACTGCCTGACCCTAAAGAATCTTAAACAACCTCAGGTCATAACGCTTTCGAACTAACACTTAGCGTAAACACGTCTTTCTGACCTGGTAATGCTGCCATACTGAGCTTACTTTAAGAACCATTATCAAAACTTTTAAGAAGAGCAACTAATGCGCATTTACTAAACAACATCATCTCATACTTTGTTTTCAGACAGGGGGAAACGAAAATGGAGGGAGGCAAACAGGCTTACCAGTATTCGTAACAGATATCTCGAGCAGAGTCGAGCAAACTGAGGTGTAGTCAGTTAGCATGAAGTTCACGTACGTACTGCGACCGGTACGGTTCAATCGGAAGTTAACCTATTCCACGTGAGCACGTCACAGTGGGGCGTGGTAAACAACGTGCTACAACGTAAAGACTTGAAGTTCTCAAAAAAACTTTATTTGGTCTAGGCACCCTACGGAAACAAACATTATGTTGCTTCGTATCGTAAAGAAAAAGTGTAGCATAAAACACATACTTCCAGACAGACTATAATAAGTCACAGGCCAGACTGTACTGTAAGTCTGAGGCCAGACTAGAATTACCATTTGCCAAAATTAAAATTAAAAATCAAATTGATGTATAAGAACATGCATCAACAGTCACATATTATTGGTTCTTACACCAACATAATGTCAAGTACCCCTGTCTCAAGATCCACAATGTTACCAGTGGGACAAATGCAACACGCATCAAAGATCGCTCAAAGTTCTAAGTCTAACTGAATCCAAAGGGTGCTAAAGGGTCACGCAAGGTTTGAAGTAACATGAAGAAACGTTTCCAGATAAAAACATAGTTCAAACACGTTACGATAACTTCAACCCAATGATATATGGTGAAGCAATTGAGTTAAAACAAATGACATATTTCAAAAAAATAAAAGCGAAAAAAAAGTAATGTATAAAACAAACCAAATAGAACACCCATTCAATTGTGAGTAGATGTGAAAAATAGAGCAAGCACATGAGAAAATATGATATAGAATGCCCCATAAGCAAGATGTAATTTCATAAACAACTTCTATATAGTCAAAAAACGGACTGATGTTATCCATGTTAAAATTACAAACATAGTTTATATGAAGTCGAAGCATTTTAACAATGAAGACAGTCTTGTATTAATTGCTAAGGTGATCACACATATATACACCTCTGAGAAACATAAGATCCAACATATTGGGAAAAACAGTTCGTATTATAAGATCCAACATATTAAGATTCAAACAATTCGTATTATCGAATATAAAAGCACTTTATAAAAATTGTCAGAGAGAATACGAGTAACCACAATGGGTCATAAATACTAAAGTCAGTAAACAACACTAAGGGACAATACACAAATTAAATAGTTGGTGTCAGTATATGTAGTACCTCACCACAGAAATATAATCCTATTGTTGTCATCAGGTGAAAAAACATTTTTTTGAAACAAAGCCTACAAAACTTGCAGATCATGTGTGCAAGGCTCAGATTATTACTAAGCTCACTGTGGTCAAAATCGGTCACACGATTTTTAGCATGTTCATGAATCAGGGACTGACCGTACAATCTTACAGTGATTTTACAAAAGAAAGTGCATCTCATTATCAGAATTCAGCCCTAACGACACAGGCCTCCATTTACAGATCCAGTGAGCCTCCAACTGTCTCAGGCGTAGCTCTCTGTTGCCACCCCTTCTATCTGGATGTGCACAATCAATGGCATGGAACCTGAAATTAGACTTAGAGGCATTAGAGTCACAAACGTGTGATCTCATTGCATATGTGTGATCGTTTTTAAGACACGCTTGTCGATGTTCCTGAATGCGGACTCTTAATTGCCTGACAGTGCTTCCTACATAAATTTTTGAACAGTTACAGATGATCACATAAATTGCGTATGTAGACTGACAGTTCAAAAAATGTCAAACATAGTATGTGTTTTTGCTATTGTAGGAGAATCGTTGCGTTCTATTAAGGCCTAAATGACAGATGTTGCATTCACCACGTGTGTAAAAGCCATTTGGACGCTTGAGCCAGGTTCCAGCAGTGTGTAACCTTGGGGCTGTATGACTTGGACAGAGTATTTCCCTCAAGGTTTGTGACCTTTTATAGGTGATTAAAGGTTTGTCATGCAGTAGGGAGCCAACTCCTGGTGCGCCTTGTAAAATCTTCCAATGCCTATGCAGAATCCTAAATAGATCCTGATTCAGCTTGGAGTATGTCGTAATGAATGCCAAGCGATCCTTAGAGATTTTTTTGGGCTTGACTTTAAGTGTGTCTGTTCTGGGGACATGCCAGACCCGTCTAAGCGCCTGATTGAGATCTTGACTCTTATAGCCCCTTTTCTCAAGTCGTTCCAAGGATCCCCTGGCATGCTCCTCAAAGTGAGCATCCTCACTGCAGTTTCTCCGGACCCTGATCAGCTCACCATAGGGTATGGCACGTTTAGTGCTGGTTGGAAGGGCACTATTGAAATGTAAGGTGCTATTAACAGCGGTCTCCTTCCTGTAGAGGGTGCTATACAGTTTTCGGTCTACGATGTATAGTTCCAAATCCAAAAATTGGATTCTGGTCTTGGACATGTTTAGGGTGAATCTTACATTAAAGGGGTTCTTATTGAGATATTCAAAATAGTGGTGCATGTCAGTTTCAGAACCTGTCCAAATCAAGATCACTTCATCTATATACCAACCCCAAAAATAAATGTCCTTCGTCCAGATACCAGCAATATGGGCCCATGCGTAGGTGTTCTCGAACCATCCCATGAACAAATTTGATAGGATGGCGCAAATTTGGATCCCATGGCCGTACCCTGTAGTTGTTGATACCAATCAAGATTGAATAAGAAAAAATTGTTACTCAAGATTAAATCGATCATTTCAAGGATCATCACATTGTGTTCCAGGAAGTTGGCTTTTCTGGTGGACAAGAAGTGATCCATGGCAATGAGCCAATTTAGCATGATTGGAAATTACAGGACGTGACCGTGACGACCACAAGGTTTGACCAACATTGGAATGTTTATACAAAACGCCGAGGTAGAGTTGTGGTTTCCTCATGGGAGGCAGTTTCTTTTGAGAAATTAAATTATTGGTATATTCCTTTTTTTACTTTATCGCGCATTCCGTTTGTCAACATTGCCATTCTTTATATTTTTGTAGTTCCTCTTTGGATGCTAGTAAAAGTACGGGAAGTGGATCGAGATATTCTATGACATCTTGTTGTGTGTATTGGTAAGAAATTTATTGTTTCTTCCTGTCATACTTTGACACAAATCTTGCTTGGGTGATTGCACTATGGTGGTGAGATTTATTTTATGTTTATATATTTTGGAATTGTCAGTGCACCGTGTGCACGTGTCTTCTTCCTTTTTCACTGTTTTTAAACATCCTACGCTCTTCTCTTCTAATTCACTTTCGATTCTGGTGTTTGCTTTTTCTTGGTCTCTGGCTTATGGTTTCTTGAGTCTCTTTTCAAACCACGGACTAGATGCCAATAACTTATATCAGTAGGCTTCAAGGCCTTATATTTTGAGTTGTTTCATGGTTGTCCGCTCAACAAGTCCGGGTCTGTTTTTAATTTCAGATTTGTATAAATTTGATATTTTGATCATAATTATTTTTTAGCTGATGTAATTTATGTTGTGTTTGCAGCCCTGATGAAGCCCTATTCAGGGTGAAATGCGTTGGCTGCATTTGAATGCTTCTTGTACCTATTGTGAAAATATTAAAGGAAGGATCAACAATACCGAAGCCTCAAGAGAAATTTCTTCTTGTGTTTTTATTGTTTTATGTATTGCCTCTCTTTGCCTTGTTTTTCATGTCATTTCACTGTAGGGTCCATTAGCAGCGGACCTTGGAGGTGGGCAATAATGCTAAAAGAGAATTGTCAGACCAAAGTATAGTGACTAGTCGGGTGGTGCGGCTTTAATCATCCCTTGCTGCTTATCTATCCTTTCAAATCATAAATTTGTACATCTTTGTCATGTATCTCTCACATTTAATTAAACGAACATGATTTTAGACAGAGAAACCAGAGACCAAACGTGGGACTTGTGTACGTAAACCCATTTGGAAGCCAGGATGTGCAATTTACGCGTCGACTGGTCTGAGCATGGCCATGCAATTCTCAATACAACATATATAACAATAGGTTGTAATGCAAATTGTATATTCACTGGCAGTTGAAAAACGACTGCCCAAATGAGTACTAATTAGAAGGTTACAAACTGTGGCTGCCTGCATTTTGCTGTGAATGGAGGATGGTGGTCTTTAAGGGACAGCAGTTAGAGGTCCTTGCATTAGCTTTTCCATTATTGTTAAAGGCAGCACCTTTCCCTTAAATGAACACTGTCTGCTTTTTTAAAAATGGGTTTGCAAAATATACTTTTCTTTTCAAATCAACCCATGTCCTTTAAAGGGATCAGTGCTGCTTGCAAATAAAAAGGAAATCCTGCTTGGGAACATGTTGGGAGGAGCAGGCAGTGGTCCAGATGTGCTTGACATGATTCCTGGCATGAATCCCAAAGGGGAATATGTCCCAAGGGGTCAGCTTCCCACTTTGAGCTGTTGGTATCTGATCAATGGTTTGCGATCTCAATTTTAGTCACATAGTATTGACAGATTTCATTGCAGCTTTCAAATAGGAGGAGGATCCATTTTCACGCGTTCACCTAATTTGTGATTTTTAATAGATGGCAAAACCCCTTTTAGGAGTCACAAAGACTATTCTGAATTCTAAATGATTATTATACATTTCAAAACACTGTTTTGAGGCCTCAACCAGGCAAATTTGATAATTACAGGGTTTGCATCAAAAACACTGTTTTGTGCATCAGCTCCATATTACATTAACCTCAGCCTCTGATAATTACTGGAAGCAGCATTCTAGTTTTTGGCTACAATGCCATCTCAGACAGGAATCAGACGTATGCAAGTCATTCTTGGTCTTGCTGCAATAGGAAGAGACTAGCATGAACTGTCAAACAAATGGCCAGATGTACAAAGCATTATTCCTGCGGCAAACAGCCCGATTCACAGAAAAAATGCTTTTTCAAATGTGCAAAATGCAAAATAACATTTAGTAACATGCTATCAAATTGCAATTTGCATTTCCGATTCAGTATTTGGAATGGGCGTGTTTTGAGCATCTCTTTTAAATACCGTATCCTTATGGTATGTAGTCTCCTCACCCGGCACAGACTTCGGGAGGCCGTGTCAGGCAACCAGACTTATCAGGGTCCCGCGATGCCTACAACTCTCCCGCATGACGTTACTGTAGACTATACTTTTTGACCTAACAACTGAGCCTTGAAGTGTTTGGACGAAACACGTGTCGGCTGCATATCTGTAGTGAAGAATGTATTTCTACTGAACCACCATATGGCTGTGCAGAGAATAAAGCATCTTTAACAACACACTACAACTCTGAAATAAGAAGATTATTATATCTGAGTTATACTTCAACCATGGACTGCATGTGTGTGCTTGGGTTTTCTTATTGAATAATGCCAACCAGGATTCCTGTGTTCTGGCTACGACACCTCAGGTGGTGGGGTCCATTACCAAAAAAGCACCTCGAAAAGAAATCTTTCTTTTTCTTTCTCTATAGACTTTGCTGTGATATCTCTGTGCTACTATCTATGTGCGGGGTTGGGTGGCATAGCCACCGCTGCTTTTCATGTTTATGGTATGTATTACTGTTTAGCGACCGCATTCCAGTCGCAAAACAGTAATACTTTATCACCATTTGAAAAGAGGTGGTAATCCATTTGCAAGTGGGAAGGCATCTCCTCAGTAATGTTGAGAATGTTTAAATAATATTTTCCCATGGACCATTGCCTACACTTAAAAAATAAAACTTCAAAGCTTCAGTTTTTTCTTTTTAACACATCCTGTTTTAATTTAAGGAAAATGGGCTGCATTTAAAAAAAAAGATTGCTTTTTTAAAAAGCAATCACAGACATGGTAGTCTTCTGACCTCAGCAGGCCACCATCCCTGTGATGGCTGCGATTCCAAATGAGTCGCAAATTGCGATTCATGCGGTAGGTCGAATTGTGACTTACTGGGAATTGCTAGATGGGAAGACAACATTTCATACATTAGGAATACTGATTTCATAATTATGATTTGGAGATAATCGCAATTAGGAAATCGGTATGCCTAATGTTTGTACATCTGGCCCAATATCCCCTCTAAATGAAAACTCATGGAACCTAAACCAGTTTGGGCCTCACCAGAAATTCTGACAGGGCAACAGAAGCAGAACAGAACAAAAGTATTTGACAAAAAGGAAAGAAATATGTATGTTATATTGGTCAACATTCCCTGTATATTTCCAAAATTCGGAGTATCAATTGCTCAGGCTTGCAGCGTTTGATTTTAATTGCAGGTTATTTGAAGTGATATTATTTTGGCTCAGCATGGTAAGGTTGTTCATTTGGAAGCACTGGAGCTCCGGCATGCACTTAAATGATATAATCTGCCTTCCTTTACGTAAATCGTAAAAATGGAACAAGGGTACAGTTTATAGTAACCCCAACAAAAGGAATTGAAACATATTTGTGAATGTATGGCCAATGTAAACCACCATCTAAAGGTTTCGAATCTAAAAATGCATGTATTTTTAGAACCAATTCAAGTACCCATGATTTCCTTTTCTGTACAGCAAAACAACTCTGTTCCGAGATGTGAAATGGATGAATTTGAAACAGATCAAACAGTGCTTACCTTAAACATTGCTCCAATGTACAAATATTGCTCATTTTACAACTTGTAACAAAAGGCATGAAACACTATTCCATCTGAACTGGCAATCAGAATTACATTTCGAATAGATTTAATACATCAGACAAACCAGAATGCTTTGTCATGAATATACACGAGTTCTCCAGTTCTACAGTAGACTGTTGTAAATAAATAGCCATCTCTCTGCCCAACCCTTAAGTTATAAATACCAACGTTATTCCCCAGCTTCTCAACTCTGCCTGGTATTTGCAGTGGATGAACTATGACATTATGTTGTTATTAATGATGTAACCATGCTATTCGACTATTAGTGAACTTGTAGTGACTATGGTGCTACTGCTTTTACTACTCGGCATGCTGCAATTCTGTAAAGAGCTCTGATACCTGCAAGGGTCATGTTCATGCTCTAAAAAACTATTAAAATAAAATAAAATAAAAAAATATCAGTAGCTCAATGGAGGAGCCATATAACACATACATCCGAATTAATATGCCTATATCTAAAATCTACTGGCATAGCATATGTTCACTGGAATGTGTATGGTGTTGTAATGTTTATCAGAAGGTCTGTGCCAAAGTAGGCATTAGGGATGATTGAGCCTCTAACAGTCCCTGGTCCAGCCCTGTGGCGCTGGTACCAAAGGCTGCCACACAGGGTGCCACACCAAAACTCTGGTTCCACATGGACTACAGAGGACTCAGTACCATCGCCAGGACTGACACACTTCCCATCCCCCGAGCTGCTGAGCTCTTTGACAGGCTTGGCACTGCCAAATTCCTCTGTACCTTTGATTTGAAATCAGGTTACAGGCAGATTGCTCTTACTCAGGGGGCCAAAGAAAGATCAGTATTTTCAACCCCAGAGGGTCATTTCCAGTTTGGGGTGATGCCCTTGCTACCTTCCAAAGGTTGGATAACAGTGTCCTGACTGGTAAGGAGGCCTTTTGTGCTGCATACTTGAACGACATTGCTGTCTACAGTTCTAGCTGGGAGGAACACCTGTATCACTGCCTTGAGGTGCTTCAAGCCCCGCAATAGGTAGGCCTGACCATCAAGGCCAGTAAGTGCCAGATTGGGTAGGGTTCTGTGGTATATCTCGATCACCTGGTAGGTAGTGGCAAGGTGCAGTCCCTCCAGGCCAAGACTGAATCTATCATGGCCTGGCAACCACCTAAAACTCAGACAGAAGTGAGAGCCTTCCTAGCCTTCACAGGCTGCTCCTGAAGCTTTGTTAAGGGGTATGGCACCATTGTTGCCCCCTTAACTGAGCTGACTTCCAAGAAGCAGCCCAGATTGGCGATCTGGACAGAGGCTTGTCAGAAAGCCTTTGATTCCATCAAAAGGCCATGTGTACAGCACCATGAAAATGAGAGTGTGTTTATGTGGGAGGCAGTGTGTTTCTGTGTGTTAATGTGTAAGCATTTGTGTATGAATGAATGTATAAGTCGAATGGAGTGTAATGTCACTTCCGCTACCCCCGGCCTAACGGGAATTGATGCTCATGACTAGTTTTCAGTAACAGAAGTCCAAAGGCAATACCCTAGGTGTTTGGAAATATGCTTTCTGCCCCTAATTTACTGCAACAGCAGCCCAGAAATACCCACTGATTTCTCCTGGGTAACAAGTGATAATAGTGCCCTTGGTGTTGAAATGTTGCAATGTAGCTCGTCGTCACCTTGACATATATCTGAAAAGCAAGGTCCCTACCATGGGTGTGGTTTGAACACACAGAATATCTAAAATGAGCACTTCAAATCTGGTGATTAGGTCAAAACTGTGGTTCTGTTGGATTCTCACACCCACAAAAAAGGAGGCTTTTAAGACTTGCCCATTCCAGGAGTGGCATTCCCACTAAGTAGAACAAAAGGAATGCTGCAATCCCCTATAGTGCCTGATTGTCACTATCTGAATAAACCTGCAGCTTGGTCAAAAGAATTTCCTGCCCAAAGTGTTGTGCCTTTACTGGGCCAGATTTAGCTATTAACATGCCTCTCAGCAGGTGAGTGTGACTTTCACAACAGCAATGAGGTAACATAAGAGGAACACAGAGAGGGGACCTTGTCAAACATCAAGTGTCTCTCACAAAAGCAGAGCAGTCCACTGTGTGGGGTAGGCTGAGAGAGTTTACTGTCTATCTTACATTAAAAATTATTAAAAATGATAATATGATAATCGGACAACAGATCTATCCTCTCCAATGTTCCAGAAAGTGAGTCTATCTTAGTACTCAAACATGAACCCCTTTGGAGGTCTTTAGAGAATATTGTGCACAACCAGCTTCCTAGATTTACCACTAATTTCCTGAGTGGCCAGTAAATTTCAAAGGGTCCAATTACAGGGATTAGTGGACCCATTGGAATTATGAGGTAAGCAGGAACACTGCTGCACATAAGTGGAATTTTACTGGGAGATTTTACCTGCGTAGATGCTATTTTATCTGATAATCTAAGATAAAGTGTCTACGCAGGATCGAAGATGGTGTTGACCTCAAATCATATGAGGCCAAGTGTTCCTGCAAATAACAGATTAACAGCAACTAAATCAGCATAGTCAATTATATAACTCTTGAAACAAGAAGAGACGTGAAGCCTTCTTTAAGTTCGAAAACCATGAAGGTTTATTAAATAATTTAGGTTTATTTCAGAAGGCAAACAACACGTTAGTCAAAATGCATGGTAAATCAGCATAGTGAATTAGTATAGGGCTCAATCAAATGCAGCAAAGAGAATAATAAAAAGTAAAATCTCAGAGTGAAATACTTCTAAGTCTCTTGCTCACCACCAGAAATGCCATGTTTATATATAATACACAGTGTTAGCATAAGGGGATCATACATCATTTCACGAGCTGACAAAGCAGAATACAAAATGTAATAAAGCATCATTTAGTACCATCCCGAAACCATGCCCCTACTGGAGCTTAGACAACCCCTTTGACCTAATGTCATCAGATGTGTCAGTACAACTCAAGTTACACTCAAAACAGTAGCAGTCTCAATCTATGAACAGGCCTACAGTATTATAGAAAGGAAGAGGCTAGAAAGTATCAAAAAGGTTTCCTCCCGAGTTCTTCTGGAACAGCACATCAACACAGAACATTATAACAGTGCACACTTTGCTAAGTGTGAAGAGAGGAGAAATGTCATGGCTATGAAAGAATTCAAGAGTTTAGGCCTCGTTGGGACCTAGTTTAGCCAAGCACAGGAAAATACACTTTTACAGGGTACAACATTTTTATTTTAGTGTAAAATTATTCATAACAATACGCACACAATTTTAATAAAAGAGAATGCACTTTATCACATTCTTCAAGCAGGCAAAGCTGCTCTGTGAGATACCAGGATGAAACAAGTAGAAGTAAGAAGATTGAGTCTGATTTGTGCATGTTACTCCTCAAAAACGTAATGTTAATGTTATTTACTCTAACCTGGACTTATCAGTACTACTGATTGAGTCTGATTTGTGCATGTTACTCCTCAAAAACTTAATGTTAATGTTATTTACTCTAACCTGGACTTATCAGTACTACTAGTAAAGGTGAATGTGGGCTGAGGACGTAACAGGCATGATTACAGGCCACTCGTAATGATGGGCTAGCTAGGGCATTAAAACGACAGCATCACAGATTATCTGCCATAGAATTTTGATACAGTAAATCAAATTGTTTTTCCCAGATGTATCTTGAAATATGCCCTGAGTGTTTTGTATCTGTTAGAAGACACCATGCTTTGGGATTTAACTACATTAATCCTCTCACAGGACAATAGAGCTTTCCCTAAAATTTGAACCTTTTTAGCCATGCCATCAATACTTTAGTTTGGTCAAGCAACAAGCAACAGAGGCTCATGGGCTTACCTCAAACTGAACAAATCCAACTCTGTCCTCACCAGACAGAGCCATCTTTTTGCTAGATCAAGTCTCATCATGAATGTCTTTCCTAACCTCATCAAATGCTTCACTTACTTTAGGAACATGCTCTTTTTGCAGGTGGCCACCTCTCTTCTGACCACAAAATTTGCTTATAAAAAGACAAGTTGATGTAGAGGGCTACACAAGAAAATATAAAATCATCTGAAAAGTCCCTGAAAATGTAACAAATTTTCAAAAATTTGGGGAGGTTTACAAAAAACATTTTTGATTTTAAGTATGCGGGCAGGTATAATCAATTCAACCCACTCAGTAGGGAGGCTTTCTGCACCTATAATGCCACACCAAGGGAAGTAATCACATAACTCAGATATGCCATTACACCATACCTGGCCAATGTCGAGGAGATCCCCACCTACAGTCTAATTGAGGCAAAAGTCATCATGTCCCAATTATCACAGAAAGGTCAAATTTCATTTACATACAAGATGTTTGTCATTAACACATTGAACACCTTTAACAAACCGAGAGAGGTGTGGGAGGTGGACATAGGCCACCCTCAAATACAAAGAGTAGGCCTTTGTGCTATTGGTACCCTGAGTAACCATGATATCCGCTTAATACAATTAATAATCTACATTGAATCAACTTATCCCCAGCAAAGACTATGTTGCATTCACCGTAGTCCTGATCTGTCATACCTAAGATGTGAAAATGAGGAAGACTTCCTTCACATGATCTGGTCATGTAGGATAATTGTCTCTTCTAGGGAAGCCTTGGTGAATACACAGCAGGACAATCCAAGCTGTCTACTAGAACTACATTCAAACATAGCCTCACTAAATATTATAGAGGATGGATGGCTACCACAAGTGAAAATTCCTTTGTGTGGTTAGGGTTGGTTCTAGATAATATAAATATTGCATAAAAATGGAGAGGGCCAACTGCCCAAAGTGTAGACGAGTGGAAAGCAAGCATGGACACATTCCATCTTAAAACACCGAACAAAGGAGGCTCACCATGAAAAACCAGATCAATGCAGTTTCCTCCACCTGCTTCCTCACTCTTTGCATGCTCCAAAACATCTTCCGATGGCTCCCAGTCACCACCAGACGCACTGTCACTCAAGTCCTCATCACCAGCCGCTTGGACTACAGCAATGCACTCTACGTATTAATCACCACACACCTCCTGAAGAGACTGCGGATCACACAGAACTCAGCGGACAGACTTATCCTCAACCGTTCCAAATGGACCCACATCACCCTTCACCTAGAGAAACTCCACTGGATTCCCGTTCACAAGAGATGCCAATTTAGGAGGCTAACCCACGCCTACAAGCCCTGCACAATCAAGGGTCAGCATACATCAACAACTGCCTGAGCTTCCACCAACTCTCAAGACACCTGTGCACCGCCTCCCTCTCCCTCGCTCACACACCCCGCATTTGCCTCAGCAATAGTGGAGGACGCTCCTTCTCCTACCTTGCCGCAAAGTCTGGGAACAGCCTCCCTGTCAACCTTCGGACCTCACCTTGTCTTCAGTAATTCAGAGGGTAACGCAAGACCTGTTTGTTCAACTTCTTCTACCTGAGCAGCTTGGCTCTCAGCGCCTGGATACCCTTGTGGGTGATTAGCAGCACTCCCAAATCCTGTTTGATTTATTGATTGATAGCAGACCCTCAGAAAGACTGGAAAATCAGGGATAATTGTTTAATTGTTGTGGTGACAACATGGAAGTGAATTAAAAACTGATCAATGAACAGTTGCAGGCATAGCATAAGAAACATTTGATGGTTTTGAAAGCAAATTAAGAGAAGGACCACAATTATGTGGTAGTGGGATACACCTACTGGTGCCTACTATTGTCATATGTTGATAATATTATTTTTCTTCTAAACAAAAAAACAAAAAGATTGCTTAGATGTGCTGGTTCTAATTTAGTGGTGAAATAATGGGTTCTGGAAGTAAGTTTCACCTCAGCAACTTATCTGCTGCCTGACACCTTGAAGACTCAGTTCACACAGCACTTATTTACCAATTCCGGCACTGACCAAAGCCATGTTCTTTCTGCAAGAAAAAGGAAACTTTGATCAATGCCAACGTGTGCTTGTCTGCTCATTTAAAATTGTGAAGCTATCTATTGTGGCTTCACTATGAGATGGGCCACAAGTTAGTACTAATGCAAGCAGTGGAGAAGAGAGACTTCTTTTTTCATGGCTGGTTGCAATTGTGTAGCATACCACTAGCCCATCCAAGGATGAAGTGACACACTGGGAACCCTTAAAGACAAAGAGACCCCAGCACAGATTGGTGGTTGGAACACTTTCTGTGGCATTGCCACTCAGGCTAGAGACTTGGAGCTCTGTAACAAGGGCTGGGCTACACTGTGGGCCACTCTTGCTAATAGGAGAGATTGAGGTGGAGCCAGTACCCATTAAGTTAGCCACAGCAATTCCCCGTGCACTGCTCTTGCTCTCACAGCAGTCTAGTTCTGCAGTGTTTATCTGTCCTACTGCTGGCTCTCCTGCCAGGTTCTCTTCTGCATGAACCAAGATTTGTAGTTGCAACACAGGATGAATGTGAGCATGAGATGGCATGGGTATGTCTGTATTCCCACAGCTGTATGCCCAGCGTGTCGCTGCATGTATGTGGCTACAGCTAACACCAAAATAAATTCACTTTTCAATGATAAATTTGGAAAACATTGTCATGTGAATAAACCATGTATCACATATTTCACAAAGATTCTGAGAGAGGTCCACTGACACAGCTATAAAATGACTGACTAATAAAAATGTACTTCAATAGATATACCAACACATATTGCTTCAGCGAATATCTGCCCATGTTACGGTCTTGTTCCCCAGTCCCTTCCTCTCTAGCTTCCCCTCATCTATTCTTCTTTTATGCTCCCTTGCTATCTTTCTGTTTGTTAGTATGGGCGTTCTTGATTCTTGAACACTCACTCTACCAGGCTCAAGTATGCATAGCAATAATCTCATAACTAATGCTACATTCAGAATGGCAGTAAAGATGCCCTACCTATCGAGAGACTATGTGCCCTAACTGGTCATCAACCTACACGAACAACCCTCAACTTGGGTCCACAAGAACTTATTGACTTTACAAACCTGAACTCCATGTACAAAGGACTTTACACTCATTGACAATTATATATACCAACTCCTCTCCCAAACTTTGTTATACGGAATGATCGTGGGCAATTCAGTGCATGATGTCAGAACATGCTTGTAATCCACTAAATGGTGTAATACTTGCACTGTTTCCATAAAAATCAATAAAAACTGTTTGAATTAAAATGTGGGTTTTCTTTTGAACATTGTTTCTGGCCCAACTTTCTTTTATATACACAATTTCCCATATAGTTCAAACATTCCTATAATTAGATGCCCCAATGCCTACTTTACTTGTTTTAAGGTAAAAATTGGTTCTGTCGGGGTTCACAATTACTTGAGGTAAGTAGCAACAGCTTACTTATAACACATATCAACGATTTGAAAAAAAGAATATATAGCACACACATCAAAATTAGAATTCAATAATGTATTCAGAAAAAATCAGATAATCATGGCTGTCGCAATTTACAATTTCAATTGCAATATGAAATAAGTGACTGTGGTGAAAAAAGTGACATGTGGTGGTTGGTGATAGAGACAGTACACTATATACAGAAACAATTGAGCGTGCAATAAAAGAAGGGGAGAAATATTTTTTCCTTATGTCCTTATTATTTTAACACATATGCTTCAGGATCCTAATGACAAATAAGACTGTGATCATGAGCGTTGTGTGGACATATGCAGTACGCCAACGTTTCGACCCTGTTAATTGCGCACAAATGAGATGCGTCAAGGTGGGTCTTCTTCAAGGCAGGAGGGGGGATTGGCAGCCTATGAGTTCATTAAAGAGCAGTGTCAGGTGTGTGTTATAACAGAAATGTGAATTATAACAGGAATATGAATTCACTGTTTGGTTATCAAGGATCAAGCTTACCGAAAGGTAGATTTCTTTGGTATCTCTGTAAATTATCAATTGTGGTTTTGAGAATAAACCACGTGCATCTCAACCAGCCGTTTGGAGCCTATGAGAAAGTGACAGTGAACTGCATCAGTAACTGACAATGTCTCTGTTGTTTGTTAATAAGGGTCTGGTAGGGTTTAAACATACCTCAGAAATATTCAGTAAATGACTTCCACCCGTCGGTTGGAGTCTTAATTTTTAGCCAGTCCAGTGATTTTCTAAAGTAAATAAAAGGGTGTGTAAGTCACTAATTAAATCACTCTATAGCGCGAGGCGCACTTTGCTCAGTGCTCCCTAATGAATTCTCACCGTGATCTGGCAAAGAAACGTCCATCCGTCAGTGGCTTTGTTTGGATATGAGGGGCTGGAAAAGTTGTAGGCTATAAATAGTCTACAAGGCGTGGGAAGGACGTGCACGTTGGCTCGTGTCTCTTAATTGAGAATGTATGGTGCAGCAGCTTGGTTAACCTGTCAAAGAACCGGGCTGCTGATTGCAAGGAATGCGTCAGAATATGTAAATCACCCAATCTGTCGAGCTTCTAAAGTGCAAGTTGAAAGTCCTAACCATGAGCGAACATTAGTTTACACAGACATGATTTATACACATGGAAAAGAAACGAGTGTTTAGAATTGTTAAAATGTGCACTGTCTGAGTAGGCTGTTAATTATGTAAGTAACGCTCCTCTATATGAAGGACTAGTCTGAAGCGATTCTTAAAAAGGCCATTACAAAGCATAATTATTTAACCTCTTTATACTTGCTGTAGTGGTTTGAAAAAATTCCACAAATGAAAGGTTATTTAATGGAACCATTACAAGGGCATGATTATTTCACCACATTCTGCATGTCCAAGTGGTTTAGAGGATATCCCAAGTGAGAGGTTGTTAAAAGAACATATTTACAAGAATGTAAAACTTTTTTTCTGAAAAACCATTTGACATGGGAGTGATTTGTTCCACTTTTACATTTTACATGAGGGTCTACCATTCTGCATTTGCTTACATAATTTTTAACATTTGACATGGGGTGAAATATACCATACAGCATTTTGACATGAGGATGAATTTTTAACTAGCTTGCGTCACTTTTAAACACTTGTGATATTGGTTTAACATTTGCTAGGTACCATTACATTACATGCTGTGGTGAGTGGGCAAAAGCAGCATGGACAGTCTGTGGCATTAAATGTTAGCATAGGTTATTGATAGGCTGTGGCATGAGTGTATCTTGCATGCAGACATGGGTACAAGCTATACTAGATATACTTGATGTGCATGACAAGAATAAAATATGTACAATGTCGTGAGATCTAGAGTCTGACCATTTGCCTGTATGTTTCCTCAAGCTCATTTAACCCTGTGTTTACTGAGTCCAGAATATGGATCCATCTACATTCATTAAGGTTTAGTAGTGAGACTTTGTTGCCTCCTCTGGGGTGTAGAGTGATTTTTTCCAGTACCCACCACTGTAGATCATCCGCAGTATGATTGTTTATGGAGAAATGCTCAACCAAGGGTGCTCCCTGGACCTTGCAGCGTATTCTACTTCGATGCTGGATGCTGGAAATTCTGTGTTACTCTTGTAATGCGGAATTACTCATAAATTCCCACGCTCCGACGGCAGAATTCATCAGCACTACATTGCGGAGAGACTGTAATTGCTTTCCTGTGGGGAAGTGCAGCTCTGAAATTGCTGCCGAGATCTTGCGTTTTTTTCTTGCACTCATCAGCAGCATGTCTTGCAGGTACTGGTGCTTGTGGTGCACATGTAAAGCGGGTGGGTGTGGCCATCTGGCCTTGTTGTAACCCTTGGCAGCCCTCAATCATATTAGAGTCTCCACTCCATGTGTTCCTTAAGACATGTGACCCTGCTGGGGGTAGAGGTGCATCGCGGGCAGCAGTGTGTGCGGGACAGAGCATGGATGGGTGGCCCATTTTGGGGCTCTGGCTGGTGGCGATGTTTGCGCCCTGCTGCTGGGAGGCGTCTTGCTGGTTTAGCTAATCAATTCAAGAGGCGCACAGACCGCGGGATGGGGATCATTGAGATGGTGAGTGGTGACTTTCCCTCTGTCCTCCCCCAGCTGTAACAGCCCCATACAGCAGTGTCCTCAATCTTGGCATATTTATTTGACCAAATCATCAGCATGGTGAGCCACATTGTGGGGCCAATTCAGGAATTGTTTGAGTGTTCAGGAATGAACGGAGTTTTGCTGGAGTTATTGGTTTGTCAAGCATTTGAATGTTTGCAGCTGAGGAGTGAATGGATCTGTGTGTGCTTGGAGACATGAGTGTTTCTTGTTCTCCTCAGGTGCTTCTTTGCGGTCCACAGCCTCCTGTGTTTTCAAAAGGGAGATCGGTGGGCCGAGGATAGGCCTCTACTCGGTCGATGATGACTCCAGGTTTTGTCTGGGGACACTAGTTTCTTCATGTGCCACATGGGCTCTGTGAACGAATGCTTGGTCTTCAAGTGCAAATGGATGCCATGTGTGTGCCTGCCCAACTCTGCTCAGGGGCCTGGTAGTCCTGTGTGCCGTAGTATATAGCATGAGCTTTTTGCGGGGGTCGAGCACGCCCCATGCTGCGAGCGAGCATTGCACAGACTATTTTTGGAACTGGGACATACACACACGCCTCTCTATTGTTCAGGTTCTGGAGTTGGAACCTGCGTGGACATGTGTATAATAGTACCTTACCTTTGACTATAGTTCTGCTTTGTTGTGCATGCTGGGATAATTTTGCAGCAGTGCAGATGCAGTTTTTTGTTGTCATTACTTGTGACCAGAACTCTACGGAATTTCATAGAGTTTTTGTGTAACTCCTTGGAATTCCGCCGAGTACAACTCTGCGAGTTCCACCCACCCCTATTAATAACCTGGCTTTCAGAGTAGTCCCACAAGGCTAGGCCCTTTGTGTTCCTAGTCTCACAACAGCTCAGTGCCAGGATACCCTTTCGGTGATAGTGCGCTCTGCAAACCTGCATAACACAACATAACATAACAACACTGATGGATGCGAAGTTTTAGAATTATTTTCGTGAATGTTTTTCAAAGCATACCAGCATGCACTGCTGGTGTGCTCAGGTGTCAAACGACAAAACACTATGCAGGTACTGAAAAGTAGGTGTGGTTACAGGCCAGTATCTAGGCGCATAAGCATACTTAAGTTTGGGCGCATTGTGAGCCTCTAGTAGGGGGTATCTGCAGAGTGTGGGACCCAAGACTGAATTGCTAGGGGGGATTTACATTTACATCTTATCTTAGCTCCTGCCTGTTAAACAACTGCCTCCTGGGTCCATGGCTAAAACCGCTTAAAGAAGAGGACGAATTGGGAATAAATTAATATGGAAACAGTGAGAACAGTGCCACACCCAGGTGTGGAGATAAGAAAAAATAAGGAGGCTAGTAACAGGCAGCCCATGCCCTAATTGCATCCCAGGGAATTGAACATTTACCCTCCCTTGCGGAAAACTCCCCTCCTGGGGCACTGTCGAGACTTATCACTCATTATATAACCTGCTGAGCTCAGAGGATCTACAGGTGTGCGGCCACAGCTACACCAGGGTTCACCTTTATTGTGCTCGAAGGCATCCAAAACCCCCATGCTTAAAAGCACTATGTCCAAGCCCGTCAACATGAAATGATGGTGAGTCTCTGCTCCAACGACCACCACAGCACCTGCTGAATTTACCTTCTCCACAGCGCGCCCCATGTTGATGACCAAAAAGATCATAGCAGCACTCTGAAAAAATTGATTTATAGAATGTAACTGCGGCCAACCTTGAGTTTGGTGACCCTTAATTAGGTATGACCCTGAATATCGAAGCCAGAATATCCAGGTGTACAAATATAGAGGGCAAATTATCGAATCCGAAATTTGAAAAGTAAGTATAGATTTTCTATGCCTAACACCGAACAAAAGTACCCTGACGATATATAGATATAGATATATGTATAAATACCTTTACCTTGTTATTCAGATCTTCGGTAGTGGGGGGGGGGAGGGTGGGATGATACTAAATAGGATGTTCTTCCTGGTGGTGTTTGTTTTATTTTTTATATTTTGGGTCTACCGCAGCTGAATTGTGCCTCCTAAACCTGTACAGGTAATACAAACAAAAGTTATCGCGATATCTTAACAGTGAATGTTGTTATTTACAAATGTAGTTGTCCTTCTTAGACATTTTTAAAAAGTTGCAAACAGAGCAGCCCATATCGGACTTTATATTTATCGAAGAACCTGCTATGCTGAAGAAGAATTTTGCATTTGAAAATGTTTATTTTTGGAGATGTGACACCTAACCAATGGTAGGTAGAGTTGAACAAAATTACAAATCTCTCAGAAAAGAGAGCGTACAAGTCTTTCTGAGCTCGCAGATTTTGTATATTAAAAAGTTTAAAAGACACAGGTTTTAGGTCGAGTCCTGAAAGGAATCTCATAAAATATTCCAATATTTCAGTGTCTAGAATTGTAGTCAACAACAACGTTCTCTGCAGAAGCAAAACTGTTCAGGTGCCTCTCATAAAAGGTTACACCGGATGCAGTCTCTGGTTGCACTGCAGACAAGTGACCTCAATATATGAAGCATTGCATAGGTAAGAATGCCAGTACCTAACAGGAAACTACATTGGAATTGCACATACTATGCCAGGAGAGACCCCACAAGTTTCATTCACTGTACACATCTTTGTTCCTGTGCAGTCAGTAACCCATCAACGCTACTGTATCCTACTCACCCTATAATGTGAAGCGCTCTGATACCCTTTAGGGTCTTGTCCGCGCTATACAAAACTTTATAAATAAATATAAATAAACGCTCATGTGTAAGTAAGTTATGGAAGCTGTTACATTATATAGCCAGAAAATAAAATAACATCAGAATTGCTGGTGTCACATCACATGTCACGACAATCCAATGTATACCAGATGATTCCTATATGACATTGCACCTTCAATATGTCAGTGTTCTGCCTATAAAATCCTAATGTTACTCGAATATTTGCAAACAATACTGGGATGCCGATTGCGTCAGCCGGAAAGGCTCGCGCCTGATTCTCACGGGAGCTCTCAGATATGCACCTGGTGTGGATCCATGAGGCACAGAGCTTCTGATGTGCACAGCCACAATATCTCGACACCCGTGACACCCTGACTTATTGAATACAATTCTTAAATTTCTTTTCAGATTGTTAGGCAGGGAGAATTACAGTGGGTGTCAAGAGGCCTGGAAGCTACAAAGAGTACAAAACATCATACAACAGTGACATAGAGAACAGAGTTGCTGTTGTGTGTGTGTGTTTGTGTGTGCATAGATAGATAGATAGATAGATAGATAGATAGATAGATAGATAGATAGATAGATGGATGGATGGATGGATGGATGGATGGATGGATAGATAGATATATAGATAGATAGATATATAGATAGATAGATAGATAGATAGATAGCTAGATAGATAGATAGATAGATAGATAGATAGATAGATAGATAGATAGATAGATAGATGTGGAGTTGTGTGTGGTACAGTTCTACCTGTAAATCTTTACTTTCACTACGTTTTGCTGAATTTTGGTAGTCCATATTTCAATTGTCAGTGGTGTATTCTTGTGGGAAATGAAATTCCTCGCAGTCAAGTCCTGTTGACAAAGGAAAGAGAGCAACTGTTGTTCTTGTTTCTCTATAGGTGGCAGCAGGACATTTCCAGACAAACATTATTATATTAAAATTCACAAAACAGTCCGAATTTCAGGGGTGAATGCATTATGTAAATGTAGTAGTAGATGATTTCACAATAGATTTTGTAGCATTTTTAAGCCTTCGAATGTCTGTCACATTGTGAACAAGACTAGTGGGTATTTCAGAATTCAGCATTATGGGAATTGTCGGTCTGTCTGCTGTTTATGAATGTTCAGTCCAGTCTGGACATTAATGAACATGTATTGGACATTAGCATTATCAAGAAAATTATATCAGCATGTTTCCTTCTGATGTTATAAGATGGTTCTTCAAGGACCAGACCTCTGAGTGACCCTTCTCATATGTGACAAGATCTGTTCCACACAATAAGGCACCCAAACAACCAAAGCTGGACACATAAAGGAAACATTGGAGAAGTCTCCATAGACAACCGAACTATTCTGACCTTCGATGGGCACAACACACATGATGCAAGGATTGACTGATCAGCCATATTCATTAAATGTGTGCTCTCACAAACCCTCTAAACATGGGCACATACAACAGCAGTATCACATTTGCCGTGATATGACCAGACCATGGGGCATATTTACTAGAAAATGTTGGAGTGCGGATCTTCAACAATTTTGGCAGTGCCGAGCTCAGACATTTTCAAAATGAAGGGATGCACCTTATTTACTGCAATATGGTGTACCCCTCTCTTTTCCATAACGCTGGAGCTAAATTTAGCTGCCTAGTGCCAATGCAGGCACCTTTGCACCATAGTACAAGGGTGCCTGCGTTGCAGGAAATGATTGTTTATGTGCAGCAAGGTGTCCCTTCCTGCACATATATAATCCATAATGGCTATTTGCTCTTTCTATGTGTGCTGCAGAATGCAGCACACATAGAAAAAGCATAAACAAGGAGAAATAAAAGCATTTTTACTTGTGCGCCATTCTAACGCCTGCTCTAGTACGGCGTTACTTTTTGGCACTGCCACAGATTTCCACCTCCTTGTAAATCTGTGGCAGAGTCAAAAACAATGGGTATTGCGGTGGAACGCCCACAGCAACACCCATTGCACGCCCCTTTGCCACAGAGGACTGCGGCGGAAGGAGGCATATTTACAAGCTGGCTTTAACCCACGCTAAGTGGCTCAGTGCCACCCTATAAATATGAAAAATGGCAAAACGCCACCAGAGCATCAAAAAAAGTGTCGCTCCGGTGGCGATAGGGGCTTCTAAAAATGCCCAACTCTTCCTACGTAGGTGGCCGATGACACCCTACACATACTACTAACATGGGGTACTCATCTTCTTAGAATTACAAACATGTTGAGGGCGATCAGAGGGGTGTGTACAACAGACTTGTCTGCCGTTAGAGCCAAATATCAATATGATATAGATGTGGAGCTCTCTGACGGTGACTGGGACTGGCTTGCGGTTGTCCACCATACAGCTAAAGGTTCCAGGAATGAATGCTTCAGGTTGTTGCAATTTAACCACATGCATCGTACATACCTCATGTTTGCCAGACTACACTTGTTATTTGCTTATGTGCCTTACAGCTGCCCTTGATGCGGTGTAGATGAGGCAGACGTGTACTACTTGTACTGAGTGGAAAGGCTATCCAGACGTTCTAGAGTAGTGTGTGAGATCTGGTCATGATTTACCTGGCAGCTAGGTAAATAGTGCATTTTAACACCCAAGATGTCAGATTACTATACAGGAGTTGCCTGTCCAGTGGTGCATATCTCCACCAACAGTGTGGACAACTCTGATTTGAAGGGAATAGATTACTAATATACAGAGGATGCAAATCATAAACGCTTGGCACATATTATCACTCTAAACACAAAAATACAGCCAGCCTACCCTACAGGATGCCACACAATACTTAAAGATTGTTAGATGTGGGCAGCCACACTCAAGAAGAACAGGAACATCACTGATGAGAGACAGACCATGTGGCCTTCTGTATTTATACACTCTCATTGGAGTGGAAAAGGTTCCATACGGCAGGAGCAGAACGATGCCTATTAGTAGTGGAGGAATGCACTATGGGGATCTAGAAAAAAGTGTCAGGATGTGAGGAGGTGGATGAAGGAGAACTTCTCTAGGGTAAAAGGCCTAAATATAAGGCCCACATGTTCTTCCTGGACACAGACATAGAACCTGTCTCTGTCTCATTCTTCTCAAGGAATGGGAGATGATATGGTGTAACGGCGAGAGCTTCCAACTTTGGAGCTGGTAAACCAGGTTCGAATCTCAACTTTGGCTCAACATCTTGTGGGCAAATCACTTAATCTCCCCATGCCTACAAAAAACGATTGTGTCCTTGTGTAATGTGACTGGTGATCATGTAAAATGCTCGAATACCTTTGGGGCGAATTTGCATTATATGAAACTGCAACAACAACAAAAATGACCTCACCACAACTGCACCCGGCCAACTATATGGCCTGAATGCTTTAGGGAACTGCAGCATAAAGCAAAGCATGAAATAAACATCCTTCTCTTGCAACTAGTTCCTGTATCACCACTGCAGCTCTGTCCTCCTCCACCTTTCACAGACAGGCATACATCACACGTCTGCCTATCTAACAACACATTACACTTACAGCACATTAAACTTAAAATTACTTAAACTATAACTAACAAACCTATTTAGTAACGTATCACCACTCCGTCCCTTCCATCGCGCTTGCTATACCCGAAGGCAACAAAGTTATTAGAACGGATCGGGATAAAAAAGTAGGAGGTGGCATTGCTATAGTGCATAAAGATAATATTAAAGTTGCCACACTAGACCAGCGCTGCAACTCTAGTATGGAAATCCTAATCTTTCGTATAGATTTTTCCTCCCAAATTAGTTGGAAGGAAGCCTTGGTCTATCGACCCCTGGACCTTTAGCTGATTTCTCGCTGCACCTCACTGAATTGATAGCTCCCCATGTGATTGCGTGCAGCAACTTTCTACTACTAGGGGATTTTAACATTCATAGCGAATGCCTCTCTAATGCCGAGTCTCAAACTCTCTTAACTGACCTAGCCCTCTTGGGCCTGCTTAAGCACAACAAAGGCCCTACGCACACAGCTGGCCACACACTAGATATCATCTTTTCAAACTCGCATAGAGTTCAATGCCAGCCCCCGCAACAACTTCCCTGGACCGACCATGCGATGATTGAATTCTCCATACAAAACACAAGAAAGGTGAGGGGATCTAACCCTATGACTTACTCCCCCCGCAGACAGTGGCAGAAAATCACCCCGGAGAACTTCCAAGCCACCTTTGTAGCCCCAGAGAATTTAGCCTTGGATAACATAGAGGAAGCCTTGACCAAATTTAATTCGGCTGTTTCTACAGCCATTGACCATCTCGCCCCATTGAAATTATTACCAAGTCATCCTAAACGCCCCCAAGAAGTCTGGTTCACACCTACGTTGCGAGCACAGAAGCAACTCTGTAGGAAATACGAGAGGTATTGGCGTACCACTCACGAAGAAAGAGACAAAGAGAGATTTCTGACCGCCCTGTCCAGCTACCATAAAACTATAAAAATTGCACGTAAAACCCATATAGCATCACAGTTAGCCCTAGCTGACAATTCCTCCAAAACATTACACAGCATTTTGCAATCATTTACTAATCCTAAGGCCTGTGAGAACACCGAGGAACCTACTCAATTACTGTGTGACGATATTTCAAAATACTTCTCCAATAAAATAGAGCTTATCTATGATAAAATTGTCTCATCAGGAAACCAGCCATTAGGTTTACAGATACCTGACCAACAAGAACAGACACCTTTACAACTACTGGAGTGTTTTCCGCCTTTAACTCTGGGAGAGGTAGAGTCTCTGATTCACAAAGTGAAGTCAGGGTCCCCTTCTGATTTTATTCCTGCCAAAGTGATCACCTCTCTGGCCCACCAACTGTCTCCCTCAATTGAATCTCTCTTTAATCTCTCTCTGAGGGAGGGCCTTGTTCCATCAGAATGGAAAACAGCCCAAGTTAGGCCCATTCGTAAGAACACCAAGATCCCTCTAACTGATCTCTCGAATCTACGCCCCATCTCACTTCTTCCTTTCCTGAGCAAACTATTGGAGAAACATGTCAATAAACATCTCTCCAACCATGTCGAACTCTCTGGCTGTTTAGACCACTCCCAGTCAGGCTTTAGGCCCAAATACAGCACCGAATCGGCACTGCTAGAAGTCACAGATAACATCAGGATGACCCTTGATAAAGGCCATTCCACGATTCTGGTGCTGCTGGACTTATCTGCCGCGTTCGACATGGTTTCGCACCATATATTGCTCAGGAGATTGAAGGAGATTGGCCTAAGGAACACCGCCCTTCAATGGATGATGAGTTTCCTAACAGCGCGCTCTCAGACAGTCAACCTAGGTCCATATCGATCGGCTCCGATGGGATTGTCCAAGGGAGTACCTCAAGGCTCATGTTTGAGCCCCACATTGTTCAACATCTATGTTGCCCCTTGGCCAATCTCCTGAGGACATACGGATTTACTCCGATATCGTATGCCGACGATACACAGCTGCTATTCCCATTCAAAGAACTAACACCCTCTGTACAGTCGACATTCGCCTCAGGTATGAGAGCCATCTCCCACTGGATGAAGAGTAACTTCCTCCAGTGCAATGTTGGGAAAACTGAGATCCTGCTTTTTGGTGAGGCTTCCCGGGCTTGGACACCGGTATGGTGGCCGTTTGACCTGGGTACCCCCCCCCCCGTTCCCAAATCCACTGTAAAAAACCTAGGTGTTCGTTTGGATCAGTCATTAACCCTGAAGGAACATGCGACTCAGACTGCAGGCTCCTGCTTTCATACCTTAGGCCTGCTTTGCCGAGTCTTCCCTCTGCTTCCTGATTCTACACGGAAGACCCTGACTCAGGCACTTGTCTTAAGCCGTCTGGACTACTGTAATGGTCTGTTGATCTCTGCGAATGAGGTCTCGCTCAACAGATTGCAAGTAGTCCAGAACACTGCGGCACGAATGGTCCTTAATGCCCCCCCAAGAACTGCCTCACGACCCCTCTTGCAGCAGCTCCACTGGCTCCCAATATGGCAACGGGTAAGATTCAAAATCTGCTGTATCATTCATAAAGCGCTGTTTAACCTTGGCCCTGCCTACTTCATGAAGAAATTCACCCCTTACCTTCCCTTGAGATCTCTACGCTCAGAATCCAAACATCTCCTGATGGTGCCCCGAGTCATGAAGACCAGATCGGGGGGAAAAGCCCTCTCCTATCTAGGCCCTAACTACTGGAATGAGCTCCCCCTTCCTCTAAGACAATGTCCCGACCATCTCCAGTTTAGGAAACTGCTAAAAACCACCCTTTTCCACTTCTGATTCAGGTATAGCTGTAACACTTCACGTTGCACGCCCGAAGCGCAGAGATACACCTTCGGGGGTCGATTCAGGTGCTATATAAATAAATAAATAAATAAATAAATAAATCAGTAAATTCTCTCATTAGTCCTCAAGTAATTGTTACTCAGTTTTTACAATCAAGTTTATTATGATGTGGAACTCCTACAGAGGTCCAAAAAATGACACACTACAGATAAAACAAGAAATG
This sequence comes from Calotriton arnoldi, assembly GCA_963921515.1. Classification (NCBI taxonomy): domain Eukaryota; kingdom Metazoa; phylum Chordata; class Amphibia; order Caudata; family Salamandridae; genus Calotriton; species Calotriton arnoldi. Next base: position 358,267 of record CAWUFW010003396.1, read on the forward strand.
AATTTCATTCAATAAATAGTTCTTCCTTTGTACGAGGCTGCCTCCTTAAAATCTATTATCATACATACTATACGGAATGTGGGTGAGAATAAAACAGTCAAAAAATATTAGGACGCATATACAACCAAATAAACAAAAATCAAAATGTTACAACATAAGAAATAACATAAAAATTACCTAATAAACAGCCAAGAAAGTTTTAAAAAAAAACGATACATCCTATGACAAACCATGTCATTTGGTGGGGACAAGACAAATGAACGGGCCTCATGGGCAGAATGAATGTTGGATTCGATGTATGAAGGCCTTAAAAAAATATGCCTAGCCATTTTCAACTCCGGACACACAAATAACACATGATTAAAATCTTGAACTTGTAAACAACAAATTTCGCAAATTCTCTCCTCTTTCGGTATTTTATCCCAAATCTCAGTAATTTCTCTTAAGGGCAACAAATAGAGTCTTAACAAGAGCATCAGCCTTCTAAAACCATGAGGTAGGTTCCAAGTTAAACAGGGCTGTAGTTTGTTCCCCAATGCTCTCCCACAAACCACCTCATTACGCGACTTGGGCCGACTTAAAGCAATATCTCTGGCCAGACTAATGGAGGTCACAGACTTCTTTATAAACAGGTTCAATACAGACTTTGGCATGAGGGAGTCAGTGTTCCAGCTAAGCCCAAATGAATTATTTGCTCGCTCAAAGGACCCAAAAAATGTTGATTGTTCTTTCAGCTTAACAAAAATTTCCACTCTCAAGGCAGCCCTAAGTGTACCATCTTCCCCCCCAAAGGAGGGAATTACCCCACCTCAAAACCGCTGCCAAGGATAAAATATATGAGAAGAGTAAGCCAAATTCAAGACGTAAAGCATGGGGGGCGGCCAGAGAGTTTAGGTTACAGATTTGGCGCAGGATTCGATCTCCGGCCTTATCGAAGGAAAGCCAATACTTCATATCCAGCACCTGAGCAGCATAGGACAGGAAGGGGGGAATTTTAACCCAGAACACTGACAAAACAAGGCCAAAGTGGCGTCTTCTGCAGATTCTGTAGAATCTGTTCAGTGCGCTAGCCTGGGAAACAGCCCTGCTCACACAGAGTTTAATATGCTCCATATCTCTCCCGGTTTTTGAAAAGACCTTTCCAAGATATAAATAGGAATCAACCAATTTCAGTTTTCAGACCCCCAACATCCACTGATAACACCTCCTTATTCTGAGCCCTTTCTTATGGAAAACCAAGATCTTACTTTTGGCGATGTTAATTTTCAAGAAATGGGCTTCTGCATATTTGGTCAAGGCTTCCAGGTGACGTTGTAAGCCAATAGCCATTAAATCAAAAATGGCCACAACAACCGCATATAATAGAGAACCAACGGACATTGTACCAATTCTAGGGGCATCCCCCCTCACCGAATTTAAGGCGCCGGAAAGATCAGATATATAAAGAAAAAACAAAAGAGGGGCCAGCAGGCAACCCTGCTTGAGCCCATTATGTGTTCTGATCTTTCAAGATAATCCAAGTGATCCTCCCATCAAAACTTGGCACCAGGTATCTGAGTGTAATTCCATGATGAGACCCAGAAGGTGATGTGGGATACCCAGTCGAAGGAGCTTTGTCCACAGCATTTGGTGGTCCACTTTATCAAACGCCGTGGATAAATCAATGAATGCAGTATAGACTGGCATGCCCTGTAAAAAAACATATTTCTCTACGATGGTCTGGAGGACCGCAATGTTGTTCAGAGTACTATGTTTCTTTCTGAAACCGGCTTGTTCTGGAGGTATGATATTCTGGTCATGGGCCCATTGTTGCAGATGACATAGGATGCTTTTAGCAAATAATTTGCCCGAAGCATCCAGCAAAGTAATCTGTCTGAAGCTGGAGGGCGAAGTTTTCGGACCCTTTTTGTACAAAGGGACTACAACACTCCCCTTCCAAGAAAGGGGAATCTTCCCAGTTTGAAAGCAATAATTAAACAGCGGGGCAAGAAAAGCTCCCCAGGCAACTGCCTCCTTTTTAATTAACATAATCAGAATTCCGTCTGGACCTTGCACGCCAGATGTTCTGGCGTTCTTTATAAACCCCACTAATTCCTCCCCTAAAGGAACACCAAATTCCGAAAAAGAGGACTCATCCACTCCAATCTTCACAGGAACGACTGGACTGTTGTTCTTATATAATAGGGAGATATAATCCACCCAGTCCTTTTCTGGCATTGCAATAGGCAGAGCCTTCTGCCTTGAGTCACAATATTCCGCTATCAGGCGCCAGCACTTTCTAGAATCTTTGGCCCTTGCAGCTTCTCTCAAGCCAATCCACTTAAAATCGTAATCCCTTCTCCTTTCACTGAGTTTACGGCGACTTCTTACTCGTTTAAGGCGATTAATTTCCTGCTGACGACCTATAGAGAACTGTAAATGCTGTATTCGAACTAATCGATTAATTTCTTGATTTAATATTTTCAACAAAAATGTGCCTTGTTTAGACGAGGGCAGGCCAACAGATCTAGAGCTTGAATTGCAAATCTTTTCCATTTGGGCCTCAAAACACTGAATGGTATTATCGGGAACTACATTAGCCCTCTTAATTATCAAACTGACCTCAGTCATATTTTTTTAATATGCAAAAGGAATGTCCGTTTACTTTATTAAAAACGGCCATACCCAGGCCGAAATTCCCCAGATCCAATGCAGGTAAATAAAAAGTCACTGCCATACCCACTACACTATGATCACTCCATGGCGACGGGAGAACAAAGAAATTTTCACAAGCCCTGAACATTTGATAAGGGACAACCACATAATCTAAGAGACTCTGAGTAAGGGGGGGAATGAAACGTAAATAAAGTTGCTTTATCTGCAGGCACTCTCCCATTTAAAATAATCAGATCTATTCTTCTGAGGGTCTCGAGCAAGGAGAACCCTTGTTCATCCGTTTTTATATTTTTCAGTAATAAAATCTCGGGTATATGGCAGATTTCCTCTTTATCAAGGTTGGGGTAGATCTCAGAGGCAGAGTTAGAGGCTTTGGCATTTAAATCTCCCATGATTATTACTAGGGGACATTCCTCCCTAATAGCTATATCATGAATGAATGAAAAAGTACACTCAGCAGGTGGTCATAGTGTCTCCCAGGAGGAATGTACACATTTTCCAAGAGGAACTACCATTGTCTCCCAAGTGTGCCAACTTCAAGCATATGCAAAGATTTGAGGGATGACAAAATACCATCTGATTCCAATTAATCAAATTCTTAAGCAGAATAGCAACCCCCCACTAGAGTGTCCCCTTTCAGAGCGCTTAGCATAACTGGAAAACACAAAATAACCATCACAGTCAAACTCATTACAAGACCAAGTTTCTTGTAAACACATAATTAAAGGGTTCAGGGTTTTCAAATAATTCAATTTTGTCTCAAACTGAGAGAAAAGGCTATCATTACTGACAACATGACTTTTGTTTTATGTATTTGACTAGCTTTCTTTTGTGGAAGGCTTTGTGTGATTGGTTGATGTTGTAATGAGTTTCACAAGTTGATGAGTGTGATGGAGTACTGACTGTACACTCTCTTCCCCTTACAATAGGAGGAGTGTTGCATGCATTTGATACCTTGATGATATCTGTGATTTACATTATTTGTACCTTCAAAATGTTTAAATGTTTTAAAATTTTAGTAAAATAATTCAATCAATCAAAAAAAAGCTTTATTCACTTATTTAAAAACATTCTTAAAAGCGCCACAAACATTATGCATACAATCATTGAGATAGAAGCATAAAAAATAAATAACATAAAAAATAAAAGAGAGCAATTAATCAAACGGTTAAAACTTTCTGTTTAGCAACAGCTCATTTTAAAAAGCAGGCAACGGGAAAACAAACTTGAGTATTGGACAACACTCACAAAAAATATAAAGCAGGGTTCCATTGACAAAGTCCACAAGCGAGTAAAATAGGTTTTAAAAACGTACTGTTTAGAGGTGCATAAAAGTTACAAAAAAAGACAAAGTGCTCAAGAGATTGCACAGCAGACTCATCACATGCATGATCAGAATAAAACTGACGACGCACCAGGTATTCTTCGTTATTCAACTCATGCTAATGGGACAGAGCACACTTTTGAGCATGCACGCAAAGACTTGCCACGAGCACCATTTAACTTTAAAACTGTTCAAAACCTGTTGAAAATTAATGGGAAGGAGTGCGGTCTACCTATCTTTCATTTATGATTTAATCCATGGCTGTCCCTTTGGATGTCTGCACCCCACAAGTCTAAAAGGAAAAATACCATCACGAAGACTATTGGAGATGACCAAATTGTACTGAGCTCAACATGGGCCATGTTTTGACATCAAATACGCTGCATTTGTATTCACAAAACATTGTGTTTATATCACAATTCTTTTTAATGTATTACATGATTAGTATTCTTTGCTGTTTAGTATTCATTTTTTGTTTGCATAAGCAGTATGATTTATTTTATTATTATTTTATTAATAGTTTGACATTTCTTTAAGCTTGTTTAGAAGCAATCAATTAGTTCACATGGTTTTTAAGCTTTATGGTAGTTGCACGGCAGGTTTATAAAGGTTGCAAGTGTGGTGTTCACAAAGGAGATTCTCTCATTGGCTTAAGGTCGCGCACCATTAAGGACGATTTTTTCACTCTCAAAGAAGCGGTTCCACTGACGGTTGTAGTGTTGAGTTAGAGGTGAATTTAAAACAGACGCTTGCAGCACTATTGAGGTGGGTGTTCGGTGCATGTTTTTTTCACACACAGTGTTTGATTCTAGCACGGGGTTTATTCACTTTTTGCTTTATTGACTTCTCAGTGCTTTATTGATCTTTGGGTCTCAAGGCACATATTCACAGCATGGGAAATGTATTAATTGACAGTAGGCATGCATGTTTTTGGTACAATAGATGTTTGAGTACAGTTTGCACAGCATATTAAATGAATTTGGAAGTGCTTAAAATTTATATATGGTTTCTGATGGGCTGTTTTTGAATTCCAGTTACCCCTGACGAAGGGCTTGTAGCCCGAAATGCATTGGGTGGACATTTAATTTGGTTACTCAAACTGAAACGTGATACACCGAGCTGTTGGAAAAAGCACGGATGGGCATTCTTGGAGCATTAAAAGGTTTTAAATCACATCGCCTCCGTCTGAACTTTAAATCTAAGAGAGACATAAACAGATGAAAATGATTATTTACAAGATTACTGGAATGTTTACTGTGACGATTGATTGGCCATATGCAGTGCGGCTTTAAACAGGTGCGTGATGATGCACCAGGTATTCTTTGCAGATTATAACAGAGCCATTGCCATACTGCCCGAGGAGAAAGCACAGCAAAGACCTTATGGACCCTAAACAGAATTTTGTTCAGAGAGATTTTTTCCAAGGGCTGGGGACCAAACACATATATTGCTCAATTTTAAGGATAGTATGTAAAATTTCATAGTCACGCAGGATGGGTTTCCTCAACTGCTTCCGCTCCCTAGAAGACATCTTTTTAACCTTTAGGATATCAGCTTTGATAAGAGAGGATTGGGAAAAAAACAATTCCTTCCAACCGATGGATATGGACATAGTTCAGTCATTGGATGGCAGGGCCCTTCACCCAAGCCAAGTAATCCCAAATAATCTCTCTGTTCAGGGAAGTAAACTTATTTGCCCAAATTGAGGCCCAAAGAAAAAAGCTGGGCCATCTTATTCAAGTCTCACACATTAGTGATACTCAGGTCCTCATGGAGGAAGTACTGCTGGGTCGAAGGAGGAAGGCCAGTCAATGACAGAAGCGATTCTCCTCTACCTGAATGGAAGTAACCTTTCTATATCCCCACACTCCCGCACCATACATTAAAACTGGTAGGCATTTTGCTGAAAGACTTCCAAGAGGGGCTGGACTGGTTTAGAGTCCACTCTCTGGGCAAAGTCAAACAGTGTACCCACAGAACAGTTAAAAAGGAGGCACCTGTTTGTTATGCAATAATTAAAAAATATAAAAGTAATTATCAAATGTAATTTAATGACATTCAAAAGTATTCTTCCATTTATTTTCCTATTTTTCTTTATGTGAAGGAAGTGGTATTTACAGTGCACAATAATTTCTAAGAAAATATGTTGCAGTTCTTGTGATTGGTCCTGTATGGTGCTTGGCTTACTTTAAGATGTGGCTGGAGTAGATTTGATCCTTATTTGTCACTTTTAGTATTGTAATAAATTTAGGTTTCATTTTTTTGAGAAATACTTGTCTTTTCCTTTATGATTTGCATGTCCCTCCTGAATCTCCCCCTTAAATTGTCCTATGCCCTACCAATTAGTAGTAAATATTCCACACTTTCCGGCTCTAGTTGTACAACTTTCCAATGCATGCCTTACCACTCAAGCTTTTACCAAAATCATTTACCACGCATACCTTTACCACACATATGCCTTTAATTTGCATGCCTTTATGAAGCAAGGGAAGTATAGTCAATGTAACTTAAGCCCATATCAATAAATATAAATATACACACAGAAACACATATATATAAAAATTTAAGGGGAGAGCCCCCAAGCCCCACACGTTTTGAATTAATTATATATTAATTTATTTCTGTAATTTGGGGGTAAGCCCCTTAACCCCACAGATTCAATTATCTTTTTCACCCTATAACCTTACCCACCTCTAAACCCTAAATACCACTTACCCCCTATACACCCTTACCCACCCCTAAACCCTAAACCTACCCTTAACACCCTATACCCTTAACCCCAAATAAAATTTCCCACCCCTAAACCCTAAAATTACCCTTACTGCCTTATACCTTTATCTACCACTAAGCTATAAACTCTTTCGCACGCAATACATTTATCCCACATCCCTTTTCCTGGTGGATTACTTGCTGAATTACTGACCTACAGTGTTGTTCTTGAGCAAAATTGTTGCAAGTATGAATAGTGCAGAATGATTCTTGAGATTGTGAGTGTTCTGGTGTGTTATTGAGACTTTGTGATTTGCATTATGTGATGGACTCTTTTGCTGCATGTGAGTTTGTTGGTTGCAATGTGATTTTGATGTACTTGTCTCATTTGTGATTTGTGTTGAGGAGGCTTTGGTCTTATTATTGGTTGGTTTAGTAATCATATTTATCGAAATCCAAGGTCCCAAATTATTATTGTTGACATTTTCTGCAGAAAAGGTAGTGTGCTTTGTGAGGCACCAAATTCACAGCGTTTAACACATTTTTCTTCTGAGAATTTGTGTATTTGCTCCTTGGTGCATGGGAGTAACTACATTAGCCAGAGGTAGATTGATGCTGGACGAGAGTCTGCTTTATTGTGAATTTAATTTGTCTAGTGCCATGGAGGTACTAGTCTTGTTTCTATGGTTTGCAAGATTTATGTCATTCTAACTCGTTTCCTTTTATCCTACATAGATTGTACAGAGAAGATTTATTTTGTTTATTTGTGTGAGTCAGTTGAGAAAAGGATGTGCAGTTGTTTTCCTGTTCAAAGAAAAAGTAGCACTGCAATTAGTTAGTTAATCATCTGAAGAGTTGTACTTGGATTGGTGAGACGTGGCCACAGAGTTGCGCTGTCAGTGCTTGGTTGCTGTCAAAGTTGTGCTGTCATTTGTTGATCTTTGGCATAGCCACACTCTGATTGGCTGTTCTTCGTTAATTGGTTTTGTGTGGTTTTTTTAAAATTATTTTGAGTGTGAATAATGGGTGCTGTTTTGAAAAATCAAAACAACCCTACCACACCTGCTATAAAGGACAAGAAATACCTACAGAGGGGTTGTCTATGTACATGATGTTAACTAATGTTAAGCTATTTACGTGTTCCTGGATTCACAATTGTCATGGATACACCTCTAGTGACAAGACCTTGCAATTTCCCTTAGAGGGTACCATTAACATTAGAAATCTAGATTTCCTAAAGCAGACAATGAATGATAGGAAGCCACAATCTTGATCTACATAGTTTCAGGTATTGAATACAAGAGATCGAAAGGCCATAGAGAAGGAGAGGAGGAAAATAAAAAAGCAGGTGAAGGGTTCATTTTGACAATGGTTAGAAAGTAAGTGGGACAATCAGGAGAGATGCTGGAGAGAGGAAATGGTAGAAGGGGTGAGGGTTTTCCCTGCAATAGTTAAAGAAATGAATGACAAAAAGAATGTTGATGAGGAAGACAGAGAGAAGCAGAGCCAAGAACAAGATTATGATAAGGAGGATACATTTTTAAAAAACCTTTTAAATTCTAGCTCCCCTCCATGAATGGAAGATATATAGAGACAGATGCAGGTTCTCAAAGTACATGATATGGGTGTGGCAGAACAGGGTATGAGTTCACGGGCAAAGGGATTGACAGAATTTACCGTTGTGGGTGTATCAGCTTATGTCTGACCTTAGAATACACTGATAACTTTGTCAAGTACTAGCAGAGATACTATGCCTGGCTCTTCAATTTCTGATGAACTGTTTGCTACTTTCCTAATAAGCCTCTTAAAGAGAGATATTAATATTGGGCATTTAAAGATTGAATTTGAAGACATTTTACTAGGGGCAGTCGATCTAAATAGATGTCCTGTAATGCTGATGCAATGAGGTAATTGATCAGAGAAATATCAAGGTGTTAGATTGAAGAAGTAGTTGAAGAATGCAAGATTGACATTAGTAGAATGAGAAATGTACAGAGAAATTATAAAATGGATTGGACTAAAGAGGAAATAAAATAATTGGGTTTGGTGACATTCAGAGCACATATTAAGGATCTAGTTGAAAAATGTAAAGACTAGAAAGATTTGAAGAGGTACTGAGAGAAGTGGAAAAAGAAAGCTACTACTAAAAAAAAGATATGGAGACAGGAAAGAAAGCAAAGGGAGCTGTTAGTGATTCAGAACCAGAGGCAGTGTCAGAATTTCCTCTGAGAAAGGTACATGGATGGAATTATGTGCATGTACCTAGGACTAGAGGTGATGTTTATGTACTTACGACAACTTTTCTTAAATTATGAGAGGAGCCTGACAAATGGTACAAGGAGGTTCATAGATTTGTGACAGTTTCGAAAATGCTTTGGACTTATTTATTTGCGTTTATTGTTCCTAGTGAACTATGGACTGAATGTAAGGCTGATGTTGCATGGCCATCCGAGTAGCCAGTTAGAGCTGCACCTAATAATGCTCCATCTGATATTGTTGCTGAGAAGTATAGAGCAGTGATAGAACATTTGAAAAAGAAGGTTCTGGAGATGAAAGTGAAGTGGGCAAGGATCCTGAGAGCTACAAAAGTGGCAAAAAGTTGTTGCATGCCTACTATGAGAGGCTTATGCAGATTTATAGCAAACACAGTGGATTTGAACATCCCACGAAAGAAGGTGTTAGTGGTGTCATATCGGCTTTTGTTGTAGGTTTTTGCCCTGAGCTTAATTTGCATTTTCTACAGAGTATGATTTGTTGGCAGACTAAGGGTATCAATGACATCTTAAAGTATGCCACGTATTATAGTGGTTGGGTTGCAATGTGTGAAAATGGGAAATGAGATGGCGCAGATGAAAGGTCGTGGAAGAGGGGTTGTGAATAATTCTGAAGAGAATGCAATTAATAATTTGCTGTAGAGCATTTCTATGGTAAAATGAGTTACTGGAAGCACAAAGTGCATGGAGATCTAGATCGAATCCCAAATGATTTTGTTATCCAGATGCAGATAAATGCAAACCAGATGCAGACACAATCGATGACCCCATCGGAATCAGCTCCTATACCGAATGTGCTAAATCATGTGCATTTCTGTATGAATATTCCTGTAGCTCCAGTGATGCAGCAAACCAGCAAACCATGACAAATGAAATGCCTTACTGTTCAGGATACAGCAGAATCTAAATAATGATTTTCCTCAGTTTTCATCAGTGACTAATTCCAGTGATGGTGCCTGAGTGAGGAGGAGGAATGCATGTTTGGTGCATCCCTGGAGGTAGATCAGAGTGGTCCATATGTAGATGAGGAGGTAAATGGCAACTCCATATCATTACTAATTGACAATGACATTAGCCCCTCTACGGTTCATTCTGTGGTGGTTCCAAACCTACTCCTCGCTGAAAGAGAAGTACAAGTTTCAGGCATTAATAAAAAACAGATTGTTAACCGGTTACAACAGATGTTCTAATTAAAACAGAATCAATGGAAAACAATCATTAGTATATATTATGTGATTCAAGTCCTGTTAATCTGTGTGGCAGAGACTTGCTTTGCAAGAGGAACTTCATGATTTATTACAAATCAGAGGGTGTTGCAATTGAAACCCAAGATGAAGATTCAGGGCCCGATTCTGATGCGGGTTGGAAAAGCTTCCCGACCGAGGGCCTGATTCTGATGCGGTTAGGAAGGCCTCCTAACGGCATTTGCTCCTTCCAAATCGGATCGGGAACGTGTCTTCCCGACCGAGGGCCCAATTCTGATGCGGTTAGGAACAAATGTTCCCATTGAAGTCAATGGGAATTCAACCAAATCGTATCTGGAAGCATCCGGATGCATCCTACTCCGCCGGTCGGACATTTGATAAGGGACAACCACATAATCTAAGAGACTCTGAGTAAGGGGGGGAATGAAACGTAAATAAAGTTGCTTTATCTGCAGGCACTCTCCCATTTAAAATAATCAGATCTATTCTTCTGAGGGTCTCGAGCAAGGAGAACCCTTGTTCATCCGTTTTTATATTTTTCAGTAATAAAATCTCGGGTATATGGCAGATTTCCTCTTTATCAAGGTTGGGGTAGATCTCAGAGGCAGAGTTAGAGGCTTTGGCATTTAAATCTCCCATGATTATTACTAGGGGACATTCCTCCCTAATAGCTATATCATGAATGAATGAAAAAGTACACTCAGCAGGTGGTCATAGTGTCTCCCAGGAGGAATGTACACATTTTCCAAGAGGAACTACCATTGTCTCCCAAGTGTGCCAACTTCAAGCATATGCAAAGATTTGAGGGATGACAAAATACCATCTGATTCCAATTAATCAAATTCTTAAGCAGAATAGCAACCCCCCCCACTAGAGTGTCCCCTTTCAGAGCGCTTAGCATAACTGGAAAACACAAAATAACCATCACAGTCAAACTCATTACAAGACCAAGTTTCTTGTAAACACATAATTAAAGGGTTCAGGGTTTTCAAATAATTCAATTTTGTCTCAAACTGAGAGAAAAGGCTATCATTACTGACAACATGACTTTTGTTTTATGTATTTGACTAGCTTTCTTTGTGGAAGGCTTTGTGTGATTGGTTGATGTTGTAATGAGTTTCACAAGTTGATGAGTGTGATGGAGTACTGACTGTACACTCTCTTCCCCTTACAATAGGAGGAGTGTTGCATGCATTTGATACCTTGATGATATCTGTGATTTACATTATTTGTACCTTCAAAATGTTTAAATGTTTTAAAATTTTAGTAAAATAATTCAATCAATCAAAAAAAAGCTTTATTCACTTATTTAAAAACATTCTTAAAAGCGCCACAAACATTATGCATACAATCATTGAGATAGAAGCATAAAAAATAAATAACATAAAAAATAAAAGAGAGCAATTAATCAAACGGTTAAAACTTTCTGTTTAGCAACAGCTCATTTTAAAAAGCAGGCAACGGGAAAACAAACTTGAGTATTGGACAACACTCACAAAAAATATAAAGCAGGGTTCCATTGACAAAGTCCACAAGCGAGTAAAATAGGTTTTAAAAACGTACTGTTTAGAGGTGCATAAAAGTTACAAAAAAAGACAAAGTGCTCAAGAGATTGCACAGCAGACTCATCACATGCATGATCAGAATAAAACTGACGACGCACCAGGTATTCTTCGTTATTCAACTCATGCTAATGGGACAGAGCACACTTTTGAGCATGCACGCAAAGACTTGCCACGAGCACCATTTAACTTTAAAACTGTTCAAAACCTGTTGAAAATTAATGGGAAGGAGTGCGGTCTACCTATCTTTCATTTATGATTTAATCCATGGCTGTCCCTTTGGATGTCTGCACCCCACAAGTCTAAAAGGAAAAATACCATCACGAAGACTATTGGAGATGACCAAATTGTACTGAGCTCAACATGGGCCATGTTTTGACATCAAATACGCTGCATTTGTATTCACAAAACATTGTGTTTATATCACAATTCTTTTTAATGTATTACATGATTAGTATTCTTTGCTGTTTAGTATTCATTTTTTGTTTGCATAAGCAGTATGATTTATTTTATTATTATTTTATTAATAGTTTGACATTTCTTTAAGCTTGTTTAGAAGCAATCAATTAGTTCACATGGTTTTTAAGCTTTATGGTAGTTGCACGGCAGGTTTATAAAGGTTGCAAGTGTGGTGTTCACAAAGGAGATTCTCTCATTGGCTTAAGGTCGCGCACCATTAAGGACGATTTTTTCACTCTCAAAGAAGCGGTTCCACTGACGGTTGTAGTGTTGAGTTAGAGGTGAATTTAAAACAGACGCTTGCAGCACTATTGAGGTGGGTGTTCGGTGCATGTTTTTTTCACACACAGTGTTTGATTCTAGCACGGGGTTTATTCACTTTTTGCTTTATTGACTTCTCAGTGCTTTATTGATCTTTGGGTCTCAAGGCACATATTCACAGCATGGGAAATGTATTAATTGACAGTAGGCATGCATGTTTTTGGTACAATAGATGTTTGAGTACAGTTTGCACAGCATATTAAATGAATTTGGAAGTGCTTAAAATTTATATATGGTTTCTGATGGGCTGTTTTTGAATTCCAGTTACCCCTGACGAAGGGCTTGTAGACCGAAATGCATTGGGTGGACATTTAATTTGGTTACTCAAACTGAAACGTGATACACCGAGCTGTTGGAAAAAGCACGGATGGGCATTCTTGGAGCATTAAAAGGTTTTAAATCACATCGCCTCCGTCTGAACTTTAAATCTAAGAGAGACATAAACAGATGAAAATGATTATTTACAAGATTACTGGAATGTTTACTGTGACGATTGATTGGCCATATGCAGTGCGGCTTTAAACAGGTGCGTGATGATGCACCAGGTATTCTTTGCAGATTATAACAGAGCCATTGCCATACTGCCCGAGGAGAAAGCACAGCAAAGACCTTATGGACCCTAAACAGAATTTTGTTCAGAGAGATTTTTTCCAAGGGCTGGGGACCAAACACATATATTGCTCAATTTTAAGGATAGTATGTAAAATTTCATAGTCACGCAGGATGGGTTTCCTCAACTGCTTCCGCTCCCTAGAAGACATCTTTTTAACCTTTAGGATATCAGCTTTGATAAGAGAGGATTGGGAAAAAAACAATTCCTTCCAACCGATGGATATGGACATAGTTCAGTCATTGGATGGCAGGGCCCTTCACCCAAGCCAAGTAATCCCAAATAATCTCTCTGTTCAGGGAAGTAAACTTATTTGCCCAAATTGAGGCCCAAAGAAAAAAGCTGGGCCATCTTATTCAAGTCTCACACATTAGTGATACTCAGGTCCTCATGGAGGAAGTACTGCTGGGTCGAAGGAGGAAGGCCAGTCAATGACAGAAGCGATTCTCCTCTACCTGAATGGAAGTAACCTTTCTATATCCCCACACTCCCGCACCATACATTAAAACTGGTAGGCATTTTGCTGAAAGACTTCCAAGAGGGGCTGGACTGGTTTAGAGTCCACTCTCTGGGCAAAGTCAAACAGTGTACCCACAGAACAGTTAAAAAGGAGGCACCTGTTTGTTATGCAATAATTAAAAAATATAAAAGTAATTATCAAATGTAATTTAATGACATTCAAAAGTATTCTTCCATTTATTTTCCTATTTTTCTTTATGTGAAGGAAGTGGTATTTACAGTGCACAATAATTTCTAAGAAAATATGTTGCAGTTCTTGTGATTGGTCCTGTATGGTGCTTGGCTTACTTTAAGATGTGGCTGGAGTAGATTTGATCCTTATTTGTCACTTTTAGTATTGTAATAAATTTAGGTTTCATTTTTTGAGAAATACTTGTCTTTTCCTTTATGATTTGCATGTCCCTCCTGAATCTCCCCTTAAATTGTCCTATGCCCTACCAATTAGTAGTAAATATTCCACACTTTCCGGCTCTAGTTGTACAACTTTCCAATGCATGCCTTACCACTCAAGCTTTTACCAAAATCATTTACCACGCATACCTTTACCACACATATGCCTTTAATTTGCATGCCTTTATGAAGCAAGGGAAGTATAGTCAATGTAACTTAAGCCCATATCAATAAATATAAATATACACACAGAAACACATATATATAAAAAATTTAAGGGGAGAGCCCCCAAGCCCCACACGTTTTGAATTAATTATATATTAATTTATTTCTGTAATTTGGGGGTAAGCCCCTTAACCCCACAGATTCAATTATCTTTTTCACCCTATAACCTTACCCACCTCTAAACCCTAAATACCACTTACCCCCTATACACCCTTACCCACCCCTAAACCCTAAACCTACCCTTAACACCCTATACCCTTAACCCCAAATAAAATTTCCCACCCCTAAACCCTAAAATTACCCTTACTGCCTTATACCTTTATCTACCACTAAGCTATAAACTCTTTCGCACGCAATACATTTATCCCACATCCCTTTTCCTGGTGGATTACTTGCTGAATTACTGACCTACAGTGTTGTTCTTGAGCAAAATTGTTGCAAGTATGAATAGTGCAGAATGATTCTTGAGATTGTGAGTGTTCTGGTGTGTTATTGAGACTTTGTGATTTGCATTATGTGATGGACTCTTTTGCTGCATGTGAGTTTGTTGGTTGCAATGTGATTTTGATGTACTTGTCTCATTTGTGATTTGTGTTGAGGAGGCTTTGGTCTTATTATTGGTTGGTTTAGTAATCATATTTATCGAAATCCAAGGTCCCAAATTATTATTGTTGACATTTTCTGCAGAAAAGGTAGTGTGCTTTGTGAGGCACCAAATTCACAGCGTTTAACACATTTTTCTTCTGAGAATTTGTGTATTTGCTCCTTGGTGCATGGGAGTAACTACATTAGCCAGAGGTAGATTGATGCTGGACGAGAGTCTGCTTTATTGTGAATTTAATTTGTCTAGTGCCATGGAGGTACTAGTCTTGTTTCTATGGTTTGCAAGATTTATGTCATTCTAACTCGTTTCCTTTTATCCTACATAGATTGTACAGAGAAGATTTATTTTGTTTATTTGTGTGAGTCAGTTGAGAAAAGGATGTGCAGTTGTTTTCCTGTTCAAAGAAAAAGTAGCACTGCAATTAGTTAGTTAATCATCTGAAGAGTTGTACTTGGATTGGTGAGACGTGGCCACAGAGTTGCGCTGTCAGTGCTTGGTTGCTGTCAAAGTTGTGCTGTCATTTGTTGATCTTTGGCATAGCCACACTCTGATTGGCTGTTCTTCGTTAATTGGTTTTGTGTGGTTTTTTTAAAATTATTTTGAGTGTGAATAATGGGTGCTGTTTTGAAAAATCAAAACAACCCTACCACACCTGCTATAAAGGACAAGAAATACCTACAGAGGGGTTGTCTATGTACATGATGTTAACTAATGTTAAGCTATTTACGTGTTCCTGGATTCACAATTGTCATGGATACACCTCTAGTGACAAGACCTTGCAATTTCCCTTAGAGGGTACCATTAACATTAGAAATCTAGATTTCCTAAAGCAGACAATGAATGATAGGAAGCCACAATCTTGATCTACATAGTTTCAGGTATTGAATACAAGAGATCGAAAGGCCATAGAGAAGGAGAGGAGGAAAATAAAAAAGCAGGTGAAGGGTTCATTTTGACAATGGTTAGAAAGTAAGTGGGACAATCAGGAGAGATGCTGGAGAGAGGAAATGGTAGAAGGGGTGAGGGTTTTCCCTGCAATAGTTAAAGAAATGAATGACAAAAAGAATGTTGATGAGGAAGACAGAGAGAAGCAGAGCCAAGAACAAGATTATGATAAGGAGGATACATTTTTAAAAAACCTTTTAAATTCTAGCTCCCCTCCATGAATGGAAGATATATAGAGACAGATGCAGGTTCTCAAAGTACATGATATGGGTGTGGCAGAACAGGGTATGAGTTCACGGGCAAAGGGATTGACAGAATTTACCGTTGTGGGTGTATCAGCTTATGTCTGACCTTAGAATACACTGATAACTTTGTCAAGTACTAGCAGAGATACTATGCCTGGCTCTTCAATTTCTGATGAACTGTTTGCTACTTTCCTAATAAGCCTCTTAAAGAGAGATATTAATATTGGGCATTTAAAGATTGAATTTGAAGACATTTTACTAGGGGCAGTCGATCTAAATAGATGTCCTGTAATGCTGATGCAATGAGGTAATTGATCAGAGAAATATCAAGGTGTTAGATTGAAGAAGTAGTTGAAGAATGCAAGATTGACATTAGTAGAATGAGAAATGTACAGAGAAATTATAAAATGGATTGGACTAAAGAGGAAATAAAATAATTGGGTTTGGTGACATTCAGAGCACATATTAAGGATCTAGTTGAAAAATGTAAAGACTAGAAAGATTTGAAGAGGTACTGAGAGAAGTGGAAAAAGAAAGCTACTACTAAAAAAAGATATGGAGACAGGAAAGAAAGCAAAGGGAGCTGTTAGTGATTCAGAACCAGAGGCAGTGTCAGAATTTCCTCTGAGAAAGGTACATGGATGGAATTATGTGCATGTACCTAGGACTAGAGGTGATGTTTATGTACTTACGACAACTTTTCTTAAATTATGAGAGGAGCCTGACAAATGGTACAAGGAGGTTCATAGATTTGTGACAGTTTCGAAAATGCTTTGGACTTATTTATTTGCGTTTATTGTTCCTAGTGAACTATGGACTGAATGTAAGGCTGATGTTGCATGGCCATCCGAGTAGCCAGTTAGAGCTGCACCTAATAATGCTCCATCTGATATTGTTGCTGAGAAGTATAGAGCAGTGATAGAACATTTGAAAAAGAAGGTTCTGGAGATGAAAGTGAAGTGGGCAAGGATCCTGAGAGCTACAAAAGTGGCAAAAAGTTGTTGCATGCCTACTATGAGAGGCTTATGCAGATTTATAGCAAACACAGTGGATTTGAACATCCCACGAAAGAAGGTGTTAGTGGTGTCATATCGGCTTTTGTTGTAGGTTTTTGCCCTGAGCTTAATTTGCATTTTCTACAGAGTATGATTTGTTGGCAGACTAAGGGTATCAATGACATCTTAAAGTATGCCACGTATTATAGTGGTTGGGTTGCAATGTGTGAAAATGGGAAATGAGATGGCGCAGATGAAAGGTCGTGGAAGAGGGGTTGTGAATAATTCTGAAGAGAATGCAATTAATAATTTGCTGTAGAGCATTTCTATGGTAAAATGAGTTACTGGAAGCACAAAGTGCATGGAGATCTAGATCGAATCCCAAATGATTTTGTTATCCAGATGCAGATAAATGCAAACCAGATGCAGACACAATCGATGACCCCATCGGAATCAGCTCCTATACCGAATGTGCTAAATCATGTGCATTTCTGTATGAATATTCCTGTAGCTCCAGTGATGCAGCAAACCAGCAAACCATGACAAATGAAATGCCTTACTGTTCAGGATACAGCAGAATCTAAATAATGATTTTCCTCAGTTTTCATCAGTGACTAATTCCAGTGATGGTGCCTGAGTGAGGAGGAGGAATGCATGTTTGGTGCATCCCTGGAGGTAGATCAGAGTGGTCCATATGTAGATGAGGAGGTAAATGGCAACTCCATATCATTACTAATTGACAATGACATTAGCCCCTCTACGGTTCATTCTGTGGTGGTTCCAAACCTACTCCTCGCTGAAAGAGAAGTACAAGTTTCAGGCATTAATAAAAAACAGATTGTTAACCGGTTACAACAGATGTTCTAATTAAAACAGAATCAATGGAAAACAATCATTAGTATATATTATGTGATTCAAGTCCTGTTAATCTGTGTGGCAGAGACTTGCTTTGCAAGAGGAACTTCATGATTTATTACAAATCAGAGGGTGTTGCAATTGAAACCCAAGATGAAGATTCAGGGCCCGATTCTGATGCGGGTTGGAAAAGCTTCCCGACCGAGGGCCTGATTCTGATGCGGTTAGGAAGGCCTCCTAACGGCATTTGCTCCTTCCAAATCGGATCGGGAACGTGTCTTCCCGACCGAGGGCCCAATTCTGATGCGGTTAGGAACAAATGTTCCCATTGAAGTCAATGGGAATTCAACCAAATCGTATCTGGAAGCATCCGGATGCATCCTACTCCGCCGGTCGGACTTTTCCGATCCGAGTGGGTCGGACACCATTTCCCAACCGATTCGGTCGGGAAGCTTTTCCAACCCGCATCAGAATCGGCCCCTTAGTGTTTAAAATCAAATCACAGGATTCTCGAAGTCAGTTGTTTCCAGTTCTCTCAAAAGATGACCTGGCTCAGGACTTAAAACACAGGGACCCATTACGATGCGGCGCATAAAGGCTCTGACCTGTGGTCGGCGCCTTCAGGGCCGCATCATAGTGGGCCATTAGGTTTCCTTTCCGACCGCCTCATTATGATGGAGGTGGTCGGAAAGGAAAGGAAACCGGCCGGTCATTCTGAATGGTGGACGGACTCGTAATCGCAAGGGCAGGCCTTTCCGCCCTTGAGATTACAATGCATGTTTCCGACATGGTTTCCATGCCAGCCTGTCCAACATGGAAACCATTTCTGAAATCGTGTTTGGGGCCCCCAGCAGGGCCCTCTTTGGTGCACGGCTTCCAGTTGGAGGCTGAGGGGGCACCTCCGATTGGAGGCTGAGGAGGCACCTATGGTGCCTTCCTGTTGATCCCTGAACCTTGTGGTGCCTGCCACGGGGTGCAGGGATGAACTGCACCTCCCATTTCACTATGGAAGCATGCATTACGGCCGGTTTACAGTCGAATAGATAGGATTGATAAAAGCGCAGAACCTATCAGAATTAATGTCAAACCTAATGGCGTATTTCCTAGAATTAGGCAATACAGAGTTTCAAGAGAAGCAGAAAAAGGAAGAAAGCCAGCAACACATTTTGCTAGAGGTGCTTGGTAGTCCTCGTAACTCTCCGATAAATGACCTTGAAAGACTGAGTAGTAAATGGAGAATTGTTCAAGACCAGGCAGTTGTTCTATGTTATCCAGTGGTACGGAATCCTGCAGTAAAACCGTTCCAGATTCCGGCAGATGCAGGATGGTATACAGTCAGT
The DNA here is from genome assembly GCA_963921515.1 of Calotriton arnoldi. Taxonomy (NCBI): domain Eukaryota; kingdom Metazoa; phylum Chordata; class Amphibia; order Caudata; family Salamandridae; genus Calotriton; species Calotriton arnoldi. The sequence continues at coordinate 377,503 of CAWUFW010003396.1, forward strand.
GACTTATGCCAAGCTTACTTCTCCATTCCTCTGAATGAATATAGACAATTTCTTTTTGCATTTTAGTTCCAAAATAAAGTTGTGGATTGGTGTAGAATTCCATAGGGGTATACTGAAAATCCCTCAATTTTTAGACCGATCTTAAAGAAAGAGTTAGAGAATCTACAGGTATACTGTTACTCAGACCTAAACTAGATATATTGATGACCTGCTTGGATGACTGTAAACTAGATACGATTGCACTTTTGATTTATCTTCCTGACATTGGTCATAATATTTCTCACACAAGAAGTGATTTATCTTGGTCATCATAATGAAAAGGGAGCAAGGAGAGTCTCAAAAGAATGCGTTTGTGCAATTCTTAAAATGAATCCTCCGACCACCCAGACGGACGTGAGGATGTTCCTGAGAAATGTTGGCTAGTGTTGACTTCGAAGGCTTTAATAAAGCTAGCTCACAGTAATATCAAAGATCAGGTACGATTTGATGATGAGTGTATGAAGACCTTCTTGGATATAGGAGAAAAATTAAGAAATACACCTGCCCTTGGAATGCCTGATTATGATAGGGAGTTCTACCTTTTTGGCCTCAAAAAAGGCTGGTGCGCCTTGACAGTTTTGACCCAAAAACTCGGTGGGATCATCAGGTCTGTTGCATACCTATCTGCTGTATTGGATCCAGTAACTGCAGCTCCCCTTGGTTGTCTGAAGGCAATTGCAGCTTTTTGCATTGCAATTGCAAACAATGAAGGGACTGTAATGGGACATATAATAATTCTGTATGTTTCTCATTCAGTTGAGATTTTGCTGATCTGTATTAGGACCAAGCACATGACAAAAAGCTGCCTTACTATGTATGAGGAAATCATTCTGGCAGCTGAAAGCATTTCTATCAGATGTCATTTTCCTAACCCTTCAACACTGTTTTCTGTTTCAGACAGAAATTAAGATTGATATAGAAATTATTATGATGATGATGAACAAGAACATGACTGTGAGAATGTCATGGAATTATATGCCAAATACTCAATTGATTTGATGACCAGAACTTTTGGCAAGTATTGGTTTAATTCAAAATAAAACAAAATTGCAAAAGATTTGTGCCAGAGATGCATAGTGGAACACTTACACAATATCAACCCACAAAATAACCTCTTACCAAAAATGTATGGCAAAAATATCGTCATCCTATACTTATAATAGTAAGTACAAAAATATTGAGACAAAAAATATCGATGTAATAAATATCATTGTATTAAAATCGTTGTATTAAATATTGGTTTTAAAATATATAAATAAATTTATATATATATATATATTCACTGAAAAAACCATAGGTTTCAGATATGTTATAGTTACAAATTAGAATTTAAAAAACCTTTGAAATTCACTGAAAAAACCATAGGTTTTAGGGACAATTATAGTTAGTTGGACATTTCACTCGTACAAAACCCGTGAAATTCCCCCGTTATAGTTAGTTCAGCTAATTATAACTCGCGCCCCGCAATGCACTGCTGATGACGTCACATATTACATCACTCATGACATGGTCAGTGACATCACTGATGACATCACTGATGACATCTCAAATGACATCACTGATGACATCATCCACGTGATAATCTGATGCAGCTCCTCACACCCTAATATAACCTTTGATACACCCAATCTAAATTACAGACTACCATTCGCAAAACTATAGACACTCCAACACCAATAACTACATATTCGGCAGGATTCGGGCGCCCTGAGCGCATCCTGCCGATTTAAAAAAAAAAAATATATATTTTTTTTTGCCCAGAGGGTCCTTGTGGGACCCCTGAGCAAACCTAGGGGTCAGGGTGTTTCTACCCTGCCCCCTTTGTGCGCTTTGCGCACTTGTTTCTGTCCCTCGGTTCTACCGAGGGACAAAATGGCTGCCAACATTTCCTGAATCGGAATGTTGACAGCCAGCTGACAGCCAATTAACATGCAGCTCGTGATCGGGACGGTGCGCGCAGGGTGCGCTGAGGGTACGCGGACCCTACTCGGCCATAGATATATCTATCTTTTTACTTTTGATTTTCTCAGCAACTACTGAACGGATTTACACCATTTAACAAAAAGGGTTCTTTCTGAACCAAGAACTACCTCTTTGCCAAATTTGGTGTAATTCCGTTCAGCAGTTCGGGCTGTAGCCGTGTCTAAAGTTTCCTATGGAAAATTGCATGGGGAAAACGCGTTTTGGGACCCCCTTTTTCTCGGCCCCCGCTTGACAAATCCCCCGAGACTTTCAGGGTAGGAGCGGACCGGAGCGCCCCACAAAGTTTGAAAATTTTGCGAAGATACGTCAACCGGCAAGAGAGTTATTTCAAATAGAATGTCGCGGATTTCCTATGGATAATAGGTTGTAACTATAACTATCTACTGGCGACCGCCAGTAGATAAAATATATATATATATATATATATATATATATATATATATATATATATATATATATTAAAGTAATAAATATTACATTTATTTAAAAGTAACATTAATTAAAGAAATAAAATAGATATAATATATATTTTAACAAATAAACTTAATTTTTATAAAAGTTAAAAACACATATATAATAATTAATATATATAAAATACAAATATCAACTTAAAAAACAATTATTAAACTAACAATTTTATTTTATATTATCATTTCCAAATTTGTAATTAATATAAAAATATTACTATATATATCTATCTATATATATATATATATGTATACACCAATAACATAAAATCTTTAAAAAAGAAAAAATTATAATGAAATTAAAAAAGAGTGAACAATTAATAATTGCAAATATTATAATTTAAAATAAACAAAAACATAGTGATATAGTAAGTAAGTAAGACTTTATTGCATGATTATTTATCAAGTCACATTGTACACATTTCATAGGTTCTTTAAAATATAGCTTAAAACATTAAAAATTAAGAACTCATTGTGTCATTAAAAGTCTCTATTGCACGTTGCTAACACAGATATACTTAGGGGCCGATTACGATGCAGGCAGGAAGTTCTCCGACCATCGCTAGGAGCCTTCCTGCCCGCATCGTAATCACTTGTTCGGATACCCTTCCAACCGAGCCATTTCGATGGGCTCGGTTGGAAGGAAATCCAAACCAGTCTTCCAAATGGCTTACGACGGGCCCCCATGGGTGCAAGGCCGCCGAATGGCGGCCTAGGAGGCACCTATGGTACCCCCGTTAATCTCTGCACCCGGTGGCAGGCACCTTGAGGTGCCTGCCATGGGGTGCAGGGTGAACTGCACCCCTGCTCTTTGCTATGAGAGCATGCATTCTGTTCGGAATGCATACTCTCATAGCAAAGTATAGGATTGCAGGAGTACAGGGTTCGGCCGCATCCTAATTCCTGGGCTGGAACCGATGACCGGAGGGCATTCGGTTCCAGTTCCAGAACAATGCCAGATGGACTCGGGTCCACCTGGCATCGTAATCGGCCCCAAAGTGTAAAGTGCATGCTTGTATAAAGGACAAGGGGTTTGCATTGTTACTCTGAAGGAGGAGAGGAGCGTAATTGTATAGAAAAATCTATCAAAGCTGAGCTAGAAGCAGTAATGAAACAAATACAGAAGCTGACTTCGCTGGTAGATACTTGGGGGAGTAAAATTGCTACAATCTTAAACACTACTGAAACAACTAAATCTCTGGACCAGGCTCCAACTTCCGAACGGAATGATGTGATCCCTTCTGCTATCCCGGCTCCCTTTGTATCCCATGGGTTAAATCTACTAGTGCAAACTAATGCTCCAACTAGGCCTACTCCCCATCCCCATCAAGACACAGCCCCTATTTCTATCCAATATGGGGCAACATGAGCCGAAGATGAAGCTCTCGGCTCTAGGACAACGACAACAAGCTTAGGGATGATGGTGGAACGTAAATCACCTAGTAATTGCATTGGAGAAAATGGGAGTACATGCCAATCCAACCTGAGGGTAACAAACTCCACCCTGCCATGTATAGATCTACCACCAGCCTCTACCCCCTATGTTGTTATACTAGCTGGAGTACCTGAGTTGAAAAAAGGTAGTGGGGAGTCTTACTCTGAACTAAAGAACAAAAGTACTTTTTGGCTAAACAAACATAGACCTCTTCCACCTCTAGTACAAAGTGAAATTCTATTTGTACGCAGGGTTAGTTGGTTGGGACAGAGGTGGAAAGAAATCCCGGGGGATTGTATTTTGATTAACTTAAGGGATACCAGGGTGGTTCAACACATTTTTAAATGGGGATCATCTGGGGAGTTTGGTGGTATACAGACACTCCCCTTAGGCTATTTTTACCCCCCCAGTCCCCTGTTAGGAAGAATGGGAAGTGTATATAAAAAATGGGAAACGAGAGCTCAGACTGGCAATTTACTATATACGGGGAGGGACTTTGAAAATGTCTCGCCTTTTAACATTCCAGTTAGCAATAGATACAGCTCCTTAGATCTGGTCGATTGACTGAATTCTACAGCTAAACAAAAGGAATGCATAGCAAACTACCATCTCACGCACCATTATTGTGAAAGATCTGAGCCTATGGATCACCCATCTAGGATGACTTGTGAGGCCACAGTGGCATATAACAGCTTGGGTGTTTCCACTAACTCACTAGGGAACCTGGAAAGTACCCCACAGGGTCAGGAAGGGATCCCCCATCCAGCATTCCTTCATGAGCAGGGCCACTTGCATACACGGGCCGACTCAGTAAAAGTCCAGCAGATCACCAAGATCTTATCCTGGAACATAGCAGGTCTTACCTCCAAAATGGACCTCCCTGATTGGGGAGAGTACATTGACACACACGAGCTATGTCTTTTCCAGGAAACTTGGTCTACCGTAGCACTGCATAGAGCGGCCTATGTTGCATACTGTACTCCAGCTCTCCAGGGGCCTAGGGGGAGACCCTCAGGGGGCCTTTGTATTTGGGTTGCTATCCACCTTTGTTGCACCATTAAGAGAATAGACACTCACTCCCCGGATATCCTATGTATTCTTCTTTCTTTTGATGACTCCCTTAAGATGGCTGTTATTAATATTTACTCTCGACCAGTTAGGCAGGGGCAAACCTCACAGACCCTGGACTGCCTGGCTAACTTCCTCCCTACTTTACCAGAGTCTGTACATATAATTATTGGAGGGGACTTTAATTGCCACTATGAACCTCTTAATGGCATATGCACTACCATATCAAGTGAGGAAGACTCTGTTTGGGCTATTCCTGAATGTAATATTTATCCAATAAGGGGTTGGACTCCCCTCGTTCTCCAAATGAACTCACTTACACTCAGCCACTCGCTCAGGGCATGTAATGGCCGATTCCCCTCCGACAGCCCAGGCAACCCAACTTTTAACAAATTGGGACAGGCCTCCACCATTGACTACATCTTGGTAGACGTCGAGAACTGGTATAGAATTTTGGACTTCTCCATTGGTGTTGGAGATAGCCTACTCCCAATTCAAAGACAACCAGGGCCTGACAAGACAACCTGCCCCAAACTTAATTGCAACAGAAGGAGGGAGAAGAGAACGTTGGGGAACATTTGCAGCCTCTATTGAAAAGAGGGCCACCCTGTATGAACAAATTATTCCCTTTTTAGAGATCGCGTTTTGTCTGTCAGGAAAGAGTCAAGGCTGTGAATATCAGCTGTTGCTAGGTAGGAATCACCATGACATGTTTTTAAATTTGGCGGAGTTCTTTTATACCCCCGAAAACAATAACAACCCCGACCCCAAACTTAAACATCCTTGGTATAACAAAGCATGTAGGGAAGCAAAACGCGGATTGCTACTTGGGATAAAGAACAAGGATACCCTATGTATCAAAGCTAGCAGGACACATTATAAAAAAATCCTAGCCGAAGCCAAAGCAGCCTGGGAGTTTGAAAAATGGGAAGCAATTAAGATAGCCCTAGACAACAGAGACATGAGAGGCTTCTGGAATCTTGTAAAGACCGGTAAGTTTGAAGGCAACTCTGCCATCGAACCAAACCTGGGGGAAGAAGCCTGGAGATCCCATTTTAAAGTTTTATATTCTAGCCCCATAGATGAAGGTGCAGTAAATAGTGCAATTGACATAGACCAAACCCCCCTAAACACGGGTACACCACCCTGCACATTGGCAGAAGTTATTATGGCGCTGGGCAAATTGCTACCAAACAAGGCTCCGGGGTTGGATAGAATACCAGGTGACCTGTTTAGAAATGAACAAACAGTGTGGGCACCCTATCTACAGATCTGGTTCAATGCCAACCTCCAGGGTATGGCGCTCCCTTCGACTTGGGCTGGTGCAGAAATTATTCCTATTTTTAAAAAAGGCTCTCCGCATAATCCGGCAAATTATCGGCCAATAAGCCTTATCGATGTCACCCAAAAGCTATTTGCCCGAGTCCTTTTGGGTCGGCTGCAATCATGGATGGACGAGATGAATGTACTAACACCTTTACAAGCAGGCTTTAGGTCTAAAATCTCGACCATCGATCAAATGTTTAGATTGCAGCTGATCCATTGGAAAACCGTAACCTTGGAGGCTGGCAGCCTTTATTTAACTTTTGTGGACCTTAAGTCCGCATTCGACATGGTGCGGCGTGACCAGCTTTGGGGCCTACTCCACGATATGGGTGTACCAGTTTATCTCTGCCAGCAGTTGAAGCGCCTACATGAAGGCACCTACGCGAGGGTCAGATATGGTAGGAAAGGAGAATTGACAGCCCCCTTTCCAGTAGAGAAAGGGGTGAGGCAGGGATGTGTGTTAGCTCCAACTCTCTTTTCCCTTTTCCTAAATGGCCTAATAGAAACGCTCCTGGTGGTGAAGGATATAGACTCACCAAGGCTGGCGAACCGCAAAATACCAGCTTTAATGTTTGCGGACGACACCCTACTTTTGTCTAAATCACCAATGGGTATGCAGCGGGTTTTGGAAGAGTTTAGTGCATTTTGCAGAAAGAGGAATCTGGAGATAAATCTCCAGAAAACAAAATATATGGTCTTCCATGCCAACACCACCAATTGTCCGCACCCACAATTGGAGGGAAGGTTTCTAGAGAAAGTCTCTATTTTTGACTATTTGGGTCTCACACTTAATGATAAGATGGTCTTGGGGACCCAAATTAAGAAAGCTAATTTGAAATTAGCTCAGTCAATAGGGGGCATCTTAAAAGTCCACAAAAATTGCACCCAAAAAGTGGTTGGTCCGCCAGCAGAAATCTATAAAACCCAAGCGAGGGGAGCCTCACTTTACGGAGCTGAACTTTGGGGACATTGTCCATCTCAGACCCTATCCGCTACAGAGAACACATTTATTAGGCAATTATCGGCCCTCCCAAAAAGTACTCCTTTAACTCCACTTAGGATGGATTTAGGTATAGGACCTATTGCTGATATAATTGCCGCTCGCCCTCTTTTATTCTGGCGTCGCCTATGGAGCACCCCCGAGTTATCCACCTATAGGGAGGAACTGAGGGATGTTATGTCCATATTGGGTGCTGGAAATTTACCCTGGTTGTCATACATTAGGATAACTTGCCATTCTCTAGGATGGGCAAATATGTGGGCAACCCCTGAAGAGACCTGCCCGTCCATCCCCCAAAAATCCCTATTTCTAGCCTTTAAAGAACATAAATTGGCCCTATTGTTCCAGAGTATGAATTCATGCTGCTTGACATCTAAATTTCTGGATGTCAAGCAGCAGTATAAATTGGAACTGGTCCTGGACAATATACAACCATTCATGGCAAAGAAGTTGTTTTTACAATTTAGACATGGGACGCTCCCTCTCCGATCATTTACAAAAAAAATGGAAGGGAGCAACTAGATTAGATTGTCCTGGGTGTAATCTTTCAGAAGAAACAGAACTCCATGTCATGCTATTTTGTCCTGCTTACAAAAGGTCTAGATCTAAGTGGGTTCTTCAGCTTTGTAGAAACTTGGGGTTGAGAAACCACATCGAGGTTTTTAGACTACTGAAATATGAGACACACCCATTATTTGTAGTTGTTACCTCAAAATTTTTATTTGCGATGTGGAGCATACGTAAAGGCATTATAAAGGGAAATGAGATGGGCAATACTTAAACTGTGGCATTTTATTAGATATTGTTATGTACCATTTTTGCACAGCACTTTATTTAGGGGAAATGTCTTGAAATGTTTATCTCCTGATGTCTAATCTTATTTTTCTCTTTTAAATCATTTTTTAAATGTTTTAAATCCAATTGTTTTAATTGTTTTTATATGTTCCCACATAGGATATCCTGGCTATACTTGATTTATAGGGTCATTAATTAATTTAATGGGGTTGAGTAGTTGGGGGGATAACAAATGCGGCATCTCAACCCACATATATTTGATGACACTTGTATAATAATTTTTAAACTTTTTTGCTCATAATAATCAATTGTATTTTATGTATTGTCTTAATTATCTGTGCTTTTATGGCTGTATAGCCGAAATAAAGATTTTTTGACTTGTATAGAAAATGTGTACAAACAAGTGAGCTCCTGCTATGCTTAACCTGTTTAGATGGACTGAAGTATGTCTATTGGTCAGTAGGCCGATAGACGGCGTTGTCGATGGGGGGTAAGAGTCGATGGCGAGGGCCCTGTGATGGCCAAAGTGTCTGTCAGCCTGTAACGTTCACTTGTTATAGTGATATAAATTACAACAATATAAAACAGAAAATGTAATACCTATACTATTCCCACTACAATTTATACAAAACTATGCAAACTATTATCGTAAATATATAAAACATTTACTACTCCCACTTCACGCAACGCAAAAGTAAAAAAAACTAGGTAAAATTTACAAATCTCCCTCCAGTAAATACAACAGTAGGGAAATGTTGGATTGCAAATAGGTAAAATGTACTATTCCCACTCCAGTCAGTACAACAGTAGGGAAAGTGTTGGATAGCGGAAGGGTAGAATTTACTATTCCCACTCCAGTTAGTACAACAGTACGAATAGTGTTGGATTACGGAGGGGTAAAATTGTACTATTCCCACTTCAATGAGTGCAACAGTAGGGAAAGTGTTGGATTGCAGAGGGGTAACATTTACTATTCCCACTCCAGTCAGTACAACAGTAGGGAAAGTGTTGGATTGGGGAGGGGTAAAATTTACTATTCCCACTCCACTGAGTGCAACAGTAGGAAAAGTGTTGGATTGCGGAGAGGTAACATTTACTATTCCCACTACAGTCACTACAACAATAGGGAAAGTGTTGGATTGTGGAGGGGTAAAATGTACTATTCCTACTTCAGCCAATACAACAGTAGGGAAAGTGTTGGATAGTGGACGGGTAACATTTACTATTCCCACACCAGTCAGTACAACAGGAGTGAAAGTGTTGGATTACGGAGGGGTAAAATGTATTAGTTCCACTCCAGTCAGTACAACAGTAGGGAAAGTGTTGGATAGTGGCGGGGTAAAATGTACTATTTCCACTCCAGTCAATACAACATTAAAAACAAACAAAGTATCTTGAGTAAAATAAAATTATTTCTAAAACAAAGTAAATAAAGAAAAATACAAATATGTACAAAAACTTTAAATATATTTATTATTGCAAATAAAAAAAATAAAAACATATTACAATGTTAAATACATATCACAAATAACTACAAATATTATTAATAAAATACAAAACTAATTTTCATACAAATAATGTTTTTTATTTAGAAATTATTTAGTAACAAAAAATATTTATTACATACATTTAATTTAGGTACTTCCCACCCTATAACCCCAAAAACTCACAACCAAAAACATAACTTTCTAAAGCAAAATATTTACACTATTAATATAAATATTTATCAACAAACTATGATTAATTAAATATGAATTATTGATTAATTATAATTGATTCACTTCCCACATTATACCTCCACAAAACACACACCACACTTATAAAATGTAAACCCAAATTATTTACACAATTAACATAATTAATTATCAATTTAATAATTAATATTAGTTAAAACATACTTAAAATGAATTTACTTCTCATCCCATACCTCTACAAAACCCACAACCCACTTCTAAATTCCTAAAAAATTATAATTGCACAATTAACATAATTAATTATCAATTAAACAAATATTATTATTTAAAAACTAAATATTAATTCATCAAAATGTATTAACTTCCCACCCTTTATCCCACTAAACCCCACCACCCAAACCTAAAATAAACTTTAAAAAATGTAATTACACAGTTAAAATAATTAAGGGCATGATTACAATGTGGGGCGGACTGTTGTGGTCTTGGGACCAACTGACCTCTGGTCGGCAGTCCCGACATTGTTATTACAATGCTACCGCACATGGTGCGGTTGCATACTCCCATTTCACTATGGGAGCTTGTGCTGCAGCCGTAAACTGGCCGCAGCTCAAGCTCCCATAGAGAAATGGGAGTTTCTGTTAATCCTTGCTGTGTATGAATGGGGGCCCTGCTAGGGGCCTCCAAAGTCGTTTTCTGACAGGCTTTCGATGTTGAAATTCGACATGAATAGCCTGTCGAAAACCGTCATCATAATCCCAATGGCGGAAACACCATCCTTACAGATTACAGTGAGGCCTCTGACTGGCTGACGGGCTCCTTGAGCTCATCGGGATCCTGCCGGAATGACTGGCCATTTTACTTTCGACCGCCCACATTTTAATGCAGCGGTCAAAAGTGAAACCTATGATGTCGGAAGGAGGCTTTCCGACCGACATCATAATAGGGGCCTAATTGTCTCTTAAATAATTAATAGTATTTAACAGCTAATTATTAAATAATCTACTCACTACCCGTTAGCCCTATAATCTCTACAACCTGCACCTAAAAAAAGAAATTAATTAAACAATTAGCATAATTAATTATCTATTATTTAATTAAAAATGAATTACTCCCCACCTTTGACCCCTATAAACCCCACATCCCAGGCCTAAAAAAAACCATACACAATTAACATAATTAGTTATCAATTAATTAATTAATATTAATTAAAAACTAATTGTTAATTAAATAAAAATAAATTACTTCCCACCCTTTACCCCTTTAAACGCCAAAAACCCACACATAAAATTTACATAAAATTAACAGCACAATTAACATAAATAAATATCAATTAAATATATAATATTAAATAAAAAATAATCATTAATGTATTATAATTAAATTACTTCCCACCCTATACCTCTATAAGCCCACAACCTGCTACGGCACTAAAAATTGCAAACATTTATTACATTTAATTTAATAACTACTAAAAATTTAAGAAATACATTTAAAAACATAAACTATAATTGTCCAAAACAGTTACATCATATAAAGTTAAAATATATAGAAAAAATACATAATAATTAAAAAACGATATTTCAAACAGCTATATTTTTGCAAACGATATTAATGACTTCGATATTTTAAAAATCGATATTACTTACCTTAAAATCTATGGGCCCGATTATGAGTATGGCGGTGCTGCGCCGGCTCTCCGCCGACACAGCACCGCCAAACCCATACAAGGAATGCCTGACTTAGCACGAGTTGAACTCGTGTAAGGAGGATGGTCCTTTGTCTTTCCCAAGGCGGTGCCTGGAAAACAGACACAGCAATGGGAACAGAAAAAAGTTCCAGCACGCCATGGATGGGGACGTCCATGCCATACTGGAACTTTGGGGGAATACAGACAGGGGGGCACATGTTGTTCCTCCCTGAATGTATCCCCATGGCGGGGAGCATGGGGGCCCCCTGTGTTCCTGCACTGCCAGCCTTTTCATGGTGGGGCTCCCGCCATGAAATGGCTGGTGGTGGCGGAACTAGTAATATGGTGAGCGCAACTGCGCCAGTCCCACTTAGCATATTTCATTGTGGCGCAGCTCCGCCACCGCCGGGGAACGGCGGTTCACTGGCGCAGCCGGTGGTCCTCCGTCACTACGACTACATGTAGTTATAATATGGCAGACGGACCACCGCCACTTAGAGTGCGGCGGTCTTACGACTGCCACAATCGTGATCAGGCCCTATGGGGTTGATTACAATGGCAGGGAGACCACCACGGACAGGCTGTCGTGGCCGTCTCCCCGCCATCGTAACCAACTTTGCCTCCTGCCATATTATGATGGGGGCAGACGAACGTGTTGCTGTCGTAAAGACCAACCACCACGCATCCAACAGGCTCCTTGAGCCCGCTGGTGCAGCGGAGGGGCTCGTAGTCCCTACAATGGCGGCAGTGCCTACCAAGCACCGCCGTAAGGGTTACGATGTCCCTTTCTGCCAGCCATTTCATGGTGAGTTACCCGCCATGAAAAGGCAGGCAGAAAGGGACTTTGGGGGCCCGTAGCAGGCCCCCCTTACCTCCTGGCACCCAGACATAGTACCCGGGGGTACCTGTGGTGCCCCCTACATATCCCTGCACCATGTGGCAGGCACTGCATGAAAATGTAAATTGTCCCTTTTTTGCATTGTGGCAGGTGCTGCAGTCAGCAGCACCCGCCACAATGCAAAACATAGGCAATGTGACCGCCTCGGTGGCGGTCGCATTGTAATTCGTACTGTGGGACTGCTGCCTTGTAGGCGGGTGGTCCCAAATACGAAACGATGACGGGCGGATTGAAGTCCGTCCGCCATCGTAATCACCCCTATATTCTTGACAAAGATATTCTTGCTGACGATATTTCCATATCACAATATTTTGGACACGATATTTTGGTATGGCAATGTTTTTGCTTCAATATTTTGTCTGAATACCATGCATAATATGTCAGAAAAAAAATCAAATAAAGAGGACTGTAGAGCTTATGAGACACATTGGCAAATCAGAGGGCCCAATTGAAATGCTCCAAGCAGACTTTATTGGGAAGCCAGTTACAATGGCCTTAAATATATTCTTGTGATTCTCTGCTTGTTTTGTAAATTTATTAAGGCCTTTCCTACGTAGCGATAAGAGAGCTGCCAATTTTTTTTGTTAAGGGAATTGATACCATGGTTTGGCTTGCCAATCTCTATTGAGACAAATCATGGAACTCATTTTAAAAATGGTATTCTAAAATTGATTTTTACTGCTCTCTGGATTGTTCAAAGGTCCCATTGTAGTTATGGTCCTCAATCATCTAGCATAGCGGAGAACCATAGTGGAAGAATGGGACCATCAAAAACAAGCTGGATAAAGTGTGTACATCCACCCGTCTAAAATGGCCAGATGCTCTTCTGATGAGAATAGAAGTACCCCAGACAAAAGACTGCTCTCTTACCTCATTAAGGGCCCAGTCAGTGGTCATCACGTGTGTCTGTGGGGACAAGAACATTTTTCCACAGCCCAAGTGCAGGTGTCATTGGGTGGAGAGCCAGATAGCATACAAGTGGGGGTTATCCCTAATCTGGTGGAAGACACGATTATAGGGACCGGCCACCCTTGGTTTCAAAACATTTTAGTAACGAAAAATAGGGAGACAACAGAAACAAGTGAGGAGATAGAAAGGGTATGCTAAAACAATAGAAACCCAGACCTGAAAAACGGCAAGATAAAAAAATATTCAGAAGTATTTGTTACGGTAATCATTCTTTTGTATCTTCTTCCACAGATGACCAGTGGCGACCCCAATGTAGCTTCAGGGCAGCACAAAGAAAGGATTTGCAGAGGAACAGGACCAGGTATGACCCTATTTTTGTGTCAGTAAAGGGTTGTTATATCACATTGTGAACACAGTTTATTGTACCCTCACTATTCCTGCAACAGGTGCTGTGGCTTGCCCATATGGGGTCAGGTCGAGGGGGACTCAATTTGGAAGAGAAAAATGGAAGAATATTTACTGAGGAAATTTTATTGGCCTGGGTATATGGAGATATCAGGTGTTTTTCCACTTCTTGTAGCCTTTGTAACTGGTAAACTCTCCTGAGGAATGGAAAGTCCCACTGCAACCACTTCCTATTATTGATATCCCATTTACAAGGGTTGGGATTGGTAGAGTAGGACCATTACTACCGTCTTCAAAAGGGCATTGGGGCATCTTGGTTCATGTACACTAAGCAACCAGGTATCCCGAGACGGTACTGCTAACTAGTATGAACACTTAAGTAGTAGCGCAAGCTATGGTTGAGTATTTTTTCTGGGTTGAGTTTCCTAAGGAAGTGCTGACTGGCCAGGGGTCCCTTTCTGGTTTCTACTGGATAAAGAACTCCTGGACCCCTCTTAAAATGGGTTCAGGAAGAATCACAGCCACACTGACTCCATTCGCAGGCACGTTGACCAAGGTGGTGCGGTTATCGTGGTGCTGCTGGACCTGTCCCCAGCCTTTGACAACATATCTCCATCTCTGTTGGTGCAAAGGCTGCGTCAGACTGGGCTGAAGGACATGGCACTCAATTTGCTGGAGTCCTTCCTGTTGGACAGGATGCTCAGAGTCAGCTGTGAGGACTTCAGAGCTCCTCCCTTCCAGCTACCCTGTGTGGTCCCACAAGGGTCTTCCTTAAGCCCGACCCCATTTAACTTGGCGAAGCTGGTGTGCTCTTTTGTCTTTCTGGTACCATCTTATGCGGATGACACTCAGATCATCATTCACATCTCCGATGACTGGGAAGAGATGGCTGACAGATTCAGGGCTTGCATGATGGAGATCAGCAGGTGGATGAGGGATAACTGTCTCAAAATGAATGGGGAGAAACCGAGATCTTGGTCTTTGGTAGAGATAGTTCCATTTGGAATAGATGCTGGTGGCCAGAAATGTATGGTACCATACCTACCCCAGTGGCTGTAGCCAAAAATCTGGGTGTGACTTTTGATAACTCCTTTGACACCCAGGTGAATAGAACTGTGAGCTCCTGCTTCTGGATCATCAAGATCTTAAAGACAATTCTGCAGCTTCTACCAAAAGAGCTTAGGGTGTCAGTGGTCATTGTGCTTACCACCTCTCCTTTAGACAACTGCAATGCCCTATATTTATATGTTTTCCAGTTCTCCCTTAACAAGCTTCAAACCATCCAAAATGTGGCCGCTCACTTGGTCCTGGGGGTGCCTAAACTTTGTTCAATCAGGGAGAAATTGAGGTCCGTACACTGGCTGCCAGTTCAGAAGTGGGTGGTTTTTAAAGCCAAGGTCTACAAGGTTGTCCACTTGCAGGGGCCATCTTACCTCAGGACGGCCTTTAATTAGTATGACCCTAGGAGGTCCTTGAGATCTGCGGGTCGATGGAAAGTGGTTGTTCCTAGGTTCAGAAAAGCAAGGTGGGGAGAACGGGCCACAACAGTGGCAGCCACCAGGCTGTGAAATTCCCTCCCCGTGTAGAAGCCTAGATAGAGTCATAAACAGAAACCATTAGATCATTCAAAGAAATAAAGGTATATTTACTGCGACACGGGGACAGCTGTCTGTCAACCATGCTCCAGCCAAGTGCCCAAAAAGAGAAGTTAATCACAATGCATTATTCACTCAAACCACAACAAGGGCTTAACTAGGCATTTCATTGAATGTCCAATAAAATATTGAGTACATGATCATTTCTCAATAATTGTGGACTAATATATCACATGTCCTCCAGTAACCATCAATCAAGATTCCACATCATATTATATATATATATATATATATATATATATATATATATATATATATACATATACACACACACAATGCAATCAGAAAAGATTACTAGTGCATGATGAGCAAATATACAATGAGGAGCCCACATGCCTTTATTTGTGACAGTTGGGGATTTCCAAGATTGGGAATTACAGTAAGTTCCCTCCATCAATAGCATCTTATTGCTGCGCTAGCATGCTATGATAAATCACAAGTGCTGTCTTTTGAGCAAGCCTTGCATCATGTTGCATTCTAAGCTTGTTGATTTTAACAAGAAAATAGTTTATCAAAGGTCATGCATTTTATTGTACAGGCCTTGGTCTCATCAAGTATCATACAACTGAGCAAGAAAAAATGGATTCCAGACATAATAGAAAAACACAAGTTCACATCCCGCCCTCTGATACTAAATTACACCTTATACAAGTTCCTTCATTGGAAAGATTTCCTTCTCGTCCCCTGCCTTGTGACTTTCACTCCTCATGTACTGGTTCTTTATTTCCCCGGGGCTATTGGGATGCAAAGAGTACGTTGCGTTACTGCATCAGCCAGTAAGGAGTATGTTTGTGCATGTAGGACACACCTGTATGAGCACACACAAGGCCACCAATGCTACCACCCCTATGATCAGTGCTTCCAACAGTCACGCTCCCCGGTTGCTACGTCATGCTCCCACGGCTCCCCATATGCTACCCGTATGTATCCCCTTTGCCTCCTTCACAACCTTCCGGATGTGTCCTATGGCCTTGTTGATATTATTGCTATTGTCTGGGATATAGGAACAGCAGGTATGGTGTATTCCATACCCCGTCCTCTTTGGCTAAAAGAATGTCTAGTACAATGCAATTTTGAATCACTACCGCCCTCATAGCAGTAAGTTCTTCTGTTATGTTTCCCAGGGCTGCTGCTGTGGAGTCTGCCCATTTCTCAATCAGTCCCGCCAGCTGGCCCACCCTATAGGTGAAGTAGACCACCCCTACAGGTGGTGCTATGATGCTCATACTTTGTGTCATCTATCCAAGTGGGTATCCTTTTCTTGCGGGCCCTTGGGCTTGTCTGGTGGCCTATCAGCGACATATTAGTGACAAGTGCTATTCCTGGTAATACCAATGAAGGGTAGCAACTGCCATACCAACCAGCAGGCAGCCGGACGTATGCTGATCTTCCGTATACAAAGAACGACCCCTTGAGTCCCACTAACTACAGTGATAGTTGCAGAGGATGTCTTTAATCCTATCTAGGGTGGCATAACGTTGACACTTGCTGTTACCCACATATATGCTTGGTTTTCCAACTTTTGGGTGTCCCATGCAACCCATCGGTCCCTCTGTTAGACTTGGCACCATTGGCGTGGGTCTGCCTTCCTTTTTTTGCTGTTGCCTCATCTGTTTTTACTGGTCTAGATGCTTTGGGCACTTTGCCACTGCTGTTCAGTGCCAAAGTGCAAGTGCTCCCTGTTGTAAATTGATGTAATGGATTAGTGATTCCATGATTGGCTGATTTGATTTACTTGTCAGACCCTAGTACAGTGCACCATGTGTGCCCAGGGCCTGTAAATCAAATGCTGCTGGTGGGCTTGCAGCACTGATTGTGCCACCCACAAGAGCAGCTTGTAAAATGTGGCTCAGGCCTGCCATTGCAGAGCCTGTGTGCAGTCTGGGATTGCCATCTCGACTTGCAAGTGCACACACTTGCCAGTCCCTAAATCTTCCCTTTTCTACATGTTAGTCACCCCTAAGGTAGGCCCAAGGTACCCCTGTGGGCAGGGTGCATTGTATGTAAAAGGTAGGACATGCCCTGATGTGTGTGGCATGTCCTGATAGTGAAATACTGCCAATTTCGATTTTCACTATTGCAAGGCTATCTGTTTCCATAGGCCAGAATGGGCAGTTAGTTTATAACATCTTATAAACATAGCTGACCCTAGGAACAAGATAGGAAAATAAAGTTTAGTATGCCTGAACTCAGAATGTTAAAGTGCATCTTTTAGTGTGGGTGATTTTTACATTCTGTGTTTGAAAATACCACTTTTAGAAAGTGGGTATTTTCTTGCCTAACCATCCAGTATGCCTCTGCTAGGTTTGTGTATTGCATGTCTGGCTTGTGAGTGACAGGAGGTGGGAGAGGGCAGTGGCTCCGGCAGTCTGATGAGTCAGGGCTGGGCTGAATGGGACCTGGGTTGAATTTAGAGTAGGGGGAGGAGATTTCCTTTCACGTTCCTGGGCCAGGTCTGCTTTCAACAATGCTGTCTCCACCTCCTGCCAGGAAGTTGCACCAGTGAGGACAGAACTGGTTTTGGCTGGGTACAGACACTCTCTGCCTTCAGAGAACAAAGAATGTGTGTGTGTATAAAAAGGGGGACCCAGAGCCCAGAACTTTAGATCACTTCTGGGAAATCAAGAGGAAACCTTTGCCAAGGAGAAGAGCCGGAGAAGCTGAGGAGGAATACTGCCCCTGTGCTGTTTGCTGTCTGGGGTTGGCCTGCAGTGGCTGCTTGCTGCCAAGGAAAGGAGAAGAAGGATTTTGCTGTTTTGCTTTGTCACCTGCTTGAAGAAGAAGATCTCCAAGGGCTTGAAACTGAGCTTGCCTCCTGTTCTGAAGTCTCAGGAACACAAAGACTTCACCCCTTCTGTCTTCCTGCATCTAGAACTGCTGTTGTAGCTGCTACAGAAGGAAATTGCAACACCGACGCCAGCGAGCGACGCCGTAACCTGCCCGAAGCCGTGAGCGCTGCTCCAACTTGCGCCGTAGGCTCACCACCAGCTGCCGTGCCACATCGACGCCAGCGACCGATGCCGTAACCTGCCCGAAGCCGTGAGCGCTGCACCGACTTGCGAGGTGGGCCCGACACCTGCTGCTTCATCATCCAAAGCCGACTTCATCATCGCGGAGCCGATCCTCGACGTGGGTGACCCCTGAATCCATCGACATCACGCCCTCGTAAGGAACAGTGGTTTCGGCGCCATTGTGACGTCACCTCCCCGATGCAGTAAGGAACTGTTGTCTCGCCTTCCCTGCGCTGCAGTAAGGAACAGAGGCTGCACCTCCCCTGGGGTCGTAAGGAACCGACGCTGCGCAGCGCCTACAAAGCCGCACCTCCCCGGCGTCGTGAACTGTCGTTGTTCTCATCCTTTCCAAGGTACTGTTCTTTGTGGGTCTGCTTGACTCCGGGCCCGACGCCGCGCACCTCGCGGTCAGCGCCGTACTTTGGGATTTCCACCGGTCACGACGTTGTCATAACTCCAAGTGGGGTTATTTGTTGCTACAAGCTTTATTTGAGTGAATAACCTATTTTTGAGGATATCTTGATAACTGTACTGTGGATTTTTGTCGTTTGGTCTTGTTTTAAGTTTAGATAAAGAGTACTTATTTTTCTAAACTGGTGTGGGGTCCATTTGTAGTGTTTTCACTGTATTACTGTATGTGTTCACAAATGCTTTACACACTGCCTCTGAGATAAGCCTGTCTGCTCGTGCCAAGCTACCAAGGGGGTGAGCAGGGGTTATTTTAGGAGTGTATCCCCCTTACCCTGACTAGAAGCAAGGGTCCCTATTTGGACAAAGGTGCAAACCATTGCCAACTAGAGACCCCCATTTCTAACACCCTCCATACTAATTAACCTTGTTATGATGCATGGCGCCTCCCCCTGAGCCGCGCCAACTAAGCCATCATGCTTGGCGTACCTTATGCACAAGGGTGAGGTTACTGTGTTGTGGATCTTCAAGTGTGGTACCCCTAGGACCTCTGTCTTCTTGTCTCCTGGGGAACGCCAAGCTTCTGGTTCTCTTCCTTCACCCATCCCCTATCGCTTGTTTTTTCTGAATTGGTCCAGCAGCAGCTGATCTCCCTGTTTTGAGTGCATGTTTGTGCACTGTAATCCACCACGCAGCCCTGCAGGAGGTGTAGAGATGCCTTTATATAGATGCCCTACCCATGTAGACTTTGAAGACATGCCATGCTGTGTGTGTAATATCTCCCTCACCACGTTACTCCCTACATACTTTCCTACTGGAATGGCTGACTAGCTCATTGACTCTTGTGCATGTGTTGGCAGATGTGTGCAGACATAGCATCCTGATACATTAACTGATTCCACATACATTTTTAACATTTGTACAAATATACTTTCTTTATATGCTTCTTTATATTCGTTCCATATTGTCATTTCCTCATTTCACGTCCCCTTTAGATCTCCTATTTCATTTAACATTGATGAATCTGAAAGTGGTACTTGGTACAGCATTTCAGTTTTTTCATGAGTGTCTCTGGTCCATCTAGGAAGGGTATGGATATTTGATCGGCAAATACCTTTGCCAATGTTGTGATAATGATGTCAGGAATGGGGGTGCATACTGCAACTAGCACCCAAGGCAACTTTGCCTCTTTCTTTTGCATTCTGCGCAGCATTGTTCCAGGCATTGGTATGTGTGGTTGATAGAAAGGAGCAACAAAGCTAAATGGTGGTATCTTTTTTTCGTGTGGCTCGAGAGGTTCCCAGCAGGTCTGCCACTAAGATACTGTGAACAATGGGGCCTGCTTGCACTTCTTGGCTTCTGGAGATGTGTAGCACGAGCAGCCCTGCAGTGACGAGTACGATATTCCAGTAGTCAGGTCAGGTTGACACCAAGAATGAACAGGACCCGCTTGCACCCTCTCTTTCCCGGTGGTGTGCAACACGAGCAGTCCTTCAGGAAGAATACAAACCGTGGTACCTTTCCATTAGGCACATTCAGTAGAACAAAGATTGTAACAGTGTCCTGCAGGGGCTACCATTGGCAGAGGGGTTGGGGCTGGAGGCTCCTGATGTTGTTCCAATGCTTTCTTGGCGTGAGAGCCGTGGCTCCAAGAGTTCAGCCCCTCGCACTTGACGGCTGTTGCAGTTGTAAGGAGAGCTTGGCAGGGCCTCTTCCACCAGGGCTGGAGGCAGTGTCATCTGCTGTGAGCCTTCACCCAGACCCAGTCACCTGGTTATAGACCGCGAGCAAGCGGTGTGTCTGCTTCAGGAAGAGCCTGCAGCACCCTGTGATGAAGATAATGAAATATCTCTGTTAGGGGGATATTCACAAGAACGTGTGCTAAACAATTCAAAAAAATGTTAACGCAACTTTACACATTGCAGGCTATCGTGGGAAATTAACCCCGTGTCAACGTGGAATTCACAACACAGCGGTACCATGCGATAGTCTGCCGAAAACGCGGCCAATGTCCGCGATACAACCACCGCGACGGAGATAAAAACACAAACCCCAATGCGTAAAAAGACGCGATGTGCCCAAACGCGATAAGAAAACAGTGACAACCAGCGAGAGGCCAGCAATACCCACGCGTAATGTGGGAAAAAGCACAAGAACAGCATACGGAAAATGCCACTAAAAACTAAATCAACTGCGGAGTACCACGGATGCACCCTGACCGACTGCAGAGGACAACATGAACCCCACAATCCCCATGGAGGAACACCCAGGAATCCAGGGCTCGTGGAAGGGCAATGAGAAGAGGAAGAGGAAGACGGGGTACAGTCGCCAGGAAAACCCGATTATCGCCACGGATGAGACAGAACACCCCCACCAACTGTACGTCACCTCCAACGTGTCATTGGCAACAAAGAGGCAAAGATGGCACACCATCTCGGACCATGTGAATGTCGTCGCAGCGCAGAGGAGGACAATGGAAGAGGACAAGAGGCGCTGGACTGATGTGAATGGCAAAACCAAGCAGAAACTCGCTGCCAACACGAAAGCAGCAACGCACCTCGGAGAAGGGGGGCCAGCAGAACACCAGGAGCTGAATGACATGGAGAAGATGGTGGCCACAGTCACCAGTCGGGAGACAGTGACAGGAGTTGGGGATCCGGACACTGCCCAACATGACCCGACACAACATCAACATGGTGCGTAGCGACCAGGGAGTGGGAGGACTGTGGGAGATGGGCACAATGGCACACATGCACAATCAAGCAGAGCACACTGCACACCCACAATGACTCTGGATCATGTCCCTGATCCCACGGGAACACTTCAGCACACACACAAACACCAAGTAGTCCCACGTACACCATGTGCCCAAAGGGGCACCCACCCAACACATCAACATTCACACAACCAACACATGCCCACGTGCGAAACCCAGCAAACATGCATAAACGTCAGCCACACTGACAATGCAAGAGAGACCACATGACGAGTAGCTTGGCTGCAGTCCAATCATCATGGCAATGTACACGGCACGACACTGAGGTGGCTGAGTGCGGACCACAACCGAAAAGGAGCAGGTCACACTCGGACACAACCACCTGCACAAACAACCCCTGACGTCAACGACACATCTGCGGACAAACCATGCCCAAGAGTCACAACTTGACAAAGAGCACAAGTTACCCAAGACTCCAACATCTCAGCACTGTGGAAGCACAGAACTGAAAGGCACATCGCATGAAAGGGATTAGTGGCAGACAAATCAGAGCCGCAGGAGCAACTCACCCACCGTGCAGCATACGCACATAAGAATAAGTGCACCTCGACATTGACAACATCCTGGTACAAACAGCAACACCTCCACAACAGAACACAGGACACAACTGGTGCCGCAAATGTGCACAACATGGCAAATCACATCTGGCACAGCAGGAAACTGTGACATGACAATGTACAAGTACAACCTGTAACCTGCAAATATGTTTTATTCACACATGCTGTGCTTGTGGACATTTTGTACTGTCCCATGATTGCCAGGAACGGCCAGAATGTGACGTTCTCATGAGAAGAAATTGGCAATGATGGTGTTCCTACGGGCCATTCCTGCCGCAGCTGCAGTGGGATGTGGGCCACCTGCCCCATCGTCCCCATCATCGTCCGGTACTTCTGGAACTGGGATCCATGGGGCATTGGTGCGCACACAGATGTTGTGCAACACACAACATGCAACGATCATCTTGCACACGATGTCTGGGCTGTACAGGAGCTTTCCATCTGTGCCATCCAGGCACCTGAAACGTGACTTCAATACGCCAAATGTGCGTTCAACGATGCCCCTGGTGCGTATGTGGGCCACATTGTACTGCCTCTGGGCGGGTGTGTTCGGGTCTCGGAGGGGTGTCATCATCCAAGGGCAGAGTGCATATCCTTGATCACCTGGGACAGTGCAGAGAGAAAAGAGTCAATACTTGGTTCAGCATTATGTGATGGCAGGCCCACTAGTCCAGTGACGCCTGTGCTGGCTGTGTGTGGGGTGAGTGTAAGCCAGCCCTCAGGGAGTAGCTGGTGCTGGCAACAACTCCAACAGTCATCAGGCACTCAGAAATGCAATGTCAGAACAACAGGGGAGCATGACTTGAGTCGCACAGGGTTAGTGGCCCCGGATGCACAGCGGCCGACACGGGCCGACCGCCACGGGACGCTGACTTGCGGGAGACTGGGGTAGGGTCATGAGGGCAGAGCAGGGTCTCGTATGTATCAGAGGTGGTTTCCGCGGAGGGTCTCGGGGGAGAATGGGAGGTGTACCCCCAGGGCATGATGCAGAGGGCACATGCCAGCTGTGTCCGGCAACATGGCGGATATGAATGCCACAGACTCATGCCAAACACCAAGTCCGTACCTGCCCGTTGCTGATGACAACCCCCAGGCCACAGGCTCAGACACCAACGATGTTCCGCCGGAGGCTGACGGTCACTCACAGCGCACAGGGTTAGTGGCACCAGGTCAGTGGCACCAGGTCAGTCCTTGCTACTGGTTGACCTCTTCCGTAACAGTGATCCGTGTTTCCACCAGACTGTGACGCATCTTCCTCTCAATCCTCCCCCTGCATACCCTGGCATGGACTCTGCCATTGATTAATGATGACTCAGTTCAAGATGTGGGACATGCTGGACTGCAGTGTAGCCCGGCTGCAGCGGTGGAGTATGTCAACGAATGGGGACCCCTGGGGGCCTGTGTCACGGAGGACAGCGCTGGCCTGAGGAGGCTGCCAAGGTCGCGGGCATGGGTCTTGGCGCCAGCACCGGCACGTGGTGGGCCCTCTTTGACACACGACGGGGTCGGCAGGTGAGCAGTGCGGCCTTGGAGCGCTGGGGCGGGCAGGCCTGGTCTGGGTATCAGCGTCCTGGGGTGCAGCAGGCGCACAGGCTCGCAGGCCCCGATGCTCACAGCGTCGGCCTCGTGGTGGACTGAGAGGCGCCTCCCTGGCAGTGACGTTGGGCTTTCCGGGAGAGAACCACGCTCTGCGCCATGGGGTTTTTGTCCACACCCCTGCACAGGCCTGGCGTACTCCGGGCCAACCCACTACGCTCATGCACACAGGAGGGGACGCAGCGAGCGACATTTCCACGATCTGACCCACAGCCTGGGGTGACATGGTTGCGTCCACTGTTCACTTCTCTCCAGTCACCAGCAGTTGATGTCTGCATGGACAAATCTGTGGTTTGCATACCCAGGTCTGTCCAGCACATTCACGCCTCACTTGTCGTTGTGTACATTCCCATTCATGGGTCACTTGCATCCTTCGCACATGCCTGCTTTCCGCATCTCCACACGTTCAGCTGTTGTGTGGCTGTTGTGCCATGATATAGCTGGATTGTGTACAGGGGAAGCACAGGATCACCATGGAGTTGTGTTGTTGTGTCTGGTAGGTGGGCATGTTGATTGACATGTATGTGGTTTGGTCACGTGTGCATTCCCACAGTTGTGTGTTGTGTGATGGTGGCTTTGAGGTGTGTGGTGTGTTGATTTGGTACTTACCTACGAGCAGTCCAGTTCCATAGATGCCATCCTGGAAGCGCAGGTTGATGATGGACTGTCGAAAGATGTAGGAATCGTGCACACTGCCTGGGTAGTTTGCGACGACATTGGTGAACATTCCCCGGTGGTCCACTATTGCCTGCACATTGATGGAATG
Organism: Calotriton arnoldi; assembly: GCA_963921515.1. Lineage (NCBI taxonomy): Eukaryota > Metazoa > Chordata > Amphibia > Caudata > Salamandridae > Calotriton > Calotriton arnoldi. Next base: position 401,978 of record CAWUFW010003396.1, read on the forward strand.
CGTGTGCTTTCTGTTGCGGTAGTGGTGTGCAGTATCCGCAGGGGGCACAAGTGGGACATGTGTGCAGTCAATGGCCCCCAACACATGTGGGAAGCTAGCAATGGCGTAGAAGCCTTGCTTGGTCTCCAGCTGTTCCTGCACAGTGTGGGGGAAGTAAAGGTACTGGGGTGTGAAGCTGATGATGGCATCCAGGACAGGTGTGATGAACTTTGATAGGACTGGCTGTGAGACTCCTCCGACTCTGGGAGTTGTTGGTTGGAAGGTACCAGAGGCCAACAGGTGCAGCACAGCCAGCAGCTTTGTCTGCGGAGGGATGTTGGTACTCTGCTGTGTTGGGACCGTCAACCTGTGGGCGATGTGGGTCATGATGCGGATGATGGTTGTCCTTTTGAGCCTGTAGTGGGCAATGACTTCCTCGGGCTTTAGGTCTGTGAGACTGGTGCGTTTTCGGTAGGTCCACTGTCTTACTCTGCGCTGCCTCTGTGGTGGTCCGGGGGGGGTGCAGGTCCGGGTCCTGGGGCTGGTGGCGGTCCTGGGGGTGGTGGCGGTACGCGTTGTGGCCCTGTTGGGGCTCCAAGCTGCTTGATGAGTAGCTCCATGGCGTCGGTTGTTCTTCGGGTGTGGCTGTGTGCGGGGCTCCGTTGCCTGCTGCGGGTAGTCGTCCTGCTTTACACCAGCAAGAGGCAGGTGTTAAATACCTGCTGCTACCGCGGCTTATCGCGTGGTTTTGACTCGCATCGCAGATCTGGCAGTTCGTTGTGAAAGTGGTGTTGTGGTCTTTTCGTGAGTTTTTGCACGGGAACGCCTACTCTGCATCTCATTAGGGTTAGTTGGTGGTGTCCGCCGTGGAGATACATTTTGGGCCAGTTATCGCGGGAATACTGGCGATGTCTGCAGTTTGCACCCGCTTGTGAATGGGGCGTTAAATCCCCCACAGTCTTTTAGAGTATTGCAAGAGTAAATCATCCGATACTCACAGAGGAACAACAGACATGTGGCCTGGAATGTGCATTGGACAGCCAAACAGAATCGCTTGTGGGTTCAGTTTTGTGACTCTGTCAGTAGTGCTCCTCATGGACAACAAAGCTAAAGGTAGTGCATCAGTTCAGTGGATGCACAGATCTTCCCTAGTTTGTTCTTCAACAGACCTTGTTTTCTCTATACAGCCCCTCTGCTGGTGGGTCATATGCGAAATGCAATTTCCGTGTGGCCCCCAGTCCTCTGTATATTCCCCCAATCACATGGGAGATGAACACTGGTCTGTTGTCAGAACTCAAAAGCACAGGTACCCCAAAACGTGGGATATGTTCCTTCAGGAAGCATTTAGCTACAGTTTGTGCACCAGAGTTCTTTGCTGGGTAGGCCTCAATCCATTTGCTAAACATGCACATAATGGCCAACACATACTTATATCAGTAGATGGGAGGAATATCAATGAAATCCACCTGTAGACTTTCAAATGGTCAGTGTGGAGGCAGAAAATGGCCAGGAGCAGTCTGTGTGCCCTGTGTTTCCTGCATTGAATTGTGCACAAACAGTGCATTGTCTACACAAACGTTCAGCATGCTGGTGAAAATTGGTGCTGTACCAACACTGAGAAAACAAGCGAATCAGTCCACCGCACCCCAATGTGAAGGACCATGAAAGAGACGGGCCGTAGAGGAGAGTATCATCATTGGCAAACATATCTTACCATTAGGATTTGTCCACACTCCCTTTTCTGTCTGCACACATCCTCCCTTCTTCCACTCTTCCTGCTCCTCCACCCCAGTCTGCCCTTGAATGTACTTAGGATCAAATGACATAGAATCATCATTTATGTGTGTCACCTGTTTAATGGAGGTGATCTGAACCATTGCATGATCACACCCTGTCAACGTTATTCTCTTAGCCTCCCCATCTATGAATGCATTTCCCTTTGAAACATAGGGGGATATTCTCAAGAACGTGCGATAATCATCACCAAAAAAGGCTAACGCACATTTCCATATCGCCGTCTATCGCGGGAAAATAACTCTGTGTCAACGTTGTATTCTCAACACGGCGGTAACATGCAATAGTTCCCCGAGAACGCGTCAAATGTCCGCGATACAACTACCGCGACGGCGATAAAAAAGGAAACCCGAACGTGAAAAAAGTTGCGATGGGCCCAACCGCGATAGAAAAATCGGCGACAAGCAGCGCCAGGCTTGCAATTCCCACGTCAGGCGGGAAAAATCACCATAAAAGCAGCAGAAAACCCAGAAATAAATAAAAAAGACATAACAACTGCGAAGCACAATGGAGGGAGCTGGAGCAAGTACAGAGGACAACCCAAACCCCACAAGCCCCACGGAGGACCAGCCTGGGACGTCGGGGCCAGGGAAGGGCAAGGAGAAGAAGAAGAGGAAGACGCGGTTCAGTCCGCAGGAAAACAGGATCCCGAGAACGGAGGCGACACTCCCACCATCCAATTGCCATTGGTGAAATTGCCAGCACTAAATGTCGCACATACACTTGTCAGAGCGATGTGCCAATGCAGAGGAGTGACATGCACACAGGGAATGTGTCTTGGAATGAATTTAATTGCACATTCTGTGCCTGTGGTCATTTTGACCTGTCCCATGATTGCTAAGGACAGTCCCTATGTGACGTGCTTATGTGAAGAAATTGTGAATGATAGTGTCTCTACAGGCTATTCCAGCTGCTGCTGCACTGGGGTGTGGTCCACCTGCCTCATCGTCATCATCATCGTCCGGTGCATCTGGCACATGGATCCATGGGGCATTGGTGCGTACACATATGATGTGCAACACACAACATGCAATGATCATCTTGCACACTATTTGCGGGCTGTACAGGAGTCTTCCACCTGTGATGTCCAGGCACCTGAAACGTGACTTCAACACGCCAAATGAGCGCTCCACAATGCCCCTGGTGCGTATGTGGGCCGCATTGTACTGCCTCTGGGCCTGGGTGTTCGGGGCTCGGAGGGGTGTCATCATCCACGGGCAGAGTGCATATCCTTGATCACCTGTGACAGGGGAGAGAGATGTGTCAATCGGTGGTTCGTCATTCTGTGTTGGAAGGCTTATTAGTATATTGGTGTGTGATGTGTGGGACTTTGGGATTCATGTTTGTCATGTCTTGCATGTGGCAAATGAGCGGCATCCATGTGTAGTACATTGCCTCACAGCTGCTCCTCCCTTCCCCCGAGCATATTTACTTGTGTGCGCTGCGCGGTTGCATCACTTGCACTCCTAGGACACACCATTGTCATGACTGTCTGCGCATGTCTACAAGCCTGACAACAACACTGTGATATTGGCCATTGAAGGTGGTCGGCCACGTGTGTGTAGGCCTATGGTCAGGATGTGGCGGAAAAAGAGACACACGCAGAAGTTGCCTTGGTGGCCATCCCGGACGTGAACCACGCCCTGAGCCCCGGGCTATTGATTCCCACTCCTACGCTGGCCCAGCCCACTCCACTTACAGGGGGGGAACGACATAGCTACATGTCCAGGGTCTACCCCATTGCCTGAGGTAACATTGTTGCGCCCACTGTCTACGACGCTACAAACACCAGCAGTATATGTCCACATGGACATGTCTGTGCTCCGCATACTTAAGTCTGTCTAGCACATCCCTGCCACACTTGGCATTGTGTACATTCTGATTCATGGGTCACTTGCCTCCCTCGCACATTCTTGGTTCCCGCCTCTCACCACATCCTGCTATTGTGTGGCAGAGGTGCCATGACGTGGATGGCTTGTCTACATGTCTGGCCCCTGTTACCACAGTTCAATGTGTTGTCATGTCTGGTAGGTGGGCATGTTGTTTTGCATGTCGTATGTGATGTTGTAACGTGTGCATCCCCACAGTTGCGAGTTGCATGATTGTGGATTAGAGGTGTGTGGTGTGTTCCGTTGGTACTTACCAACGAGCAGTGCATTTCCGTAGGTGCCATCCTCGAAGCGCTGGTTGATGATGGACTGTCGGAAGATGTAGGAATCATGCCCACTGCCTGGGTAGTTGGCGACGAAGTTGGTGAAGAGTCCCCGGTGGTCCACTATTGCCTGCACATTGATGGAATGCATGTGCTTCCTGTTGCGGTAATTGTGTGCAGTGTCGGCAGGGGGCACAAGTAGGACATGTGTGCAGTCGATTGCACCCACCTCGTGCGGGAAGCCAGCTATGGCGTAGAAGCCTTGCTTGGTCTCCAGCTGTTCCTGTGCAGTGTGGGGGAAGTGAAGGTACTGGGGTACCAAGCTGATGATGGCATCCAAGACAGGTGTGAGGAACTTTGATAGGGCTGGCTGTGAGACTCCTCCGACTCTGGCAGTTGTTGGTTGGAAGGTACCAGAGTCCAACAGGTGCAGCACAGCCTGCAGCTTTGTCTGCGGAGGGATGTTGGTTGTCCGCTGTGTTGGTACCGTCAGCCTGTGGGCAATGTGGGTCAGGATGCGGAGGATGGTCGTCCTTTTGAGCTTGTAGTGGGCAATGACTTCCTCTGGCGTTAAGTCTCCGAGGCTGGTGCGTTTTTGGAAGGACCGCTGTCTCATTCTGCGCTGCCTCGGTGGTAGTCCGGGGGGGTGGTCCTGGGAGGGGTGGGGGGCCTGAGGGTGGTGGCGGTGGGTGTTGTGGGCCTCTTGGGGCTCCGAGCTGCATGATCAGTAGCTCCATGACATGTGTTGGTCTTCAGATGTGGCTCTGGGCTGGGCTCCCTTTCATACTGCAGTTTGTCATCCTGCTTAACACCAGTAGGAGGCAGGTGTTAAATCCCTGCTGCTAACGCGCCTTATCGCCTGTTTTTGGATCGCATCGCAGATCTGGGTGGTCGTTGTGAATATCGCGAGGTGGAGTTTTCGTGTGTTTTTGCACGGGAACGCCTACTCTGCATATCATTAGCGTTAGTTGTCTCTCTCATCCGTGGTGATGTTTTTTGCTGCAGCTATCACTGGTATACTGGCGATGTGGGGAGTTTGCACCAGCTTGTGAATGGGGCGATAATTCTTTCGCCACTTTTGCTGTGCTAAAGTGCCGTTAACTCGGCGATGAGTCCTTGAGAATATGCCCCATTGTCTTTGGAAGAGGTGTGAGCAGCACATTTGATGATTGTTACTTTCTTTGGTAAGAGCAAGGCATGCAGAAGATGGGTGATCAGTGGTGCATGTTGTATTTTTTGACCTGCTGAGATGTGAAATCCCCTCATTGCCCACAGATGCCCAAAATCGTGTGCCACCCCAAATACATACTGGTTGTCTGTGTATATATTTGCTGTTTTTCCTTCAGCCAGTTTGCATGCCCTTGTTAGTGCCACAAGCTCTGCAGCTTGGGTGCTCTTAGCTGCTGGCAGTCTTGCCCCCTTCAGCAAATTTGTAGCTGTGACCACCGCGTAGGAAGCCTGCAGTATTCCTGTGTTCTCGCTGATACATGAACCATCAACAAACAGGTCCCCTTCGCCATCTAGGAATGGTGTATTCCTAAGATCTAGTCACACCTTGGTGTGCCTCTCAATTGCAAGCACACAATCATGAAAAGCATCATCAGTTGAGGGATCATCATTATTACATTCAGTGGGTAGCAGACAGGTGGGGTTCAGGGTGGTTCACCTTTTTGTAACAATGTGTGGTGCCAGCAGTGTCAATTCATATTTTGTGAGATGCACATTGGTCAGGTGCTGTGTCTTGGTAGTTTTCAACAATGTTTCCACTGCGTGTGGAACATGTAGGACCAAACGGTGTGCCATTTTTGGAATGTTCTACGACCAGATCTGCTGATGCTACAGTCCGCAAGCACAGTGGGAGGGCTGCGGGGATAGGGTGTAAAGTGTCAGAATAGTAAGCTACTTGTCCGTAGAAGGAACCTGTGTTTTTGTGCCAGCACCCCCAGTGAGCACAGTCCCTTCACATGACAAAACAGGTGACATTCCTTCCTGTAATGTGGGAGCCCCAGTGCCGGAGCCACACTCAGCTCATGTTTCAGTGAAATAAACTCTCTTTCACAGTCTGGGGACCATGGCACTGGGTTGGGCCCTTCCTTGTGCTTGAGAGCCTGAAAGGTGCACGCAATTAAAGAAAAGTTGGGTATCCAGTGCCTGCAATAGCCCGCCACCCCAAAGAAGGCCTGCACTTCCTTCTGTGTATGTGTGCGGAGAAAATGTGTAGTGGTTGAAACCCTGTCAGATAGTAATTTTCCGGTCCCCTTGGACAATTTATGACCCAAGTACCGTACTGTTGGTAGGCAGAACTGCAGTTTTTTGGGGGATACCTTGTAGCCCTTTCATGCTAGATGGCACATGAGGGCAACAGTGTCTTCCACGCAGGCTGCCTGTGAGGATGACGCCAACAGTAGGTTGTCAATGTACTGGATCAAGGTGGATTCCCCCGCAGTTCTAGGGAATATAAATCCATTTTAAGGCATTAGAAAAAAAGGACGGTGACTCTGTATACCCTTGTGCCAACCTTTCCCAAGTGTACCTTTTTCTCTGGAATGAGAACACAAAAAGATGTTGGCTATTGGGATGAAGTGGGATGGTGAAGAAGGCACAGATAAGATCTAACACCGTGAAGTGGGTAGCTGTAACTGGGATACTGGACAGGATGGTGAATGGGTTGGGAACCACAGGAAATGATGGGATTACTATTTTGTTCAATTAGCGAAGGTCTTGGGTAAATCTGTACACCTTTGGAGGCCTTCTTTACAGGGAGTATCGGGGGTTGCAGGGACTGTACCGTATTTGTCTTATTATGCCCTGCTTTGCTGCAGGAGTTCTTTTATCACTGGAGCTATACCTTCTTCTCCCTCCTTAGATATCTTGCATTGGGGAACCCACGGTAGTTGCACCCCTGTTTTTATCCTTATCTGTACTGGCGGGTAATCCAACACCCTCCCCACATCATTAGCTCCCCATGCCCAGACACCGCTTAGGACAGAGTCTCATAGCTTTGGTGAGACCACTGGTTCTGCGCACCTTATGAGTGCCTGCAACCTCAGTCCATTCTCCCTCATTTCCAGAAACCCCCCCAGTGGTGAACAGTGGATAGTGCTCTGTAAATTGCACAGCCAGTCTCTGTCAAGCAAATTTTCAGGGAAACATCTGCTAAGGACGAATTGGTGCAGAACAGTGATGGGGCCCACCAATAGTTTCAAAGGTTGTGTCAAATACTCATCCACAGGTTGTCCTGTCATACCGACTGCCGTTATTTGTGTATACAGGAGTAGTGCCTCAGGCATTTCAGATGCCCACAGCATTGAACGTGTAGCTGCGGTGTTGACCAGGTAGGGACCCGTCTTCTTTAGTATAGTCCCCTTCACATATGGACCCTCCTGGTCCACAGTTATTGTTGGAGCTATTAGGCAGTCCTCCATTCTCGGGCACCCCTATTATGTCTCTGGTGGTTGCGGGGATATAATAGGTAGCCATCGGCCAAGTCATCCTCTGGATACCACTGATACCTGTTTACCCTTGGAGGTGGTGGTGGGTGTGTCAGGTCATAACGTGGTTGTATTGTTTCTGGTCCTCCCTGCCTTTTGTGGTCTGTGTCAAACGTATTCTGAGTGTAGGGTGATGGTGGTGCATTCCGCGGATATGAATGCTGCCTCTGGGGCCTTAGGTCCTGAGACCTGGTGTTCAACAGGGGACAATCAGCTTTCCAATGCCCAGGTTAATTGCAGTGGAAGCACGTTGCCCCGGGCAGGGGCTGGGAGAATGCTCTATCATTTTATCCCCCACCCGCACCCTTGTTGCTCCCATTCCTCTACCCCTGTTCTGTTCCCCTCTAGAAAATGTTTGCTGTGCCACCATCAACTTTACTTTTTCTTTTTTAGGGCCTGATTACAACTTTTGTGGTCCTACATCGGTGGTGCCAACGCACCGTCCGCCAAAGCCGTGGTGCGGCTGCCCACCAGATTACGAGTTCAATCCTGGCCTGGCGGGTGGTGCTGTTGCGGTATGACAGCTAGGGTCTGTTAGGGTCATAGAAGGGCCTAACATGCATACCGCTGCGGTCAGAGTGCTAACTGCACCTTCCTGGATGGTGTACCATACATGCCACACCATTCAGGAACTGGGGGTACAAATTTAGGAGGGCATTACGTGTGCCCCCCGCATGTTCCCCCAAGTGTTGCCTCTCCACCACCCTTTTCATGGCGGGCTAACCACCATGCAAAGGACGGTGGAGAACCAACTCGAAATATGCTCTGTGGTAGCACTGCAAAAGACACACAATTGATGGACGGAATGCAGAACAAATCAAAACATTCACCCCCAGTCAAGAGATCTGGGTTAAATCCATCATTCTTTTGCTCACCATGCCACCCCAGTTTAGACCTGGCCATATGCAAATCAGTCTTGACCCTGTGCCTCATGGGAACAGTCCAGCCCGAACTACCAAGCCAGGTCCTCCCTGGACCGGAAACAAGCATCCTAGGACCGGTTACAGGGTTTCACCCCTCATCAGCCAGGATAGCTTGATTCCAGTGGCACAGTGATCCCAGGACCCACGTCTGGACATACCTGGCGCACTTAGCGCGAGAAAGCAAAAGACACACAATTGATGGACGGAATGCAGAACAAATCAAAACATTCACCCCCAGTCAAGAGATCTGGGTTAAATCCATCATTCTTTTGCTCACCATGCCATCCCAGTTTAGACCTGGCCATATGCAAATCAGTCTTGACCCTGTGCCTCATGGGAACAGTCCAGCCCAAACTACCAAGCCAGGTCCTCCCTGGACCGGAAACAAGCATCCTAGGACCGGTTTCGGGGTTTCACCCCTCATCCGCCAGGATAGCTTGATTCCAGTGGCACAGTGAGCCCAGGACCCAAGTCTGGGCATACCTGGCGCACTTAGGGCGAGAAAGCAAAAGACACACAATTGATGGACGGAATGCAGAACAAATCAAAACATTCACCCCCAGTCAAGAGATCTGGGTTAAATCCATCATTCTTTTGCTCACCATGCCACCCCAGTTTAGACCTGGCCATATGCAAATCAGTCTTGACCCTGTGCCTCATGGGAACAGTCCAGCCCGAACTACCAAGCCAGGTCCTCCCTGGACCGGAAACAAGCATCCTAGGAAAGGTTTCGGGGTTTCACCCCTCATCAGCCAGGATAGCTTGATTCCAGTGGCACAGTGAGCCCAGGACCCACATCTGGGCATACCTGGCGCACTTAGGGCGAGAAAGCAAAAGACACACAATTGATGGACGGAATGCAGAACAAATCAAAACATTCACCCCCAGTCAAGAGATCTGGGTTAAATCCATCATTCTTTTGCTCACCATGCCACCCCAGTTTAGACTTGGCCATATGCAAATCAGTCTTGACCCTGTGCCTCATGGGAACAGTCCAACCCGAACTACCAAGCCAGGTCCTCCCTGGACCTGAAACAAGCATCCAAGGACCGGTTTCGGGGTTTCACCCCTCATCAGCCAGGATAGCTTGATTCAAGTGGCACAGTGAGCCCAGGACCCAAGTCTGGGCATACCTTGCACACTTAGGGCGAGAAAGCAAAAGAAACACAATTGATGGACAGAATGCAGAACAAATCAAAACATTCACCCCCAGTCAAGAGATCTGGGTTAAATCCATCATTCTTTTGCTCACCATGCCACCCCAGTTTAGACCTGGCCATATGCAAATCAGTCTTGACCCTGCACCTCATGGGAACAGTCCAGCCTGAACTACCAAGCCAGGTCCTCCATCGACCGGAAACAAGCATCCTCGGACCGGTTTCGGGGTTTCACCTCTCATCAGCCAGGATAGCTTGATTCCAGTGGCACAGTGAGCCCAGGACCCACGTCTGGGCATACCTGGCGCACTTAGGGCAAGAAAGCAAAAGACACACAATTGATGGACGGAATGCAGAACAAATCAAAACATTCACCCCCAGTCAAGAGATCTGGGTTAAATTCATCATTCTTTTGCTCACCATGCCACCCCAGTTTAGACCTGGCCATATGCAAATCAGTCTTGACCCTGTGCCTCATGGGAACAGTCCAGCCCGAACTACCAAGCCAGATCCTCCCTGGACCGGAAACAAGCATCCTAGGACCGGTTTCGGGGTTTCACCCCTCATCAGCCAGGATAGCTTAATTCCAGTGGCACAGTAAGCCCAGGACCCACGTCTGGGCATACCTGGCGCACTTAGGGCGAGAAAGCAAAAGACACACAATTGATGGACGGAATGCAGAACAAATAAAAACATTCACCCCCAGTCAAGAGATCTGGGTTAAATCCATCATTCTTTTGCTCACCATGCCACCCCAGTTTAGACCTGGCCATATGCAAATCAGTCTTGACCCTGTGCCTCATGGGAACAGTCCAGCCCGAACTACCAAGCCAGATCCTCCCTGGACCGGAAACAAGCATCCTAGGACCAGTTTCGGGGTTTCACCCCTCATCAGCCAGGATAGCTTGATTCCAGTGGCACAGTGAGCCCAGGGCCCACGTCTGGGCATACCTGGCGCACTTAGGGCGAGAAAGCAAAAGACACACAATTGATGGACGGAATGCAGAACAAATCAAAACAATCACCCCCAGTCAAGAGATCTGGGTTAAATCTATCATTCTTTTGCTCACCATGCCACCCCAGTTTAGACCTGGCCATATGCAAATCAGTCTTGACCCTGTGCCTCATGGGAACAGTCCAGCCCGAACTACCAAGCCAGATCCTCCCTGGACCGGAAACAAGCATCCTAGGACCAGTTTCGGGGTTTCACCCCTCATCAGCCAGGATAGCTTGATTCCAGTGGCACAGTGAGCCCAGGGCCCACGTCTGGGCATACCTGGCGCACTTAGGGCGAGAAAGCAAAAGACACACAATTGATGGACGGAATGCAGAACAAATCAAAACAATCACCCCCAGTCAAGAGATCTGGGTTAAATCCATCATTCTTTTGCTCACCATGCCACCCCAGTTTAGACCTGGCCATATGCAAATCAGTCTTGACCCTGTTCCTCATGGGAACAGTCCAGCCCGAACTACCAAGCCAGGTCCTCCCTGGACCGGAAACAAGCATCCTAGGACCGGTTTCGGGGTTTCACCCCTCATCAGCCAGGATGGCTTGATTCCAGTGGCACAGTGAGCCCAGGACCCACGTCTGGGCATACCTGGCGTACTTAGGGCGAGAAAGCAAAAGACACACAATTGATGGACGGAATGCAGAACAAATCAAAACATTCACCCCCAGTTAAGAGATCTGGGTTAAATCCATCATTCTTTTGCTCACCATGCCACCCCAGTTTAGACCTGGCCATATGCAAACCAGTCTTGACCCTGTGCCTCATGGGAACAGTCCAGCCTGAACTACCAAGCCAGGTCCTCCCTGGACTGGAAACAAGCATCCTAGGACCGGTTTCGGGGTTTCACCCCTCATCAGCCAGGATAGCTTGATTCCAGTGGCACAGTGAGCCCAGGACCCACGTCTGGGCATACCTGGCGCACTTAGGGTGAGAAAGCAAAAGATACACAATTGATGGACGGAATGCAGAACAAATAAAAACATTCACCCCCAGTCAAGAGATCTGGGTTAAATCCATCATTCTTTTGCTCACCATGCCACCCCAGTTTAGACCTGGCCATATGCAAATCAGTCTTGACCCTGTGCCTCATTGGAACAGTCCAGCCCGAACTACCAAGCCAGGTCCTCCCTGGACCGGAAACAAGCATCCTAGGACCGGTTTCGGGGTTTCACCCCTCATCAGCCAGGATAGCTTGATTCCAGTGGCACAGTGAGCCCAGGACCCACGTCTGGGCATACCTGGCGCACTTAGGGCGAGAAAGCAAAAGACACACAATTGATGGACGGAATGCAAAACAAATAAAAACATTCACCCCCAGTCAAGAGATCTGGGTTAAATCCATCATTCTTTTGCTCACCATGCCATCCCAGTTTAGACCTGGCCATATGCAAATCAGTCTTGACCCTGTGCCTCATGGGAACAGTCCAGCCATGTCTTCCCTGGACCGGAAACAAGCATCCCGGGACCAGTTTTGGGGTAACACCCCTCATCAGCCAGGCGAGCTTGAATCCAGTGGCAAAGTGAGCAAGGGACTCACGTCTGGGCATACCCTGCCAACTTAGGGCAGACAAAGCAAACACAAGGAGATGATGGACGGAGCGTTGAAACTTTTCAGGCACTCACCCCCAGTCAAAGATCTGGGTTGAATCCATCATCGTTCTTTAGCTCACTTTGCCACTCCAGTTCAGACCCCGCTGTATGCAAATCAGTCTTGACCCTGTGCCTCATGGGAACAGTCCAGGTCGAACTGCCCAGCCAGGTCTTCCTGGACCAGAAACAAGCATCCTGGGACCGGTTTCGGGTTAACACCCCTCATCAGCCAGGATAGCTTGATTCCAGTGGCACAGTAAGCCCAGGACCCACGTCTGGGCATACCTGGCGCACTTAGGGTGAGAAAGCAAAAGATACACAATTGATGGACGGAATGCAGAACAAATAAAAACATTCACCCCCAGTCAAGAGATCTGGGTTAAATCCATCATTCTTTTGCTCACCATGCCACCCCAGTTTAGACCTGGCCATATGCAAATCAGTCTTGACCCTGTGCCTCATTGGAACAGTCCAGCCCGAACTACCAAGCCTGGTCCTTCCTGGACCGGAAACAAGCATCCTAGGACCGGTTTCGGGGTTTCACCCCTCATCAGCCAGGATAGCTTGATTCCAGTGGCACAGTGAGCCCAGGACCCACGTCTGGGCATACCTGGCGCACTTAGGGCGAGAAAGCAAAATACACACAATTGATGGACGGAATGCAAAACAAATCAAAACATTCACCCCCAGTCAAGAGATCTGGGTTAAATCCATCATTCTTTTGCTCACCATGCAACCCCAGTTTAGACCTGGTCATATGCAAATCAGTCTTGACTCTGTGCCTCATGGGAACAGTCTACCCCGAACAACCAAGCCTGGTCCTTCCTGGACCGGAAACAAGCATCCTAGGACCGGTTTCGGGGTTTCACCCCTCATCAGCCAGGATAGCTTGATTCCAGTGGCACAGTGAGCCCAGGACCCACGTCTGGGCATACCTGACGCACTTAGGGCGAAAAAGCAAAAGACACACAATTGATGGACGGAATGCAGAAGAAATCAAAACATTCACCCCCAGTCAAGACATCTGGGTTAAATCCATCATTCTTTTGCTCACCATGCCACCCCAGTTTAGACCTGGCCATATGCAAATCAGTCTTGACCCTGTGCCTCATGGGAACAGTCCAGCCCGAACTACCAAGCCAGGTCCTCCCTGGACCGGAAACAAGCATCCTAGGACCGGTTTCAGGGTTTCACCCCTCATCAGCCAGGATAGCTTGATTCCAGTGGCACAGTGAGCCCAGGACCCACGTCTGGGCATACCTGGCGCACTTAGGGCGAGAAAGCAAAAGACACACAATTGATGGACAGAATGCAGAACAAATCAAAACATTCACCCCCAGTCAAGAGATCTGGGTTAAATCCATCATTCTTTTGCTCACCATGCCACTCCAGTTTAGACCTGGCCATATGCAAATCAGTCTAGACCCTGTGCCTCATGGGAACAGTCCAGCCCGAACTACCAAGCCAGGTCCTCCCTGGACCGGAAACAAGCATCCTAGGACCGGTTTCGGGGTTTCACCCCTCATCAGCCAGGATAGCTTGATTCCAGTGGCACAGTGAGCCCAGGACCCACGTCTGGGCATACTTGGCGCACTTAGGGCGAGAAAGCAAAAGACACACAATTGACGGACGGAATGCAGAACAAATCAAAACATTCACCCCCAGTCAAGAGATCTGGGTTAAATCCATCATTCTTTTGCTCACCATGCCACCCCAGTTTAGACCTGGCCATATGCAAATCAGTCTTGACCCTGTGCCTCATGGGAACAGTCCAGCCATGTCTTCCCTGGACCGGAAACAATTATCCCAGGACCAGTTTTGGGGTAACACCCCTCATCAGCCAGGCTAGCTTGAATCCAGTGGCAAAGTGAGCAAGGGACTCACGTCTGGGCATACCCTGCCAACTTAGGGCGGACAAAGCAAACACAAGGAGATGATGGACGGAGCGTTGAAACTTTTCAGGCACTCACCCCCAGTCACAGATCTGGGTTGAATCCATCATCGTTCTTTAGCTCACTTTGCCACTCCAGTTCAGACCCCGCTGTATGCAAATCAGTCTTGACCCTGTGCCTCATGGGAACAGTCCAGGTCGAACTGCCAAGCCAGGTCTTCCTGGACCAGAAACAAGCATCCTGGGACTGGTTTCGGGTTAACAGCCCTCATCAACGAGTCTAGTTTGAATCCAGTGGGAAAGTGAGCAAGGGATACACGTCTGGGCATACCCTGCCAACTTAGGGCGAACAAAGCAAACACAAGGAGATGATGGACGGACCGCTGAAACTTTTCAGACACTCACCCCCAGTCACAGATCTGGGTTGAATCCATCATCGTTTTTTAGCTCACTTTGTCACCCCAGTTCAGACCCAGCTGTATGCAAATCAGTCTTGACCCTGTGCCTCATGGGAACAGTCCAGCCCGAACTACCAAGCCAGGTCTTCCCTGGACCGGAAACAAGCATCCTGGGACCGGTTTCGGGGTAACACCCCTCATCAGCCAGGCTAGCTTGAATCCAGTGGAAATGTGAGCAAGGGACCCACGTCTGGACATATCCTGCCAACTTACGGCGAACAAAGCAAACACAAGGAGATAATGGACGGAGCACTGAAACTTTTCAGACACTCACCCCCAGTCACAGATCTGGGTTGAATCCATCATCGTTCTTTAGCTCACTTTGCCACCCCAGTTCAGACACAGCTGTATGAAAATAAGTCTTGACCCTGTGCCTCATAGGAACAGTCCAGCCTGAACTGCCAAGCCAGGTCTTCCCTGGACCAGAAACAAGCATCCTGGGACAGGTGTCAGAGTAACACCCCTCATCAGCCAGGCTACCTTGAATCCAGTGGCAAAATGAGCAAGGGACCTACGTCTGGGCATACCCTGCCAACTTAGGGCGAACAAAGCAAACACAAGGAGATGATGGACGTAGCGCTGAAACTTTTCAGACAATCACCCCCAGTCACAGATGTGGGTTGAATCCATCATCGTTCTTTAGCTCACTTCGCCACCCCAGTTCAGACCCAGCTATATGCAAATTAGTCTTGACCCTGTGCCTCATCGGAACAGTCCAGGTCGAACTGCCACGCCAGGTCTTCCCTGAACCAGAAACAAGCATCCTGGGACCGGTTTCGGGGTAACATCCCTATCAGCCAGGCTAGTTTGAATCCAGTGGCAAAGTGAGCAAGGGTCCCACATTTGGGCATACCCTGCCAACTTAGGACGAACAAAGCGAACACAAGGAGATGATGAACAGAGCGCTGTAACTTATCAGACACTCACCTCCAGTCACAGATCTGGGTTGAATCCATCATCGTTCTTTAGCTCATTTTGCCACCCCAGTTCAGACCCAGCTATATGCAAATCAGTCTTAACCCTGTGCCTCATGGGAACAGTCCAGCCCGAACTGCCAAGCCAGGTCTTCCCTAGACCGGAAACAAGCATCCTGGGACCGGATTCAAGGTAACAGCCCTCAACAGCCAGGCTAGCTTGAATCCAGTGGCAAAGTGAGCAAGGGACCCACATCTGGGCATACCCTGCCAAGTTAGGCCGAACAAAGCAAACACAAGGAGATGATGGACCGAGCGCTGAAACTTTTCAGACACTCACCCCCAGTCACAGATCTGGGTTGAATCCATTATCGTTCTTTAGCTCACTTTGCCACCCCAGTACAGACCCAGCTATATGCAAATTAGTCTTGACCCTGTGCCTCATGGGAACAGTCCAGGCCGAACTGTCAAGCCAGGTCTTCCCTGGACCGGAAACAAGCATCCTGGGAACGGTTTCGGGGTAACACCACTCATCAGCAAGGCTAGGTTGAATCCAGTGGCAAAGTCAGCAAGGGACCTGCGTCTGGGCATACCCTGCCAACTTAGGGAGAACAAAGCAAACACAAGGAGATGATGGACGGAACGCTGAAACTTTTCAAACTCTAAACCCCAGTCACTTATCCGAGTTGAATCCATCATCGTTCTTTAGCTCACTTTGTCACCCCAGTTTAGATCCAGCTATATGCAAATCAGTCTTGACCCTGTGCCTCATGGGAACAGTCCAGCCCGAGCTGCTAAGCCAGGTCTTCCCTGGACCGGTAACAAGAATCCTGGGACCGGTTTCAGGGTAACACCCCTCATCAGCCGGGCTAGCTTGAATCCAGTGGCAAAGTGAGCAAGGGACCCACATCTGGGCATACCCTGCCAATTTTGCATTTGTCACCCTGAGTGAGACCGGTATGCCAGACGTGGGTCCATGCTCTCCATGCCACTGGAGTAAAGCTATCCTGGCTGATGAGGGGAGAAACCCCGAAACCGGTCCTAGGATTCTTGCTTCCAGTCCAGGGAGAACCTGGCCTGACAGTTCGTGCTGGACTGTTCCCATTGGGCGCAGGGTCAAGACTGATTTGCATATGGCTGGGTTCAAACTGCAATAGCATGGGGAGCAAAAAACCGATGGATTTAGGCCCAGATCTCTGTACTGGGGTGAATGTATGACATTATTCTGCATTCTGTCTATCAATTGTTCTTTTTGCATTTGTCACCCCGAGTGGGATGTGTATGCCCAGACGTGGGTCCCGTGCTCTCCATGCCTCTGGAGTCAAGCTATCCTGGCTGATGAGGGGTGATACCCCGAAACCGGTCCTAGGATGCTTGCTTCTAGTCCAGGGAGGACCTGGTCTGGCAGTTCGGGCTGGACTGTTCCCATAGGGCGCAGGGTCAAAACTGATTTGCATATGGCTGGGTTCAAACTGGAATGGAATGGGGAGAAAAATAGGTTGGATTTAGGCCCAGATCTCTGTACTGGGATGAATGTATGACACTGTTCTTTATTCTGTCCATCAATTGTTCTTTTTGCATTTGTCAACCCGAGAGGGACGGGTATACCAGATGTGGGTCCCGTGCTCTCCATGCCACTGGAGTCAAGCTATCCTGGCTGATGAGGGGTGAAACCCCGAAACTGGTCTTAGGATGCTTGCTTCCAGTCCAGGATCAATTGTTCTTTTTGCAATTGTAATTATAGCAGCATATAGTTGTCAGTCCAGCAAGAATGTCAAGAAAACCCCAATTTAATAGACCTCACCATGAACATAAGAAAGAGCGAATCTCAAGACAGAAGCAAAACAGTACTACAAAATAATAAAGTTGACACATAATATATAAACATATATAACACAGGTGCATTGTGGGAGATTGTGTCCTAGCTCCCAAGAGTCAATCCAGAGTCTTTGAACCCTTGGCTAGTGCTAAAAGATACTTATCTCCTCAAATGAACAAACACGGAACAAGATCTGAAAGTTTGGAAACTTTTTACAAAGTTTTGCTGAAAAGCTCCAGGTGGAGACAGGCTTGTTGCCAACAATCAAGCCGCAGGTGTTGAACCGCAAATCGGCCTGACCATGTTGGTTTGTCCGCTGAAAGCTCCTTGCCATCAATGTTGAGCGCAAAGACTTATAGAGTCTCATTGAGGCATCGAGCAGCAGCAGGCCATCTTTGTCGTATCAGACTCCAGATCCGAGGCACCCGAGGATTTGATGTCAAGAGAAAAGCTCCCAGAAAAAGTCTAAGGGCCTGATTTACACCTTGGTGGATGGGCTACCTAGTCACAACCGTGACGGATATCCCATCTGCCGAAATCTCAATCCCATAGGAAATAATGGCATTTAGATTTCGGCGGATGGGATATCCATCACAGTTGTGATGGAGTAACCCATCTGCCGAGATCTAAATGATGATCGGATTTCGAAGATAAAGTTTTGCCCGGGACCTAGCGTTCAACCTATGCAACCCGTTTTCCATTGTGGTTGGTGTTGAAAAGTGGTTTATTAGCAGTGATAAGTTGGGACCTACCACTAGTAATTGGGCCATAAACACAGTAAAAGGCTCGGTCAAGGTCTCAATAAATTGCTACTTTGCTCAACCCTTGGTAGCTGGCTGTGAGCAGACAGGCTTAACTTTGGAGACAGGTGTGTAAAGCATTTAAAACACCAATATATTAAATAAGTAAGACACAATACACAATAAAAATCCAACACCAACTTATAAAAATAGGTTATATTTTTATGGACAAATAGACACCAAAACATCAAAACTCCAATGTAGGGAACGGGAGATAAGAATTTTTAATGAATAAACACTTTCTAGTGCTTAAAAGCCCAACACACCACTTTGGGACATTTGGTGTTTGACCGGGAGAAAGCCAAAGTTTGAGGAATGGAGGCCTGGTCGGATACACTAAGCGGGAGGCCAAGGGCAAACTTTTACCTTTGCACTGAGTAGTTTTTCTGGAGCCTTTTCTCTTGACGCCGAGCGAGGCTCCTCGTAAGGCCAGGTTTTGAGTTTTTGACAGCAGCTTTGTTCAACCCGAGGCATCAGTGAAACCTGGAAGTCTTGAGTTCCGGAGCTTTCAGCAGAATGAACCTGAAAATCAGGCCGGGTCGGGGTCATTGACGAGTCAGTCACCTTATGGAGCTTTTTGACAAAAATTCTCCAAACTTCTCCAAACTTCTGGATCTCCTTCCAGAAGGTCTCCTTGAGGGATCAAAGCATCCACAATACCAATCCAAGGGTCTAGAATTTCCTTGATGGTCCTTGGGATGTTGGGACTACAATTCCCACAATGCAACTGGCCAAGTCCTTAAAAGACCACTGGATGCACTCCAGGTTGAGGAATTCTTCTTGGTGGAGATGGGGCAGGTGAGCTCTTTTAACCCTTTGCCTTCAGGGAGTCCACTCCTTCTTTTTTCTGAAGCAAGGCAAAGTCCATAGGGATGTAGTTCCAGGTGTGCAGCAGGTGTAGTCCTTATGAGTGCAACCCTTTGGGTTTAGATCAGGGTTACAGCAGGGCAGTCCTTCTTCTCCTTGTTGTTTCAGACAGGAACCTGAGTTGCTAGGCGGCTCTTCTATTTGTATCCAGCATTCCTGAGCAACAGTCAGGGGGCACACCTGACCAACGGGTTGCAGGGTGCCATTCTCAGATATTAAAGCCTCCTCCAAAGTGTGGCATATTCTACTCTCAGAAAACCCTATTCTTCCAAAATCAAAAATGGAGAAACGTTCTCCTGGAGGTTAAGATCTGGCTAAGCCATACAACTGTTGTGACTAAAGTTCCCTAAGACTCCCCTGCCAGCCCCTCTGCTAAACTAATTACAGGGGCTCCTGTCTGGCTGTGAGGGCAGGATGTGGGGGTGAGCCTGTGCTGCTCTAGACTGTCAGTCCCTCTTTAAAGACCAGTTTGGCTACTCCACCTCCATTCTGGCTTTTCCTTTGCAGCTTGCAGTAATCCTCCCACAGGAAATCTTTTGTCTCTAGTCAGGCCACTTCACACCTTATTAAAACAGCTAGGCTTAGCCTGGCAGACGCTGGCCAATCAAAGCAGGGCTGCTGGAAGCCTGGAGTTTGGCTTACAGAAAATAAAGTTCTATAACTTCTTTGATGTGATAGTTATAATAAATCTAACAGTGGCAAGTTGCTGGATTTATCTTAACATTTTGATACTTCAAAGTATATGGCTAGCTCCTTTCTTTCAGTAGTTACACTTTAATAAAGTATTCCCATATTAGCCTATAGAGCCATTGTTCTACAATGGGGAAAAACAAAATTGGCAGTTTTTCCCTCACCAGGGCATATAAAACATATTTTATAATGTCGCTGCTAATAGTTACAAGGCACCTTACCCCTGGGGCACCTAGAGGATACCTTAGGGGTGACCTATATGCAAAAATAAGGTAGTTTGAGACTTTGAAAGTACCTTTAATTCCAAAGTCGAATTTGCACATAGTTTAAGTTTAAAAGCATCCTGTAAGGCAGGGCTAGCTTTTAAAATCACAGCAGGCACCACAGTAGTGTGCACTTAAGTACATTAAATCTACTGGTCTTCTAGACCTACATGCCCTACCACATACTAGGGACTTTCAGGTAGGTTGTCAGTACCAATTGTAATTATACATAATTACCATGTAATTTTAATCAGAGCACTGGCCCTGGGTCTGGTTCACAGAGCCCAGGGCACAATCAGAGTTAGAAAACCAGCATCTAGTAGTCAACATGGGGGTGAAAAGTGGGAGAAAACTGCAAGCAGTTGTTGGTTTCTCACAGTTGGCCTAAAACTGACTTTGTCCCGGTCCAGCGCGACCAGATAGTTGCAATTGGTGCGTTAAGCTTTTTGGTGCTAAAATGCAATTTTTTTATTTAATCTTTAAAAATTAATATCTTCTGTTTCCTACATTGAATATTTGTTATTTTGGTGGCATTTTAAAGATAAAATGATTCTCTAGTTTTATTAATTAGTGTTGTGTTTGTATTGTGCTGTGTCTTTAACTTATTGACTGTTTTGATGATTGTGGGGATTTCAGAAGTCTGGGTCACAGGTAAACGCAAGGAGGCTGTTTTGTTGGCTAAATGATGTCTATTTATTGGGATTATTGATATTAAAAACGTTTTATACATTCATAAGAAAAGTCCTTTCTTAGGTGATGTAGTTCTTCTTTTCTTTCTTTCAGGTCTCTCTGTGCTGGTGGCTGTCCCCGGAGTCTCAGAAGGAGCAACAAGAAAAAAAACACAAGGTATGCGAGCGATGAGTATTTATTTGGTGTATTCCTCTGTTTTCCCCACACCAGAAGTAATAACACACAGTGTGTCTGTTCTTGGCTCTAATTACTCTGCCCATTTCTGTCTGTCCTGGTAAGGTATACATTTTTCACTCCTCTATGTGGTTTCCCTTCTTGTAGAACTAAAAAGAAAAAAAAGGGAAAAGGGAAAACAAAATATTGTACCCACAGGAATGAAGTATACAGGGAATATGCGGAGGGAAAGATAAGAATCAAAAAACAAACCTAAGAGGAAAACCTTTCCTTTAACTTTCCTCCTTTTATTTGGGTAAGTCTCCTGACTTATCACTGTAGGCACTTTATAGGCAAAACATGCAGGTTGCTGATTTTCTTGGTGTGCCCAGTAGTTTTAAAACCCTTTTCCGTCATCAGACACCACATGAAAGTTTCCCATGGGATTGCCCCATCTCCCTCCCTCTCGGTTCCCGTTTTGATTACTCAACCCACTTGGCCGCAACTATCCTGAGTTGCGGTGGTCATTATGTGTCCTCCGGGGCTACCCACCACTTCTCAGTTCCCGCCTCCACGTCCTCGTCCTCCTCTTCAGGCTGGTAATCATCATTGGGCTTGTCAGAGTCTTCGGTGGTCTCTGGCAATCCTGCGTCGACTCCCCCCGTCCCTAACAGCATTCTCATTCCCGAAACTTCTGCCTTCGATCCTCCTTCCACACCACTACCCGCAGCGCTGACCGTATTTGCCTTGTTGTCGGTGTCCTTATCCTTGACCCCTTCCGGCCTTTTGACTTCCTTCTTCCATCCCTCTGAGGCCTCTAATTGGATAGAGTTTCCCTTTGCACCTGTCTGTTTAAAGAGACAGGCTTTTCATAAGTTAGTGTTCCGTACATCAATAGTACGACTGCGTCCTTTTCTTTTCCCTGGTTGCTGAGAATTCCCGCAAGAAGACATACTGACCCCTGGTAAGGAAGAAAATCCTCACATCAATATTAAATGGTTTACAAATACCTGTCTTCTAAGTTATGCCTGACTGCCCATTTGCTAAGCTACCAAGGGTTGAACAAGGATTAGTTTATTGAGACTTCACTGGACCTATTAGTGATTGTGGTATCATTACTAGCTGAAGGTGAATGCCCCACCTACTAATAATCCAATTTCCTACAAACACAAAAAATTTGCACTTTTCCAAGGCTCTTCTCCTAGCTCACAGTGCAGTATTCATTAAAAATAGTTTAATGTTGTTTATATAACTAGTTTGCCCTGCCAGATCTAGATGGAATTATCATAGAAACGGCAGAACAATATTCATGTATTGGGATAGTGCTTAGATGCTAAGGCAATATGATTTTTTATAATAATGTGCTCGGATTTACTGAGAATGTAATCCTATTGCTCACTGTTAGAAACTGGATTCTGGTTGACTGGCGTCAGGCCTGGTCAAGCAGTTATCACAATCCTAGTCAGGGTAAGTCACCCTCTGGTAGCTTGGCACAGAGCAGTCAGGCTTAACTTAAGAGGCAATATGTAGAGTATTTGTGCAACTCATCAAACAGTAAAACAGTGAAAACACCACACAAAGAAAATTCCACACGAAGTTAGAAAAATAGCTCTTAATTTAATAAATCAAACAAGACCAAAATGACAAAAATCCAATAAGTAGAAAATGTTTGAAGAATAAACTGTAAAATAGCGCTTAGAAGCAATAAGCTGGCCGCACCAGACCAGAACAAAGTCACAAGGTCAGGTGGCCACGATGGAGCGTGGGCCGGTATACAGGGACCCCATAAGGCCTGCTGAACAAAAGCGCTTTGATCCTGGTTGAGACAATGAAGATGTGGTGTGTACCCGAGCTATAGGTCAATGTCGATCCCACAGTCGAGGTGATGCGACGATTTCCTCTACGCAATGATGGTGATGCGCCGGTTCCGAAGACAATGCGTCGTTTCCAAGATGTTATGGTTCCAAAGCCGATGCGCCGGGTTTCTCCACGCAGTCAAGGGAATGCGTCAAACATCTCCCTGCAGAGGCAGTGATGCAGTGGTTCCGATGCAGCAGTTCCAATGGGGATGCGCTAGAATGCATTGGTTCCTCTGAAGGAAGCACCTTAAGCTCACTTCCAATGATCCAGGAGCAGGGGTGAAGTCTTTTATGTCCCTGAGACTTCAGATCAGGAGGCTAGTCAGCTAGCCCTTGCAGTCACTCTGGGTTCAAGTGATGGAACTCCAGTCTTTACCCAGTCAGAGAGAGCAGCAGGGTAACAGAGCAAGGTAGCAGTATTCCAGTAGCAGTCCATCAGAGTGGCAGTCCTTTAGCACAACAGTTCTTCTTCCTTGAAGAGTGGTTTCAGGTCCAGAAGTATAGTGCCTTGGTGTTGTCAGAGGTCCAGTATTTGTATCCAGTTGTGCCTTTGAAGTGGTGGTGACTTTGAAGAAGGGTCTTTGAAGTGCACATAGGTCCTCCCTTCCTGCACTGTCTCCAGAGTCACTGCAGGGGTGTATGCAGCCCTTTGTGTGCTAACAGGACACAGCATTTTTAGGTGTAAGTTTGAGACTGCGGCCAACTCCTCCCTCCCATCTTCCCAGGAAGATCAATCAAGTTACACCCAAGATCCCTTTGCATGTGGCTGTCTAGAGGGAATACACAAAGTCCAACTGTCACCCCACCCAGCCAGTGATCAGATACAGACAGCAGGCACCAAACTGCTAAGAGCAGGAAAATGCCTCCCTTTCTAAAAGTGGCATCTTCAAAATAGTAACCATCAATCTGACTGCCATTGAAGAGGATTTGCATTACCATTCCATAGGTTCTAAACATAACAGATCTAACTTCTCTGTATTAAGAATTACAGCTTATTAAATGTAATGAGGAATTCCCAATATTATCCTATGAGAGGGGTAGGCCTCACAGTAGTGAAAAGTGAGTTTGGGAGTTTTTCACTTCCAGGACATGTTAAACTTAGAAGCACATGTCCTGCCTTTTAATTATATAGCATCCTGCCATATGGTCTACCTAGGGCCTAACTTAGGGCTGACTTATATGTAAGGAAATGGGATTTTATTGCTTTGCAAGTGGTTTTAAAAGCCAAGTTGACATGGCAGTGTAAATTGCACACACGGGCTCTGCAATGACAGCCCTGAGACATGTTTAAGGGCTACTTGAGTGGGTGGCACAATTAGTGCTGAACTCCCACTAGTAGCATTTAGTTTACAGGCCCTGGGCACATGTAGTGCACTTTACTAGGGACATATAAATAAATTAAATATGCCAATTGTGGATGTATCAATCAAACAATGTTTAGGTGAGAGAGCACATGCACTAAAGCCAACAAAAATGAATTAGCAAAATATGAGGCAAGAAGGCAAAAAGTTTGGGGGAAGACCTCTTTCAGGTCTGTCAGGTCTCACACTCACACCATGATGATGTTTCTGAAGTTGAGGATTTCCTACGCATGAAAAATGTTTCTAAACCCTTGATTTTGGGGATGAACCAGAGCTTTCCTCAAGATATTCTGATGCTTCTAGCCTAGGGATGTTGCCTATATTCTGAATATTCAACTCTCTGAGAGCATTTATGGCATTGATTATTTAATCTTTATGTAAAAAGAAGTCAGTTAATGAGTTTGTCTATAACTAATTGAGTGCATTTTGATGTGTAAAATTGACTGTATTTTGATTTGTTGGAACGTGCCTTATACCATGGACACACTGTCTGATAAAATTGAAGTTTTCCACCATCTCTGATTCATCAACCTGTGGATGTGCTCTTGAGGTAGTATTCTGGGATGTCAAACTTTAGGGCTTATCCACGTCCATAGAAACAAGGACAAAATGGAGGCAATGCCATTGAGTGGCCCTGCCAAAGCATGCAAACCTCTGACACCATTGACAGGAGTGGTCTTCCAGGACCAACCATAGTGCTTCCTAAATCAGAGCAAGGTGTGGCTTGCCAATCTGCAATAAAATGTTCTCCCCACCTTTAAGTGAGCTGAGCTGAGTGAGGTGAGTCTTGGGCTGGCAAGAAATCTTCTAACTTTTGTTAGTTTTCCATTTTAATCAGACTCTAAATAATACACTACTTTTCTGATGCTCTTACCTACATTCAATTTGTAATTTCTAATGCTATTGTTTTTGTTTCACAGCATCAATTTCTCTGCAGGTCAACTTTAAAACAAAGCTATGGAAAATGCTTCCACAGTGACAAAGTTTTTCATGGTTGGTTTTTCCAATGATTCTCAGCTGAGGCATTTACTATTCAGCACATTCACTCTCATCTACATCACAACGCTGCTGGGCAACTTCACCATCATGTTCCTCATCGCAATGGATGCTCAGCTTCACACTCCTATGTACTTCTTCCTGGCAAACCTCTCTTTCCTTGATATTTTATGCGTGTCAACAACTGTCCTGAAGCTGTTGGACAACTTGCTTGCAGAGAGGAGGCCAATTTCATTCCATGCCTGCATCACTCAGATGAGTTTGTTTCAGATTTTCATCATCACTGAATGCTTCCTTCTTGCTGCTATGTCGTACGATCGGTACTTAGCCATTTGCCACCCATTGAATTACACTGTTCTCATGAGCCAGAAGGTTCAACTTAACCTTTTGTCTGGGTGCTGGATAGTTGGTGGGCTTAATTCTGTATTACACACAGTCCTAGTTTCCACCTTAAACTTCTGTGGGCCAAATCTCATTGACCACTTTTTCTGTGAGAGTCCTGCACTCCTCAAGTTATCCTGCTCCAGCACATCTGTCCACAAACTTGTCATTTTTGTAGAGGGGTTCTTTGTTGGAGTGCTCCCCTTCCTGATTGTCTTTGTCTCCTATATCCCTATAGTCTCTGCTATTTTTAATATTCACTCCACCAAGGGCAGGCAAAAGACATTTACTACCTGTGCCTCTCACTTGGTGGTGGTGACCCTCTTTTATGGCACTGGCATGTTGACGTATATCATTCAACCTACTATACCCCACTTACTTAATGACAGCAAAACACTGACTGTGGTATACACCATTTTAACACCCATGTTCAACCCTTTTATTTACAGCCTGAGGAACAACCAGGTAAAGAATGCTCTCTGGAGAGTGATGGGCAAGAACATACTATCTGTCTAACCCATCCTACTTTGATTAAATAAGTCACATTCTTCATGATCACTCTTCCTTGCAGGTGTTTTGTTTCATAGGATGGGTAAAATGCGGACATACCAATGGAGGTAAATCGGATATTAGAACTCTGTAAAAGACATCAATAAGATAACTCAGTGTGTTTCCTCATGCCACTTCACTTTTATTTCAATGTGTATGTCACATACCATGTATGTTACTTTACTACCATTTGATTTCTCAAATAAATTAGCAGGCTTTGTATCACAACTCCTGAAGATGTATGGCATCAAAGAAGATGAACATGAATTCGTGAAGGAAATTCATTAGATCCAGTGGTCAGGGTGTGTTTGGGGAATAAAAAGAAAGCTGCTGTCATTAAGAGAGGTTTTGCTATCATTTTCCTGCAGCATGACTCTAAATTCACAACTGCAAATGTGGCCCTGGTTCACATGAACATCATGATCATATCCTGCTCTGTGGCATATGGAGTAATCAGGGTTGTTGCATTATGGGGCAAAACCATAAAAATGTATTTAATTTTTATAAGTGAAAATGTAGCCAAGCCATGGTGTGAACTGAAAACAACAGTGAAACCATCATGACAGACAAGAAGAAATTTGGTACTTATAAGCAAATTAACATACAATACTGTTGGAAATTGGGTTACTTGTTAACTGGGGCATGAGTCCTGTTCAAGCAGCAACTGCACTCCTAGTCAGGGTAAGGCACAAGCAAATCCCAAATTAACCTGTGCTCACCCCCTGGTAGATTGGCACAGAGCAGTCAGGTTTCATTTAGAGGTAATGTGTAAAGTATTTGTGCAACACTTCAAACAGTGAAAACACCACACAAAAATAAAGCACATACAGAAAAGGTAGTGGGGAATAAGCTGCGCAAGGTTAAGTGTAACAGTAATTATCACCAATATCTCCTTCCTACTAGGACAAAGCTCAAAGGAAATTGGGCAACGACCACCCAACGTTGTCAACAGTGTAGAACAATCCACACACTTCTAACAAAAAACACAATTAATTTCCTGAGCTACATTCACTTAATTTAGGCACAAAAACAATCCAACATCAGGCTAGAAAAATAGTGCTTAATTTAATAAATATACAAAATTATCAAAATGACAAATATACAATGAGTAGAATCAGAGTTATGTATTTTTGAAGAATAAACTGTAAAATCACACCTAAAAGCAGAAAGTGCCAACCGTGGCTATCTGGTCACACTAGACTGGGTCAAAGTCAAAAGTTGAGGATGGCTGGGCTTGAGCGCGGGCTGGATACAGTCCCAGTTTAGTCCTGCTGAAGTCCCTTCTCAAATTTTGTTCCAAGAGTCCAGTTCGTGCTGGAGGATGTCGAGGGGGCAAGGAAAACATTGCAGGCTGTAGCCAACATGTGTGAAGAGCTGACTGGGCTGGGCCTTCATGTTTGCGGTCCCCCGTGGGTTAGCGATGCTGCTGTGTGAACACACGGGCTAGCTGTGGCTCGCTTCAGAAACTTACTGAAGAGTTGGTGGTTGAGTTCCTTCTTTTATACACATTTGTGCCTTTGAGGTGGAGAGAAGCTTCCAGAGATATGCCTTTGAAGTGCACAGATGCCCTGCCTTCCTGGCCTTGGCTCAAGAGTCACTATGGGTGGTATGCAGGCCTTTGTGTAGAGACAGGGGCACGTGGGGCTGTGCCCAGCTCCTCCCTCCCATCCTGCCAGTGATGGCCCATCCAGTTACACCTAAGCTGCAATTGTGTGAGGCTGTCTAGGAGGAATACACAAAGCCCAACAGCCAACTACACTCAGTCATGTGACCAGAGACAGGCTGCAGGCACTAAATGGCTAATGCAAGTAAATGCCAACTTTCTAAAAGTTTTCATAACAAAAAGAAACGAGCGGCCAGCCAGAAGCAGTGAGAGCGCGCCACAGAAGACATCTGATGTATACAGTACAGATTTTCCAAATCTTATCGCCAAGCAAGATTGAAATCGCGCAGAACACTCTTTAAGTTCAGGAGACCATGCCACAACGTTAAAATGCCCTCAAACTAACGAACAACCAATGAATCGGCCTTTCTCTTTGTATATAAGCTTGGAGACCCCGAGTGATCCGCTGAACCTAAAAATACAACAAATGTTCAGGACTCAAAGTGATAACGCTAAAATACCTTCCAACTATTGAACAAGCATTTCTCTCGTTAAATGAGCTCGAAGACCCTGAGAGGCTTTCTGAATCTCTAAATACGACACAAATCGCTTTTAGATCCTGCATGGAACGTTCATAAGACAATTCACCATACAGTCAGGAAAATCGACCACGATAAGAAATCAGATTACACCGTGTTACTGCCCTAAGAAAATCCCTTGAGCATAGCAGGGATTAGAAACGCGTTGGCACCTTCTTTAGTCCATGAGGGAAACTAATTAAATTGGCACAGATCCTGTTGAGGGAACTCAAACATGGATTTAATCCCCACAGGCCCCAAATCTTTTATCCCCATGAAGAGCATCTCTCAAAAAGAAAGACAGTGATAGGGTTTGATGAGAGTGCTCGACAGTTGATTACATGTATAAATTGCATACTGGTGTAACTCTACACATGAATTGATTGTATAGACATTGAGTCTATAGGTATTTGTTTGTTTTAGTACTGTACAGACATATAATTCATGTATTGTCTTGTGTTTATAATTTTCAATGAATGTTTTGTATTCTCCAATGCTTTGGAATGAATAGTGTATCCTCAAGTCTCAGACATGATGGACATTGCTTAAAAGATTTCTTAAAAT
Organism: Calotriton arnoldi; assembly: GCA_963921515.1. Taxonomy (NCBI): domain Eukaryota; kingdom Metazoa; phylum Chordata; class Amphibia; order Caudata; family Salamandridae; genus Calotriton; species Calotriton arnoldi. Next base: position 430,513 of record CAWUFW010003396.1, read on the forward strand.
AGGCAAATCATGGCGAAATGATTAAGCCAAGGTCCAAGGATTACAAATATTGGTCCTTAGTCTGCTAAACTAATAAAGCAGCATGATAAAAACGGCGGGCAGGTTCTTTTTGTTATGAAAACTTTAAGCACGCCCCACCTGGCTTCCAATATAGGGCTTAACCCCTCTTTTTGCATCACAACTTTCTAAAAGTGGCATTTCAGAATTGCCATTTAAAATCTGAGTTCACTAACAGTTGGGATTTTAAATTATGATTCCAGAGACACCAAACATGATCTGCTTATCTCTTCCCATTCAATCAATCAATCAATCACAGAATTTGTAGAGCGCACTACTTACCCGCGAGGGTCTCAAGGCGCTGGGGAGAGGGAAGGGGGGGGGGTGCTGCTACTGGTCGAACAGCCAGGTCTTGAGTAGCCTCCTAAAGGTCAGCAGGTCTTGGGTCTGCCGTAGGCTTAGTGGAAGGGTGTTCCAGGTCTTGGCGGCGAGGTGTGAGAAGGATCTGCCGCTGGTGGTTGTTCTTCGAATGCGAGGGACGCTAGCGAGGGAGAGGTCGGCGGAGCGGAGCTGGCGGTTGGGGACGTAGAAGAAGAGTCGTCTGTTGAGGTAGGCTGGGCCAGTTTTGTGGAGTGCCTTGTGTGCGTGGATGAGGAGTTTGAAGGTGATCCTCCTGTCGACGGGGAGCCAGTGCAGGTTCCTCAAGTGGGGGTGATGTGGCTGTGGCGTGGTACGTCGAGGATCAGGCGTGCGGAGGCGTTTTGTATGCATTGCAGTCGCTTGATGAGCTTGGCCGGGGCTCCCGCGTAGAGGGCGTTCCCATAGTCAAGTCTGCTACTGACGAGGGCCTGGGTGACTGTTCTTCTTGTGTCTGTCGGGATCCACCTGTAGATCTTGCGAAGCATGCGGAGGGTGTTGAAGCAGGAGGAGGAGACTGCGTTGACTTGCTTGGCCATGGAGAGCGTTGAGTCGAGGATGACTCCCAGGTTGCGTGCGTGGTCGGTGGGTGTCGGGGGTGCTCCCAGCGTCGTTGGCCACCAGGAGTCGTCCCAGGCTGAGGGGTTGGAGCCGAGGATGAGGACCTCCGTTTTGTCCGTGTTCAGCTTTAGTCGGCTGATCTTCATCCAATCGGCGACGGCCTTCATTCCTTCATGGAGATTGGCTTTGGCGGCGAGGGGTCCTTGGTGAGGGAGAGGATCAGTTGAGTGTCGTCGGCGTAGGAGATAATGTTGAGGTCGTGCTGTCTGGCGATGCGTGCGAGCGGGGCCATGTAGATGTTGAACAGTGTTGGGCTGAGGGACGATCCCTGGGGTACGCCGCAGATGATCTCGGAGGCTTCGGATCGGAAAGGTGGGAGGCTGACTCTCTGGGTTCTGCCGTCGAGGAAGGAGCTGGTCCATTCCAGGGCCTTGTCTCGGATCCCTGCGTCGTGGAGGCGTGCGCGTAGAGTGCGGTGGCAGACAGTGTCGAAGGCGGCGGAGAGGTCCATTTGGAAATTACACTTATAAAATGTAATAAGGTAACTCCAATGTTATCCAATGGAGGTGATAGGCCTTCCGGTAGTGAAAAATGAATTTAAGAGTTTTTTACCACCAGGACATGTGAAATGTAATAGTATATGTCCAGCTTTTCAAATGCTCTATACCTTGCCCTTTGGGATGTCCAGGCCCTACCTTAGGTGCAACTTATATGTATTAAAAAGGAAGGTTTGGGCCTGGCAAGAGGTTTACTTTGCCAGGTCGAAATGGCAGTTTAAAACTGCACACACAGGCTCTGCAATGGCAGGCCAGAGGCATGTTTGAGGGGCTACTTAAGTGAGTGTCACAATCAGTGCTGCAGGCCCAATGGTTACATTTAATTTACAGGCCCTGGGTGTATATATATTACCACTTAACTAGGGACTTATAAGTTGGCAAAATATGCCAGTTGGGTATTAGCCAATATTATCATGTTTAGAGGAGAGAGCACAGCACTTTAGCACTGGTTAGCAGTGGTAAAGTGCACAGAGTCCTAAAGCCAACAAAACAATTTCAGCAAAATTGGAGGGCAAAGGTAAAAAGTTTGGGGATGATCCTGCGGAAAGGGCCAAGTCCAACAAATATATTTTAATTTTAAAAATGTAATTGGGTACATTTTCAGTATCTACATCTGGGCTGCCCAGGGTAACTGAACAATATTTTTGGTGGCTCTATGTGTGCAAACAGATAGAAAATCTGTATACAGTATTACAATGTAAACATCCAATTTATATATAACTATATATCTTCGGGTATAAAATTGTACATCTTTGTCATGCATCTCTCAAATTTAATTAAACTAACATGATTTAAGACAGAGAAACCAGAGACCAAACGTGGGACTTGCTGTGCGAAAACCCACGTGGAAGCCAAGATGTGCAATTTACGCGCCGACTGGTCTGCGCATGGCTTTGCAATTAATGATACAACATATATAACAATAGGTTGTAACGCAAATTGTACATTAACTGGCAGTTGCAAAACAACTGACCAAATGAGTACTAATTAAGAAGGTTAAAAACTGTGGCTGCCTACGTTTAGCTGTGAATGGAGGATGGTGGTCAGCAGTTAGAGGTCCTTGCATTAGCTTTTGTATTATTGTTGAGGGCAGCACCTGTCCCTTTAATGAACACTGTCAACTTTTTTTTTTTTTTAAATGGGTTTACAAAATATACTTTTCTTTTCAAATCAACCCATGTCCTTTAAAGAGGCCAGTGCTGCTTGTAAATAAAATACAATCCCACTTGGGAACATGATGGGAGGAGCAGGCAGTGGGCCATACTTGCTTGACATGATTCCTTGCATGAATCCCAAAGGGGAATATGTCCCAAGGGGTCACATTCCCACTTTGAGATGTTGGTATCTGATCAATGGTTTGCAATCTCAATTTTAGTCACATAGCATTGACAGATTTTATTGCAGCTTCCAAATAGGAGGTGAATGCCATTTTCACGCGTCCACCTAATTTGTGATTTTTAATAGATAGCAAAACCCCTTTTAGGAGTCACAAAGACGTTTCTGAATTCTAAAATGATCATTATATATTTCAAAACACTCATTTGAGAACAGTGCACATTTGAGAATTACAGGATTTGCAACAACAACACTGTTTTATGCATCAGCACTATATTACATTAACCTCAGCCTCTGATAATTACTGGGAGCTGTATTCCAGTCTATCTTTTTTGGCTACAATGCCACCTCAGACAGGAATTAGATGTATGCAAGTCATTCTTGGTCTTGCTGCCCTAGGAAGAGACTAGCATGAACTGTCAAACAATGGGCCAGATGTACAAAGCATTTTTCCAGTTGCAAACGGCCCAATTCGCAGAAAAATGTTTTTTTTTAATGTACAAAATGTGATTTAGTAACATGTTACAAAATTGCAATTTGCATTTACGATTTGGTATTTGGAAGGGACGTGTTTTGAGCTTCCGTTTTAAATACCGTATCTGTTTGGTATGTATCACTGTTTAGCAACCGAATTCCGGTCGCAAAACAGTAATACTTTATCATCATTTAAAAAAGAGTGGTAATCCATTTGCAAGTGGATCCTCGGTAATGTTGAGAATGTTGAAATAATATTTTCCCATGGGCCATTGCCTACACTTAAAAAGTGAAACTTCAAAGTTTCAGTGTTTTCTTTTTAACACATCCTGTTTTAATTTAAGGAAAATGGGCTGCATTTTAAAAACAAAATCGCTTTTTTAAAAAGCAATCACAGACATGGTAGTCTGCTGACCTCAGCAGGTCATCATCCCTGTGATGGCTGTGATTCTGAATAAGTCGCAAATTGCGATTCATGCGTTAGGTCGATTTGTGACCTACTGGGAATCGCTATATGGGAATACAAAATTTCATACATTAGGAATGCCGATGTCATAATTACGATTTGGTAATAATTGCAATTAAGAAATTGGTATGCCTCATGTTTGTACATCTGGCCCAATATCCCCTCTAAATGAAAACTCATGGAACCCAAACCAGTTTGGGCCTCACCAAAATTTCCTACAGAGCAACATCAGCAGAACAGATTAAAAGTATTTGACAAAAAGGAAAGAAATATGTATGGTATGTTGGTCAACATTCCCTGCATAATTTCAAAATTTGAAGTATCAATTGCTCCGGCTGGTAGTGTTTGATTTTAATGGCAGGTTATTTAATGTTAGAATAAAATTACGTAAGTTAGCATTCTCTGCGCCATTTTGTGTACCGGCGTCATTTTGTATTATGATCGAAACTAATTCTCTGTCAATTCTCGGAAATGTCCTTCTCTAGGTTATGATTCTTAGGAGCTGAGTTCTGCCACACTAACGAATGCACTGTTCTTATTAGCACATACCTTTTCTTTAGATGTAAGCCTTCTCCTACTTGTCTAGTTGCGGGCACGGGCGGAATGGCCTTGACTGATAGATAATGTGTGCCCGGCTTCAGAACTGAAACGTACTCCTTTGTAATTTACTGTCCAGCTGCATTTCTCTGAAAAATTCCATGGTGGGCGTTCTTTCATTGACTCTGAAATTTACATAATGTATTGTTATGCTTGCTGAAGTCAGACTCTCGCTGCAGCACTCTTAGCGACTGGGCCGACAGGGCTCCGCTCTGAGTGAACTTTGAATAAACTGTTATTGGCTTGTATTCTCTACTGTCTGACCGACTCTTCATTTCGTAGAAGGCAGAGAGGTGGTCGTGAGTGACCCGAATCAGGCCACTTCCTTCAGTTGGCACCCGAACAGGGACTCCTTCAGGTGAGTGGCCGTTCTCCTTCCGCGGACGGGGAGGAGGTCGAGGCTATCGTCGGGTCGGACGGATCAGGAATCCCTGTATGAAGAGCATTGATTGTTCGCAGCTGCCCCTTCTGTCTGGCCGGTCGATGCCTCGCCCAGTGGTCATCTTGACTGGAGTCCTGAACGGCGAAACCCTTGGATCTGACCGTTTGGTCTGAAGAGTCGGCAGTGGAGAATAGATTTGTTTTGACCTGCATACATCAGGTGAGTTTGTTTTGGTTCTTGGTGGATATGGTACCATTTTGGTATGTATTTGGTATGGTCTAAAGACCATCTTTGGGACAAAAGCAATTGCAATTGTTTTGCTAGGCATAGAATAGTGAGTCTGTTCTCTTTTGAAAATGCCTAGCTTTAGTAAGATATTTGCTTTTTGTTGTCGTTGTTGCTCTACTGATGCTCGATTGGAAGAAAGTCAGCCGGCGCCTCCAGAAGGCACTCCGAATTTTTATATGTATGTGAAGCATGGTCCTGGCCCTATTATGTTTAGTACATTATGGCACAAATATACGAGGGACAATGCCGAATTGCAGTGGCCGTTAATGGGCACTTTTGATGAACAAAAGATTGAGTATTTACAAGATCAGTTGTTTAAGAAAAGAAGTAGGCAGTCTATGTTTGATTCCCTCAGAACAAGGCAAAAGGCAGCTAAGCAGAAACAAATGAAAGCAGAGAAAGAGGCCCGGAAAGGGAGAATGCAGACGTTGACTCAGAAGGCTGTAGCATATGACAGGGAAAAGCAGGAGAAGGGTATTGAATGTGAAGATAGAAGGTTTCGATTGCATATTGACAAATCATATGTGGCTCAGGAGGAAGATGATACTTTTGTGGAAGAATTGTTAGATGCTCGACCCCCGCCTCCATATGCCCCACAGAGAATATATCCTACTGTTCCAGTGCCCTCACAGCCGCCCGTCATAGTTGCGTCTACTGTCTCTGTCCCTGTGTCAACTGTTGTCACGTCAATGGCTGTGGCTTCAGCTCCTCCTCCTTCTCTTCCTTCTGTTTCTTTGCCGTCTGTGGCAACTGTGACTATTAGTACTCCTGCTGCACCTATTGTTTCAGCATCCCTTTCGCCAACTCTTTCCCCTGCGACACAACCACCAGTGACGATAGTGCCTGTTACTACTGTTGTCTCTCCCACTGTGGTTTTCCATCCTCCGACATTAGTAACTAGTGGGACGCCGATGCGTGGATTTGAGGATAGGGATTGGACGAAGTTTAGGGAACGCATGGGACTGTTAGTGAGGTCTGATGTGGGGGATAAAGAGGAACAGGTAATAGCTAATCAGGATGCGCAGTGGGCCCGTAATCCTATTTATAGTGTAGAGGATGTCTGGGCGATTATGAGAGATTTTGAGCCTTTTATACAGCAGCATGCCCTTAAACACATGTCAGCTACTTTGATTGGTCTTTGGCAGCAGTACTTTGGAGCGGAGGCGCCCCAGATTCTATATGATATTAGGGACCGAGTGTATATTAGTGAATTGGGGCAAGAACAAGTCTTTGCTAATGTTACGACAATCATAGCTTACAGGGGGAGAGTGCATTAGAAAAGCCCCAAGTCGGTATCCCAGTTTCCGATGAGAGAGGTTCATCCTATATATCACCCAGAGATACCAGAGGTAACAGATAGACGAGGTACTGTGACTTGAGCAGCAGTAGCAGCCCGGTTTCAAGAACAATGGGTTTATACTCCATGGAAAAGGAGTGAGATTTTATCCCTTAAAACTCATTTGCCTGATCCTAGAAAGAATCCTACTGCTTATTATAAGGAGTTGACTGAGGCTGCTTCTTCGACGGTAATGACTCTTGCTGATATTGAAATGCTTTTTGATCTTCTTGTTCCAGTTGATATTTGGAGGCAAGTCCACAATCAAGATCATGTTCCAGAGCTGGGTGGTACTTGGGATCAAATTAAGGCATGGGACCAGGAAAGAAAGCCAGGTGATAAACCTCGGGCAGAGATACTTATTTTGCCTGGCCGCATCATTACATATATGCATTCTCTTATTCCCCCGAGAAAAGTGGACTGGGATAAATTGTCAGCTTGTCGAGAAAAGAAAGATGAGAGTGCGTCTGATTTTTTCACTCGATTTGAAGGTACGTTTTTAGGTTAATGTGGACAGGATTTGTCTATTGAGGGAGGTGTTCGGTGTTTGTTAACAGATTTGTTTCTATCCTGCTTCCTGAAATCGCGACTCGATTGCAAGCATCTGAGAGTACCTGTTCCACTTCCTCACCCTCCGTTATTTTGAATATGGCACAATATTATGAACATAGGGATAATGAAGAAAAGGAGAGGACAGAGAAGAGACATAAGGATTTAAAGACGAAGGTGTTGTTACAGCAGGCTTTTAGAGGGAATGGGAGAGGGCGTGGTGGTGCTGCTCAACAGCTTCCACGCACTAGTAGGCAGCCAACTACTACGCCTTTGGGTCAGAATCAGTTTGCGTACTTTAAAGAAGAGGGACATTGGCGTAGCAAATGTCCTGTGCTTTTGCAGAAGGTAGCGGTCCCGAGAGGGCGAGGTTCTTGTGGTCGGGGTCGTGGAGCTGGTGGAGCTGAGAGGACACAGAGTGCTGCAGCCTCACAGGGTCGTTCTGATAATAATTATTTTGATGACCCTCAAGATGGACAGTACTATCATGATGATTATGATATGGATGAAGTGACAGGAATGTGCTATAGCTAGGACAGCCAGGGGCAGAGTAAGGGACCAGTTCCGATACCTGTGGACCAGCGTGGTCCTTATGTAACAGCAGAATTGCAAGGTTCAACCAAGGAGTTTTTGGTGGACACAGGTGCAACAAAAAGTTCTGTTTCTCGAAATATGGTCCCTGGGGCGGCTCTGTGTGGCCACAATAATGTGTCGGTTGGTTTCTCTGGTGTAGCGGTTGTAAGCCCCATTTCAAAAACTCTTCCATTGACTATTGGCCCATTCACTGTGGATTCGCCTTTCTTGCTGACATCTAATTGTGGTGAAAATTTGATGGGTTTGGATTTGTTAAAGAAATTGCATGCCACTATTTATTGTTCTCCGGCAGGTGTTTATATGACAATGGGCCCAGATGTAGCACGTGCTAAGCAGTGTTTGTCCAAAGATGCACCCCTTCCTGTTGAGTTTAAAGATGTGCCACCCACTCTGTGGGTGACAGGTGACACCGATGTGGGATTGTTGCAGATATCGCCGGTTTCGATACAGGTCAAGGATGGTGCTATTTTGCCTCGTATCCCTCAGTATAAAATACCGCAGGCAGGGGAGCGAGCTTTATTGCAAATTATACAGGATTTGATTAGGAAGGGAGTGGTTGAGGAGACAACTGCTAACATTTGCAATAGCCCTATTCTTCCAATTCTTAAAAGGTCGCCCTCAGGTTCTTCTGATGACCATGAAGATGTTGATCGTTTTGTGATTGATTTGCGTGAAGTTAATCAAATAGTGGTCCCTCAGTTTGCAGTGGTTCCTGATTTTACTACTCTTTTGACAATGATTCCTTCTACTGCTAAATTTTTCTCTGTCATTGATTTGAAAAACGCATTCTTCAGTATTCCTATTCATCCAGATAGCAGGTACTTGTTTGGTTTTACTCTAGCTGGTGGAAGCTTTAGATTCTGTTGAGCTCTGCAGGGCTATACAGAAAGTCAGAGTATTTATAGTCAAGCATTAAAGAGTCAATTGGATTCCCTTTCACTTCCCCCAGGTAATATATTGGTGCAGTACGTTGATGATTTGCTCATGGTTTCTGACACAGAACAAGGTTGCAGAGACAGTATGGTTGAATTGTTGTTGCATTTGGCCCAGCATGGCCATAAGTTGTCTCTTTCTAAATTTCAATATTGTCGACAGGAGGTCACCTACTTAGGCCACCCACTGTTGACGGAGGGTAGGAGATTGCCCCCGGAGCGCATCAGTGCCATTGTTAAAATGCCCATTCCACAAACTCAGAAGGATGTGCACGCTTTCATAGGTATCACTTTCTACTGTTGGCAGTGGATACCTAGCTATTTATTACTAATCAAACCCCTGCTTGCGCTAACATTAAAAGACTTGCATGAACCCTTGCCTTAGACGCCTGAATGTCAGCAGTCTTTTGAGCAATTGAAAACTGCGCTTTGCTCGGCTCCAGTACTTGGCACTCCAGACTATACTAAACCATTTGTGTTGTACGTCCATGAGATGGCTGGTTGCGCGCTTTCTGTTTCAACACAAAAATTTGGAGATACGCAACGGCCGTGTGCTTATTTCTCTGCTGTCCTTGACCCTGTCGCACAAGCCCTCCCAAGCTGTCTAAGAGCTGTGGCCGTCTTGATAAGACAATCAGCTGGACTCGTACTTGATAATGTCCTCACAGTTATGGTACCCCATGCTGTGGATACACTTTTGAATAAGACCAAGACACAGCACCTCACCAGTGCACGTCTGACAGGTTATGAATTGTCATTGTTTGCAAAACACATTACGATTAAAAGATGTGCCACTCTGAACCCAGCCACGTTACTGCCCCTCCCTTCTGAGAATGATGAGATTGATAAGCATGACTGTATCTTCCGGAAGGAAGAAGAGACGAAAGGAAGGGTAGACCTGACTGATGCTCCCTTATCTGACCCCCAAGGGGGACTATATGTCGATGGCTCTTGTTTTAAATTACCAGATGGCACTACAACTGCTGTGTATGCTGTCACTACGCTGCGTACAGTAGTTGAGACATCACGAGTCCCCAACCAGTCGGCCCAAGCTGCCGAGCTTGTCACCCTAATCCGAGCTTGCGAATTAAGTGAGGGACTGGTTGTCAATATTTATACTGACAGCCAATATGCCTTCGAAGTCGTGCATAATTTTGGGCAACTCTGGGCTGAGAGAGGGTTTCTTACTTCTCATGGTACCAAATTCCAGCACCGGTACCTCATATTGCGGCTTCTGTCTGCTTTGGCCCTCCCTAAGAAGTTGGCCATAGTGAAGTGTAGTGCTCACAGGAAAGTCACTGATGATGTAGGTAGGGGAAATGCTTTTGCAGATCTGGCAGCTAAAGAAAAGAATGTTTGTAGCAGGTCCTGCTAGGTGGGTGCCTGAGGTTACTATGTTCGAAGACACACTTTTAAAAAAAAAAATGTTTTATATTATATATATTGGAGTTTTGTGAAGACATAAACATAGTACAAATTATATTGCAGTTTCATGTCTTACAATTCTTTACAGGATTTGTATCCACCCATGGCCACTGTACATATGACGAACAAATTATATCACATTGCATCATGCAGAACAATAAATGATTAACATACAGTGTTCACTTGTCCCACAAAAGCACCAGTATGTTCAAAGACACACTTGAGAATGTGAAGGAGATTCAAGGTGAGGCCACAACAGAAGAGTTAGCAGTGTGGCAAGAAAGTACAACACAATTGAATGATGAGGGATGTTGGATTGATAAGTCAGGGAAGCAGAGATGGATGTTACCAGATGCATATGTTCTCCCTGTGTTTACAATGGCACACGGTCCAGCCCACATCAGTGCTAAGGGTATTTGCAAGTTGTTAGATCCTGCATGGCAGAATGATAACATTTCGAAGACTGATGCACATTTAGTGAAGTATTGTATGGTGTGCATGATGCACAATTCAGGAAAAGGTACTCCTACCCCACCCGGCAATTTTGCACCACCCACATTCCCTTTTGAGGTCCTTCAGATGGATTACATCGAACTAGATAGGTGCAATAATTTGAAGTATGTTTTAGTGGTTGTTTGTGCTTTCAGTAAATGGGTTGAAGCTTATCCTACTAAACACAATACAGCTGTTACGACTGCAAAGGTACTCCTGAAGGAGTTATTTCCTCGTTTCGGCTTGCCCCGTTTGATTTGAAGTGATAATGGAAGTAATTTTAATGCCATGGTCATTCAGTTAATTTGTGATGGTTTGCACATAAAACAAAAGTTTCATGCTGCAAATCACCCGCAGTCAGCAGGTTTCGTTGAGAAGCACAATGGTACTCTCAAACTGAAATTGGCAAGGATTCAGGAAACCACAGGTTTACAATGGCCAGATGCTTTACCATTAGCTCTTTTGTCAACAAGAACAACAGCACATTCTAGGACAGGATTCTCACCGTACGAGGTCGTGTTTGGGCGGCCGGCAAATGTCTGGGCGTCTCGTGATCTCGTCGGTTTTCTGATATTGAGTACCCCTTGTTAATTAATTACCTGTGCCAGTTAACTGTATATTTGCATTCTATTCACCAACAGATCCGTGAGTCCCTGCCAGCTACACCAGAGGGGCCCGGACATGACATTCAGCATGGTGATTTTGTCCTCATTCGTAATTGTCAGAGGAAGAAGAGTTTGGAGCCACGCTGGAAGGGGACACTCCATGTTTTGCTGGCAACTCGCACCGCCATCAAAGTTTCCGGACGTAGGAACTGGATTCATGCCTCCCATTATAGGAGGGTGCCCCTGCCGTTGCCCTATGATCAGTGGGTCAAGGAAGGAATAGCTGACCAGGAATGTGAGCAGGTTCCTCGTTTTGTTCCATTCAGTGATGCTGTCCTCACATGGACGCAAAGTGACAAGGAGAATGACGACATCCTGAAGGAGGCTGTCCCACCAGAGATAAGAGCTATTCAGGAACCCCTTTTCACTGATCCCTCTGTGCCAGGAGTCACCAGGTACAATTTGCGACCTCGACTGGGGAATAGTGCACAAAAGGAGAAGTCAGATTAGACAGGGATGGACTGTGCAAGTTAGGGTGTACTTTGCCATAGTACCAACGGAGTTTGTTTAGGGTGATGTGAGATTGGTGCACTGTTTTGACATTGGACAGGATAGATTGAACATACTCCCTTGAGGGGTACATTGTCTTGATCGACGTGGGACACATCAAGAGCTTAGGACAGAGCAAGCTCCACCGCCGGTGCTCAAGAGCACCAACGTTTGATGAACAATAGGAGCCTGTACCAGTGAGGCTTTGACGGACACTGGAAACTTGTATACTTGTCTTGCTGGAAATTTGCCCCCTTGCTTTCTTATTTACTATGCACCCCTTTGGCAGAATGGTTGCTGACAAAGAACAACCAGTAATTCCCCTTGTTCACGTACGAAAAGTTTGGTCTACTAAGCAAAAACTGCTCTGTGCTGTTCTTGTGTTACTGTTGTTGTTGATTTTGGGTGGGGTGTCTTGGGTTTTGGAGTGTGATTATAATGCCCCATCATGTACTATACACAGGATTGTTTCTCAAGTTCGTACAAAAAGGACAATTCCAAAGAATGTATTTCTAGATACACATAAGAAATTCTTTGGTGAAGGTACAGCTTGCTACCCTACTGAATCTGTTACAGGTTTATGGACTGCTTACCCATTGTCACTGGTTAATTATACATATGTTCACCTACCCCAATTCGTAGAGGTAAAGGGTGAGTTCGGGATGGAGTATCCCAGTTCTTGTTTGTATTATAGGAAGCCACGAGGGAAGGGATATCCAGGTTGCAACATTAACATGTATTGTGACAATTTGTATATGGATGAACCGAACATTACTTTAGTAGGCTGGCATTATCAAGATTTGACAGTTACTCGAAAGGCAGGTTATTATCCTGCATGCTGTCCGATAGTAAATAGTACTGACGCTTTCCTATACGTAAATTGTTCTCGAATAATATTGTTCAAAAATACAATGTCTTTAGTGAGAAAGAAGGATCCGAGTACAGTGGGAATGAACACCAGATATGCTCCTGTAGATTATCAAGGACCACTTTATGCACACCCAGGATTTTAATTTCTGTCCAATGGTACTTACTCGAATGTTTATAATGGTACTGAGGACGTTGCTTTAGGAATGGTGCTTCCTCTTCGTGTGCCTTGCAAGTATAGTAAGCCAAATATAAGATGGGTTAAAAGAACTTTGACCAAGGAATTTTGCGACGGAGTAACAGACATGGAGGTCAATAATTATAGGAATGGTATCACCTTTGGGTATATTCTTTCCTCCATTATTACCTTTGGTGGTATGGCTATGACCAGGGGTGAAAGGGCTAGGGAATATTTTGGATGTAAGCTGCAGATACTGTCTAACTCCACAGTAGCGGCCTTGCGTGACATCACCACCCAATTAGAAAGTATGTGAATATATTCTGAGCAAACTAGATATGCAGTTGATTTCCTCCTAGCTAAGAGCAGTGGTGTGTGCACAGTAGTAGGAGACCAGTGTGTAGTCAGGATCACTAATATGGAAAAGAATATTACCCAACACATTTTAGATATTTTGAAGAATGTCAAAGGAATGGAAAGCGGAAATTGGAGTTGGTCCGTCTTCAGTGGATGGGGTTGGATTCTAGAAAGGGTGATCTACTTCATTGTGATTCTGATTTCCTGTTGCATTCTGGTGCAGTGTCTCCCCTTATGCTGCTCTTACTGTACCACCCTTCTCGCCTCTAAGAGAATATCAATCCATGATACCAAAGCAAACATTATGATTAAAAAGGAGGTAAACGACCTTATGCAAATCGATTAAGGTATTTTTGAAACGTCTTCCCTCCTTACTGTTTCTCTCTCTGAAGCTGCAGACATGGAATGTTCCTAAAATCGAATTACTATGTTGTATTGAATAATATGTTCTTTTTTCGTCATCCTAATATGTTTGCTTAGCTCATGCTAAAAGGAGGGTCTGTTAGAATAAAATTACATAGGTTAGCATTTGCGGCGCCATTTTGTGTACCGGCGCATTTTGTATTATGATCGACACTATATCTCTGTCAATTCTCGGAAATGGCCTTCTCTAGGTTATGTTTCTTCGGGTCTGAGTTCTGCCACACTAACGAATGCACTGTTCTTATTAGTGCATACCTTTCCTTTAGATGTAAGCCTTCTCCCACTTGTCTAGTGGCGGGCACGGGCAGAATGGCCTTGACTGATAGATAATGTGTGCCCGGCTTCAGAACTGAAACTTACTCCTTTGTAATTTACTGTCCAGCTGCATTTCGCTGGAAAATTCCATGGTGGGTGTGTTTTCATTGACTCTGAAATGTACATAATGTATCGTTATGCTTGCTGAAGTCAGACTCTCTCTGCAGCACTCTTAGCGACTGGGCAGACAGGGCTCCGCTCTGAGCGAACTTTGAATAAACTGTTATTAGTTTGTATTCTCTACTGTCTGACCGACTCTTCATTTCGTAGAAGGCAGAGAGGTGGTCGTGAGTGACCCAAGTGACCCGAATCGGGCCACTTCCTTCATTGAAGTGATATTATTTTGGTTCAACATGGTAGTGTTGTTCACTTGGAAACACTGGAGCTCCGGCATGCACTTAAATGATATAATCTGCCTTCCTTTAAGTAAATCGTAGAAATGGACAAGGGTACAGTTTATGGTAACCCCAAGAAAATGAATTGTAACATATTTGTGATTGTAGGGCCAATACAAACCACCATCTAAAGGTTTGGATTCTAAAAAATGCCTGTATTTTTAGAACCAGTTCAAGTTCCCATGATTTCCTTTTCTGTACAGCAGCACAACTCTGTTCCAAGATGTGAAATGGATGCATTTTGAAACAGTTCAAACAGTGTTTACTTCAAATGTTGTTCCAATGTAAACATATTACTAATTTTAGAACTTGTAACAAAAGGCTTGAGACACTATTCAATCTGAACCGGCAATCAGAATTATATTTCTAGTAGATTTAATACATCAGACAAGCCAGAATGTTTTGTCATGAATATACACGAGTTCTCCAATGCTACAGAAGACTGTTGTAAACAAATAGCCATCTCTCTGCCCACCTTTTAGTTATAAATATTTGTGTCAGTAGCTCAATGGATGAGCCATATAACACATACATCTGAATTAATTTGCCTTATTTAAAATCTACTATGTTCCCTGGATTGTGTATGGTGTTGCAATGTTTATCAGAAGGTCTGTGCCAAAGTATATACTCAATACATCTGATGTGAGTGAGATCCTGGGTTGGTGTAGAGCAAGACAGCAACTCCCTCAGAGGTAATAAATCAGTGTGATATTAGGTAAAATGCAGCTTCACTGAGGAATTCCTGGCTTACCTTTTGTTGCTGTTGCAAAATGTAATAGGCTTTTTTCCTGCACATAAAGTACTTAAGCAGCATGAAATCAATAGTAAATCCATAAAATCAATCAATAAAATGTTCAAACCAAATTCGGTTAGAGAAGAAATATTGGATAAGTAAGATAAATTGCACATAAATTGTCAAATTGGATTAAGGGGTATGTATTTTAAATCTTTAACTGGATCACCCTAACCTCGCTGAAATTAACGGAGATAAAACGAAGTTTCTTATTTTTGGCCCCTTTTCTATCACAAGGGCTCCTGACTGAAAGCCTTCTGAGCTGGTATCTACCTCCCACTCCTTGAAAGTCTGCTAAAGATCTTGGCATATTTGTGGATCCGACCTCAACTTCCATAAACAAATTAATTTTGCCATGGCCTCTTCTTTTTACTATTTCCTAATGATCTGCAAAGTTCTCCACTCCTGCATAAGGAGGTATGGCAAACTGCTGTTCAGCAACTACATTGTTGCAATTTACATTTCAATTTATAACGTAGTCAGAATTTTGCAGGATTCTTCTCAATCTACCTTGCCGCAGTAGGGTAACAACAGCTACACATAGCCATATATTGGTCACTGATAAGGATATGCTGGATGTTCAAGGCTCGGCGCATGACACCAAGAGCATTACAAAAGCAAGGCCTTCTAGTGCTGCATTTGAAAATTAGATATACTCTCCTCCACGGTCTTTAAGATTTACTGATGCTTTTCTGCTAGATGGCCCTGGATCTCTCATTCCAACATTGGTGGCAGGGACTTTTCATACCTTACCCATAAATTATGGAATTCACTCCCTGTGACTCTTCATTCTGTAGTAAATTACTTAAAATTTCAAAAAGGTTTTAAAATTTGGCTCTTCAACTGAGAGTTCTTTAACCAGTTTAGGACAAGGACAAGGTTTTTGATGTTTATCATTTCTGCTATATAAATACTTATTATCATCTCCATCAAATGTGAAAAAGCACCAAAAACCACAATGCACCAATGTAAATAAATGGACTGTAATCTGGATCAAGACTGAAGAATAAGGCCCTCGTTATGAGTGGCCCATGAAGGTTATTGGACCCATAGTGGTAGGTACTGAGCCCAAAAGAATTACAAGTTTTGGTTTCTAACACTGAAATATCTGCTGCTTATAACAGAGCCAACAGCAGTGTAAAAAGACCAGGGGAACCAAGAAGGAATCAGCACAGAAACACATGATTTCATATGTAACTCCCCCGAAACGAGTAATTCATATAAGTTCCCCTTCCCTCCCCCCCCCCCGAATCATTGGGACCACCGAGGTGTGGGTGTTGTTTGTGAAAGGGAAGACCGAGGTGTGGGTGTTTTTGTGATAGGGACCACGGGGGTGTGGGTGTTTTTGTGATAGGGACCACGGGGTGTGGGTGTTTTTTGTGATAGGGACCACCGGGGTGTGCGTGTTTTTTGTGATAGGGACCACCGGGGTGTGGGTGTTTTTTGTGATAGGGACCACCGGGGTGTGGGTGTTTTTGGTGATAGGGTAAATCTGAGGAGCATCCTTCAATTTTTGCTTCTGGCTTCTTTTTCTTACCTCTGAATGGTCTCTCTTCAATGGTGTCTTATGCTGGCAGTTATGGTTGTTTTTATTGCCTCTCTATTTTTAATGACTGTTCTGATTATTTATCCAGTATAGGAAACCTTTAATATTTTCATTGAATAGTGTCTGAGGCACGTGTTGTGCCAGATGGAACCAAATGCTCTTTAAGGAATGCCATAGTCCGCCACTGCTATGTAAATTTCAAAATATCAGTAAGATACAGGGCAGCACATCACAAGTGGCCCATGACATCTAATAGTAGTTGCTGGACCATAAAGAAGTACAAGTTTTAGCTTTCCACACAGAAAATTAATTTGCTTTGAACAGAGAAAATTACAGTGTGAAATACCAGTGGACAACATGAGGGAATGAACACAGAAACAGGTGTTCTCATATGTAAATTAATTCCCCAAAAATATACAAATCCTATTATTTTCCAGCTCCCCAGAAATACTGGGACCAGCTGTGAGTGTGTTTTTAGTGATAGGGTGATCCTGAGGACCATCCTTCAATTGTTCAATTGTTATTTCAGGCTTCTTTTGAGTCATACTTTATGCTGACAATCTTTTCTAAATACAAGTTGGATTTCTAAATGTCTGCGTCTCACACCTGCACAGACTCTACCTCAAATGCACATCAATGACCATGACATGAAAGGAAGGTCTATTATAACCCAAATATTTCTATCATCATTAAGTCAGGCATGGGCACTTTCCTTAATGAGAGCTCCACGTAATGCCAAGAATTCTCACTACTATGCTACAGGATGTATTTTGCGAGGAGTGGGCACCATTGTGGCACGTGCCATGAATGTCCACAATATGAAAAGAATCACCACTGTAATACCCTACTAAACATTACATCAGGTGTTGCCACCAAAGTGTCTTGGAATTACCACCATTACCCCAGGGCAAGCATTATGCCAGAGGTGTGTCTATTGCTTGCCCCACGACAACATATCCCCAAATATGCAAATAATGACAACAATTACTTCATGGCTACAATTATACATATAGCGTTAACAATCATGACATAATTCCCACCCACATACCAAGAATATTACACCATCATGTAGGAGCAGCTTTTCTGTCAGGGGCGGGCTCCATTCTGGCACATGCCTTGAATGCTAACACTATGCCAAGAATTACCAACATTATTCTATGGTGAGTATTACAATAGGAGTGGGCACCAAAACGTGTTGGCTCCTTACACTGGGATTGTATGATAAAATTTGCAATAAAGAAATTTAAAGAAATAAAAAAGGAGTGTGCACCAAAGCGTCTTGGTTCCTTACACCATGCTATGAACTACAGTCGTTATGCCAGGGTGTTCACCATAGTGCCCACATTATTCAATGAATTGTCATTATATCAGGGATGCACCTCATCAAGCTAGACATTGTCTTAAATTAGCTAGCACCTTGATTGAGAGGCTAAGGTTCACTAATAGAAGATACTGACATGTGGAGGGGGACTTACACACATTCTTTACCTTACACAGACACATGCTTTATTTTTCACAGGATGAATGATGCAACTAGAAAGTATGACTAGCTCAATAAGGTTTATGGGATTCTCCCCAAAGACAATTTTGAAAAAGTAGGGCAAAAAAGCATTTGCAATACCTTTTCCCCACAAATATTGAGTAATACGAACATACCCATAATGATGAGAGCAAAGTAGAATTTCAGAGACCCCTCATAAAACAATGGCACAGACCCAACTCTCTCATTACAGGCCTTTCTATGTTAACTGACCTTCCATATGGTCTCAGCAGAAGTGCGTCAAACTATCTGATATTAAAACCACAATCTTGATTATATCCTAACATTGGGGTCTGCCCAGTATGGCTGAGTATTTTACACAAACTGCTAGCAGAAAGACAGCTTTACATTGAAAGTAAGTTAAATTACTGTGCACTCCATTCTCTAGAGATTTCTGCTCTATGTCATGAGCATGTTTATTCAGACTACGGAGTCCAGTAGGCCAGTAAAGAGGAAATCATAAGTTTTAGTAGGCTCAGACCCTGCATGCATGTTGATGATGTCCCTTACGTTTTATGTGCTAGCATGCTCACAGTGCTGAGACAAACATTCTTGCAAAGATAAATGTCAGATTTAGAACATGTTTTTGATAGGACTACTAGACTCATTGAACATGATGTTGACTGACCTATATCTATAAGTGTAAAAAGAACAATTGTTGGACAGAATGCAGAACAATGTCATACATTCACCCCAGTGCAGAGATCTGGGCCTAAATCCATCGTTTTTTGCTCACCATGCCATTCCAGTTTGGACACAGCCATATGCAAATCAGTCTTGACCCTGCGCCCAATGGGAACAGTCCAGCCCGAACTGCCAGGCCAGGTCCTCCCTGGACTGGAATCAAGCATCCTAGGACCGGTTTCGGGGTTTCACCCTCTTCAGCCAGGATAGCTTGACTATAATCGAGAGGCACTGTTACAGGGCAATACCCGTGCCCCCAAAGACCAGACGGTATGTGTTATTAATCATTCTCAGTTAAATTTTAAAATTAAGAACATTATCACTAAGAATTGGAGAATTCTTAATGCACAGGAAGGAGAGGAACTCCCTCTACCCCTAGTAGCATATAGGAGAAATAAGAATCTCCGTGATATGCTGGTGCATACCAGACTAGAAACTAATAAGATTCATCAACAGGCCACTCTAATGGGATTACCTCCCATTTTGGGAAACCACAGATGTGGTACATGCCATGCCTGTAATACAGCGATGGTTACTGATTCTATTACATATAAGGGTAAAACCTTTAAACTTAGAGACTTGAGCAACTGTAGGAGTTCTAACATCATATATATCATCTTGTGCCCATGTGAGTTGGCGTATATAGGAGAGACTAGCCGAGAGTTCCGTATCAGGTATAGTGAGCATAAATCAGCTGTTCGCACTAAAAAGCTACAGCCCCTATGGTTGCGCACTGCTTGGACAAGCATCATGGAGAATTTGATCTACGGTGGTGCATTCTTGAAAAGATTAAATCGATACCAGGTCAATCTATGGAAATAACCCGCAAAAGAAGGAAACCTTCTGGATTTTTTCTTTCAATAGTGTCAAAAACGGATTGAATGAAGAAATTGTCTGGCACATCAGTCAACGCTAGGTCTAGGCAGTAAATTTTTGGATTCATGGTACCTGACCCTTCCATTGGTTCAGGTTTTGGTTGGCAATTAATGGGCTTCCTCCAACCTGGTTCCTATCTGTTGAATGCCTGACGACTCCTAGTGCCGTTCAGGTATTGATATCTTTATTGATCCTGTTGCAGGGATACCCACATTTATTGTGAGTTGACAGTTAGTTGTTGGCTTAGGAAATGTGGCAGTACTGTAGACACACTGTTTACAATTTGCTTATTTTAGCGAGCACACTGATTCCTGTGGGAATGCTTTGTCCATCGATTCCGGAGTATATAAAAAAGTGTCCTCCCTTTATATGCAGAAAGTGGGATTAGTGATCGATTTTATCATCTTTGTTACCCATTGAGGTGTCGAGTTTACTTAGCAGTACCCTCTCAGTGACAGCTCCAAATAACGTGGTATCATCCTGTGACACCTCGCACGTTAGAACTTAGGTCAATTTTTACTACTCTAAGATGGCGCTCGAGTATACTTCATATCGTACTAGTGATCTTTGGAACGGATTTATGATGTCATGACGCAAATAGCTATGCCCTTCATTTGCGCATGCGTGACTAGAATTTAAAAAGGAAGTTTGTTTGGCGCCCGGGATACTCTGTAGTTCGGCGTTGGACGCAGAGCGATGCGGAGGGGTTCCCCGTGAAGAGTGGGTAAGCACAGAGACAAGTCTATATAGTGTGGGAGGGCTCAGCTTGGCAGATGAGTGAGATTAGAGGCACGTACTTCTCTGTATGATTATAATTTTTGCCAGATGGAGGCAGACCACAACCTAATTAGATGAGAGTTCTCTAAGAGTGTAGAAATTGCATTAATATTTTGACTAACACGTCAATCTGTTCTACAATAATCTTCTATGTTTACTTGTCAGACTGTATACTCAGTTTGTCGACGTGTGAGTCTTCCCTTTGTCATTCCCTCTTTGTGAATCTTAGATCAGACATGTAGGACGTGTCTCACAGTATGGGGAACGTGTATTTCATGAGAGTGTTAAGCATCACACCTCGACTATAGGGCGCTATTAGGTACTGCACAACAGTTGTTGGTATTTTGGTTTATCTGAGCTGTGTTTCCCACATACAGTATATACACCAGTAATGTGGTTGGCCATTTAGTAGGTGAGATGGTATTTACAAATTAAATAGCTATAGGAGAGTTGGCGCTGTAATAATACTCAATTGCAGTAACTATCCTAGCGGTGACGATGTCTTGGTGTTACCCTCTCTCATGCAACAGTTAGGGTGATTTGTTCTGCGATAGTAAGGGTTACCGATATGGATCTCTCGGCCTACTTTCTTTTCAGATATGTTTATGGTAGATTTATTCTATGTTTTTTTCAGGGATATATACCATAGGAATATCTTCTCTGATACGATTTGGAGCAAGAAGCATTCAGCTCTGGTTAGAGCAAGCTCGTCTAATACATTGCACGCATATTTTTAGGTGAGTATTTAATTCTCCAAAATCCCTTGATTCAGATTATTATGAATAATAGCGAGAGATTATATGCCAACTAATAAATAGTAACATACTATATGTCTCCCCTTTAGAGTCTTCACTACTGGCGTAGGGGACTCTAATATATTAATTGACTATCCTAGAAGCCTGCATCGATATGAGTTAGAAGGTAGGAACCAGCCATATCGTTACCCTTGGTATATGCGTTTGCTTTGGGAGTATAAATTATTTATCCCCATATCACTTTTTCTTTACCAATTTTCCCTTTTTGTTAGGAGATGGTTAGCTCCTGCTGGCCATAGACTCTGCTATTCGCCTTGAAGGAGGGGTCTTATCTACTATTGAATTCAGTAAGTTTATTGGCACTACTTCTCGTTTTAAATAGTGCCATCTGGAACATCTGTATACCTATGTATTGCACACTGGTGCATGTATCTTTTAGATAGGTCCTGGCATGTCATACCACGGAACACTCTGGGGTATACTACTTGGAGTTTGTAGTTCTATGATTCTTCAGGTCACACTATACTGCCAATTTCTTCTTGCAGAGAGCACTGATGTATTGAGCATGGCTGTAGATCCACACTTCTATGGATAACTGTGGAGGCATTTGCTTTTCTTTCCTTTCTTCTCTTCTGTACACAAGGTGATGGTCTGATCTATTGTTCTTATGAGATTTGTTACCGTAGTATGGGTTGGCATCAGATGCATATATATTATATTTGTTTTTAGGTACCCCGTTTTAACTGGTGTCTGTGACACATTATTCTATTTTGGGCGAGGTCCTGATGAAGGTGGTTCACGGTGTGTAATTCCACCGAAACGCGCGTCGACTACGTGCGTCCAGACCTTTTGGCTTTGGTTATCAATTTTGCCTATTGGAAACGTTTTACATCTATGTGTTTCTTATACCCACATGTGTATATGTGTTTTGTATGACTGTGAGCGAGTGTTCGGTATGAATGTGATCTATTGTTAGATTGATTCAATTGCTGGGGGCTTATCTGGAATAAATATCTTTGTATCACATTATTACATGAAATGTGTTATTTTTAATAAATGAATCTATCATATATTTGATGTATATTGTTTATAACAAATAAGAAAATTATAAAAATGAAAAATAAAAGGAATTTCTATAAAAAAGATGTATACATTAATTTAAGTATTTTACTTTTGTAGTTTTGTGCCTGAATCTCAACCCATACAAGATTTAATCTTTTGTAAAGAAATATAGGTCTTAGGGGAGAGTATTTGTTTCAGTTGTTCCTTTTTCCCTCTTTCTCCCTGACCTTTGAGCATTACAGAGGGGGTCCCTGTATTTACTAGTGTATTCACGGTTCTTTAACTGTGGGATTGATAGTTATTCAAATCAGTTGTATCATTGGATCAGACTTCTAATTTTTTTGTTAATACGTGGTGGTGGTTACGTTTTCACTTTTCTCCTGTGTCCTTTGCATGCTAAGAGGTAAATGGTGGTTTTGTTTTGGCTATTGGTTGGCTGTTGTTCCGTTGTTTCTATATTCCTGGCTTGGTGTATTCACATTTTTCTCTTTCTATATTATATCATCTGGTTTACCTGGTTTGATTACCATGGATGGATTTAAAACGTTTGGGTTCTCGGATGAGGACTTTTCAGCACTAATAGGACAGGCCATGTCCATTGGTGATTCCACCACATCACATAGTGGTGATGATTCAGAGTGGAACAATTTGCTAAATCTTAGAAAAAAATTAAAGAGAATGGAGTCACATGCTCACTACATGTTAGAGTATTTACGAGCTGGTGTTATTCCATCAGGATTAAGGGTCCGTAACGTACCGGCGCTTTTCGTTGAGATACATAAGTTCCTGGAGCGGTGGTCCCACATTGCGAACCGTTGTTCCAGGGACTGGATGATCTTGATCATCGAAACTGCCAAAGAGGTCATGTCTGTATTAAGTCAGGAAATTAAGGAACTAGCAGATAAACTCCAGACCTCCACGGCACTGGAGGAAGCAAAAGCTAGACTAGAGAAAATGAACACAGACATGAAGGACTTTGAAGATTATCTGACTAATAGAAAATCAGACAAACTAAAGAAGGATGTGAGGTGGTATACTCAAGAGAAGGCCTATCCGTATTTACATAAGTCTTACTATCAAGATTGGAATCAGGGGGCTACATACCAAAATCATGGTAGAAATAATAGAAGGACTGTTATCAACTTCTCTGACACCTATTCATCTGACTCAGATACAGATAATTTTCAGGGCCCTGAAGGGATGCATTACAATTATCGACCCAACCCAGGTAGGCAGACAAGTCAACAACCCTACAGGGGCCAGTCCCCTTTTTTATACCGCGGCCAATACCGTGGGAGAAACAGACGTTGGGGCCAAGAGAGAGGGGACCAGCAACAATCGATGGCCCCTCAACATCCACAACCTTACGTAAAAACACGCAATCAGCAATATTGGAGGACGTAGATATCTCCGCTTCACATCATACGAATAGAGATGATGCTTTGCCCATTTTTAATCTTTCATCGGAGCAATTGACACAGGGAGAATTTGAAGTACTAGGGAGAGGTCTCTCGTTTGTTCCGAGCACTGGCCCTAACTTGTTCAAATTACATCAGGATATTTTTTCCTTCTTTAGGAAGGTTAGACTTCGAAAATTTTTCATGCATAAACCCCTAGAAAATGGGGAAGAAAATCTCTCTCAGTGTAAACCACCATCTATCTTTACTCCAACTTTAGAAATGGTGGGACCTGAGGTGGAGATTTTTGAGAAAACTGTACTTAAAGAAATAACACGTATCACTAAAATCCCCCATATAAACAGCATAATTTGTCGTTGAAAGACCATCAAGCACTTAAAAACATCAGAGATAATAAAAATATCATTATCAAACCTTGTGACAAAGGTGGGGGTATTGTGATTATGGACCAGACCACGTATAATGATAAAATCCTTGCTATGTTGTCAGTGAAAGAGCATTACAGCAAGTCTCACCCTAGAGAGTTGAGTAAACTTACCACACATATTCAGGTAATCACTAAAAGGGCATTAGATCAGGGTTCCATATGCCAACAAGAGTATCAGTTCCTTAATAAACCTTTCCCAATAGTACCGGCACTATATGGAGTCCCCAAGACTCATAAAAATGCTGTGGATCCTCCTTTACGTCCCATCATTTCTACTATTGGATCGAGTACAGAACCACTCTCTAAATATATTGATACCTTCCTGTGCCCTCTCACAAAGAACTATGAGTCATATATTCGTGACACAGGAGATATCATAGAGAAAATTGAAGGAATCTCATTCGACCATAACAGGGACATCCTAGTGACGCTTGACATTGAGGCACTGTACACCAACATTCCTCAATGTCAAGCGTTACAGGCAGTAGCTGCTCTCCTCTGTAGAACCCCTGGAGACAGACCCGATGCTTTCATACTGGAGTGTTTAGAGATCGTCTTATTGAATAATTTCTTTGACTTCAATGGCCTTTTGTATCAACAGATCAAAGGCACTAGTATGGGAGCTTCGGTGGCGCCGAGTATAGCGAACATCTATATGGGCGAATGGGAACTGAGAAATATCTTCAATGGGGCAGCCCCCTTTTTCGAAAATGTTAGCCACTGGAAGCGTTTCATTGACGATATATTCTTCATTTGGAAGGGGGACAAAGACATCTTGGAAGTATATATTGCGTGGCTTAATGCCAGTGACAGTAATCTGAAGTTTACATCTCACTACAGTTCTGTGGAAGTAGAATTTCTAGATATAGTGATCCGGGGCCTGGATGAAGGCCTATCAGTGAGCCTTTTTAGAAAACCTACGGCTAAAAACACTATTTTGCAGCATCTAAGTTTTCACCCCTCATGTCAGAAAGATTCCATTCCCTTTGGAGAATTCTTGCGCGTTAGGCGAAACTGTACCACCATGGAGGATTTTCACATACATGGGGATGCATTGAAGAAACGCCTATTAGCCCGAGGTTACCCCCGCCGCTTGGTCAAGACGGCCTTCAAGAGAGCCAAATATTATAATCGAGAGGCACTGTTACAGGGCAATACCCGTGCCCCCAAAGACCAGACGGTATGTGTTATTAATCATTCTCAGTTAAATTTTAAAATTAAGAACATTATCACTAAGAATTGGAGAATTCTTAATGCACAGGAAGGAGAGGAACTCCCTCTACCCCTAGTAGCATACAGGAGAAATAAGAATCTCCGTGATATGCTGGTGCATACCAGACAATTGTTGGACAGAATGCAGAACAATGTCATACATTCACCCCAGTGCAGAGATCTGGGCCTAAATCCATCGTTTTTTTGCTCACCATGCCATTCCAGTTTGGACACAGCCATATGCAAATCAGTCTTGACCCTGCGCCCAATGGGAACAGTCCAGCCCGAACTGCCAGGCCAGGTCCTCCCTGGACTGGAATCAAGCATCCTAGGACCGGTTTCGGGGTTTCACCCCTCTTCAGCCAGGATAGCTTGACTATAATCGAGAGGCACTGTTACAGGGCAATACCCGTGCCCCCAAAGACCAGACGGTATGTGTTATTAATCATTCTCAGTTAAATTTTAAAATTAAGAACATTATCACTAAGAATTGGAGAATTCTTAATGCACAGGAAGGAGAGGAACTCCCTCTACCCCTAGTAGCATATAGGAGAAATAAGAATCTCCGTGATATGCTGGTGCATACCAGACTAGAAACTAATAAGATTCATCAACAGGCCACTCTAATGGGATTACCTCCCATTTTGGGAAACCACAGATGTGGTACATGCCATGCCTGTAATACAGCGATGGTTACTGATTCTATTACATATAAGGGTAAAACCTTTAAACTTAGAGACTTGAGCAACTGTAGGAGTTCTAACATCATATATATCATCTTGTGCCCATGTGAGTTGGCGTATATAGGAGAGACTAGCCGAGAGTTCCGTATCAGGTATAGTGAGCATAAATCAGCTGTTCGCACTAAAAAGCTACAGCCCCTATGGTTGCGCACTGCTTGGACAAGCATCATGGAGAATTTGATCTACGGTGGTGCATTCTTGAAAAGATTAAATCGATACCAGGTCAATCTATGGAAATAACCCGCAAAAGAAGGGAAACCTTCTGGATTTTTTCTTTCAATAGTGTCAAAAACGGATTGAATGAAGAAATTGTCTGGCACATCAGTCAACGCTAGGTCTAGGCAGTAAATTTTTGGATTCATGGTACCTGACCCTTCCATTGGTTCAGGTTTTGGTTGGCAATTAATGGGCTTCCTCCAACCTGGTTCCTATCTGTTGAATGCCTGACGACTCCTAGTGCCGTTCAGGTATTGATATCTTTATTGATCCTGTTGCAGGGATACCCACATTTATTGTGAGTTGACAGTTAGTTGTTGGCTTAGGAAATGTGGCAGTACTGTAGACACACTGTTTACAATTTGCTTATTTTAGCGAGCACACTGATTCCTGTGGGAATGCTTTGTCCATCGATTCCGGAGTATATAAAAAAAGTGTCCTCCCTTTATATGCAGAAAGTGGGATTAGTGATCGATTTTATCATCTTTGTTACCCATTGAGGTGTCGAGTTTACTTAGCAGTACCCTCTCAGTGACAGCTCCAAATAACATGGTATCATCCTGTGACACCTCGCACGTTAGAACTTAGGTCAATTTTTACTACTCTAAGATGGCGCTCGAGTATACTTCATATCGTACTAGTGATCTTTGGAACGGATTTATGATGTCATGACGCAAATAGCTATGCCCTTCATTTGCGCATGCGTGACTAGAATTTAAAAGGAAGTTTGTTTGGCGCCCGGGATACTCTGTAGTTCGGCGTTGGACGCAGAGCGATGCGGAGGGGTTCCCTGTGAAGAGTGGGTAAGCACAGAGACAAGTCTATATAGTGTGGGAGGGCTCAGCTTGGCAGATGAGTGAGATTAGAGGCACGTACTTCTCTGTATGATTATAATTTTTGCCAGATGGAGGCAGACCACAACCTAATTAGATGAGAGTTCTCTAAGAGTGTAGAAATTGCATTAATATTTTGACTAACACGTCAATCTGTTCTACAATAATCTTCTATGTTTACTTGTCAGACTGTATACTCAGTTTGTCGACGTGTGAGTCTTCCCTTTGTCATTCCCCTCTTTGTGAATCTTAGATCAGACATGTAGGACGTGTCTCACAGTATGGGGAACGTGTATTTCATGAGAGTGTTAAGCATCACACCTCGACTATAGGGCGCTATTAGGTACTGCACAACAGTTGTTGGTATTTTGGTTTATCTGAGCTGTGTTTCCCACATACAGTATATACACCAGTAATGTGGTTGGCCATTTAGTAGGTGAGATGGTATTTACAAATTAAATAGCTATAGGAGAGTTGGCGCTGTAATAATACTCAATTGCAGTAACTATCCTAGCGGTGACGATGTCTTGGTGTTACCCTCTCTCATGCAACAGTTAGGGTGATTTGTTCTGCGATAGTAAGGGTTACCGATATGGATCTCTCGGCCTACTTTCTTTTCAGATATGTTTATGGTAGATTTATTCTATGTTTTTTTCAGGGATATATACCATAGGAATATCTTCTCTGATACGATTTGGAGCAAAAAGCATTCAGCTCTGGTTAGAGCAAGCTCGTCTAATACATTGCACGCATATTTTTAGGTGAGTATTTAATTCTCCAAAATCCCTTGATTCAGATTATTATGAATAATAGCGAGAGATTATATGCCAACTAATAAATAGTAACATACTATATGTCTCCCCTTTAGAGTCTTCACTACTGGCGTAGGGACTCTAATATATTAATTGACTATCCTAGAAGCCTGCATCGATATGAGTTAGAAGGTAGGAACCAGCCATATCGTTATCCCTTGGTATATGCGTTTGCTTTGGGAGTATAAATTATTTATCCCCATATCACTTTTTCTTTACCAATTTTCCCTTTTTGTTAGGAGATGGTTAGCTCCTGCTGGCCATAGACTCTGCTATTCGCCTTGAAGGAGGGGTCTTATCTACTATTGAATTCAGTAAGTTTATTGGCACTACTTCTCGTTTTAAATAGTGCCATCTGGAACATCTGTATACCTATGTATTGCACACTGGTGCATGTATCTTTTAGATAGGTCCTGGCATGTCATACCACGGAACACTCTGGGGTATACTACTTGGAGTTTGTAGTTCTATGATTCTTCAGGTCACACTATACTGCCAATTTCTTCTTGCAGAGAGCACTGATGTATTGAGCATGGCTGTAGATCCACACTTCTATGGATAACTGTGGAGGCATTTGCTTTTCTTTCCTTTCTTCTCTTCTGTACACAAGGTGATGGTCTGATCTATTGTTCTTATGAGATTTGTTACCGTAGTATGGGTTGGCATCAGATGCATATATATTATATTTGTTTTTAGGTACCCCGTTTTAACTGGTGTCTGTGACACATTATTCTATTTTGGGCGAGGTCCTGATGAAGGTGGTTCACGGTGTGTAATTCCACCGAAACGCGCGTCGACTACGTGCGCCCAGACCTTTTGGCTTTGGTTATCAATTTTGCCTATTGGAAACGTTTTACATCTATGTGTTTCTTATACCCACATGTGTATATGTGTTTTGTATGACTGTGAGCGAGTGTTCGGTATGAATGTGATCTATTGTTAGATTGATTCAATTGCTGGGGGCTTATCTGGAATAAATATCTTTGTATCACATTATTACATGAAATGTGTTATTTTTAATAAATGAATCTATCATATATTTGATGTATATTGTTTATAACAAATAAGAAAATTATAAAAATGAAAAATAAAAGGAATTTCTATAAAAAGATGTATACATTCATTTAAGTATTTTACTTTTGTAGTTTTGTGCCTGAATCTCAACCCATACAAGATTTAATCTTTTGTAAAGAAATATAGGTCTTAGGGGAGAGTATTTGTTTCAGTTGTTCCTTTTTCCCCTCTTTCTCCCTGACCTTTGAGCATTACAGAGGGGGTCCCTGTATTTACTAGCTTGACTCCAGTGGCATGGAGAGCACGGGATAAATCTATAAGTGATTCATCTTACAAATCAACTGGCGTTGCCATGGTCAAGAGGTGACATCACATACATATCATCTGGAGTGGCCTAAGGCTAAAAGTGGCTCCACTTACACATCTTGTGCATGTATGTTCTGACTGCTGATTGTGACAATTCAGTCCGGAGGAAATCTGCAAACTCAAGAGTCTGGGACTGAGTGAATATGCACATGAGGTGGAACAGACTTGTCTGAGATGTGACGCTGTGGCTACTGATTGTAGCAGTCTAATTTAAACATAAACTCAGACTTAAGATTCTTTCTGGAGTACTCTCAATCTCAGCACACCAGTTTGATAATGACATCCATCTGCATGATGTGGACTAGTATGCTTGAATGCTCTGACTGTGAGACCTAATACTTTGAGTTTGCATGCACATGACATGTATGGGGTGTCACTTCTAAAGCCATGCAAGCCTGCATCATGCTATTGCTGGCAATCCATTATCCATCAATTGAACTGTAAATGCAGTATGTGAGTACAATCAGCTGCTGCGAGAATTTGGGTTGCTGGTTGAATGGTGTGTGACCCTGATTCAAGCAACAGCCACAATTTATGTCTTGAACCAGAAAAGTCACAAAATCAACCTGTGCTTAACCCTCTGGTAGCACTCAGGTTTAACTTAGAGGCAATGTATAAAATATTTATGCAGCACAAAACAGTAATAAAGGGAGAACACAACACAAGAAAAATCCCACACCAATTCAGAAAAATAGAGTAACATTTAATAACTTATTTGAAACCAAAACAACAACAAAAGTCAGTAGAACTTGAGTGTGAATTTTTAAAGTTTAAGATAAAAAATGAATGAATGTTGGGATTTCGTTACCACACGGCTACTCTGAGGAGTGTCCTGGCACAAAATGGAAGGCAAGAGTCAGAGATTAGGAAAAAACTCATTAGAGAGTGAAGAGCCACGTCTTAAATTGCTTTTTAAATGATTGTTCGTTGTTCACTTGGCGTAGTTCAACAGGCAACCGCTTCCAAGCATGAGGGCACAAAATAGAAAAAAGAACTGTCTCCTGATGTGGCTTGGTTTACCCTTAGAACTTTGGCCAAATGGCCAACTGAAGAGCGCAAAGATCTGGAGGGAGAGTAGAATTGGATTCTGGAGGACAGATAATCTCATCCAGATTGTTGCAGAGCCCTGTGCAAAGGGTCAAGGTCGAAACTAGATCCTATTTCTGACAGGAAGCTATTGCAGATTCTTAATAAGAGAAGTAATAGAGGCTTGCTTGGGTAAGTGTAAAGCCAAGCGAGCAGCTGCGTTCTGAACAGTTTGTAATTTCTGCAGCAGATACTGTGGGAGTCCTAGTTGAAGGGCTTTGGCATAGTCCAGTTGGGACACCACCACAGCTAGAAGAACAGAGATCCTAGCAGGCAAAGAGAGGATTCGCTGAATTGTTTGGGCTGTGCGCAACAGTCCAAAGCATGTGCCAACTAACAAGTTTATTTGAGTTTGTAGAGTTAGAAGTTTATCTTGACAGCCAGGTTTTTCACTACTCCAGTTTGGGCGTTTGGAGAAGGAGCCTCTTCTGGCCAGTGAGATTGTAGGTCGAAGGCAAAATTGTGTTAGAAGCTGAGAATCTCAGTCTTATCAGTGTTGCACTTGAGTTGATTAAAACCCAACCATTAGAAGACCGCAGATAAACAAGGTTTGATGGTGTCTTGATTGATTAGCTCATCTTTCTTAAAGGCAAGGAGTAACTGGATATCATCAGATTAAGATACTATCTTGCCCCCAAAGGACTCGACCAGTGTAGCCAGAGGTGTTAGATGTTAAACATGGTTGGGGTGAGCCCTGTGGCCCTCCCACCGAGACTTTACTCTTACTAGAGGAAAAAAGTGGCAAGAAAACCTCTTGGTTGCTGTCCTCAAGAAAGGAAGCCAGCCATCTTAACCCCGTACCCCTAATGCCAATGCCAAACAGCCGGGCGAGTAGGCTGGAGTGCGGGACCATATCGAAAGTGGCCAAGAGGTCTTATAAGACCAGGACTGCTTTGTTGCCAGCATATAAAGTGAATTTAATCTTTTCAGACACTTCCAGAAGGGCAGTCTCTGTGCTGAATGTGGGTCTGAACCCTGACTGATTGGGGTGGAGGAGCCTCTTTGAGTCAACGTAGTTTGAAAGCCTCTGATTTACGAACCTCTCCACAATTTTTGATGAAGCAGGCAACAGAGAGATGGGCCTATAGTTACTTGGAACATTTGGATCTGTATTAGTTTTTTTAGGTGTGGCAGAATCTTAGCCTGCTTCCATGTGGAGGGAACGATCCCAGATGCTAGGGATCTATCAAAAAGGGAGTTCAGCACTGGGTTGATGACATCCACTCACTTTACAAAAACAGATGAGGGACAGGGGTTAGATGGAGAGCCAGATCTGACATTTGAGATGGCCATTCTTGAGTCCTGTAGCAGAATTGGGTCAAAGGAGGAAAGCTCGCAGAGAATAGCATCTGGAGGAGGAAGGCAGAAATCGAGAGGATTCATTGCCGTAAGACTACTTTGGATTTCTGAAATTTTATTCTTAAAGAAGAAGTAAGTTGTTCGCACATTTTGGCCAAGGGAGCTGTGCTATGGTGACATGCTACAGGATTGAGGAATTATTTTACAATCTTGACAAATAGCCCCTAAAAGATCAAAGCACCAACCGTGGACATCAAGTCACGCTACATCGGGTCTAGTCACGATGGGACACAAGTCAGATACAAAAAGTGGATTGGGTCTGGTCAGGGCTTATCTTGGAACTTAGAAAAATTGTAATTAAAATGTTATGAGAAGGTAAAGTTCCAGGGGTGAAAGGCTGCAAACGGTGTCTGAAGATGGAGCATTGTTGTCGGGTAGCTGCTAGACAAAATTGCAGTGAAGTTTCCTGTTTATACTTTGTCACTTTTTTGAAAGTTGAATGTCTCCAGCAGGACGAGGCAGGAGGCTGTAGCCGACAAAAGTTTCACGAGGCCGAATACCCCTTGGGCAAAGGACCACTGAACAGGATTTGCTGCTGCAGAGATAAATGTAGCGGGATCTACCGCAAAATTAGGCCAACTGGCGATGCACATTGGGCGGATAGATGAGCAGGTTGGTCCTGGTCTTTCCTTGGTTCTCTAAACAGTTTTTAGTCAAAAGTTTTCTAAGTCCTAAGTGTTGGCTTTTGGCTATTTCAGCACATTTAGTACCACAGAGGGTCCAGGACTGGAGGGGTACTACTTGGATGACTGAGACTTATGCAGGCTCAGTCCAAGTGTGGGTTCAAGATGATTGGAGCATTTTCTGTTCCTGAGGCTCTGATCAGGAGGCCAGCCAACTAGCCATTGAAGTCATTCTGGTAGGCCTGGTTTCAAGTGATGAAACAGGGCTCAAGCAGCAGGGCAGGCCTCTGAGGGTTCAAGGCAGACGACATGCATCAAAACATTCCTTCCATGTGCAAAAAAGCAGAATTGTGGAGTACACAGCAGGCCACAGCAGCATAAAGTCCTCTGAGAGCCCTTCTGCAGGTCCAGACACTGAACTGAAGAGTGGGTCCTATTTTTATACCTGGTGCCTTTCTTTGAAGTAGGAGAATTTTCTAGAGAATTCCCTTTGAAGTGCATGAAGTTTCCTGCTTCACCTGTCCTGGCTCCAAACTGGCTGCAAGAACAATGCAGGGGTGACAAGTCCTTTGTGTGAAGGCAGAGGGCAGCCTATTCAGTTGCAAGTTGGGCTGTGTGCAGCTCCACCCCCATCATACCAGCCACACCTAATTACTCTATTATGTGACAGTCTGGGAGGAATAAACTAAGTCCAACTGCCAACTACACACAGTCTTGTGACTTAGGACAGGCTCCAGGAAGAATATAGATAGGGCAGGAAAATGCCAACTTTCTAACAGTTACTGCAAAAAGGGTGCACCATTTGTGCACCCAGCTGCTGCACTGCGAGAGTAAGG
This sequence comes from Calotriton arnoldi, assembly GCA_963921515.1. Taxonomy (NCBI): domain Eukaryota; kingdom Metazoa; phylum Chordata; class Amphibia; order Caudata; family Salamandridae; genus Calotriton; species Calotriton arnoldi. The sequence continues at coordinate 463,582 of CAWUFW010003396.1, forward strand.
AAAACAATCCTGGAAAGTAAACCTCATAATCCAAGTTAACCAAATTAATCCATAGTATACCACACGATGTATCATCCATATATAATCCATAACTTTGCTGCTTATAGAATCACTCCGGAGACATCTATATTGGACCATAATGCTTTATTCTCATTTTCATATGCCTTGTGCTGCCCATCCAAGCTTCAACATAGGCACGTGCGGTCAATCAATCTCGAGACAGCCTCTAAAAACCCAATGCATTTCGAACCCAACAGTTCTTCATCAGGGGTCAGTGTGAAAAAATTAGAGAGAACTGCTAAACCAACCAGTCATAAACAGAAGTGAATGAAATCGGACATGTTCAATGTCTATAAGTGCTAATATTACCCCTTAGTTTTTCTCAATGTTATCCTCCTTCAGCCACACCCCGACTTCCCCTCGTAAACACATGTGCTAAAAAATGCAATACATACCCTTCAAATTGTATACATAACTAACTGAATCAAGCCCATTTACCTAATGAAAAACGCAACCTCCTCATGACATGAATCAAAAACAGAAACGAAAAAACGAAAAAACTAAATTATCCCCGTGACATACTCAAAACGTAACCAACAATTTAACCTTACATGTCGTACTGTTTGCACAAAAATAACCGTCCTCCCACTTCCCCAAAAAATAAATTTTGAACAAAATACTACATAAACTTGCCCTTCAATAGTACCTCCTCAATGAAATTAATCCCATTTACCTCATAAAACCGTTGCCGACAGTCTAACATTATCGTGCCTTCCCTCTTGTCAAGAGACAATACTTTTCTACCTCCCACTCAACCCGTGCTTATAAAACGTTTCCACACGTGTATCCAATGCCACTGGGCGATTTGCAAATTTAAACCAAACCCAAAGCCCGATGTAACCAGTGCATGCGCTGTGAAGTCAAACATAATCAGCATATAGATCCCACAGTGCACTATTCCCTTTGACATAAATAGTGAACCTATCCAAAAATAAGTTCAAAGCCCACAATAATTAAATGAATCAAAAAACATTGCAATACCATGAAGTTAATAATTTAATAAATAAACAAAAACGTAATTATGTGATTCAATTAGGTAAATGGGCTTGATTCAGTTAGTTATGTATATAATTTGAAGGGTATGTATTGCATTTTTATTAGCACATGTGTTTACGAGGGGAAGTCGGGATGTGGCTGAAGGAGGATAACATTGAGAAAAACTAAGGGGTAATATTAGCACTTATAGACATTGAACATGTCCGATTTCATTCACTTCTGTTTATGACTGGTTGGTTTAGCAGTTCTCTCTAACTTTTTCACAGTGACCCCTGACGAAGAACTGTTGGGTTCGAAATGCATTGGGTTTTTAGAGGCTGTCTCGAGATTGATTGACCGCACGTGCCTATGTTGAAGCTTGGATGGGCAGCACAAGGCATATGAAAATGAGAATAAAGCATTATGGTCCAATATAGATGTCTCCGGAGTGATTCTATAAGCAGCAAAGTTATGGATTATATATGGATGATACATTGTGTGGTATACTATGGATTAATTTGGTTAACTTGGATTATGAGGTTTACTTTCCAGGATTGTTTTCCTTACTCTCGCAGTGCAGCAGCTGGGTGCACAAATGGTGCACCCTTTTTGCAGTATCTTTTGATATGCTGTGTTGGGACGATACACAGCGCTGTTTTGCACGCATTTACTCGCAAGAGAAAGCAAAAACTAAGATATTAATTAAGGGAAGGAGTGCATTCGCTATACATGTATTTGCTTAGTAACACTAATCATCATCCGAATTGTGTTTGCACCCCAATTTGGTTCACGGAATTAAAAAGTCATCGAGTTACAAGAAACATCACTTTGGAGACATAACAAGATCTTGAAGATTTCGAGCGGATTTTACGAATGTAACATCGCATTTGGATAACACATCCATTAATTGGAGAGGAAGCTAAACTGAGGACTTGAGGCGTGCAGCATGCTGTGGACTTGGACCACATAATTACGTTTTTGTTTATTAAATTATTAATTTCATGGTATTGCAATGTTTTTTGATTCTCTCATTAATTATTGTGGGCTTTGAATGTATTTTTGGATGGGTTCACTATTTATGTCAAAGTGAATAGTGCATTGTGGGATCTATATGCTGATTATGTTTGACTTCACAGCGCATGCACTGGTTACATCGGTCTTTGGGTTTGGTTTAAATTTGCAAATCGCACATTGGCATTGGATACACGTGTGGAAACGTTTTATAAGCACGGGTTGAGTGGGAGGTAGAAAAGTATTGTCTCTTGACAAGAGGGAAGGCACGATAATGTTAGACTGTCGGTAACGGTTTTATGAGGTAAATGGGATTAATTTCATTGAGGAGGTAATATTGAAGGGCAAGTTTATGTAGTATTTTGTTCAAAATGTATTTTTTGGGGAAGTGGGAGGACGGTTATTTTTGTGCAAACAGTACGACATGTAAGGTTAAATTGTTGGTTACGTTTTGAGTATGTCACGGGGATAATTTAGTTTTTTCGTTTTTTCGTTTCTGTTTTTGATTCATTTCATGAGGAGGTTGCGTTTTTCATTAGGTAAATCGGCTTGATTCAGTTAGTTATGTATATAATTTGAAGGGTATGTATTGCATTTTTATTAGCACATGTGTTTACGAGGGGAAGTCGGGGTGTGGCTGAAGGAGGATAACAATGAGAAAAACTAAGGGGTAATATTAGCACTTATAGACATTGAACATGTCCGATTTCATTCACTTCTGTTTATGACTGGTTGGTTTAGCAGTTCTCTCTAATTTTTTCACAGTGACCCCAGACGAAGAACTGTTGGGTTCGAAATGCATTGGGTTTTTAGAGGCTGTCTCGAGATTGATTGACCGCACTTTCCTATGTTGAAGCTTGGATGGGCAGCACAAGGCATATGAAAATGAGAATAAAGCATTATGGTCCAATATAGATGTCTCCAGAGTGATTCTATAAGCAGCAAAGTTATGGATTATATATGGATGATACATCGTGTGGTATACTATGGATTAATTTGGTTAACTTGGATTATGAGGTTTACTTTCCAGGATTGTTTTCCATACTCTCGCAGTGCAGCAGCTGGGTGCACAAATGGTGCACCCTTTTTGCAGTATCTTTTGATATGCTGTGTTGGGACGATACACAGCACTGTTTTGCACGCATTTACTCGCAGTAAAAGCAAAAACTAAGATATTAATTAAGGGAAGGAGTGCATTCGCTATACATGTATTAACTTTCTAACAGTGGCATTTTCAAAATCGTAACTTAAAATCCGACTTTATCATTAAAGAGGATTTTAACTACAATTTCTCAAACACAAAACATGAAATGTATGCCTGTTCCTAAGCAACAGCTAGCACTTATTAAATTAATAAGTCAACCCAATGTTATCCTATGGGAGTGGTAGGCCTCACAGTAGTGAAAAACAAATTTAAGACTTTTTCACTACCAGCACATTCAAAACTTAAAAAGCACACGTCCAACCTTTTAATTACAATGTGCCCTTCCCTATGGGCTACCTAGCGCATAGATGTAGATTAAGACAGGGATGGTTGTGGTAACAGGGATTGGGAGGGTGACAGTGAAAGGGAAGGTGTCAGGGATTAGGAAGATCACATGGGTGAGATTGTGATGGGAGTTGGAATCGTTACAGTGATTTGGGATGGTAATATCAAATAGTAAAGTGACACAAATTTGGAGGGCACACTGCACCATCACATTCCAACCACCCAATGGTTTGCCGCAATTGCTGACTCTATGAGTAAAAGATAAATGCAAGTGCTCCCTCTGGAGAGAGGAACAGGTGCAGAAACTGTTGGGCCCCCGGGATGGCACATACTCGCTTTGCCGTTGCTAGGTGCCATCCCTGCATCTGTGCCTCTGCCTCATTCACTGCCCTCCTGCCACCACACCACTGCCCATTCTCCAGCCACTGCCCACACATACTACTGCCACTTCGTTCGTTACCCACTCTTCCCCTATTCTGACACATTTACCCCACCACCGACACTACTCACCTGCCCCTATAAATTATCCTTTCACTCCTATCACTACCAACTTGACAGCTGCCACTGTTTATACCCCAGACAATAATGCCTGCACCACATTCTGCCCCCTCTCATTCTTTACCTCTGTTCTCTACAACTCTATTCCCGCATTAGCCTCGACTTGGCTGTTTCACCTGTCACAATCACACCTCTTACCATCCATTAGCCTCAAATCGTTACTACCCACATGACTGCTATAACCTTGTCTCACCTCAGCCACTATACTGCTGCCCCACCTCTGCTACCAACTACTTGTCCCCACAACACTGGTGAAACAGAATTAAAAGAATCAGCACCAACCCTGCCAGCCCTAGAAACACAGGAGCTTATTTACAAGCCCCTTGAGCCACCAGTGAGTCACCTTTTATGACACTGTGGTGGCGCAGAATACAGACCCATATCTACGAAACCACGTAATGCCACTTGCAGATATAGTGCAAAGCAACACAGCGCAAGTCACCGCATTGCCTCACACTTCATCAGGGAGGCATTCCATGGTTTTTGCGGTGGGTGTTCCCAAACAACACCCATGGAGTTTTGATGCATTCCCAGATTTACAAGGATCTGTAAACCTGGGAATGTGTCAAAACTGTACGCCTCCCCAGGGCAGGCATAACAAGGAGAAATGTGTTTATTTCTCCCCATTTGTTTCTCTTTCTATTTGTGCTGCATTGTGCAGCACACAAAGAAAGAGGAACACGCCTCAATGGATTGTTTTTGTGCAGGACAGTGTCCCTTTGTGTACAAAAACAATCTTGCCAACAACACAGACACCCTTGCAACATGGTGCAAGGGTGCCTGCATTGGCGCTGTGCACCATATTGTGCACCGGCACTGGCTGAAAGGTCAGGAATGCACTGTATCTCATAAATACAGTGCATTCCTGCTCTTTCCATTTGGCGTAGGACAGTGCAGCAAAAACGCTTGCAGTGCTGCCCTATGCCAAATTATTGTAAATGAGGCCCGCTGTGTAGTAGGCAGCATGCTTTTTCCTGACTGTGCTGACTGGCTCTGAGAGTCACCAGGCACACTTCTGCTACAGACCCCTACTCTCAAAGGTGCACTCTGAAGGCCCCCAGTTGTCTACCCCTCAATGCCCTGCTGCCATTCTGACCACCGAGGTCCTCAGATCTTCAGAAATGCAATGATGCCCCCAGCTGCCCACGCTGAGCATAATATATCTCAGAAAAAGTATATCTATCTGACTCCTGTCCTGAAGGTCTTTCTTCCCTATCAATACCAGACCAGACCCCAACACAACCCTTCTACACTCTAGCATTCTTCCTGATTTTGCCACCCAGTCCCTGACTAGATCATTGCCTTGCCTTGCACCAAGTGAAGTAAATAGGCTAACAGAACTAATTGTGACACGTTTACATTAAAATTCATGCAATTTCATTTTATTTGAATTGTCACCTGCACACAGTCTGGGCTCTAAGGGTGCAGTAGGAAACTGGGGAATTAAAAACTAAGCTAGAGGGGCCATTGCCCCTTTTGTTCACATACTAGACCTGCCATTGTGACTGAAGGATAGTGTAGTCAAATTCCTGTCTTTGGCGTGCTGCGTCTTTGTGGCTATCTGTGTTTTCCTGGGCCGACTAGGCTTTTTGGGCTGCTTGTATTTATGTATGTATTTATGTACATATGAATGTATGTATGTATGTATTTATGTATATAATGGTATTTGTATTGTTTATGTAAAGAAAACTAGAGGGCAACAGAGCACTCAACAGAGGGCAGGAACTCTGACTTAATATTCAGGGTTGTTTAGAATGAGGAAGAATATTCAATGGGAGGCTGGATCCTTTTTTGCAGTGAGTGAGGTGCTACAGTCCAGGTTTGAGACTGGACCAGGGTTGGAAGGTGCATTTACATAACCTTCTTTTGATCCATTCACCTGTGGTGCGGTGGCACTCACCTGTGGCAGCTACTGAACACGAAAGCACATCTGCCAGATTCCAATGTATTTTCCCAAGGAGTATTAAACACTTAAGGCTTTTAGAAGTGTTAGACAGTAGGCTGAAACAGGCACATATTTTTCTGATCATCATACTAAGCCTTATCACTGAGATGGATGTTTAATCAACTGCTCTATAGATTTGTAGTTAATGCGGATGAGCCCTTCTCCCCTTGAGATGTAATGCCACCATAAGAATATGACAAACAGTGGACACATTTTTAAAGCATCTGACCACAGTCTAAGGGCTTGATTTTAATTTGGGAAAGCAAGCTGCCAAATGGCTGGGCAGCAGACTAACCCAATTTAGAATTCACCACCTGTTCAGTGGAGAGTTGTTGCTATAAGTGCTCCCAACAGCAAGGTCGGAGCTCTTCTGGCAAATCTTCACAATAGCAGTTAGCATGCCAAGACAAATAGGCAATAGGGACTGGCCATATGTTTTTTTTCATTCATCAAAGTCAAACCTATGAATACCCATGATGCACTGGAATTTATCATCCAGTAGGACTTCCGAACTCGGGGTGGAGTGGTGGGAACCTCTGCACTGGAGGTCCGACCGCTGCATTTTGAGTGCTGCTGCTCCACTTCCACAAGACCGCCGCAACTGCCAGGGATCTTTGATCCCGGGCAGTGGTGCGGCGGTTAGAGGCTCCAAAATGCTTGCCGGTGCTGCTGCGGCACCACCAAACATATTTGGAGTTTCCTCAGCACCACGGTATTCATGGCAGTGATGCTGCCATGAAAACTGTGGCAGTGAGGAAACTTAGGGGGCCTTACAGTTTCCTCTGGTACATCGGTGCATGCATGGGGCACATGATGTGCCCCTTGTCTTTCTGCACCCCCAGTTCCAACACAGTATGGACTTTATATTCCATGCCGTGCTGGAATGCACTGTGACTGTTCCATGTCACTGCCTTTCAAAGGTTCTCCTATGAGCCTTTGAAAGGCAGCACGGTGGGCCAGCCGCCGTAGGACCACTCGCCCAGATTACAATTTGTAATCCAGCGGGCAGCCTGCGGTGAGGTTTGGCAGGGCGGTGGTGTGTCACCCCGCACCTGCACCGACCCTATTTTATTTTTTCCTACCTGAGGCTGTCAGAAATGTCTCATGTGAGTAAAATAAAATACTGGAAATGGCTCTGATATGGGTGGACTTTTTGGTATCTTTGATAGCAGTGGTCCTGCAACAATCATGATGTTTCCAAAAACAGTCTTATGGCTTGAGGTTGCATGCATGTACCAGAGCATCATGTTCTAGAAATGTTGGAGGATTTCAGGGATGACAGTTAGTAAGTTGACAGGAGAGGTGAGAGGAGCTGGTACAGAGAGGAGCTATTGATGGTGTTATGTGAGCATCTACAATAAATTATTCAACCATCATCATCACTGCTGTGTTGTGGTGCTTCCAGTTTAAAACTGGAGATGAGGAGAACCTGGAATGGAACAGATTTCAACACCCCCAATTCCCCTACAACGTATTATGTGGACAGTGAAGAGTATTGAACCCCCTGCATGCAAATACGCTCAGTATTTACTCTGTAAACTTGTAACACCACGCTGTAGCTGGTTTTCATGTTATTTTTAATGTGATTGAAATCCGTTGGACGTGCATGACATGTGGAGTCTCGAGCACATCTTCATCTGTCTGGCCAGAGTGTGTGGAGCAGTGTGCATGTGCAACATTGCTACGGAAACACAAGGAGTCCCAAGCACGTAGGTGTTATGCACCTACCGCCATATGGGAGCAGGTTAACACTATGAACTGTGATGTCGGGAGCTGTGCCCACATCACCAACGTGCATCGTCATCATGTCAGAGGCCCTTTTCAACCTCATATGGAGATGCTGGGAACCATGTTCGTGTTGCATACTTTTTTCCATGTGACTTCCTGTAATCAAAGTTTTACTGTATAATACTTCACATGGTGATGCTGGGAGCTCTGCTCATGTCATGTTATGTCAGCACCATCTCCATAAGTATTTTACAAGATTTTAACCGGGTTCAGAAGAATTGTAGGTACATTTTTAGTTTTCTCTACTTTAATTACTAAGAATGACAGCTCCTAATATGTCGAAACCCCTGCATTTGTTTCAGAAAGGGAGTACAATTTGCCATGGAAACATTGGAAGAAATTATTTGATTCTTACTAAGTTGTGAGTGGAAGTGAAAGGTTTTCTCCTGCAAGGAAACAAGCTATTTTACTGCACAACTTGGGGATTGAAGGCAGAAACATATCTGTGGGCAATGGAGAGGGAGAGCCTGCGGACATCTATGAAATGTCAATGTGTATGCTTGAATAATATTTTGGACCTTGTATAAACGTGGCTCTAGAGAGACACAAGTTCTTCATGAGAGTGCAAGGAGAGTCAGAAAGGGTTGGCATTTATATTGCTTCTCCTCAAACTTTTGCTCGCACTTGTGATTTTGGGTATCTCTCTGAGATGTGCAGAACTGTAAAGGGGTGCAAGAGAAATTGTTGGCCAAACATTCTAAGCTCAAGCATGCTATCAAAATTGTGGAGAGTATGGCGAATGCATCTGGGTGGGTGAAGGAAAAGAGAAGTCAGAAGTCTGATAGGAGTTGTGTGGAAGCAGTATGCATGTTGTCTCCCATGGTAGTGGGGAGCTGGAGTGTGACACTAATGTTCAAAGAGTATTGGTGAATAATGTCAAATCTAAACCTTCTCCTGATTTCTAAGATACCAAAAGTAAATGTTATAGATGTAGAAGTATTTCTCATTTATCTAACAGTCCTAATTGTTTTGCTAAGAACTCTATATGCCAGAAATGTGGTATCAGAGGACAATATGCTTGCGTGTGTAAAGCTGAGAAAGTTAAGACGGTTGACAATACTATTAATGATGTGAAAACGGTAGTCCTCAATGTTAAGGGTGATTCTTCTGCTGTGGATGTAGGAATTTTGGTGATGCCTTTGTGTGAAGTGGAGATCAGGGGAAAGATGTTTGTGGTTTTGGCTGATTCAAGGTCACTGTTCACCATGATTGGTGATACAAATTGAGCAAAAATATTGGGGATAATGTGTTTGGTTATGTGATCATAAAAAGTTCCTTCAAAGACAGAGACACTATGGGGATGGTGTATATTGCCAAAAGAGGTGATACTTTGTTGAGTGGTACCACCAAAGGTATTTGGGCGTTATTCTTAATCTCAATGTGCATGAGCAAGTGATGCTGGCGGATCTGGGTGGTGACCATGAGACCGTTTGCATAGAATGTCCGCAAGTGTTCCCTGGTGCACTGGGCTTACTAAAGACTTTTTAGCACAGGATTGTCCTGAAGGATGGTGCCAAGCCCAGATTGATTAGGGCAAGCGCCATCAAAGTGACTGAGTCCTCAGAATGGTTGGCGTCTGTGGTATTTGCCCCCAAGTATGATGGGAAGGCCATACACATGTGAATTGAGTTCAGAGCTCCAAATAGGTGTATTTGGGTTGATCGCCAGCCATTGCCTAACATTTCTGAGACTCTTACCATGCTGTCAGGGGCCAATGTTTTCAGTGCCCTGGATCTGTCTTCCGCTTACCACCAGGTGATGTTGCATGAGGAATCAAGACATTTGACTTTGTTTGTCACACCTTTGGGTGCCTACAGATTCAGAAGGATGTTGTTTGGGCTAGCTTCTGTGACTGCCTGTTTCCAGAGAATTATGAAGATTATACTGGAAGGGCTTCCATGTGTCTTAGCCTTACAAGATGATATCTTGGTTTACTGCAAGTATGAATGCGAGCATGATGAGTATCTGTGACTGGTGTTGAGTGGACTGACTGTGAAAAAGGGGAAATTAAAACTCAAAGTACCATCAGTTACTTACCCTGGGCATGTGATTTTGGCTGAAGGAGTAAGACCAAATGTTGGAATGTGGTTTACTATTAGTGATAAGTAGGGACCTACTACTAGTAATAAGGCCACAGACACAATAAAAGGTTCAGTAAAGGTCTCAATAAATGATACACTTGCTCCACCCTTGGTAGCTGGCTGTGTGCAGGCAGGCTTAACTTAAGAGACAGGTGTGTAAAGCATTTAAAAACACCAATACATTAAATAAGTAAGACACAAAATTCAATAAAAGTCGAACACCATTTTATAAGAATAGATTATAGTTTTATGAACAAATAGCCACCAAAACAGCAAACATTCAATGTAGGGAACCAGAGATATGAATTTTCAAAGAGTAATAGTAAAACTTAGAAGCACATAGTAGTCAAAGGTTTTAAAAAGGTCGCGCTGGACCAGGACAAAGTCGAGAGTTCTTTACACTTACTTCCAGAAGTGTTTCTTGATGCAGGAAAGTGATCGACAACACTAGCCAAGGTTTCAGATGCTCTAGTTTGCCTCTTGGAGTCTGGGACTACAACTCCTACAATGCACCAGGTGACATTATGAAGCTTTTTACAAACGTTGCTCCAAACCTCTCCAAACTTCTAGATCTTCTACCTGAAGTTCCTATTGTGGGTTCAAAGTGTCCAAAACACCAAGCCAAGGATCTAGAAGCTCTGAGATGGTCCTTGTGATGTTGGGACTACAATTCCCACAATGCATTTGGCCAAATCCTTAAATGTCCACTAGACGTACTCCAGGCTAGGGACATATTGGGGGAGATGGTGTAGGTGAGCTCTGTTAACCTGCTGCTGTCAGGGAGTCCACTCCTTACTCCTTGTGAAGTAAGGGCCTTAGGGCTGTAGTCCCAGATTGTGCAGCAGGTGCAGTTTTTCAGAGTGCAATCCTTTGGGTGGAGATCAGGGTTACAGCAGGGCAGTCCTTCTTCTTGTTGTTTCAGGCAGCAGATCTGAGTTGCCATACAGCTCTCCCATATTTATTCAGTGTTCCTGGGAGTCAAGCAGGGGGGCACCCCTGACCAATGGGATGCAGGGTGGCACCCTCAGGTATGACCGCTTCCTCCAAAGCATGGCATATTCTTGTCCCAGAAAGCACTATTCTTCCAAAATAGAGAAATCTTCCCTTCCAGCCCCTTCACTAATCTAATTACTGGAGCTCCTGTCTGGCTGGGGGTGCAGGATGTGGGGGGAGCCTGTGCTGTCCCAAACTGTCCGTCTCCCTTTGAAGACCATTTTGGCAACTCCATCCCCATCCTGCCTTTTGCTTCTGCAGTTTCAGTTCTCCTCCCACATGAAATCCTTTGTCTCTCTAGCAGGCCACTTCACACCCCATTAAAACAGCTTGGCTCAGCCTGACAGAGGCTGGCCAATCAGGAGAGGGCAGCTGGATGGCTGGATTTTGGCGTGCAGAAAAGAAGGTTTTCTGATAGTTATAATAAATCTAACAGTGGCAAGTTGTTGGATTTATTCTAACTATCATTTTAATACCTTGAAGTATCATTTTTTGCTCCTTTCTTTCAATAGTTATACTTAAATAAAGTATTTCCATGTTAGCGTTTGGAGCCATTCACTATAATTGGGAAAAACTGATTCAGCAGTTTTTTCCTCACCAGGGCATATAAGACATCTTTTATAATGTCCTAGCTTATAGTTACAAGCACCCTACCCTTGGGGCACCTAGGGGAGACCTTATAGGTGACCTATATGTACAAAAAAGGTAGTTTGATATTTTGCAAGTTCTTTTCATTCCAAAGTCGAATTTGTATATAATTTCCTTTTAAAAGCAGCCTGCAAGGCACGGCTGTCTTTTAAATTACAGCAGGCACCACAGTAGTGCACACCTAAGTGCATTAAATCTACTGGGCCTCTAAACCTGCATACCCTACCATATACTAGGGACTTACAGGTAGGTTGTCAGTACCAATTGTAATTATACCTAATCACAATGTACTTTAATCAGAGGATAGGCTCTGAGTCTTGTTATCAGCGCCCAGGGCACAATCAGAGTCAGTAAACCAGCATCTATTAGTGAAAGTGAGTGGAAAAATTGGAGGGACACTGCAAACAGGTCCTGATTTCTCATACCAGAGTTTGATTTGGCTGTCAACCAAGTGAAAGCTCCTTCACCAGTATATAAGGTTCTTTGGACTTACCAAATATTATTCCAAGTTTATCAACAACTTTGCAAGTGTGTTGAAGCCAATCAGGTTATTGCTGAAAAAAGGTGCTACTTTTCATTGATCAACAGAGTGTGGAGATGGTTTAGAGAGGCCAAGGAGGAGATTACTCAGATGCCTAGTCTAAGGCATTTTGATGCGAAAAGGGAGACTGTTTTGACTACAGATGTGAGGCTGAAGGGCTTTGATTGATTTTATCACAAGTGGTAGATGGTGAAGAGAGGGCAGTAGCTTTTGGTTCAAGAGCAGTGAAAGTGGCAAAGAGTCACTTCTCAGTGATTGAGAAAGAAGCATTGGCAGTTGTGTGGGCTGTGCATCATTTTAAATTCTATCTGTGGGGTTTGATTTTTTATATCAAAATGGATCACGTCCTCTTTTTCTCCTGCAAGGGAAGTGGGAGGCTAACACCTCGTCTGAAGAGATGGAGTGAGGTATTTGAAGAAATTAATTTCCAAGTACAATGCATACCGGGCTTGAGAATAAGTCTGATCATTGCTTGTCATGACTACCAGTGGAGAGGTATTGAGACTCCAACAGTGTGTTGGGTCTAGGAGAGTTCCTTGTCTCAATGGGGTAAAGAAATATGCTAAATACAAGAACTGTGTTATATCATCATGTACAGAATTCTAGGATGGCCAGTCTGTATGGTGTACCCAAAATACACAAGAATGATAAGGACCCACCATACAGACCCATAGTCACGACTATAGGCTCGGTTACAGAGCCCTTATCAAAATATCTGGATGCCATCCTATGCCCCCATGTTAACAAGACACCGGCATATGTCAAAGATACACGACATATCATAAATCTTGTAGAGGAGGTCCCCTTGAACCCTGAAACACAATGGCTAGTGACACTAGATGTAGAAAGCCTCTATAGTAATATCCCTATTGAAGGGTCTCTACTAGCAGTACAATGGTTCATTCAAACAATGAACATTGACTGCAATGAAAATGTCATCAGTCAAATGTCTTAAAGTAGTATTTGAAGATAACATCTTCGATTTCAATGGCCAACTATTCCAACAGGTAAAGGGAGTTAGTATGGGGCCTCGTGTTGCACCTAAGGTGGCAAATATCTATATGGCCAAGTTCGAATTCATCCATATCTTCAATGAGGTAGCACCATTTTTTGAGTCTGTCTGGAAGTGGTCCCGTTTCATAGACGATATATTTTTCATTTGGTCTGATACGGAAGACAAGATGATTGAGTTTCTGGCATGGTTAAATGTATGCGATGAAAATCTACATTTTACTTCTGCCATCAACAATGACCGAATAGAATTTCTGGACATCATCATTAAACATGTAGAGGGTAAGTTAGCTATTGACCTGTTTATTAAACCTACAGCGCGAAACACATTGTTGCACTACGACAGTTTTCACCCTAAGTCCCAAAAGGACAGCATTCCATTCGGACAGTTTCTGCGCTTGCGCAGAAACTGTACCAGTATTGCTGACTTTGACATGAAGGCTTCAGAAATGAGAAAAAAAATTCTAGCGAGAGGATATCCGTGGAAACTGGTGAAAAATTCCTATAAAAGAGCAAGGTTTTACGATAGGCAGCACCTACTCACTAATACCAACAAACAACAACTACAAAAAAATGAGACATTAGTATTTGTAACGAGACACTCCATGCTAAATACTCAAATAAGACACATCATCTCGTCTAGCTGGCACATCTTGAATGCAGATAAAGATGTGAAAGACAAAATTCCAAAGCCCCTTTTTGCCTACCGTAAAAATAAGAACTTAAAGGATCTAATTGTAAGATCTAGATTACCCCAAATAAAGGAGCCGATACAGAGAAGTATTGTTGGGAATTCACCAGTGATAGGCAATTTCAGATGTGGCACGTGTAAAATTGGTCCCTTAGGAATAGAAGATGATAAAATACAATTGAATGGACAGACAGTTAAGGTTAAAAATATGACGAATTGTAAGACAAAAAATGTCATTTATCTTTTACTTTGTCCCTGTGGATTGGGATACATTGGAGAGACATCTCGCAATTTTAATACACGACTCACTGAGCATCGCTCAGCGATTCGTACGGAAAAAATGTCTGCACCAATAGTGGAACATTTTGTCACTCTGAAACATACGGAGAATGACATCAAATGGTTCATTTTGGAAACCATCAATCCCAAAAATAATCAAAGTAGTGAATCCATCCGAAAGAAACGTGAGGTCTATTGGATTTTTACCCTGGACACTTTCAAACAAGGACTAAACCAGGAAATTCCATGGGCACAAGTAATTGAATATAATTTATAACTCTGCACATTGTTGGCAAAACATAGCGAGTCTTCTGCCACTTTCCTACAATAAACCCCTCAGGGACTTAAATCACGTATGTCTCTCTTTGCCCACCATTTGGAGCCCAGGAAAGGTTCCATATATAATGGTTAATAATTACTCTGAAAATGTTAAATGACATCTCTTCTTTTTATCATTGGAAGCATATATCTATTAGTATATGGAATTTGCCCCTCCGCTTCGTCATCCAGGTGGAATGTAATAAAAACCACCGATGCGCATAAAATAAAGATCCTTAAATCATAGAAAACGGCAAGCTTTTTCCATATAACTACTAGTAAGAATTCCTATCATAAGATGGCCGCCACTGTTCCTATGATATCTAGTCCTTTGTTTTTGCCCCTGCCAGAAAGATTTTGGCTACAATGACAGGTTTTGTCCATCACACCTACTAATAATAATACCTATTATAAGATGGCCGCCATCGTTCTCATGGTTTCCAGTCCGTTGTCTATGCTTTTACCAGAAAAGCTTTAGCTACATTGTAGCAATTGCATGACGTCAGACGCCATCCAATCATAGCACGCGGACATCTTAAAAGGCCGCGCATTGCGTACACATTCGTTTCTGCTGATTCCACAGACAGAACAGAGTACCGGGTTGTAAGCATGCACCGAGAGACACAAAAGTAAGTAGATACCCAAATAGTAGATTAAAAGAGAAATGCAAAATAGGTATGCTTCCATTTAGAATTATAGACAAGTATGGGACCTAATGGGGCATGTTGAAAAGTAACAGCCACATAAATACCGTTCAAGTTCAAGCAATAGATATTTTTTAACAAACATGACTTTGATCCGGGAAACAGGAAAGTAATATCACACAGTGCCCACATAAATGTAAGGGTGGTGCAAATAACTCGATCGCATCACTTTCATTGTAACACGCGATACGTGATACGAGGTCAAATAAACATCTGCTCTCTAGATTAAAAAACATTAGTTGAGTAAGAAAGCGTTTACCCAGCCCGATAGATAGGAAATGTTTAATCTTTGGCATGTTACGGAGCGTTCATGGCTCGATAAAAAATACCTATATTAGAGTGAGGGATTCGTTAACGAATGTTTGAGCCCTACGCAATATATAGGAAAGTGATACTTTGTAGTGACCCCACAACAGTTGAAGTAGCGACAATAATCTGGCAGCGGAATTTTGAAATATAACCTGCGGTACACAACTCTCCAGCAGGTCTGGGTGTTTTTCACCAAATGGCTCTGCTGAGAACCATAACCATGACATGTCGGGAAGTGCTCGAGAAAAGAGTAAATTAGCGATATTTTAGCAATGGCTGCAGAGGCTGAGTCCTAATTTTATATCCTATAAAATGAAAGTGACTGTTTAAGATGGTGTCGTAACACTAAAGACAGTGAATATAATCTTATTATGAATATGCAATCACGCTACCGTATAGGACAATTCACATATGAAAATATCTTTTGCCCTAGATAAAGTGTGTGGGTGAGATACAACATATATAAGACCCAGGACTCCTTCTAGAATCCCGTTTAAGTGTCAGCATGAACTTTTATGGTAAGCATACATTTAACATATTAATAACATTGGCACATAGTATTGTCACTTTGCATACCTTGCTGAAAATTGGTTCTGATTTAGTAATGTACCATCTGTCTAGGAACACATCATATAAACCAAAGATATGAAGATAGCCAGCATTGAACCTCGAAGTTCCTTAAAACATTGGCACATAATCATTAAACTTTTGTAAGTATTAGAGCCAAAAAAAATCCAAATTTTTGTTGATATTACAGAGTTATATTGTCAACTGGCTAGTATCAGACAAATATAAAGACCTCTGTTCAAATGTATATATATATTTTTTTAGATCAAGTATATATTGGGAAAAGAAATCGTAAAATCAGAATCGGCAGAGTGAAACCTTTAAGTCGCACACTACCAGGTATACAATGGACTAATACTATTGTATGTCATCAATATATTGGTTCTCTTGGAATAGCACACAAGGGATAGAACTAATAAATTTGTTCCATTTTCTTATTCTTTTTATAAATTAATACCATCTTAGAAGAGATCGGACCCCCATGGAAATCTCACTTGTCTAAAGAAAACTATCTTCACCTGTCAAATATTGTAGACCATAATCCTGCTCCAAAACTACAGCTACAGCTTGGGACAATACAATGAATTTTTATGTATACTTTACCCCCATGATACTTGGGTCAATAGGTTCCTGTTCCTTTTCATCTTTTACTTTATTTTCACTCTTTTGAGCCAATACAATCTAATAGATCTAACTCTTGGGGGATTTCTTTGGTACACCTGGATATATTTTCTACAAGTACCTCTATCTCTTTTCTGCACAATATATAAACTCTCACCTTCTTAGGTAATAAATATATGTTACTAATCAATAAACAGCGCCATTATATGTTCCTTCATAAACATGGGCCCAGACTTTATAAATAATGAAGCACTAAGGGGTCGATTCCGATTCGGGCCGGAAAACGTACCGACCGACTCAGAGCCGGAATAAATTCCGACCGACACGTACCGGTGCAGCCCGACCCGCAAAGTACGATGAGAAGCGTGCAAAACCCGACCGACTCGTACGGAACACAAGCCGAACGACCGAGCTGCGCGGAAAACAGCAATCCGGCCGGAAAAACACGCGAATCGAACCGACCGACACGCACCCGGAACAATCCCGAACGAAGCGTACCCACGAACTCCTACCCGCCAAGTATGATGCAACGCGTGGAAAACACGACCGAGTCGCACGGAGGACAAGCCGTACGACCGACACGCATAGAAAACTGCGAGCCGAAGCAACCCAAAACACCGCGACCGATGCATACGCAGCATAGAAAACAGCACAAACACAGCGTGAACGAATCGGAGAAGCCCGTACGAGACAACTGCAGGGTCCGACTCGGTCACAAGAACGTCTCCTACATGCACAAAAAGTACAAAGGGAAAATACACAAAAAAAAGGCCAAACAAGCAATTACAAAGCCAATAAATACTGGGGGGGCAGGGAACAAAGACACACCCACAACTCCACCCATATAAAGGACACAAATCCCTACCATGATCCTTTGCAAATTCAAATTACCTGCCAGCACTGAACAGACAGCAACCACACACCCACAGCTCATCCATCACACAAGCCACACACCATCAGCACCCCAACAAATAGCAACCTCATATACACCCAGCAAAACACACACTCACACACCTTCACCTGCACACCAACACACACATCACTCACCATCACCACCCATCACCATGCCCCCAAAGAAAAATCATAAGTTCCTAGATAGTGAATTGGAAGTCCTGGTAGATGAGATCCTCAGGGTAGAGTCACAGCTGTTTGGTACACTGGTCCAACAGACACCCATGGCGCAGAAAACCAAGATGTGGGAGAGGATCGTCGACAGGGTGAACGCACAATCACCATGTTTGCGCACAAAGATAGACATCCAGAACAGGTGGTATGACGTGCGCAGGAGGGTCAGGGAGCTGTTGAAGAAGGACTACCTCTTGAGCCAACACACCGGCAGTGGCCCTCCTGCCAAGCCAGTATACCTCAGGCCCTGGGAGGAGAAGGTGCGGGCCATCCTACCACCAGTGAGCGTATATGGACTAGAAAACATCCCAGAGCCTGGTGAGTACACAACAAATGTACACAATATTGTGCCACAATAAACACACATCACTGTAAAGGGGAGAGTCAAACCATGCACCCTTAGCAAATACACAGCAACCAGAACAGAACCATCCCAAAATGTGTATGTCAGTCAGATAAACACAACACATGCCATCTCATAGTGACATGTAACTGTGTCATCACATGTACAAACACAACTACAACTACAGCTGGGCAGTGGCACAAATATAACTAACAAACACATCCAGACATGTAGCCACCACTACAACACCACCACACAGTGAAGCCCACTGAAAGGAAGGAATACTGTGTATGCTGGGCAAGTCAGTGTAGCCAATAGCATCATGGGAGTCGTAGTCACAGATATTGCCCACCCTCACAATGCGCACATCAACACCACCATGAACCATGCTCACATCACAGGGAGTGGAAAACAACTGACAAGATGGCTGACACTGGCTACTGCTGTGGGGAGCACAAGGTCCTGCTGGCAACTGTGCACCAACCAACAGCAGGACACCACTGACTGACATCTTGCCATTGCTCTCACACTCACACACAGTGAAGTCCACCCAAAAGCAAGTAAGTATGGGCATGCTGGGAAGTGGGGTGGAGGCAATAGCATGATGGGAGTGGTAGTCACAGCTCAACATCCCCCACCCACATGGCCCAGCAAGCTCACACTCAAGCATGCACACCCCACAGAGAGTGGAAAGCCCCATCAAAGATGTCTGACGCTGGTGCTCTGTTGTGGGGAGCACAAGGCCATGCTGGGAACTGGCCACCAACTAACAGCAGGACACCACTGTCAGCCATCTTGCCATTGCTCTCACACTCACACACAGTGAAGTCCACCCAAAAGCAAGTAAGTATGGGCATGCTGGGAAGTGGGGTGGAGGCAATAGCATGATGGGAGTGGTAGTCACAGATATTGGTCACCCCCACAACTGTCCCATCAACACCACCCTGAACCATGCGCACATCACAGGGAGTGGAAAACAACTGACAAGATGGCTGACACTGGCTACTGCTGTGGGGAGCACAAGGCCCTGCTGGCAACTGTGCACCAACCAACAGCAGGACACCACTGACTGACATCCTGAAAGACAACTTGCACTCCCTGCAATGGAAGCACGTTCCATGGTGGGATATCTGGCTGGGTGGGAAGGAGGACTCACAGCCCTGACCATAGTTACCAGCAGCGTTTATCACACACATCCCTAACACAAACTCCACAAAACTCACCTGGGAGAATGCATTGCCTCACACTCCAATCAAATATCCCACAAAGAACCACAACCCTGGGTCATGCTGAGTGAAGCACAGGGACACACATGGGACTTGTAGCAAAACTAACCCCAGGATAACACTGTCAGCCATCTTGTCAGCACAGGCACACAACCCCACAGGGAAGCAGAGTCAAAGGGAAGGAAGCATGGGCATGCTGGGAAGGGGGTGGAGGCAATAGCATGATGGGAGTGGTAGACACAGATATTGGTCACCCCCACAACTGTCCCATCAACACCACCCTGAACCATGCACACATCACAGGGAGTGGAAAACAACTCACAAGATGGCTGACACTGGCTACTGCTGTGGGGAGCACAAGGCCCTGCTGGCAACTGTGCACCAACCAACAGCAGGACACCACTGACTGACATCCTGAAAGACAACTTGCACTCCCTGCAATGGAAGCACGTTCCATGGTGGAATATCTGGCTGGGTGGGAAGGAGGGCCGGATGTCAACCAAATACAACCAATGCAGACCATGTACACACCCCAACATTCACATAGAAAAGCCCAAATAATGCAGGACAATGTGCTACACCAATATCAACCCCTGACTGTGACAACTTAGGACAATGCAATGTACAGGCCCGCATCCAGAGGCACAGTCACAACTGTCAGGTGTGTCAACCATTGATGCCTGCAGAAACATAACATACATTGTGTGTGTCTCCCAAAAACAGGTGATGATGGGGACACAGCAGCAGACGCTGAGGAGTCTCCGTTCCAGGCTCAAGAGGATACAGAGCTCACTGGTGTGGAACAGCCTCTGCCCTCCTCGGATGAAGAAGACCCACCTGGCACCTCCGGAGCAAGTCATCATGCAGCACCAGCAGGACCACCAGCTGCACCCCCTGCACCCACCCCTCCAACGACTGTCAACACACATACCACCCCTGATGACATGGACAGACCAAGGAGCACCACCACCACCAGCACAGGGACCCTGGACCAACATGGGGCCATGGACACCAACACCACCAACAACCCCCAAGGGGGCCCAGGGTCACCTGTGCGTGCCAACTCAGGTACTGCACGTGTCGCCAGGGGTGGTGGGAGGGGTGGGAGACATAGGTCGCTGCTCGCAGAGGGTCTGGACTGCATGATGACCCACAACTGGCACGCATAGCCGATGCGTACCAGTCCAGCACCGGAGAGCTCAGCCAGGTAGTGGGGCTCCTCAGGGACATTAAACAGCAGCAGGCTGCCCATCATGCCCGCTTGGACTCACACATGTCCCGCGTGGAGTCCAAGTGGGACACACTGCAAGAGATGATGGCGGTGCATAGGGACATATTACAATGCCTCCGCCAGATGAGCAGCAACCAGTCAACACCTCCCTGTGTGCCCACAACATCTGCTGCTGAAACAACTGCAACTGCCACAGGGAGGGAGGATGACTCTGGCGGAGAGTCCCCTGCACCGCAGCAGCCTGCACTTGAGGGTCCCCCCAAAGAAGAGGGGTCGTCCGAGGAAGGACAACTGAGAGGCTGATGGCCAATGCACAACCCCCAGGAAGCCAACACCTGTTCTGGATAATCACCTTTGTGCGCAAACTGTTCACCCTGTTGACTGCAACACAACTCCCCCACATGACATGGGGAGTACAAGTTGGACCAATGTCTCAGATGACTGTGGACTTGATACAGGACATTTCTGCTACCAGGACTTCCAATTCATCTAGGAACTTTGGATTGCAATCAAAATGTACAGCACTCACCATCCTGTGCACTATTCACACACATGTATGACAATAAACACACTAATACACCATACCTGCCTCTGTCGTGATTCCAACGTGGTTTCTGTCATGGAGATGATGACCAGCGAAATTACACTGTGCATGCTAACTGCTACAGCAAGTACAACACAGGCATGTGAGTCATGGCAACGTGACACATATGAGGGAGACACACCACCAGGGCTACACAACAAATACACACCTAGGCCATCTGACTCATTGCCTACACTGATGTTGCCAGGAAATACGGTGCAATGCACAGACACAACACCTATTCACAGTCTTAGTCAACTAGCCCACTGGTGCAGTAAGCAAATGTCAGTCAAATGTGTGACCACAGACAACGCACATCACAAAGTGAAGCACAGGTTTATTACACATTTGCAACATGTTGTAACCACTACAGATGCAAGGTAATCCCACCTGGCAGCGGGCACACAGTCAACAAGTGTAGAAGGAAGGAAGTCCATGGGTGTGGCGCACATCACCTGTAGGGACACGACAGCTACCACCCTGGAAGTCGAATCACGGTGTCGGGGATCACAGTTGACCAAACGACTCTGAAAGTACCCTGTGAAGGACAGAAATGACACACAGTCAAAAGCACTGAAGAACAGGACAGAACTGCAATACTCATGCCCAATACATGTCACAAGATACCCACCCAGAACCAAGTTAGCATGTCAACACTGTTGGGGAGTACAGACTACCTGTAAGGACACATCGCTACACGCATACAGTCATGTAGCCCATGGACACACTCAAACAGCACCAGAGCACCACCAACACATATCATGCAAACTCACATCTTTGACATGACATCTCTGGATACTCACATTCAGCTGAAGAAGTTGGTGATGAGCTGTGTGCGGACATCACCCTCATCATCATCATCACTGGCATCGTGGTCCAGGCCAGGATCCTCCACATGTGGCGGACGTTGGTCATCGTCATCCAGGATGAGAGGCAACTCCTTCCGCACTGCCAGGTTGTGTAGCATGCAGCAGACGATGACAATCTTGCACACCTTTGCTGGGGCATATGGGAGGGACCCTCCTGTCTTGTCCAGGCAGCGAAAGCGGCTCTTCAAGAGACCAAATGTCCGCTCAATCACTCTCCTGGTCCGACCATGTGCCTCATTGTAGCGCATCTGGGCTGGTGTCACAGGGTTCCTGAGGGGCGTCAGCAACCACGGCATGTTGGGGTATCCGGAGTCACCTACATACAAACAATTGCACATTAGCTGAGTTGGAAAAGAGGGTGGAACACTACATTGCAGAACACACACAATGGTACAAAGTCAGTACACACCAACAAGCCAGGCACGCTGGTTCCGCATCTGTGACATCATCCTCGGGATGCGACTACTCCTCATCACGTAGGCATTGTGTGCAGAACTGGGGAAACGGGCACACACGTGTGAGATGCTCATATCAGCAAGACAGACCACCAGTGCATTGACCGAGTGGTAGTGTTTGCGGTTCCTGTATGCCTGCTCTTGGGCCTGTGGTGGTACCAAAGCCACATGTGTCCCATCAATGGAGCCAATGACATGCGGCATCCTCCCCAGGGCATAGAAGTCACTCTTCACGTCAGTGAGTTGTTGGAGTCTAGGGAAATAGATGTACTGGTTCAGGTATATCAACATAGCCTCCAAAACATCGCGGAGCACACGGCTGAACATGGTCTGTGACATCCCACCAGCAGTCGCCACAGTGTGTTGAAAGGTACCGGTGGCAAAGAAGTGTAGGGCTGCCATCACCTTCACCTTGGGGGTCAGCGCTGTAGGGTACGGCCGGCCAGGTTGCAAATGTGGTGCCAAGCGCACTGCCAAATCCTCAATCAGCTGCCTGGTGAAGCGGTACCGTCGGATGCTGTCACGTTCCACCATCGTTGCCAGGTCAGGGAATGGTCTATGGACAGCTGGTGCCCTGCAGTGCATAGGTGAAGAAAGAAAGATTGTCAGTCACCCCACATATGTGGCATTGAACACACTCAATATCACATGATACATCATTATGAGGCACAAGTACATGATGTGTGCAGTTCCGTAAGGACATGTATGGCACATACATGGCCAACATCTAACATCACAGTTCAACAAGTGGCATCAATAAGTCCCAGGTTGTGCCATTGGATATCATGAGGCCGTGTCACAGTTCCCATCTCCTGCTGCCACGTTACAAACACACCCCACAGTGACATGTGAGGACAGATGTGCCCCAGGCATTACAGCTCAACGACAGGTAGATTCCCAGGGACCCTGTATTGCCACATGGACACTGGCATGACATGGTGTATCATGTATACACCACAGCAAAACAACCATGACCCCCACAGGTAGTGGTCCCTGTTGCCTCGGCAGGACAGACATGGACGTCTGTGACACACACACGCAGAACATCAAAGTCCATGCACAAACAACGTGGATGTGGAGACTGTCTCCCATTGTGCACATGAAATCAGAGACATTGTAAACACAACATGCACACAGACTGTGGAGGACCATCACTATTGTGCCAATGGGTCACCCTGGGTTTAACATACCGTCCCACATGGGACTCAGGGGATATGTGACATGACATACACATACACCACCGTGAAATGTGACCATGCCACATGCTCAGATATGAACAGTTGCACATCACAGTGGTCATGTACACGAAACACCAAGGATCCTGTCCCCATGAACACGTGCACAGCCTGGGGGTGGCTGCCCCCAAGTGACACCCACAGAACAACATGTTCACCCCCATACACGGAATAGGTAATGCAGCCTTACATGCCTTAGGATACAGTTTGGACAGGCTGTGGTGTTGTAGGTGTGCCCCTCACTCCCTGGGAAGTATATGTGGCTGGCATATGTTCACCTGTGACAGGCATGGTGACATATGCCAGTGACTTGTACAGGGACGCGTTGGACAGCAATGGACCGATCGGTGCGCACACATTGGCCATTGCATTCAATGTGTGCTGGTACGCGTTGTATTCGCAATACGCGTTGGACAGCAATGGACTGATCGGTGCGCACACATTGGCCATTGCATTCAATGTGTGCTGGTACGCGTTGTATTCGCAATACGCGTTGGACAGCAATGGACTGATCGGTGCGCACACATTGGCCATTGCATTCAATGTGTGCTGGTACGCGTTGTATTCGCAATACGCGTTGGACAGCAATGGACTGATCTGTGTGCACACATTGGCCATTGCATTCAATGTGTGCGGGTACGCGTTGTATCCTGGGTACGCGTTGAACAGCAATGGACCGATCGGTGTGCCCGGCCGGCCCATTGCATTCAATGTGTGCGGGTACGCGTTGTATCCTGGGTACGCGTTGAACAGCAATGAACCGATCGGTGTGCCTGGCTGGCCCATTGCATTCAATGTGTGCGGGTGCGCGTTGTAACCTGGGTACGCGTTGAACAGCAATGGACCGATCGGTGTGCCCGGCCGGCCCAATGCATTCAATGTGTGCGGGTACACGTTGTATCCTGGAGTACGCGTTGAACAGCAATGGACCGATCGGTGTGCCCGGCCGGCCCATTGCATTCAATGTGTGCGGGTACGCGTTGTATCCTGGGTACGCGTTGAACAGCAATGGACCGATCGGTGTGCCCGGCCGGCCCATTGCATTCAATGTGTGCGGGTACGCGTTGTATCCTGGGTACGCGTTGAACAGCAATGGACCGATCGGTGTGCCCGGCCGGCCCATTGCATTCAATGTGTGCGGGTACGCGTTGTATCCTAGGTACGCGTTGAACAGCAATGGACCGATCGGTGCGCACCCATTGGCTATGGCCTGGCCTGGCAACGGACGCGTTTTCAAATTTTGAACGAGTCTGATGCTGTAAATTCAGTTGGTCACCCACAACAATGTTGCAAATTCATGGGTGTCATGAAGTTGAACTTTTGAAGGATGCTGTGGGCGTGTGTAAGTGGTGCAATTCCATGGATTGGCCAGATTCAGAAGATGCAAACGACTTGGACCTATCACTTTGGACACATGGGACAGTATCTGCCTCTGCAGCACACATATAATGCTGGCTGTTCCCCTGAGAGCTCACTTGCCTGCACTACATGCTCCAGGACGACATCTGCCACCACCACTGCTGCTGTATCTGCACTCTCTGGACCCTGCAATGGCACGTACTGTGGAGAGAGCCCCAGCCTTCAGCACTGAGGAGAACCAGGCCCTGCTGGACAGCCTCCTTCCACAGTACAGCAAGCTGTATGGGAAAGCAGGGGAGCAGGTGAGTGTTCTGTCCACTGCCTTCCTAAATGTGCATGTTGTCTGACTAGCAAGGCTAACAGTCTGCACGCCACTGGCTAGCAGGCTCACTGAGTAGTTGTCACCCCCATAGTGTGTAGTTACATGCACTGGACAGGTATAGTGCAGTGACAGTGCATTTAAACAAGGTTTTACTTCCCAGGCAATGATACCATGTAGTAACTGCTGGCATACTGTCCATGGCCATCGTTGCACTGCCTGTGTACATCATGTGCCCCTGTGATTGAGACATGTATATACAACTGTGTAATGCACGGATATGTTGCATGTGTAGTAATGGCATTCTCACTTTGTCATCCTCACAGGTTGATGCCCACCAGAAGCAGCAGATATGGCTGACCATCGTCCGGGCAGTGAGATCCGTGGGGGTCTACAAGCGCCGGATCCGCAACTGCCAGAAGAGGTGGCAGGACCTTAGGGGCTGGACCCGGAGGATCGCACGGGTCCAGCTGAAGCTGTCGCCTCCTCGCAGGAGGGGCGGACACCGGACCCTGACCCCCACATGCTCAGGATCCTGGCGGTGGTCTTCCCTGATCTGGATGGGCAGCTGAAGGCCAGTGAGCAGCAAGGAGGGGTGAGTCCATGACTGCATTGTGAACTATGTCTGCCATGCTATGTGCCCTCCTCTGGCCTGGTTAAACTTCCACAGTACATCAGTCATGTGGTCCAGGACCCATGTCCCTCTATTGTGCACTGCCCACTCCTCATCTGATACCCAGGTGTGGCCCTTACAGTCAGGGAATTGTGTCACTTGGGTACTGTGTCCTTGCAGTTTGCTTGACTCAAGGTGGGGGACAGCATCTGTTTCCCTAACTCTGTGGTGGGCATCATGGGTGGGTCCATTGCTTACACAATGCCTGTGTTCTGACATGTAATCTGCGTGTTACTTTGATATGTGGTCCAATTGCTGAGCTGATCCACCACATGTGCCTGGGGTGTCTGGCACACACCCATGCTGCGGGTGGGAACAATGTTTGGGCCCCAGGAGTGTGTACATTACGTGTGTCACACATACTTAGCCAGCTGCCTACTGTCCAGGGCTCATCCCTCATTCATGTGGGGCAGGACAGTCATGCCTACTCCAGGCCATACAATACACTCTGTACTCCCACTCCCGTGTATCAGCTGACACGTTGTGCTCAGTGAATTGTCCCCTCAGGTGTCTGCCTCTGTGTCAGTGTGCTGTGGCTTCGTTGTCAGGACTGCTGGGGTGTTTCTCGGTTGGGGCTCAGCATGCCACCGGAGATGTGACCATAGGAGACGATACTTGTGTGACACATAGGTGTTTGATCACCTGACCGTGCAGACTGGGGTATGCGAATGTGAAGTTCAGGCAGCTGTCTCCCATTCACAGCAGATTGTGAGGTGCTCAGGTTCAGAGGGTCGTGTTACAGGTCTCCCATATGTCCAATCGGTATGACCTGGACAGATAAGGGTTCAGATGATGTGGTGTGTGGGGGATGTACATGTGCACTTGTTCAGCTCCAGGACTTGCATTCCCCATGACCTACTATTGTGACACAGTGCAGAGTGTTGTTGTCTGGCTGCCCTGCCCATGTGACTGGAGACAGTGATGTATGACTTAGCAGGCATGCCTGTGCCATGGCATGTGACTTCCTATTAGTGATCCTGCAGGGGAGTGACATGTGCTACATGCACACCATTGTGGCAATGGCTATCAGGACATGGGTGCATCATGGTGTCTGTCGCTGGTATGCATCACATGCATTTCCTATTTGACTCTGGGCATCCCTTTCATCCGGACACCTGTACTGACTCAGTGGCAAGAGTTGTGATGTGTGCATGTTCACATGCTTAACCGGGTTCTCTGCACTGTCCAACTACTGTGTAGGTGGTGCATGTGTCCACACTGGGGTATTGCCATCCAACAGACACCAGACAGATGGGTGCAAGGCCAGGTGGGATGTGAGTGCCATGGTTGACCATCAGACTGACAATTGGCTTCTCCTGTTCTGTTTGGGCACTTTTAGCAAAGTTCAACTAAGGATGCCAGGGCTTGCTCTGTAATGTGCTGTACTAACTGTGGTGTGTGCGTTCGGTGCAGGTGACTGATGTCTGTCTGTTTCCCTATTGATTGCAGATACATCCACGGCCACAGGAGGGGACAGCTCCACGGACCAGGAGGAGCCGCAGAGCCAGACTGGGTCAGCAGCCGAGGAGTGGTCGGAGGGACCCAGTGGCACGGAGGGCGAGGGGAGCCACACCGAGGAGTCCTCAGCACCATCCACCTCAGCTGAGGACCACAGCAGCTCAGAGGATGACTCCCTTATGGAGGCGGGTGTCAGCAGCCACCACACCCCAGCTAGTGTTGCTGTCCCAGCCACCACCACCACCACCATCGCCCTCCCATTGGCTCCCATTCCCGAGGTCCGTGGAGGCTCCCATGTTCGGGAGCGTGTCTCCTTCGGGCCAGGCACCGCACCCGCTGCCCCTGTGTCCCCTGCTGCCCTGAGTGAGGAGTCTGTGTACCTCCTTCGCCAGCTCCATGTAGGGCAGACAGCGATGCTGAGTGTCCTCCATGCCCACACCACTCTGTTGACTCAGCTGGTGTCGTTCATGGAGGGCATCTCATCGGGCATGTCTGCCCTACAGAGGGGCAATAGGTCCATGGACTCCTCCCTGACGGCAGCAGTGTCCCTCCTCCGACAGTCCCTCACCCCTCCTGCCTCTGCCCCATCCACACTCCCCAGCACCTTACCTGTCCCAAGCACACACACACCGGCACAGGCACACACCAGCACAGACACGAGCAGCACACAGACACACACGCCACAAACAAGACGCACACGCACGCACAGTCAGGGGACTGAAACCACACTCACAGGGGATGGGGCCCAGGCACACACACACGCATCCACGAGCACTGCGCAGTCCTCAGTTGCCTCTCCCTCCAAAGCCCCCTCCCTTGCCTCACCTGCAACCCCAAAGACACAGCGGCTCTTCCTCAGTGACCTCGGCCTCTTCCCCTCCGATCCAGCTGATACAGCATTCAGGGGGAAGAGGAAGCCCACCCACACGGAGCGGAGTGCCCCTCGCCCCCGGACACCCTCCCCCAGGCGCAGACCGACTGACGCCCCCACCCGCAAGTCCCCCGGACCCGGAAGAGCAAGACCCCGCCGCCGCCCTGCAGCTCAGGCACCAAGTCTCCTTCCTCCATCCCTCAGGCCCCCACTCCACAGGTGCCCCCACCACACCCTGCCCCAGGTTCCCCCACCCACAGATACACCATCCCCAAAAGGATCAGGCCTTCTCCCCCTGCCACTTGCTCTTCCGGCCCCACACCCCCGCTGCGCTTGTCTGTGCCACTGGTGTGGTGAGGGTGTCCTCCCCCTCTGTCCTGCCCACCTTACCTGATCCCCATTCTCCTCCCCTGGAGGTAGGCACTGCAGTGGAGGCCACTACCACCCTGTCTGACTTGGGCACTGCAGTGGCGAACCTGTCCACTCCATCTGCACGGTCCACTGCAGTCGTGCCGGCGCCCACACCATCTGAGTCATGCCCCCCAGTTGTGCCGGCACACACCATGTCAGACACCTCCACTGCAGTTGTCAGTGGCTCTCCAGCACCCACCACCCCTTCTCTGCCTCCTTCTGGTGAGCCCTGATCCTGTCCCTGTGGTGCCTGGCCTGCCCCCGTATGCCCCTCCGAGGGGATTGTCCCTGGTTTTCATCAGTGCAGGCATGCCTAGGGTGACATCTGCCACTGTCACCCTGTTTTGACTTTCATGATGGACTGGCCATTGGCCTTTGTTTATTTTTTACATGACTTCAACTTTTGAACCCACATATGCTGAATAAAGCAACTTTCTGTTCTCTAGTGCTTTTGCTTCTGATGTACATGATGTTGATGATGCTAACCATGCCCTTGCTGCAGTGATGGTGATATTTGGTCTCATGAATATGTAGTGTTACTGTGCAGGAACCCATGTGGTCCAGGGGTACTGTGTCCTATCCTGTGGTGTATCCATGTCATCCTTAGCAGCATCTGAGGGTGTCATGTTTTCAATATTTGGCAATGGGATTTCCTACTTACATTAGCAATGTCACATCTGTGGCTTCCACCCCTGCACATCTGTTGTGCTTGCCATTGTTCAATTAGTCTACTTCCCTGACCGTGTGGCCATCTCCACTGGACATGCAGGTTTGGGCATCAATGGGGAAGGACTCATCTGTGTTGTCAGTGCAACTTGCTATACATGTGTGTTGGATCTGTGCTGATGATTTCGTTGACACTCCCATGACCAGGCTGATGTGACAGGAGCCTTCATTTGGTGCTAATTGTTGACTGTGTGACCAAGTGTTCTGCTGACATGATGGAGCCCTACTGAGGCGACATATGGCACAGCTTTCCTCACACAGGAGTGGAGTCCCCCTCATGGCAGTGTGTGCTCCTGTGACATCGCCTGCGCCCAAGGTGTGTGTTGTATGAGCATGTCTGTGTGTTCACTTCCATTTTGCTGTGCATGCTGGGATCCCTAGTGATGTTCCTGTTTGTGATGCTTGCTGAGTTGACCTATGTTCCCCCAAAGTCTTCTCCCTGGGTTCTCTGTGATGTGGGTGCATGGCACATTACTGGTCATCAGGGTGTCACCCATAGGTGTGTTTGCTGTCAGGGCTGAGTTTGTGGGCAGACGCTGATGGGTCACAGTCAGGATTCCCCTTGGCACTTGTTGTTTACACCTGTCATGTGATTTCCGGTTTGTGTTAGCTTTCATTGGTTGTGACACGTTGTGTGTGTGACTGCTGGCACTCCTCAGGGTCAGGGCTGCAATGTTGGTAGTTGTCTATGTGTGTTCTTTGTGGGTGACCTTGGCTTCTTCATTGGTGTGTGACTGTGGCTGGGATCCCATTGGTTGGTGTGGTATTGCCGTCATGTCCATGTACAGCGTAGTGTGCAGTGTGTCAGACATTCAGGAGTCTTGTTGAGTGGCCATGTGTGATGTGTTTCTGCACCTTGGTTCCCGCCACCCCCTGGGATTGTCATGGGTGCATGTGCAATGTCGCCAGTGCATGTGAGCTTCACTGCTGCACATTGTTGGAGGTCGAGGTGTGTGGTGTTGAGTGTGTGCAGATGAGAGTTGTTGCCCGGCTAGACCCCTGCCTCCATGTTGGCCTTGGCTTACTGGCCGTGCTGATTGATTTGTGCTTGTGTAGGTGTGATGGTAGTTTGTTGCTCAGGACACATGACTGTGGTTCACAGTGTGAACGACATCTAGCTTTGTCATCACAGTGGGATTGTAATGCAGCCCAGGGTCACCACATTGTGGGGGCCCTGGGGGTAGTGCTGTGGTGTCTCTGTGTCTTGCTGTGTCAGTTGCTGTTCCTACATGCTTGTGTGACATGTGTGATTTGTGCTCCCTCTCATCTGACATTGCCTGATTGCCCACATAGGGGATTTGGATCCATGAGTTACCTTTGTGTGGCACTGTATGCACATCTGTGTAATTGGTATTCAGGCCTCCTCATGTGTTGTGTGGTTGCCTGGGGACACTGGTATCCCCCTCACCTGTTGTGTTTGATGTGCAGTGTGGGTCTGCCTGTTTGTGTTTGTGCATCTGCACCACTGCATTGGCATATCTTTAGTGTGCCATTGGCTGTATGTTGTTTGGTGTGTTTCCCCTGCTGTCCCTGGGACTCCTAGGTCATCAGTCAGCACAATGATCATTGTTTGTGTGTCCCATTGCTGCCATGGTATGGTATCTGTTCACCTCACATCTACAGTCTCCACAGGGTATCTGCATTTGTGTGCCCATTGGTGCAAATATGTGGGTCTGCATTCTGATGGTCACTTCTGTCATTGTGTTATTGATGAATGTTGACAGTGTCAGCCCCCATGGGTGATGTTTGTCTGCACATGGCCAAAGGTATGTCTTATTTGCACTGCACTGTTTGCCTCCCCCAATCTATGTTGCTATGGGACACAAGCACTACTTTGCCACTGATGTGTTTGTTGTTCTGTGACCAGGAATCATCCATGCAGTTTGGCAGTTGCAGCTTTTTCTTTGTCAACACTTACATATTGGTCACTGTGATGATGGGGGTTTGGACCCCATTGCCCCAATGTTCAAAATGTGCTTCAGCTATGGACCCCACACTTACATTTTGGTCACTGTGATGATGGGGGTTTGGACCCCATTGCCACAATGTTCTAAATGTGCTTCAGCTATGGACCCCACACTTACATTTTGGTCACTGTGATGATGGGGGTATGGACCCCATTGCCACAATGTTCAAAATGTGCTTCAGCTATGGACCCCACACTTACATTTTGGTCACTGTGATGATGGGGGTATGGACCCCATTGCCACAATGTTCAAAATGTGCTTCAGCTATGGACCCCACACTTACATTTTGGTCACTGTGATGATGGGGGTATGGACCCCATTGCCACAATGTTCAAAATGTGCTTCAGCTATGGACCCCACACTTACATTTTGGTCACTGTGATGATGGGGGTATGGACCCCATTGCCACAATGTTCAAAATGTGCTTCAGCTATGGACCCCACACTTACATTTTGGTCACTGTGATGATGGGGGTTTGGACCCCATTGCCACAATGGTCATGGCCTGCTTGCATTGTGGGGGCCACACACATTTATGTGTGGCACATGTGATAGGGGGTCACATTGTATGTTCAAAGTCATGTTCAGTGTTGTAGGCATTTGACACAGTCTACACACGCTTGTCATGGTATTGGGGGGGATGTCTTTATGTTGCATTGTTTATGTTGGTGTGTGCTTGTTGTGAGTGGGGGTGTTGTTGGTGGTAGGCATCCAGCCCCCCATGGGTAAGGGTGGTAGTAGTGGTAGGCATCTGGCACCCCTGGGTAGGGGTGGTAGTAGTGGTAGGCATCTGGCACCCCCTGGGTAAGGGTGGTAGTAGTGACAGGCATCTGGCACCCCTGGGTAAGGGTGGTAGTAGTGACAGGCATCCAGCCCCCATGGGTAGAGGTGGTAGTGGTGGTAGGCATCTGGCACCCCCTGGGTAGAGGTGGTAGTGGTGGTAGGCATCTGGCACCCCTGGGTAGAGGTGGTAGTAGTGGTAGGCATCTGGCACCCCCTGGGTAAGGGTGGTAGTAGTGACAGGCATCCAGCCCCCATGGGTAGAGGTGGTAGTAGTGGTAGGCATCTGGCACCCCCTGGGTAAGGGTGGTAGTAGTGGTAGGCATCTGGCACCCCTGGGTAGAGGTGGTAGTAGTGGTAGGCATCTGGCACCCCTGGGTAGGGGTGGTAGTAGTGGTAGGCATCTGGCACCCCCTGGGTAAGGGTGGTAGTAGTGGTAGGCATCCAGCCCCCATGGGTAGAGGTGGTAGTAGTGGTAGGCATCTGGCACCCCCTGGGTAGAGGTGGTAATAGTGGTAGGCATCTGGCACCCCCTGGGTAGAGGTGGTAGTAGTGGTAGGCATCTGGCACCCCCTGGGTAAGGGTGGTAGTAGTGGTAGGCATCTGGCACCCCCTGGGTAAGGGTGGTAGTAGTGACAGGCATCCAGCCCCCCATGGGTAGAGGTGGTAGTAGTGGTAGGCATCTGGCACCCCCTGGGTAGAGGTGGTAGTAGTGGTAGGCATCCGGGCCCCTATGTGTATATGTGGCATTGGTGATGGCCATCCCGCCCCTATGGTGCTGCTGTTGCTGGTGTAAGTAATTTCTGCATCCCTCTGTGTGTGTGTGATGTGTCGGGTATGTGTAGTTTGTTTTTGTGGTTGGTGTCTGACTTACCTTCTGCGCCGTACGCGTCCGTGCCTGTTCCGGTAGTAGATGTAGAATATTGGTAGGATCGGCACAATGGGATTCTTGGTTGGTTCGTCTCGTTCGTCTTTCTCGTTGCTTCGCCTCGTCCTCGTCGCTGGCGTGTTCGTCTCGTAGCCGTGGATCGTGTTGTGGCGCGAATCGGAGCTTATGTGCGCCTCTCCTGGATGCTTTGACGTGCCGTGCGTAGCGACGGGTTCGGCGCGTACGGGAAGCGCATCGTACTTGTCCGGCCGGACGGGGCTGCATTTTGGCTTCTGTGCGACTCGATTCTGCGTTTACGGATCCGGCTCGGTCGGGGAACAGGACCTGGATTGGGTGAGTACGACTGGGTCGGAATCTATGCTGTTATGCGCATCGTACTTGCTCGTTCGGAATAATGTGCGGTTCGGTCGGGAAACAGGCATTCGCATGGCTTTTTTCCCGACCGAATGATGTTAGGTGCGCCTCCGACCGAGATCGGAATCGGCCCCTAAGTGTTCATAAATGTATCGACAATGAATTTTTCCGGCCTTTGGTGTTGTTACATGTGTTCTTATTGTATCTATTGTGCATTTTATTGTAGAAGAGAAGTTGAGACGGTTCCCCTGAAGAAGGCTTAAAACGCCGAAACGCGCGTCGTATGTTATCCGACCGCCAGCCATTGAAAAGATCTGTTAATATAGGAACTCCCTCTCCTAGTTTTATATTTGAGTTTTGTACAGCACTGTAATGTATTGTTTGTGATGTATATAATTTTGTGTATATGTCATGTACATATGAGGTTGTGAATTGAAATCATGAACTAAAAGAATCACGAAAATATTTAAACAGCAAAAAAAGAAAAATAAGAAATATTTAAATGATTAAAAATAAAATACAGTTTTGTATCAGAACAAATTGTATTGAGTGCTATGTTCATGTCTATCTTATAAGCAACCCCGTATAGAATTAGGCCTGTTGTTGCAATTTGTGACATGATGATATAACACAGTTCTTGTATTTAGCATATTTCTTTACCCCATTGTAATTTTTCCCTACAGCTAGCAAGACATATTGTTTTCAGTAGGGGTCCCCTTTTTTCAAAATCAGAGTTCCTTGTCTCAACAGGAATGGGAAGAAAGCAAGGTAAGTGATGTTACTTGGTTGGTCATAAAAAACGATGTTGTTCAACGTTGGCCTGATCATAGGTCATTGGATCAGGCAGTGTGCTCCTTTTGGAATATGAGGGATTAATTGATGGTTGAAAGTGGAGAGTTGTGTAGGGGTGAGAGACAGGTTCCTCCTGCGGGGATGAAATCTGAAGCGATTATTATAGCGCCTGAGGGGCATTTGGGAAGGAATTTTACCAAATCAAAAGTGAAAGAAAGATATTGGTGGCCTGGTGTGGACCAAGAAGTGGAGCATGTAGTCCAAAAGTGCTACATGTGTGCTACCAATGACAAGTCATGAGTGACTCGTAAAGTTCCCTTATCTCCAGTTGAGACACCTGACAAACCATGGGAAACGTTGGGCATGGATATCATTGGCCCGTTTGAACTGTTGCCATCAGTTGATTGGTATGTGTTCCTCCTTGTTGATTGCATGTCGAAATGGGTCTCTACTAGGTGAAAAGTGAGTACATAAGCACAGCTATAGTTTTTTTTGAGGATGAATTTGCTCATGAAGGAATCCTGAAAGAGTTGGTGACAGACAATAGAGTGCAATTTGTGTCTCAAGAGATGTGGTCCTTTTTGAAGGATTTAGGTATCAGTCATTTCAAGCCATCCTTTTTTTTGCCACAAGCAAATGGCTTTGCTGAGAGAATGAATCGAGTAGTGAAATTGTGTGCTCAGAAGGCAGTTGAGAAAAGAATACCTCTAAAAGATGTTCTCAGGGAGAGTTTGTAGGCACAGCTAACCACTCCCAATAGGGTGATGTTGAAGTCTCCTTTTGAGCTTCTGATGGGCAGGGTGGCTTGTTCCAAGCTCAATACTGCATGGATTTCCTCTGGAAGGAGGGAGAATGTTGAGGAGAGAAGAATGAGTATGTTTCAATATGAGATGTACCAACAAAAGTACAAAATTTGGTATGATCAGAAACACTATGTGAAGTACAAGAGATTGAATTTGGTGGATCTTCTCTGGATTAAGAACTTGGGTTAGAGCAAGAAAGGGTTCACTTAGTTTCTGGATCCTTTTTCTATTGCGTCTATAAAGAGAAATGTAGTCACAGTAAACTCTGTTGACACCTGGAGTATGTTCAAATTGCTAAAATGCATGGATAATGGAATTAGTAATCATAGTTCATGAGGTAATAGTGACAGTACATCTCAAAAAGAACAAGACAAAAACAAGTTGTAATCTCAGGCGAGTGTAGTCTTTGACCACATCAAGAAGACATCCAGGCTGAGTAGGAAACCCATGATAGATGATGATTTTTTAATGTATTGATGATTTTGTTATATATTCATAATTCTTATGTATATGTGTTTGTGTGTCGTGACCCATTAATATTTTTCACTGTTGTTTTGGCAAAAGTTACTACTGTTTAGTATTATTTTGCTATCGGTATAGAAGTAAGTTGTTTTTACTAGATTGTTCACTTTTATATTTCCATTTCTACATAGGGGAATGTGTTATGGCTTGAGGTTGCTTGCTTGTACCAGAGGTTCACATTCTAGAAGTGTGGGGGATTCTAAGGATGGCAGTTAGTAAGCTGACAGTGGAGCTGAAAGGAGCTGCTATGGAGAGCAGCTACTGGTGGTGTTATGTGAGCATCTACAAAAAATTCTTCAACAATCATCATCACTGCTGTGTTGTGGTGCTTCCAGCTTAGCACAGAGTCAAATGCTAATTTTCCATTACAAACACATTCCCCACCCTCTAATAAAGGTGGAAAACTGAGACTTTTTTTAAAAATTTTCTTTTTATTTTTTTTATTTTATTATCCACAGTATCAAAATATCAAAAATACATACAGATCTGATAACAAGACATACAAGCAATTAATTTCATTCAATTATACCACAAAACAGAGTTGAATTAAATTAAATTGGGTTATCATTCCACTCAACAATTCATATGATCGGCCATTGCCCCCCATATATATATATACCTAATTTGCGTTTCCTTGATCCTTTCACAGAATACAGACTATGCTCCAAATTATACATATTATGGAACCGGGCTAGCCAGATTTCAAAAGATGGTGCTTCCGGCTGAAGCCAAGAAGACGCTAAACATAGTCGAGCAACCGCCGTAGCAATAAAGAGCAGATACCGGAGTTTATACATGGGTCTCCCTTGCTCGAGATCCTCGCCAGTCCCCAACAACATCATAGAGGCAGATATTTTAACGCTGACCCCCGAGATTTCTGTCATAAATTTCTCTATATGTCGTATATATGGCCCTAGTTTGGCACAATCAAAGAAAATATGAAGACTATCAGCGTTATCTGTACCACATCGAAAGCATTTGCCATCATTACCCCTCCCCATTTCATCATCTTGGCGGGAGTATGATAGAGATTAAATACGGTTTTGTAAAACTGGGCTTTAAGATTCGCCAACAGACAAATTTCCCCGGCAACAGCAATTGCCTTCTCTATAGACACCCCTGGCTCTCCCACTTTTGCTGCCCACTTACAATTGTGTTTTTCCAGATCATCCCTCCTTGACTCTAATAGGATTTTATAAAGAGCCCCTATCTTTTCTTGGCCCCTAATAGCTTCGACTATTTTAAGTGGTACCATAGCCGTGGATAATTTGCTCAGGATATCTCGTATTTGTAAGAATTTAAAAAAATGATTCTTGTGGAGAAGAAATTTTGCTGCTAAATCTGTAAAAGAAGCATAAAGCCCCCCAGCATCATAAAAGTCCCCTATTTGAGAGATGCCATTCCGTCTCCAGCTACTAACGACTTGGTCATGAAATATTGGTGGCAATATGCCTACGGCCGTAGTTGGAGTATAAAAATGTAATCCCTGAATTTGTAAGTATTTTCGGACCACATTCCAAACTTTAAAAGCTGCCCCTAAAATTCTAAAACGTGTTCTTTTATAATAGCTCCTATCCAATTTCTTGAACAGGCAGTTCTTGACCTCTTTACCTAACACCATCTGATAAATTGAGGGAGCCTCAGCCGGATTGCTGACTTCTTCTCCAGTCAACATTAACCGCATATTCAATAAGAGACAAGAGTAGTAATACAGTGTAAAGTCGGGGACTGACCACCCCCCCCTTTCTCTGGGAAGAGTCATAAAGTGCATTGCTCTCCGGGGTTTCCCTGGAGCCCACAAGAACTTGGCGCAAAGTGCCTGCAGATGTTGTAGCTGGGCGCGGGATACCTCCAGCGGTACAGACCTGAAGAAATACAACATCTTAGGGAGAATATTCATTTTGAGGATGTTAGCTCTACCTACCAGAGAAAGATGTAGGCAATCCCAACTATCTAACGATTGCTTTACCCTGGTAGTGATATCCCCCCAGTTAATATCGACCAGATCTTTCAAGTTTTCTCGGATCTTAATACCCAGATATGTGACTTCCTTAACCACTCTAGGATCGCTGGCCATGAAACTGAGACTTTAATGTCAATTCCAATACCATTATTTATTTTTCTTTCCCACAGTCTCACTGCAGGACATATAATGAACCAAAGCTATGGAAAATATATCATCAGTGGCAGAGTTCTTCATGGTTGGCCTTTCTGATGATCCTCAGCTGCGGGATTTGCTATTCAGCACATTCACTCTTATCTACGTCACAACACTGGTGGGCAACATCGCCATCGCCATCATGTCCCTGATTTCAACAGATAAACAACTTCACACCCTTGTGTACTTTTTCCTGGAAAATCTCTTCTTTCAGGATATTGCATGTGTGTCCATGACAGTCCTCAGGATGATGGCCAACTTGCCTGCAGGGAGGAAGCCCATTTCTCTAGACGCCTCCATCACCTATATGAGTTGTGTCAAGATTTTCATGATCGCTGAATGCTTTTCCCTCGCTGTTATGTCATATGATAGATACTTAGCTATTTGCCACCCACTGAATTACATCACTCTCATGATCCAGAAGATTCAACATCATCTTGTATGCGGGTGTTGGATCATTGGTGGACTTGATAAACACTCCTAATCTCCTCCATAACATTCTGTGGGCCAAATCTTCTTGATCACTTTTAATGTGGCAGCCCACCACTTCTGCTCTAAAACTACTGTTCGCAAACTGGTAATTTCTGTGGAGGGATTCTTTGTTGGACTGCTCCAAGGGACCCACATCTGGGCATACCCTGCCAACTTAGGGTGAACAAAGCAAACTGGGTGAACTGGGGTGGCGAAGTGAGCTAAAGAATGATGATGGCTTCAACCCAGATCTGTGACTGGGGGTGAGTGTCTGAAAAGTTTCAGAGCTCCGTCCATCATCTCCTTGTGTTTGCTTTGTTCGCCCTAAGTTGGCAGGGTATGCCCAGACGTGGGTCCCTTGCTCACTTTGCCACTAGATTCAAGCTAGCCTGGCTGATGAGGGCTGTTAGCCCAAAACCGGTCCCAGGATGCTTGTTTCAGGTCCAGGGAAGACATGGCTTGGCAGTTCGGGCTGGACTGTTCCCATGAGGCACAGGGCCAAGTCTGATTTGCATCAAGCTGTGTCTGAACTGGGGTGGCGAAGTGAGCTAAAGAATGATGATAGATTCAATCCAGATCTGTGACTGGGGGTGAGTGTCTGAAAAGTTTCAGCGCTCCGTCCATCATCTCCTTGTGTTTGCATGAATTTGATTAGCAGGCACTTTGGAGCAATATTATGTTGGCTCTGCAAGTTAAGATGGTTCGATTGGGTAAACCTCATCTCGAGTCATACACTTACAGTGTTTTAAAAAAAAGAAAATCTTTATTTTGACATTTTTCGTATAACCACAACAGCAAACAAGCAAGAGTTACAACCATAGTCACACATGTCCCTAAGCTTCTCTTTCAATATCTACGTATGCAATCTTTGTCATAGCTGTAACCCGCATCATGGATGCACTTCAGTGTTGTGCCATTGGACTCCGCTTTCCGCACGGGCCAACGTATGACACACACATCATGACACTGCCTCTTACTAGGGCCCCTTGTCCCCCTTTTCAGGAGGGGGCAATGCCTCAGAGAGTCTTGATACCACAGCCACCCATGTCTTTAAGTCCTATGAAACCATGTCATCCCTTCTAATGCATTTAATGTGAAGCTGTCTAGCTAGAGTCCACCACCATCATGTCACTGACCCAGAGGTGAATACTAGGGTCTCTCCTACCCATCCATTTCATAGCCACCCACCTTCTGGCCAGGAGCAAGGCCAACTGTGGAAATTTGTATTGCATCTTCTTGTGTTGCAGTAAGGGGATTATACCCAGTTTGCACTGTTGTGGGGTGCGTGAAATCTGAATTCCTGTTGGCTCTTGCAAGGTAGTAGAGACCTACAACCACTAACCAACCACCATCAGGCAGATCCAGGATAAATTTAAGCAATATGCACCCACATCCCTGCATCTGGGACATCTTTCAGATTTGGAATGATGGATTTTTTGGTGCAGTATTTGGTCGGAGGTATGTTCAGTGTAGAAAAATAAAATGAATCAGTTTGAAGTGGGCATTACCTGAGACCTTCTGCACCAGCTCACAAGCTATAGCCCAATCCTTATCTGTTAACTGTTCATCTGCAGCACAGGTTTAGTCTAATCCAATTTCAAGGTTTTCTAAAACAAAGTGTCGATATGTCACCCTACCCCCAGTTCCAGAATGCTATCCACGTGCTAGATACCTGAGGAGTATCCGAAAAGCGTGTCCAGATCCCTATAGCCAAGATAGAAAGCTTAGCGTACTATAGAAGGTGACCAGGAGCCACTCCAAATGCTTCCTATGCCTTCTGAAATGTAATAAACTTCTGAAATGTAATAAACTTCTGAAATGTAATAAACTTCACTCCTGTATATTAATCCCCTAAAACCTGGCAGTCCCGGTCCTTCCAGTTCCCAACCGACATGTCCCTAGAGATACAGTGGTCCTAAATGTTTAGATCCCTCGCAGAGGGTGGTCGTTTCAGGACCCTGACAACTACCCGCTCCCAGACTTTGGCAGTATGTCGCACTGTGTATGAGAGAGTGGCTGCCATTCTGCTGCCCCACATGAGCAGTACCGCCAGAGATGTCTCTCAACAAGGCTCCTTTAGTAGCCACCTCTCCCTAATATCACCCTTCGCAAACCA
The DNA here is from genome assembly GCA_963921515.1 of Calotriton arnoldi. Lineage (NCBI taxonomy): Eukaryota > Metazoa > Chordata > Amphibia > Caudata > Salamandridae > Calotriton > Calotriton arnoldi. The sequence continues at coordinate 503,906 of CAWUFW010003396.1, forward strand.
CTTTGCAGCATGTGGAATATGAGCCACATAAGAATAAAGCTCCATGTTGGGTATGCACTGGCACCCTTTCCTCTTGGTCCAGTTTCAGCACAACTAGGGAGGCCCCACGAGTCCAGACTAGGGACACTAATCGGCCGTTTAGTTGTCAAAATATTTCGAGCCTCAGGGGACACAGAGCATTCTGCATATGATAAAAACATCTCAGCAGGAAGACAATTTTGCACGATTGCTACCCTGCTCATGATTTAGCGAGGCAGCATATTCCAGGACCGTATAGCGGATTTCGGCCCGCCCAGAACTCTTCATATGTTATAATCATATTTTTTCTCTTCCGCCAAGGCGACTTAAATGCCTAAATATCAGAACCCGTCAGTTTCTCATTGCAGCCCCAAATCAGGGAGCCAGCCACCCCTTTCTAGCCTTCGTGGTATGAAAAGAATAGCCTTTAATTTATTGACTTGAAAGCCCACCACCTCGACAAACTGGTCAATGGGATGCATCAGTTAAGAGACCGATATCAGAGGAGAGAGAAGATAGAATAGGGCATCATCTGCGTAAAGTGAGATCTGATGGACTGTGTCTTCAATAGTAATTCCACAGTCACCTAGGACCACCTAAAGTTTAATGGCCTAGGACTTCAGGGCCAATGCACACATCAGGGGCGAAAGTGGGCATCAATGCCAAGTACCCTGGCTCACACTCCAGCAGTGTGAGACAGTCCCACCCACCTTAACTCTGGCCCAGGAGTCGTTATAGAGCAAGCAAACCCAGCCAAAGAAAACTAGCGCAAACTGCATTGCTTGAAGATTAATAACCTCAACCCTGTAGCTCCAGCTGATGGTGTCAAAAGCCTTCTCGAAGTCAGATGCCACCAGGGAGAGTTCCTCCTTGCTGTCTTCCATAGTATGTAGTACATGGGTAATTCTGAGAATATTCATGGATGTGCTGTGCCCAGGAAAAATGATGACTGCTCATCATTCACCAGCCCTTCCATGACATATCTCAACTGGTTGGCCAGGACCTTTCATAAGATCTTGGCATCAGAATTTATCATGGTAAGTTGTCGATGTACTGCAGGATCCTTTGAGTCACCACCCAGATTTTGCATCATACAAATGATGCCTTCTCACACAGCAGTCATACCCCAGTCAACCTACAACCCAATTTCCAACATTGGTGGCAGAGGTGGGATAGGACTTGTGTTCGTGCTGTTTCATATAGTAACTTGGTGTTCACTACCATTCCACATTCAAGACCAATTTGAATAGGGCCTTGGAGGAGAAAACGTTGTTGTTGGCTCTTGAGAGGAGCCTGAAAGCGATGGACATCAAGGCCAGACAGGCAGATTACAGCAGTGATGGTGGCAGCATACCTGTAGCACTCAAAGTAGAGAAAAGGATGTGTGTACCCAAGGATTTGGTGCCCAGTTGTTAGAAATGGGGTTCTCTAGTTGAAAGGTTGTTACCCTGTCCAAGTAGGGACCCGTATTCCTAGTCAGGATAAGCGGGGTTAACTTCTAAAATAACCCCTGCTCACCCCCTTGATAGCTTGGCACGAGCAGTCAGGCTTATCTCAGAGGCAGTGTGTGAAGCATTTGCACATAACCAACAGCAATACAGTGAAAACACTACAAAATGACAACACACCGGTTTTAGGGAAATATCAAATATTTAATCTGTGTAAAACAAGACCAAAAACGATAAAAATCCACCATACAGTAGTTAGAATGATCAATAAGCAAAATTAGGCTTAAAATACAGTTCCTTGAAGTCAATAGCTCCGTGCGGGGCTATCACGGTGTTGTGAAGAACAAATTCATCAGTTCTGGCTGACCGCGGCATCACGGGCCAGCTACGGTGTCAGAAAGACCCGCAAAACAGTACTTTTAGAAATGCAGGGCATCGGCGACCTCTCTATAAGCTCTAAAGAGCTGGCGTTGGCAGGCGTCGGTTCCGGAGGTCAGTGGCGGAGTCATCTGGCCCTTGCAGTCACACACTTTGCAGATCGAACTCCTCGCGGTTGAAGTCGGGAGTGCCAGCATCAGTAGGTGTCAGTGTTTCAGTAAAAAGTGCAGAGGTGCGGTGTGCGGTGCCCTCAGTATGCGGTGCAGGTAGCGGCTCGGTGATGGTCATCCAGCAACGTCAGTAAGACCAGGGCTGCAGTGTGAAGTAATGCTGTGCTCGTCGTGGTGCTGGCAGGCCATGGTGCAAGCAGCGGCATCATCGTTGCTGAAGCGCTGTTGTCGGCTGATGAACTGGAGTCGATGGCGCCAGCGTCGGTAGGCCAAGGCTGCAGTGGGGGATGAGTGCAGTGCGTCATGTAACTTACGAGCGGTGCCCTCGAACCACGGTGCAAGCAGTGACGTCGATGTCAGTGGCGGGGATACCAGGGTGGCAGATTGAAGCAAGGCGGTGTGAATGCGGTGCCTACAGGTCACAGGTGTAAGCAGCGGCTCGGTGGCAGCATTGGGTGGCATTGTTGGTGAGACCTGGGTTGCAGTGCAAAGGGTGGCGGTGCCCTCTGCGTTGCCTTCAGGACACAGAGCCGGCAGCGGCGTCGTCGACGGCGTCAGGTTGCTTTTTCTTCTGTTGCAACGCAAAATACACAGTTCCCAGTGCTGATAGCAAATGAACTTGAAGTCTTTGCTGTTCCTGAGACTTCTTGAACAGAGGGCAAGCTCTACCTCAAGCCCTTTAAGAAACTCAAACAAAGAAGCTGCAGGAAGGTCAGTCCAGTCCTTTCTTTGCCCAAGACAGAAACAGCAACTGCTGGCCAACACAGCAAAGCACACAGCAAAGTGATAGTTCTTCCTCACAGCTTCTCCAGCTCTTCTTTTTGGCAGGTTCCTTGATCCAAAATAGTTCTAAAATTCTGGTGTCTGGGCCCCAATATTTATACCACAATTCCCTTTGTTCTCTTGTGGCAGAGAGTCTCTGTGCTTACTCCAAACCAGTTCTGTCCTCTCTGGCCCAGCTTCCTGGCAGGAGGTGGAGACAGCATTGTGTAAGGCAGACCAGGCCTATTCAGGTGCAAGGAAATCCCCTCCCACTACTCTAAATACAGCCCAGGTCTATTCAGCCCAGCCCTGACTCATCCAGGAAAGGCAGGACACACCTCAACCCCCCCCCCCCCAGTGGCTGCCTACAGTGAATGCACATCCCCAGCTCCTGTCACTCCAAAGCCAGACAGTCAATCCACAACCCAGGAGAGGCACACAGGATGGTTAAGCAAGAAAATGCCAACTTTCTACCCAGTGTCTAGGACACACGTCCTAGTTTTCTTTTTCTTTCTCAAATCGGGTGGCCGGGCAGAGCCTCCCCACAAGGTGCACACTTGAGAAGCAAAAATTTGAGTAATTTGTTTAATGGTTGTTAAATTTTGTTTAATTTGAGTGCATCCCAGCTGATTTCTTGTTCTGAACTTTCTAAAAGTGCCATTTTCAAACACACAATTTAAAAACCATCTTTAACAAAAATGTATTTTTAAATTCTGAGTTCAGGCATACTAAACTCCATTCTCCTATCTTGGCCCAATGGAAAATTATACTTGAAAGATGTTACCAAGCATCTCCCATTTGATCCTATGGGACAGATAGCTTTTCAATAGGGAAAAACGAAATACACTGTATTTCACTATCGGGACATGTCGCACACACCATTACAAATACTACCTCTCACATATACTGCACCCTGCCCATGGGGGTACCCTGGGCCTACCTGAGGGGAGCCTTACATGTACAAAAAGGGAATGTTAGGGCCTGGCAAATGGGTGCACTTGCCAGGTCGACATGGCAGTTAAAAACGGTGCGCAGACACTGCAGTGGCAGGTCTGAGATACACTTACATGGCTACTTCTGTGGGTGGCACAACCAGTGTTGCATGTCCACTTGTAGCATTTGATTTAAAGGCCCTGGGCACACCTAGTGCACTGTACTAGGAACTTAGCAGTAAATGAAATAGCCAATCATAGAAAGACCAATCCATAACATAATTTACCTTAGGAGCACTTGCACTTTAACACTGATCAGCAGTGAGAAAGTGAGCAGAGACATTAAACCATCAGAAACAGTCAAAACTAGGAGGTCTGAAAGCAAAAAGACAGGGGAAACACACCAAAAGATTCCAGGTCTAATACCAGTAATGTAGTGGAAGAGGACATTGATAAATAGTTTTCTGCTTATGAAGTTGCACTGAAGGTTCACAGGGTTCCTGAGGAGCATTGGCGGGTGGTTAGTGGAAACACATGCCTACTGAGAGCAGGGACACACTTTTGACATTAGAGATTGGGGACCAAACCAAGTACACTCACTTGAAAGCCATTTTACTTGCTAAATATAGTCTGACCCCTGAAAGGTATTGGCAAAGATTCAGGGACAGCCAGAAGCACCCCAACCAATCCTGGGTAAATTGTGTGGACTGCTCTAGCAAGGCACTGCATGGTTGGGTGCAGGGCAGAAAAGTTAGTGAATATGCTGCGTTGTACAATTTAATCATGAGAGAGCACATGCTCAGTATCTTTTTTACAGTGTTTCGCGAACTCCTAGTTGGCAGTAAACTGACTGACCCCAGGAAGCTTGCTGAGGAGTCAGACCTCTACCACCAGAGTGTCCAAAAAGGTATCTGGGGGAGATGTCCGCAAAGGTTGTCAGGGTTCCCACCGGAGGAAATAGGGGTGACAAAAACTTAACAGCAAAGGAGCTCTCAAAAGGCCCACAAAATAATTCTCAAGGGAGTAGTGTTAACCCGTCCCAGTCTGATTCTAAGAAGAAGGGGATATTTGATTATAAGTCAGAGAGGTTTGTAACCCAATATGCTGAGTGATACAAGTATGGGCACTCAAAGGGCGACAGGGTGACTCCAAATGTCACAAGAGGGCACAGTCCACCACCTGTTGGCAGGCACCTGGGTTGACGACTGTTAGAAATGGGATTTCTGGTTGGATAGGGATTGCGCCTAAGCCAGGCAGAAACCACCACTCTAGTCAGGGCAAGGGAGTTACACCCTGAAGATAACCCCTGCTCACCCCCTTGGTAGCTTGGCACGAGCAGGCAGGCTTATCACAGAGGCAATGTGTAAAGCGTTTGCGCAACACACACACACAGCAGCAACACACTAGGCACACCACAAAAGAAACTCCACACAAGGTTATATCAAAAATAGCCTTTGTATTATCATAAACACATTAGAAACATAATCACACATTTACACTGTGCCAACTGGCACCAGGTCATAATTTTACAGGGGATTATATGCAGGACCAGGCCAATCAGACCACGGTCAGAACCATCAGAACAGGTAAGTAAATGTAAAACACAACCAGTAACTACTGGTACCATAATGACCTAAGCATTATCACATTAGCATTAGACACCATCCTAAAATATCATAGCATGACATTAGGCAATAAATCACATTAGGCCCACACCTCATTAGCATAAACACATTACGCATGCGGCCTCACCAGCATAAACACATTATGCATAAACATCCTAAACATAAACACATTATGTCATAGGCATCACAAGCATAAAAACACATTATGCATCTCATTAGGCCTAAACCATATTACGCCTAAATCACATTGGCATTGTCATCACTTTAGGCATCACATCCGGGGTCACCACCCTGTGCATAAATCATTAGCAACAGTGACCCACCATACCCACTCTCAGCGGGCACACCTACGGGAAAAGCATTAGGCATAAATCATGAGCATAAACATATCATGCATCATCACTGTAGGCATAAAACACATTATGCAATAAAAGAGCAGTGCACCACAGTACACTGACCAGGTGTACACATCACCTTACTCTAGGGCCTTGCCTTGCGCCCTCCTGGTACACACAGGTACCACCTGCCCCCAGGCCAAATGGCCTTACAACGGGGCTCAAATGCCCTATGTCCAGAAAGTCAGGGCTTGTAATCCTGGGGCTTTCCAAGTGGCCCTATAGCTGCCAATGCAGCAAAAGCCAAAGTGCGCAAAGCGCTGGGGCCAAGGAGTGTATCTCACTCCTTTCTCTTCATGCAAAACAAAATGCCCCCAGCGTTGCAGCTGCCTGCGCTCTCGCAGGGCAGCTGGAAATGGCACGGGCACCACTGTGCCTTGTGAGCCCCACTGGGAATCCTGCAACCAAAACTGCCCCCACGTTGCAGCTGCCTGTACTTGCGGTGCAGCTGTGGCAAGGAAACCAGCACTGGCACTAACGTGCCCCCTGGACCCCCTCTGGGGCCCTGAAAACAATGTGCCCCCACCGTTGGGGTGGCCCGCTCTCCTGCGGGACCACTCAGGCACCGACAATGTGCCTCGAACTGCCCCGAGCCTCTCAAAACGCGCCACCAGTCACCGGGCTCTCTGGTGGCATCCTGGCAGGGTACGGCGGTACTCTGATGCTCACGAGGCTCTGGCCGGCTCTAGACTGCACGCGGGGCTCTCCTCACCACACAGGAGCCCCGCCTCGCCTCAGGTGCAGTGCTGCCTGTCTCCCTTCACCCGGTCCCCCTTCCTGGGACCGAGACTTCCATGGAACGCCCACGATGCTCTGGACGGCTTCTTCCTGCTTCCTCCGGACACAACGAGGCCCTGCCCACAACCAGGCAAGGCTGCCTGGCTTCCGGGTCGGGCTGCAGTGGGGATCTTTGTGCAGATCTCAGTGGCTCTTCTCTCGGCAGGCAGGCGTGGTGGGCACCCGCAGCAGACCTCAACCACGGGCTGGGCACCTGCTTGTCCAGTACCTCATCAGTGCGGAGTGGGCACCCGCAAAAGGCACCACGATGCGGGGTGGGCACCCCCAACCGACCTCAAACGCGGGGTGGGCACCCGCTCATCAAATACCTCAGCAATGCGGGGTGGGCACCCGTGAAAGGCACCGCGATGCGGGGTGGGCACCCGCAACCAACCTCGAATGCGGGGTGGGCACCCGCTCGTCAACTAACTCCTCAATGCGGGGTGGGCACCCGCTCGTCAAATAAATCCTCAATGCGGGGTGGGCACCCGCGAAATGAGCAGCAATGCAGGGTGGGCACCCGCTCGTTTAACACCGCATCAATGTAGGGGAACCCTACGTCGCAGCCCAGTGCTGCAGATACAAACAGGAGCGCTTTTCTCAGCTGGAAATTTAAATATAGCGCTCACGAGGCACTAGGTCCTGGACAACACAAGAAAAGGTCCAAGGGGCACAGCTGGGCCCAGGGAGGCCAGCACACAGGGTCCTCCAGCAGGGAGGCAAGCCCACATGGCGGTTCCTCCTGGGCCCCCAGCAGCAGCACGCCCCAGTAGCACAGGAACAGCACACCATACATGGGGTCACAGCCCCTACATTTATACTCCATTTCCCTTTGTCTGCGCCAGCACAGGGCTTTGGGGGAACCAGATGCAACTGGTTCAGGGGGGATTTGGAGCACTCTGTTGACAGGGTTCCTCTTCTCCATTGTTAGGTGGGGGCTCGTCATCAGACACACCACAGGGGGGCGGAGCCAGCATTCACTAGGGCAGGCACAATCCTATTCAGGGACCAGGGACTTCTCCTCCCACTACTCCAAATGCAGATGTCCCATTCAGCCTAGCGCTGACTCACCCCGCCCCTCCTGGAGCCACACACACCTCACCAGCCCCTGTCACTCAAAAGCCAGACATGCAATTCACATCAGGCAGGCAGACACATAGCACACAGAAATGCCAACTTCTAAAAGTGGCATTTCTAAAATAGTTATAATAAATCTGCGCACACCATTGCATAGCATTTATTATTACTATTTCAAACATACCAAACTTGACCACGCTGCGCCTCTCATATCAGGAATTACCACTGAAACACTTATCAGGGAATCCCCAATGCATTCCTATGGGAGGGCAGCCCCACAGTAGTGAGAAACCAAAATGGCTGTTTGTCACTACCAGGGCATGTCACACACTTAAGATACATGTCCTATCTTTTACCTACAATGCACCCTGCCCATAGGGCTAGCTAGGGCCTACCTTAGGGGTGACTGACATGCAGTAAAAGGGGGGTCACAGACATGGCACACACTTTAGGTGCCACGTCACAGCGGCAGTAACACTGCGCGCACAGGCCCTGCAATGGAAGAGGCCTGAGATAGGTTGGAAAGGCTACTTTGGTGGGTGGCGCAATCAGCGCTGCAAGCCCACCAGTAGCATTTAATTCACCAGCCCTGGGTATATGAGATACCACTTTACAAAGGACTGACAGGTAAATTAAATATGCCAAACAGGTGTAGACCAATCTTACCATATTTAACACAGAGAGCACACGCACTTTACACTGGACAGCAGTGCTAAAGTGCCCAGAGGCCTAAAACCACCAACACCATGTCAGAAAAAAGGCTAGGAGAAAGGCAAAATGTTTAGGGATGACCCTGCAAAAAGGGCCAAGTCCAACACAACCCCCTTCCAGCCAAAACGCAGGGTAGCCCAGTCACCGCCTTGATGGGCTTCCCTGCCTTGGGCGATAGAACACGGACGTGGGCCCGCAACTGCAGGGACACCCTCCAGTTCTACGTCACTCTGAACCCACGTGGTTCCCTCTGTCAAAGCTCTCAGGACCAACTAATCTACCCCACTGGTACACCCTAGTTGTCCACGGCCAGGACCAGGCCCTAGGCCATCCAGATGTATCTGGTCCTTGCCATCTCACAGAGTGGGGGGTGGTAACCCCTGGCACATAGTGACCATTCTCCACTCTTCCTCTCATCAGTGCAGTTCCAAACTGCCACTGATCCTCCAACCTAGGGTCCGCACCCTCAGGCTGATCAGAAGACACGGGCGAGGCTCTCCTCCCCCTACCTCTTCTTCTGGGGTTCCGTACCCTCCTCCTTGGAGAGGCACCCTCAGAACACAACTCTCCCACCAGCTGAAACTTCCTAACAGGAGGCCAGCTCACTCAGGCCCTTGGAGACTCTTGTCTTCAGAAGAACAAAGCACACAGCACAGTTCCTCTTCAAGCAGGGGACAAAGCACACAGCACAGTCGATTAGATCTCTCCTCAGTAGAAACAGCAACTGCAGGTCAGCCCCCAGACACACAGCAATGGCAGCACTTTTCCTCAGTCTTCTTCAGCTGTTCTCTTTGGCAGAGATTCCTCTTGATCACGAAGTTTCCGAGTCTCCCTACCGAGGGTCTAAACCCTCAGGTTGCACCAGGGTCAGAGGCGAAGGCTCCCTCCATCTGCACCCCCTTCCAGAGTGATGCACCCTCCCAACTGGAGTGGTACCCCTGGAAGCCAAACCAGTCAGGACACTGGTTACAGATGTCCTTCCCTCCAGGTCAGGCAGATCCGGAACCTGGCCTCCCAACCTTGGGGCTGAACCCCGCAGTTGAGCAATTGCCTGGCACACCAGGACTTCTGGGGACTCACACAGTATCCCCCCTGAGGGTAACACATGACTAATGTGTTGTGTGACAGTCTGCCTGGCGCAGATCTCCCGAACCCTGTCCATCTGACAGTGCGCGAAGATCCCCCAGGACAGAAGTGGTGTCACCATGGTCATTTCTAGGAGACTCAGCCCTTCTGGCTGGTCCCTGACCCACTGGTTCTCTCACTGGGGAACACATCCCCCTCTCACCCCTCACTCTGGACTTCTGCACCCTCCCAACTGGAGTGGCACCGCCAGACACCAGAACCACTGGAGCTCCATTTACAGACGCTCCAACCTGGTGTTCCCTTAAGGAACCCTCCAGGCCCTGAGACTGGGTTTCGGGCACCTTGGGACACACAGTCCCATACTCACTCCTTCTCCACTGAGACAGGATGTGAGCCCCTACACCCCTCCCACTACACTGGGACCTAGCTGGGCTACTCTGAACCTCTTCCACCACACAGGACCGGAAGATACCTGAGCCACTCCTTTTGGGATCACTCCCCAATGCCTCTTCAGACCCTCTAGCACACAGCCAGAGGTCTGCCTCCCGTGCAAGATCCCTGGGATCAGAGAACTCACACTCCAACAGGTGTTGGCGCAACTCCGGAAAACAATTACTGAACATGTGCTCTCTGACAACCAGATTGAACAGCCCTTCAAAATCTTTTGCCGTGCTACCCATTTCCCAACCTTCCAGTGCATCACAACACTCATCCACAAACTCCCCCCAAGACTGGTGAGACAGTTTCTCACTGCCCCTGAACCTCAACCTATACCCTTCAGGTGTGACACCCTCCTCCTGGGAACTAGGTACCATCTTCTGGGCTCTGGAAGTGGGACTTCCTACACTGGAATCACTTCTGCTGCCACCACTGAACCCCACCCTCATTGGTGAATCCAGACAACTCAAACTACACTCAGGGGATAACCTACCCTCCAGAGCTAGCTTCTTCTCCTCCACACTCAGCTGCGCTAGCTCCACTTTGAGCCTTTCCAACACCAGCTGATGCTCCCTTTCTTCCCTCCTATCCACCCACTCCTCTGGGGACAGGGAAAGGGACGGGGCACTGCCCCCGGCACTGGACCCATCAAGGGACTCCCTATCTATGGGATCCTCCCCACCTACTGGTGTCCCCGCCCTGTCATTTTCTCTCCTCTCCCCGGGATACTCCAAAAGGTTATCCTCATTATAGGTTAACCCCATCTTGGCAAGATACACAACCCACAGTTCAACAGGAGAACACAATTCAAAAAATGACACTTTTAGGAGAAAAATAATCAGTAGAAATAATCCCCAAACATGTGATTCTCTTAATGCGGAGTTTGTAGTGCAACCAGTTGTCGCTGTGGCACTGCGCAAACGCAAGTCTTATCCTCACCGCTGCCAACCAATGTTAGAAATGGGATTTCTGGTTGGCTAAGGCTTGCGCCAAAGCCAGGCAGAGACCACCACCAAGGATATATTAAAAATATTACGAATTTACATAAAGATTTAACACAACTAATTTTAAACCATTACATGGAGGCAACTTGATAAAATCAAGTTGCAAACGTGTAAATGGTCCTGCAGCTTTTCCAATAGTTCCTGTACCCACAATTGTTTTCCTCCCTGGATTCTTCTGCTGGCAAACAATGCACCTCTGGCACAAACTCTCTGCAATGTACCTAAATTTGGGACCAAACCAGGTCTGCTTAAAGAGTCTGATCATTGCATCCCTCCCAACATGAGTGATCCCATGATAGACTCTTGCCATGTGAGAAAGCATGCAATCGGGCATAACTGGTCTGCCATCTACATATACCCAAATTTCATCTTTTGGTGTTCTTGTACATCCTGCTTTTCTCCAAAGCTCTTTTTCCTCTTTACTAGCTTCTTCCTGTAATTGCTTAATTTCATCCCAACTGTCTATTGATGTAAAGATTAAATGGCAATCGGTGATTTTTCTTTCTGTTTTCCTGTTAAGTGCAACTGAATTTTCCACACAGAAACGCGCCAACTGATCTGCGTATCTGTTGCCACTGGTCACATAATCATTTCCTGATTTATGCACAGAGCATTTTACCACTGCAATTTGATTGGCAATTGCAGGGTGTCCAATAAATCTCTCACAATTTTCCCATTTTTAATAGGGGAACCTGATGAAGTCATGAATCCCCTTTGCATCCATATTGGCTGAAATCATGCACCACCCCGAAACCATATTGACTGTCCGTAAATATGGTTACCCTCAAATTTCGGGAAACTTTACATGCTCTAATCAGAGCGTACAATTCTGCAATTTTTGCTGATTTTACCTCAAATAGGCAGGATGCTTCCACAGTTCCAGTTACTGTGCATACTGCATAAGCAGCGCTCAATTCTCCTCTTTTATTCCTCAAACATGATCCATCAACAAACAGAACACTGTCAGACTCTTCTAAAGGCACATCTTGGATGTCAGCCCTAGGTTTTGTACAGAATTCTGTCACATCCAAACAATCATGATCTGCTTCTTCCTTTACCACCTCCCCATAAGGATTTGGTAATAGTGTTGCTGGATTTAAGGTGGTACACCTCACAACTGTCACATTTTCAGCTCCCAAAATCACTCTCTCGTACCTAGTCAGCCGACTTGGAGTCATGTGCTGAGTTCGTGTTTTGGTTAAAAGAATCTCAACAGAATGTGGAACATACACTTTAACTGGATAACCCATCACAATTGCTTCACTTTGTTCCTAACTCACACATGTAGCAGCAACGGCTTTCAAACATCCTGGTAATGCTGCAGCCACAGAATCCAACGTAGCAGAAAAATATGCCACTGGACGTCTAGTCAATCCATGCCTTTGAGTTAACACTGCTAACGCACATCCATCTCGCTCACAGCAGAACAATGCGAATTCTTTTGTATAATCAGGCATTCCCAATGCTGGTGCTTGGCACAGACTGTCTCGCAAATTTACAAAGGCTTCCATACTCTCATCATCCAAATCAATCGGATCAGTCACATCTTTATGTGTCAACCTTTGTAAAGGTTTTGCAATCACTGAAAATCCACTTATCCATTGTCTGCAATAACCAACCATTCCCAAAAACATTCGCACTTCTTTCTGAGTTCTTGGAGGTTTCATCTGTCGAATTGCCTCAATCCTTTCTGGTGTCACTTTTCTAACTCCTTTCTCAATCCTGTGTCCTAGGTATTGTACTTCTTGTTTACAGAACTGCAATTTCGCAGGTGACACTTTATGTCTCCCTTCTGCCAGATGGTTCAATAAGGCAATGGTATCTGTCACACACGCCTTTCGAGTTTTTGATGCCAGCAATAGGTCATCAATGTATTGAGCCAAAACCGAATCTTCTGGCATTACCAATGTCTCCAGACATTTTTTCAAAATTTGATTGAAAATCGAGGGGCTTTCTGTGTACCCTTGAGGAACTCGGCACCATGCCAAGACACGGTTTCCAAATTGAAATGAAAATAAAAACTGACTGTCTGGGTGTAGGGGAATTGAGAAAAATGCTTGGCACAAATCAATCACTGTGTACCATTTGGCATTACATGGAATCTGGTAAAGGATCACTGCTGGGTTTGGGACGATTGGACAGCAAGGAACCACTATCTTATTAATCTTTCTCAAATCTTGCACTATTCTGTACTTTCCACTAGGCTTTTTAATTCCCATAATAGGTGAGTTACAAGGACTGCTCAGTATTTCTTTTAGAATGCCTTGTTCGATCATTTGATCGATCACAGGAGTAACTCCTGCCATTGTCTCAGGACTCATTTTATATGGAGGAGTGTTTGGGTAATGAGCTCCAGGTTTCACTATAACCTGAATTGGATCCACATTTTTCATTAACCCAATTTCTTTTCCCGTAAAATCCCATACAGCAGATCTCACCGTCTCTTTCAACTCATCAGGCAAATTCTGTTCTGTTAAGAGTGAATATAGTTCATCTACTTCCGTCCCTTGCTTTGCTAGCATCAATTTAAATTCGACATCCTCATCAGGTGTCTGAAATGCAATACCATCGGGCGTACAAAAGATGGTGCAATTCATCTTACATTGTAGATCTCGTCCCAATAGATTTACTGGGCTCGAATCGCATACCACAAATCGTTGCATGTCTTTAAACCTTCCAATATGAACCTCAATTGGTTCTGTTACTGTAGTTTTAATCTGCTTATTTGACACTCCCACAACTTGGATAGTTTCTCCAGAGAGGGGTAGGTTAGGAATTTCTGCTACTCTCACAGTAGAACGGGTAGCACCAGTGTCCACTAGGAATGTAATGTTGTTACCTTCTACCTTCCCATCAACAAATGGACCTGACTGATCTACCTTCAGAGTTGCGCCAAGCACGCACTCTTCCTCCCCCCTCAGGCACCGTCATTGACTACTCTCCGAATCACTCTCATTACACTGCAACCAATATTGTGGAATCATCTGCACATTTGGGTTCTTACAATGTTGTTCCATAGGAGTAAATCCAGTATTCACACTGTACCTCTGTACCTGAGCACCTATATTACTCTGTATAGGAGCTTGGGGCACCTGTAACTGTGGTGTAACTTTCTGCTGCGGCTGTTGCTGTTGCTGGGTCACAACCACTTCATTCTGCACCTGTGAATTTAAATTTTGGGTTGTCCCATTAATTTTTACAGTGCTTCTACACTCATTCTTCCAATGTCCAAGCTTGCCGCATGCATGACAAGGAAATTTTCTTTTCAAATCATCTTTAACAAATTTTCCCCTACCCTTTCCAACACCTAGTACTGGACCATTTTGATTCTGATTTTGCGTCTGCTCGACACTATTTGCCTCTTGCTGCTCTACTACCTTAACTAGCGCCCACATCATTTTTTCCTTAAGCTTTTTGTGTCGTGAATCAATGTCGTCACTGCAGTATTTTGCATATCTCAAAATCTCATCGATCATTTTACTCGATGCAGCAAATCAAATGATGTTGAATCATATTACTAATCTCTGGTTTCAGTCCAAACACAAAACGATACACAAAATGTCCCATATCCTTGTCACCTATATTCTCAAATCCGCTATACTGCTTAAACACCTGTAACAATCGCTCATAGTATGCATGCACCGACTCTTTCGGCTCCTGTGTTGTCCTGTCTATTTTTACCCAATCAGTTTCCTTCAGGGAAATCTTTCCTTTCAAGAAAGTAATCACCTGATTGTACTTTTTCATCACCTCATCCAAAGGTGCACCGGTTTTAGGGTCTCTTGGATATTCTTCTTTAGGCCAATCAACGGTTATTTTCACTCTGTCCACAAATCAGCCAGAACTACAATCTCGAATAGACCATCTAAGTCTTTCAACAATACCTTTGAAACCTTCACAAACCTTTCTACTTGTTTATACCATTCCACGTGTTTTTCTCTCAATCTAGGGAATTCATTCGTAAAAGACAAAATGTCCTGTCTACTCCAGGGAACATGAACATATCCACCACCTGGAACTTCTCTCATTAGACACACCATTTCAACCTTTCCATTTGTTTTCAATGGATACATTGAAGTACCTTCTGTAGGGTTTAATTCATTTCTCTTTTTCGACCATCTACCTTTCCAACGATCAACATCTCCCCACTTCCTCAGAATCAGCATCAACTCTTTTATTTGTAACCTTTTACCAGACACATTCAAACTTTCCAAGTCCTTGTCAGTGAAATCCATCCTGTATGTTTTCTGCAATACCTTCGATCTCTCAATATCTATTCCATAATCAACAGCAGCTTCTGCTATTTTCTCATGCAAATTCCTTGCTTTCCAGGTAATATTCTTACACAAGAACAATAATTCCTCATCTCTATAAATACTCAATCTATCTGGACTGATCGTACCAATTATCATTTCCTCCAAATCCACCTTCAATCTACACACATCTATACTTTGTGGTAGGGGTTTTTGTTTTTCCATTCCCTTTATCCACTCATTCAGCTCTTCTGGTGTGGGACCTACTGAACTCTCAGATGCAGAATCACCACTCTCTGCTATTCTCCTAGGATCTATTTGAATATTTCTTTTGGAGTTTCATGTACTACTTCTCCTACGGGAAGATCTATTAAGGTAACATTTTCTTCCATTCGTTCAACTGGACTAGGTATAGTCATTGTCTCATTCCTCATACCACTTGTCGGAACTGTCAAAGCATGTACTCCTGATATACTCTGTTTATTCCCATACAACGGAACTATAGGACCTATCGTTACGGGTACTGATAATGCTTCTGCATTCAGGTTTAACTTTTTGGATTAATACTTCTCTTGCTTGATTCTGTAACTCTGTCTCTCTATCTGGTACTACTCTCGTAACCACCGGAATTTGTGGAACCTGTGGAATCAGTGGAGATCTCATTATCGGGGCATTTGGAACTACTTCTCTTGGACTTTCCTGATATGGTGGAGGTCTTTTTGTTATAATATCTTCCATTAACTCATCATCTGAATCATTCATGTTACAACTCCCTCTTTGCATTTCAGTATTATTCTTTTTCTCCTTACATTTGCTTCCTATTGACTCATCGTTGACCAAGACAGGATACAATCCTTCCGTCACTACAGCGTTCTCCATCTTTTCACTCTCTCTTGCCTACTCTCAAAGGGATATCTGGACATGATATTTCTGTATTTTCTTCCACCCCTGTATTTCTCTCGCTCAAAAGCCTCATATTCCCATTCCTCAAGTGCCTCATACTGAGTCGGTCTAGGTCTAGGCTCCAACACATTCATCCGATCTCTTACATTTTGTAAAATTCTCACATTAAATGTCCCATGTTCCGGAAAGGCAAAAACACCATCGCTCTCAGTATACTTTACCCAATTCTCCGACCAAGTGCACGTATGATATCCACATTCTAGCATCATATAGTACGCGGGTGTTCCTGGAGGCGGAATAAGAATTCCCTCCCTTGGCACTATTGGTCTGTCTTTTCTGAAGAAATTCCTGATTTTATTAATAAACTTCATTTTTCTTAACTATCTTTACAAAATGTGACTCGGACACAACAACAAACTCCTCGTACTTCTGTAGTTACTATTAGACAACTGTCATCCAATACCAGCGCAACTCACACCAACCAACCAATCAGAGCACTGCTACGTCAGCAATGTCTCAACCAATAGAAATGCAGCTTACGATTGCTCGTCCAATCACAGCTCTAGAAGCTCCCGCTGCCTGACCAATGCCAGCGCGGCGTTTTCTGACGTCAGTATTACTCCTTCTACTGACCCTCCCTTTACAAAATGACTCGCCAAAATTTTTCTTAAGCTTTTTCTCAAAAATCTTGTTAATAACGACATAAAAACAATGCTACCTTGTCTGTTTTCTAAATAAAGAGATAGTTTTCACCTTTTCAAAGAGAATTTTCTCTATGAGCAAGAATAACGACCCAACGCTATCTTACCCTTCAATCAAGCTCCGGGAAGACCTGTTACTTCTTTAGGGATGAGGCCAAAGTTCTCAAGAGGACTTTTTGGTGTGAAAAGGAGTCTTGGTACTTCTCTGGGGATAAGGTCAAAGTTTCACAGGTGGATCCTTCGCTATAGCACCCCAAATCTACTCTCATACGAATATTCCCTATTGCAACACCTACAGCCTTTCACTGTTCAGTGTTATGACTACAGACAAAGTACTTCCGTAGTGGGATACGTCTATCCACACTAATTCCCAGCCTACTTCAGACTATGACTTTACCCCGGGAAATCTTCTCGCCCGTATATCTAAAACGACATAAAAACACGACGTTAACTTTTCGGGTTAGAACACATATAATCAATAATCAACTAATCAATAATAAACCATCATACTGCTACCAAAAACTGATCCAGCACCAAACCGGGGGTCTCTGAATGACACAGCAGATAACGGGCCCCAAACATACAATACACAAATTCTCTCCATTTAACAGACCCTACGAGAATGACGCTGAATGCGGTTCGTTTGACGTTGATTTTTCTTCACACATCCAAAGGGAAAATCAGATTTATCTAATCGTTTCTTCTTTATTTAACCCTTTAACTTATATTATCAACCACTTTCATCATGGGCAATGAATCATATTGATTGAGTAGTGTAAATTATTGACATGACTAATCAACTAAAATCTTAACAAATGTCATGAGGAAATAATCACAAACTCAAAATATCGTTAATCTGTTTTATCTTCAGTAAATATAAGAAATCTCAGGTACAATGTTACAGGGAAAGAAAATACACATTGTAAAAGAAATAATATAAAATATGCAGACAAGATCACAAACATCTGAATCACAGTGAAAATTATGGAGTGGATAGATGAAGAGACATAAGAATCATAAAAAGAAAATATTTGCAGACTTTGCAAATTTCCCTATTGATACATACCTAACGATTAAAGTTCAGGGAAATCACCACCCCCTGGCCACGAGGATAGTGAAGGGGACCCGATTATAGGAAACCGGTTTAGAGATAGGATCAGGAAATAGGCAACAGGATCAGAACAGGTAGGCCTCTAACCGACGGACAGCGACGATCACCCTCTGCCTCTCTGGACCTACGAAAGCTGACGAATAATAATTACAGCAGCATAATCACACCCACTAAGAGTTCCCCAATTATACTTTAATTTTGACATGGCCATCCCACTAATCTGCAACATTCGGAAGAATTCTAACATTTCACTGGTCAATCTGTGGGGTGTTACTCCACACCTCCATTACTTCATTTGGCTTTACATGCTCTCCTTTGTTCCTAACTCATTCTCACGATTTACATCCCTGCTTATGAATCGATTCTCTATCCCCTATCACGTCACATTTTCTGATGAATGGCTTGTCCCTGTATTAGCAACTTTATTTCAAACAATGTATCGGCTAGATATAAAATGTTCATCAATTTGAGCTTTCCCAGGCATCTCGACGTCCTCAAATATTGCACGTCTTTCTTTCACTCTTCAAGGTTTCCTTCATCCGCCGCTGACACCCACCAAAGTTCATGTACGGGTCAACCTTTCGCGGCCTTTTCATTTATTCAGGCTAATTTAACACGCATATCTATTTGTTCACCATAGGCCCATTTTAAAAACTACGATGAAGGAGAAATATAAAGAATATTAATAAAACAAAAATTGAATTTACACTGTTTCCCTCCCACCATCGCACTAATCCCATATTAATTTATATGAGCATTAATGTGCAAAGCATTATTATTTGCAATAGCATTATTCCACTTTGTATGGAAAAAGCGATATGCAACCTAAGCATTTCATGCCTTAATCTTAATTTCATGCACGCATGCGCAAAGCATTTCCCCATGTTTGTGTTTTTTAATGCATATTATGTATAAATCACACGATTAATAAATGTTATCTTGGGGCGTTGATCCGAGCAGGTTTACATGACGCAAACCCTGCTCCATCACAGGTAAGTGGAGAATGCTCGCAGAGGTCAAGCAAGGGAGCAGAGTCTAGTGGTCTTTTATAGAGGACTGCTAGAAGATGCTAGAAGGACGCACACGTGCACGTTGTTGCCAACAATTACAAAAAGAAAACAAACTGTGTCAACCTCATAACATACACAGGTGGTTGAGTATTGGACCCTAATGCATTAGTACCAATTAACACCAGTGCCTAACATACATCTTAGTACAGCTTTTCAAAACATATGACATAACTCTGCTTTGAGGAACTAGAACACTTAGGAGTTATGGTGCACCATGGCATGAACATGATGGGTTATTCTAACAGCAGAGCAGGCCCTACCAAACACATTCCATCAAGTCCTAATCCCTGACGATCGAGAGAGCCATCTACCGGTGCCTCTGGTTCCCTGTGAGAGGGGTGGGGTCTCAGGTTCTCTGAAATTTGCTGTAAGCCCTGCCATGCCTGTTGATTGCTTGCTATGCAGTGACCTTAAGCACACTGCCTGGAGGGAGGTAATGCTCAGGGCTCACTTGCAGATGATGAGATTGCCTGAGTGGGTCTGTATGACATACGGTCCATGGCTGCCCACGAAGGGAGTCAAGGGCGTCTGGAGCCTGGACCAATGGCCCAGACAGCTGCCAAGGAGAGGGGCAAAGGGTGTGGGAAACCAGACCCTGAAGTTCCAGTGGTGGAGGTTGACAGGGTTGCTGAGGTGGAGGCTCTCATGCCAGCAGCGGAGGACATTGCTGACCTAGATTACCTACCTGAAATTGCTAGCTGGCAAGTTGAGGGTAGACCCACCAGGGAGTGTTCTGCAGAGCACAGAAGGACTGTCCCACTCCTGAGGGCTTGAGGTGTGAGGCATCAGCCAGTGCAGCATGGGAAGCCTCTGGGGATCACCTAATCTAATTGGGAGGATGATCTCCTCTATAGTGAGCCTAAGACTTCTGCTGCTGGGGTAGCCCATGTGCTGGTGGGGCCCCAGTGTTATAGGACCTTCCTACTGGGATTTGCTCATAATATGCCCCTGACTGGACATTAAGGGTAAGACAAGACCTTCACCAGGTTTGTCTCCCACTTTCATTGGCCCAGAATGAAGACAGCCTCAGATGCATTCTACAGATCCTGTCCCACCTGCAAGGCCAGTGGGAAATCAGGGGAAAAGCAAAAAGGCCCCCTGATCAAATTACCAGTTGTTGCCACTCCCTTTGACATCATTGGGCCATTATTGGACCTTTGGACCATAAGACAGCCTTCGGCAAAAGGTTTGTCCTGGTCTTGGTGGACCACGCCACCCGCTATCCAGAGGCCATCCCCCTGATGTTAGTGACTGCAGCTGTGGTGGCTAGAGCTCTGATAGGGATCTTTACCCATGTTGGATCCCCCAAGGAGGTAGTGTCTGACATAGGCACTAACTTCAGATCCGCATACATGAAGTGCATGTGGGATGAGTGTGGTGTAACTTACAAGTTCAACACACCCTATCACCCCCAAAACAATGGTCTTGTTGAGAGATTCAACAAGACCGTGAAAGGCATGATTATGGGCCTGCCTGGGCCCATGAGGTAGAAGGGACATCCTCTTACCATGCCTTCTCTTTGCCTACAGGGAGGTGCCACAGGAAGAAGTAGTGTTCCGCCCCTTTGAAATCCTCTATGGCCACCCTGTTAGGGGACCTCTGAGCCAGTCAAGAAGTCATGAAGCTCTGGTATGACCAAAGGCCAGTCTAGTTGAGTTTCAACCTGACCAGATAGTATGGGTCATGGAACCAGTAGAGCCCAGGGCTCTCCAGGACCCATGAACCGGCCCATGTGAAATCAAGGAGCGTAAGTCTGAGTCCACCTACTTGGTGTGCATCCAGACCTCTAGGAAACCCTTAAGGGCACTCCATGTGAACAGACTAAGCCTCACTTCGAGAGGTCCGAAGTGAGCATGCTCCTTCTGACAGATGAGGGGGTGGAATAGGAGAGTGAACCTCTGTGAAGCCAGGTCTGGTGGCTTAGTGGACAAATGCATCCACTGCAGGGGCCTGTGTTCAACCACATGATCACAGGTTCAAATCCCGGTGGGCCCACTTAGCCTTGCTTCCTTCTGAGGTCAATAAAATGAGTACCATTGAGTTGGGTAACAAGAAACCCTTGGATGAACATGCGCTTTACAAATACTTATGTTATGTTATACAACCTCTCTCTGACCCCCTCTCTGCACAGGAATACAATGGAACAGTGGAGGGTCAACCTCTCTTCCACCTTGACACCAAAACAGCAGGATGGCTGTTACCAGTTACTGGGCCAGTTTGCCTCACTGTTCTCACTCACCCCTGGACTCACCCATCTGTGCATCCATGATATTGACACTGGAGACAGTCCACCTGTGAAGAACAGAATTTATAGGTTGTAAGACAGGGTGAGGGCCAGCATGAACCAGGAGGTTTCCAAGATGTTGGCATTGGGAATGATTGAGCCCTCTAATAGTCCCTGGTCCAGCCCTCTGGTGCTGGTACCAAAGGCTGCCCCACAAGGTGCCACACCAAAACTCTGGTTCAGCATGGACTACAGAGGACTCAATTCCATCACCAGGACTGACCACACCCCCATCCCCCGAGCTGATGAGCTCTTTGACGTGCTTTGCACTGCCAAATCCCTCAGTACCTTTGATTTGACATCAGGTTGCAGGCAGATTCCTCGGACTCAGGGGGCCAAAGAGAGATCAGTATTTTCAACAAGAGATGCCAAATTAAGATGCTAACCCATGCCTACAAGCCCTGCACAATCAAGGGTCAGCATACATCAACAACTGCCTGAGCTTCCACCAACCCTCAAGACACCTGTGCACCGCCTCCCTCTCCCTCACTCACACACCCCGCATCTGTCGCAGCAACAGTGGAAGACGCTCCTTCTCCTACCTTGCCGCAAAGTCCGGAAACAGCCTCCCCGTCCACCTTCGGACCTCACCTTGTCTTCAGGAATTAAGAGGGTAACACAAGACCTGTTTGTTCAACTTATTCTACCTGAGCAGCTTGACTCTCAGCACCTGGATACCCTTGTGGGTGATTAGCAGTACTCCTAAATCCTGTTTGATTTATTGATTGAGAGCAGACCCTCAGAAACATTGGAAAACCAGGGAAAATTGTTTCCTTGTTGTGGTGACAACATGGAAGTGAATTAAAAACTGATCAATGAACAGATGCAAGCACAGCATACGAAATATTTGATGTTTTGTTTTTTAAAGCAAATTAAGAGAAGAACCACAATTATGTGGTAGTGGGATACACCTACTGGTGCCTACTATTGTCATATGTTGATAATAATATTTTTCTTATAAACAAAAAAATAAAAAGATTGCTTAGATGTGCTGGTTCTACTTTAGTGGTGAAATAATGGGTTCTGGAAGTAAATTTCACCTCAGCAACGTATCTGCTGCCTGACACCTTGAAGACTCAGTTCACACAGCACTTATTTACCAATTTCGGCACTGACCAAAGTTATGTTCTTTCTGCAAGAAAAACGAAACTTTGATCAAAGCCAACGTGTGTGTGTCTGCTCCTTTAAAATTCTGACGCCATCTATTGTGGCTTCACCAAGAGATGGGCCACAAGTTAGGACTAATGCATGCAATGGAGAAGAGAGACTTCTTTTTTCATGGCTGGTTGTAATTGTGTAGCATACCATCAGCCCATCCAAGTATGAAGTGATACACTGGGAATCCTTAAAGACAAAGGGGCCGATTCACAGAACTAATCTGAGATAAAATCCTAAACTTACTACTTTTGGTATTCACAGAAGGCATTTAGTAGTAGTAAAGTTAGGACTCCTAACTTTACTACTACTAAACTGAGATAAAATCCTAAACTTACTACTTTTGGTATTCACAGAAGGCATTTAGTAGTAGTAAAGTTAGAACTCCTAACTTTACTAATACTAAATGCCTTTTGTGAATACCGAAAGTCGTAAAGTTAGGATTTTGTCTCAGTTTAGTAGTAGTAAAGTTAGGAGTCCTAACTTTACTACTACTAAATGACTTCTGTGAATAGCAAAAGTAGTAAGTTTAGGATTTTATCTCAGATTAGTTCTGTGAATCGGCCCCAAAGAGATCCCAGCACAGACTGGTGGTTGAAAGACTTTCTGTGGCATTGCCACTCAGGCTAGAGACTTGGAGCTCTGTAACGAGAGCTGGGCTGCACTGTGGGCCTCTCTTGCTAATAGGAGAGATTGAGGTGGAGCCAGTACCCATTAAGTTAGCCACAGCAATTCCCCGTGTACTGCTCTTGCTCTCACAGCAGTCTCGTCCTACGGTGTTTATCTGTCCTACTGCTGGCTCTCCTACCAGGTTCTCTTCTGCATGAACCAAGATTAGTAGTTACAACACAGGCTGAATGTGAGCATGAGATGGCATCGGTATGTCTGTATTCCCACAGCTGTATGCCCAGCGTGTCTCTGCACTTATGTGGCTACAGCTAACACCGAAATAAATACACTTTTCAATGATAAATTTGGAAAACATTGTCTTGTGACTGAACCATGTATCACATATTTCCCAAAGATTCTGAGAGAGGTCCACCGACACAGCTATAAAATGACTGACTAATAGAAATGTACTTCAATAGATATACCAACACATATTGCTTCAGCGAATATCCGATCATGTTAAGGTCTTGTACCCCTGTCCCTTACTCTCTAGCTTCCCCTCTTCTTTTATACTCCCTTGCTATCTTTCTGTTTGTTGATATGGGCGTTCTTGATTCTTGAACACTCACTCTACCAGGCTCAAGTTTGCATAGCAATAATCTCAAAACTAATGCTACATTCAGAATGACAGTAAAGATGCCCTACCCATTGAGAGACTATGTGCCCTAACTGGTCATCAACCTACACGAACAACCCTCAACTTGGGACCACAAGAACTTATTGACTTTGCAAACCTGAACTCCATGTACAAAGGACTCTATACTCATTGACAATTATATATACTAACTCCTCTCCCAAACTTTGTTATATAGAATGATCATGGGCAATTCCGTGTATGATGTCAGAGCATGCTTGTAATCCAATAAATGGTGCAATACTTGCACTATTTCCATGAAGATCAATAAAAACTGTTTGAATTAAAATGTGGGTTCTCTTTTGAACAATGTTTCTGGCCCAACTTTCTTTTAAATACACTATTTCCCATAAAGTTCAAACATTCCTATAGTTAGATGCCCCAATGCCTACTTTACTTGTTTGTACATTCCATCCAGTACTCACCAAGGGTACCAGCCTAGGTTGCTTTAAAAGACTCCGCCTTTGCCATAATTTCCCAGAATTCCAATGGGGAGAAGTCCCCCTTAGTCTTCCTCTCTCTCTCACACCCCATAATATGCTTCCCCATTTTGACCAATGCTCCTGGCCTATTATACTTTAAAATTCATGTTTTCCTACTAATTTTCCCAACTTTATATTTGAATAATGCTAATAATTTAAACAAATACCAATGTTGTATTTTGTTTTTTTAAATATCAGTGTGTTGTAGCATTTCAAAAGATAAACAAATCAAAGCAGGGGAAGCTCTTGTCCTTCCTTGGGGCCTTGCTAAGGGCCTGTGTAACACAGCAAAGCAGGTTGATACACCCAACCACAATTTTCCCCACCCTCTCCAGTTCAGACTTACTTTGAAGTTTGAAAAGGTTCTTGAGAGGCCATCAACCTGAAGGCAGGATGCCACAACTAGCAAGAAGCAAAGGGTTCCCTACTACCTACACCTCCCCTGTGTCAGCTGGACTGTGTGAAGACTGTGTCTAGTATATAAACCTGTGCTGGCTGTCACTGAGGAAAGAAAGAAGAGGATCATAGGCTGTAACTGTCATAGACAGAAAGTGGTGGCCACCTCTGCAGCACCTCCAGACTCTCCCTCAAATGGTTTTGAGGATGATCTCACAGAAGGCAGGTGTACCAAAAGGAGTTGCCAAGTGGAGTTGAAAGACAAAATTAAAAGCATACAGCTTTGTCTTTACATAAGGAATATGTAATTTACAATTATTTTTGTATTCAGTTTGGAGATGCTGGTGCAATACAAAGAGCTACATAGCACTGGTCCAGCATACCTCAACAATCGCATCAGCTTTCACAAACCATCCAGACACCCCCGCTCATGCAGACTCCTGCTTACGCAAATCCCACAGACCTGGAAAACCAGATCTGGTGGTTGGAGTTTCTCCTACATCGTTCCTAAAGCACGGAATGACCTGCCACTACACATAAGAGCCTCCTCCTCACTTCTTGAATTCCTCGTAAAATTGGAAACTAGGGGTGGGCGGAATTTTTCATTCCGCTGGTGGAATTGGCAGAATTTAGTAATTCTGTGTTACTCTTGTAATGTGGAATTACTAATAAATTCCCACAATCCGTCGGTGGAATTCATCAGCACTACATTGCGGAAAGACTGCAATTGCTTTCCTGTGGGGAAATGCAGCTCTAAAATTGCTGCTGAGATCTTGCGTTTTTTTCTCGCACTCATCAACAGCATGACTTGCAGGTACTGGTGCTTGTGGTGCACATGTAAAGCGGGGTAGGCATGGCCATCTGGCCTTGTTGTAACCCTTGGCAGCCCTCAATCATATTAGAGTCTCCGCCACATGTTTTCCTTAAGACATGTGACCCTGCTGGGGGTAGAGGTGCATCGCGGGTTGCAGTGTGTGCGGGTCAGAGCATGGAGCAGGGAGGGGTAGCCCATTTTGGGGCTCTGGCTGGCGGCGGTGTTTGCACCCTGCTGCTGGGAGGCGTCTTGCTGGTTTAGCTCATCAATTCAAGAGGCGCACCTACCGCGGGATGGGAAGCATTGAGATGGTGAGTGGTGACTTTCCCTCTGTCCTCTCCCAGCTGAAACAGCCCCATACAGCAGTGTTCTCAATCCTGGCATATTTATTTGACCACAATCATCAGCATGGTGAGCCACATTGCGGGGCCAATTCGGGAATTGTTCGAGTGTTCAGGAGTGTACGGAGTTTTGCTGGAGATTTTGGTTTGTCAAGCATTTGAATGTTTGCAGCTGAGGAGTGAATGGATCTGTGTGTGTGTGCTTGGAGACATGAGTGTTTCTTGTCCTCCTCAGGTGCTTCTTTGCGGTCCACACCCTCCTGTGTTTTCAAAAGGGAGATCGGTGGGCCGAGGATAGGTCTCTACTCAGTCGATGATGGCTCCACGTTTTGTCTGGGGACACTAGTTTGAGCTGGTGTCTTCATGTGCCACATGGGCTCTGTGAACGTTAGGTTGTGCCACAAATGCTTGGTCTTCAAGTGCAAATGGATGCCATGTGTGTGCCTGCCCAGCTGTGCTCAGGGGCCTGGTAGTCATGTGTGCCGTAGTATATAGCATGAGCTTTTTGCACGGGTCGAGCACGCCCCATGTTGCGAGCGAGCATTGCACAGGCTATTTTTGGAATTGGGACATACACACATGGCTCTCCATTGTTCAGGTTCTGGAGTTGGAACCCACGTGGACATATATATAATAGTACTTAACCTTTGTCTATTGTTCTGCTTTGTTGTGCATGCTGGGATAATTTTTCAGCAGCGCAGATGCAGTTTTGTGTTGTCATTACTTGTGAACAGAACTCCACAGAATTTCATAGAGTTTTTGTGTAACTCCATGGAATTCCGCAGAGTACAACTCTGCGAGTTCCACCCACCCCTATTGAAAACCTGGCTTTCAGAGTAGTCCCACTAGGGCTAGGCCCTATGTGTTCCTAGTCTCACAACAGCTCAGTGCCAGGACACCCTTTCCGTGATAGTGCGCTCTACAAACCTGCATAACATAACATAACAACACTGATGGATGCGAAGTGGTAGAATTATTTTCGTGAATGTTTTTGAAAGCATACCAGCATGCACTGCTGGCGTGCTCAGGTGACAAATGACAGAACACTATGCAGGTACTGAAAAAGTAGGAGTGGTTACAGGTCAGTGTTTAGGCGCATAAGCATACTTAAGTGTGGGCGCATTGTGAGCCTCTAGTAGGGGCCTTCTGCCGAGTGTGGGACCCAAGACTGAATTGCTAGGGGTGATTTACATTTACATCTTATCTTCAGCTGCGGCCCGTGCAGGTAAGAGCGGTGGGGCCAGGTGAGAGCGGATTTCGACGGACGATGACCAGGGAAAATTAAATAAATAATTAATTTGCCCTGGTCATCGTCCGTCGAAATCCCCTCACCTGGCCCCACCGCCCCACCGCTCTTACCTGTACCAGCCGCGGCTGCTTATCTTACCTCCTGCCTGTTAAACAGCTGCCTCCTGGGTCCATGGCTAAAACCACTTAAAAAAGAGAACAAATTGGGAATAAATTAATATGGAAACAGTGAGAGAACAGTGCCACACCCAGGTGTGGAGCTAATAAAAGAAGGAAGCTGGTAACAGGCAGCCCAAGCCCTGATTGCATCCCGGGGAATTGAACATATACCCTCCCTTGTGGAAAACTCCCCTCCTGGGGCACTGTCGAGAGTTATCACTCGTTATATAACCTGCTGAGTTCAGACGATTTACAGGTGTGCGGCCATAGCTACACCAGGGTTCACCTTTATTGTGCTCGAAGGCATCCAAAACCCCCATGCTTAAAAGCACTATGTCCAAGCCCATCAACATGAAATGGTGGTGAGTCTCTGCTCCAACGACCACCACAACACCTGATGAATTTACCTTCTCCACAGCACGGCCCATGTTGATGACCAGAAAGATCATAGCAGCACTCAGAAAAAAAAGAATTATATGATGTAACTGCTGCCAACCTTGAGTTTGGTGGCCCTTAATTAGGCATGCCTCCTGAATATGGAAGTCAGAATATCAAGGTGTACAAATATAGAGGGCAAATTATCGAATCCGAAATTTGAAAAGTAAGTATAGATTTTCTATGCCTAACACCGAACAAAAGTACCTTGACGATATAGATATATGCATAAATATCTTTGCCTTGATATTCAGATATTCAGTAGTGGGAGGTGGTGGGGGTGATACTAAATAGGATGTTCTTCCTGGTGGTGTTTCTTTTTTGAATTTTTGGGTCTACCCAGTGCTTAATTTGAGCCGGTGCTTTCCGGTGCTGAGCACCGGCACTTAATTGGTTTGCGGTGCTCGGCACCGGCACCTAATTGTCAACACCACACTTAGGGCGGTCTGCCACATGGTAGCGCTGCTCATGTAATTTAGAGATGAGCAGTATAACAGTTGTTTAGGAAAACAATATACATTAAAAAATTGCTCATACCTGCCTCCCCAGCCAATCCTTTAGCTTTGGGGAGCTGGAATAATCTGAACTGTTGCATTTACATGCGAGAGAGATGGTTAGTAGTTGTTTTGGCAGCTATGACAAGACGAAGGGTGGTGCAAGCTGCAGTGGCCTCCTGGTCAGAGCCCTGGCACTAAATATTTTAAAAATCAAGCAGTGGGTCTACCGCAGCTGAATTGTGCCTCCTAAACAAGTATAGGTAATACAAACGAAAGTTATCGCAATATCTTAATGGTGAATGTTGTTATTTACAAATGTAGTTGTCCTTCTTAGACATTTTTAAAAAGGTGCAAACAGAGCAGCCCGTATCGGACTATGTATTAGTCGGAAAACCTGCTATGCTGAAGAAGAATTTTGCATTTGAAAATGTTTATTTTTGGAAATGTGACACCTAACTAATGGTAGGTAGAGTTGAACAAAATTACAAATCTCTCAGAAAAAGAGAGCGTACAAGTCTTTCTGAGCTCGCAGATTTTGAATATTAGAATGTTTAAAAGACACAGGTTTTAGGTCAAGTCCTGAAAGGAATCTCATAAAATATTGCAATATTTCAGTGTCTAACATTGTAGCCAGCAGCAACATTCTATGCAGAAGCAAAACTGTTCAGGTGCCCCTCATAAAAGGTTACACCGGATGCAGTCTCTGGTTGCACTGAAGACAAGTGACCTAAATATATAAAGCATTGCATAGGTAAGAATGCCTGTACCTAACAGGAAACTACATTGGAATTGCACATACTATGCCAGGAGAGACCCCACAAGTTTCATTCACTGTACACATCTTTGTTCCTGTGCAGTCAGTAACCCATCAACGCTACTGTATCCTACTCACCCTATAATGTGAAGCGCTCTGATACCCTTTAGGGTCTTGTCCGCGCTATACAAAACTTTATAAATAAATATAAATAAACGCTCATGTGTAAGTAAGTTATGGAAGCTGTTACATTATATAGCCAGAAAATAAAATAACATCAGAATTGCTGGTGTCACATCACATGTCACGACAATCCAATGTATACCAGATGATTCCTATATGACATTGCACCTTCAATATGTCAGTGTTCTGCCTATAAAATCCTAATGTTACTCGAATATTTGCAAACAATACTGGGATGCCGATTGCGTCAGCCGGAAAGGCTCGCGCCTGATTCTCACGGGAGCTCACAGATATGCACCTGGTGTGGATCCATGAGGCACAGAGCTTCTGATGTGCACAGCCACAATATCTCGACACCCGTGACACCCTGACTTATTGAATACAATTCTTAAATTTCTTTTCAGATTGTTAGGCAGGGAGAATTACAGTGGGTGTCAAGAGGCCTGGAAGCTACAAAGAGTACAAAACATCATACAACAGTGACATAGAGAACAGAGTTGCTGTTGTGTGTGTGTGTTTGTGTGTGCATAGATAGATAGATAGATAGATAGATAGATAGATAGATAGATAGATAGATAGATAGATAGATGGATGGATGGATGGATGGATGGATGGATAGATAGATAGATAGATAGATAGATAGATAGATAGCTAGATAGATAGATGGATGGATGGATGGATGGATGGATGGATAGATAGATAGATATATAGATAGATAGATAGATAGATAGATAGATAGCTAGATAGATAGATAGATGGATGGATGGATGGATGGATGGATGGATAGATAGATATATAGATAGATAGATAGATAGATAGATAGATATATAGATAGATAGATAGATAGATAGATAGATAGATAGATATATAGATAGATAGATAGATAGATAGATAGATAGATAGCTAGATAGATAGATGGATGGATGGATGGATGGATGGATAGATAGATAGCTAGATAGATAGATAGATAGATAGATAGATAGATATATAGATAGATAGATAGATAGCTAGATAGATAGATGGATGGATGGATGGATGGATGGATAGATAGCTAGATAGATAGATAGATAGCTAGATAGATAGATAGATAGATAGATAGATAGATAGATAGATAGATAGATAGATAGATAGATAGATAGATAGATAGATAGATGTGGAGTTGTGTGTGGTACAGTTCTACCTGTAAATCTTTACTTTCACTACGTTTTGCTGAATTTTGGTAGTCCATATTTCAATTGTCAGTGGTGTATTCTTGTGGGAAATGAAATTCCTCGCAGTCAAGTCCTGTTGACAAAGGAAAGAGAGCAACTGTTGTTCTTGTTTCTCTATAGGTGGCAGCAGGACATTTCCAGACAAACATTATTATATTAAAATTCACAAAACAGTCCGAATTTCAGGGGTGAATGCATTATGTAAATGTAGTAGTAGATGATTTCACAATAGATTTTGTAGCATTTTTAAGCCTTCGAATGTCTGTCACATTGTGAACAAGACTAGTGGGTATTTCAGAATTCAGCATTATGGGAATTGTCGGTCTGTCTGCTGTTTATGAATGTTCAGTCCAGTCTGGACATTAATGAACATGTATTGGACATTAGCATTATCAAGAAAATTATATCAGCATGTTTCCTTCTGATGTTATAAGATGGTTCTTCAAGGACCAGACCTCTGAGTGACCCTTCTCATATGTGACAAGATCTGTTCCACACAATAAGGCACCCAAACAACCAAAGCTGGACACATAAAGGAAACATTGGAGAAGTCTCCATAGACAACCGAACTATTCTGACCTTCGATGGGCACAACACACATGATGCAAGGATTGACTGATCAGCCATATTCATTAAATGTGTGCTCTCACAAACCCTCTAAACATGGGCACATACAACAGCAGTATCACATTTGCCGTGATATGACCAGACCATGGGGCATATTTACTAGAAAATGTTGGAGTGCGGATCTTCAACAATTTTGGCAGTGCCGAGCTCAGACATTTTCAAAATGAAGGGATGCACCGTATTTACTACAATATGGTGTACCCCTCTGTTTTCCCTAGTGCTGGAGCTAAATTTAGCTGC
Organism: Calotriton arnoldi; assembly: GCA_963921515.1. NCBI lineage: Eukaryota > Metazoa > Chordata > Amphibia > Caudata > Salamandridae > Calotriton > Calotriton arnoldi. Next base: position 534,894 of record CAWUFW010003396.1, read on the forward strand.
CTAGTGCCAACGCAGGCACCTTTGCACCATAGTACAAGGGTGCCTGCATTGCAGGAAATGATTGTTTATGTGCAGCAAGGGGTCCCTTCTAAGCCTGAGTGGAGCTGGCGTAGTGCCTCTACGCGGAGTTCTGCGGAGTTGGAAAAAACTCTGTGGAATTCCACTTCGCTCCCTCCCCCATCCCTAATTAATTATAATTTTTAAAAAAAGGCACTTACCTGCTGTGGCTGCCTCCTCCTTGCCATGGCCGATCTCCTTCCTCATCCTCACAGTACGTTTCTATTGGAAACCCCTACGTTGTACGTCTTGCGCGTGCCCTTAGAGCCAATATGATATAGATGTGGAGCTCTCTGACGATGACTGGGACTGGCTTGCGGTTGTCCACCATACAGCTAAAGTTTTCAGGAATGAATGCTTCAGATTGTTGCAATTTAACTACATGCATCGTACATACCTCATGTTTACCAGACTACACTTGTTATTTGCTTATGTGACTTACAGCTGCCCTTGATGCGGTGTAGATGAGGCAGACGTTTACTACGTGTATTGGGTGGTAAGGCTATCCAGACCTTCTAGAGTGGTGGGTGAGATCTGGTCATGAAGCTGCCAGGTAAATAGTGTATTTTAACACCCAAGATGACAGATTCCTATTATACACCTGTTGCAGGAGTTGCCTTTCAGTGGTGCATATCTCCACCAACAGTGTGGACAACTCTGATTGCATGGGAATAGATTACTAACATACAGAGAATGCAAATCTGTAGTATCCTCAGGTCATGTCATTATGTTCCCTCTACCTAGCTGCTCAGCCAGTGTGAGTGTTCCGTGTAGAATGTCAGTGTGAGTGGAATGCTTGGGTGCCTGTGGTGTGTGAGACAGTTGGGAAGATGGGCTGAGCAGCTAGGAGGCTGCTCCTGGTGGGGCCTGTTACAGCTTACAGCATCTGCTTAATAAACTACATCAACTGGAAACCGGCTACGTCTCCTTTGTATGCTGTACACGTGGGGCCAACCCACTACAAAATCATAAACGCTTGGCACATATTATCACTCTAAACACAAAAATACAGCCAGCCTACCCTACAGGATGCCACACAATACTTACAGATTGTAAGATGTGGGCAGCCACACAAGAAGAACAGGAACATCACTAATGAGAGGCAGACCATGTGGCCTTCTGTCTTTATACACTCTCATTGGAGTGGAGAAGGTTCCATATGGCAGGAGCAGAAAGATGCCTATTAGTAGGGGAGGAATGCACTATGGGGATTTAGAAAAAAGTGTCAGGATGTGAGGAGGTGGATGAAGGAGAACTTCTCTAGGGTAAAAGGCCTAAATATAAGGCCCAAATGTTCTTCCTGGACACAGGCCTAGATCCTGTCTCTGTCTCATTCTTCTCAAGGAATGGGAGATGATCTGGTGTAACGACCAGAGCTTCCAACTTTGGAGCTGGTGAACCAGTTTAGAATCTCAACTTTGGCTCAACATCTTCTGATTGTGGGCAAATCACTTAATCTCCCATGCCTACAAAAAACGATTGTGTGCCTGTGTAATGTGACTGGTGATCATGTAAAATGCTCCTATACCTTTGGGGCGAATATGCATTATATGAAACTGCAACAAAAAATAATTACCTCTCCACAGCTGTGCACCCCGGCCCACTATATGGCCTGAATGCTTTAGGGAACCTCAGCATAAGGCATGGTATGAAATAAACATCCCTCACTTGCAACTAGTTCCTGTATCACCACAGCAGCTCTGTCCTCCTCCACCTTTCACAAACAGGCATACATCACACATGTCTGTCTATCTAACAACACATAACACTTACAGCACATTAAACTTAAAATTACTTAAACTATACCTAACCAATTTATTTAGTAACATATCAGTAAATTCTCTCATTAGTCCTCAAGTAATTGGTACTCAGATTTTACAGTCAAGTTTATTATGATATGGAACTCCTATGGAGGTGCACAAAATTACACACTACAGATAAAACAAGAAATGCATTTCATTCAATAAATAGTTCTTCCTAGCATGAGGCTGCCTCCTTAAAATCTATTATCATACATACTGCACGGAATGCGGGCGAGAATAAAACAGTCATAAATCAATAAAGTGCAAAGTCAACATACAAGGAGCGAAATAGAATAAAGCATTCCTAAAAAGCGCGAGAAAAAATATTAGGACGCATATACAACCAAATAAACAAAAATCTAAGTATTACAACATAAGAAATAACTTAAAATTACCTAATAAACAGCCAAGAAAGTTTTAAAAAATCGATAAATCCTATGACAAACCATTTCATTTGGTGGGGACAAGACAAATAAATGGACCTCATGGGTGGAATGAATGTTGGATTTGATGTATGACGGTCTTAAAAAAATACGCCTAGCCTTTTGCAACTCCGCACACACAAATAACACATGATTAAAATCTTGAACTTGTAAACAACAAATTTCGCAAATTCTCTCCTCTTTCGGTATTTTATCCCAAATCTCGGTAATTTCTCTTAAGGGCAACAAATAGAGTCTTAACAAGAGCATCAGCCTTCTAATACCATGAGGTAGGTTCCAAGTTAAACAGGGCTGTAGTTTGTTCCCCAATGCTCTCCCACAAACCACCTCATTACGCGACTTGGGCCGACTTAAAGCATTATCTCTGGCCAGATTAATGGAGGTCACAGACTTCTTTATAAACAGGTTCAATACAGACTTTGGCATGGGGGAGTCAGTGTTCCAGCTAAGCCCAAATGAATTATTTGCTCGCTCAAAGGACCCAAAAAATGTCGATTGTTCTTTCAGCTTAACAAAAATTTCCACTCTCAAGGCAGCCCTAAGTGTACCATCTTCCCCCCAAAGGAGGGAATTACCCCACCTCAAAACCGCTGCCAAGGATAAAATATATGAGAAGAGTAAGCCAAATTCAAGACGTAAAGCATGGGGGCGGCCAGAGAGTTTAGGTTACAGATTTGGCGCAGGATTCGATCTCCGGCCTTATCGAAGGAAAGCCAATAGTTCAAATCCAGCACCTGAGCAGCATAGGACAGGAAGGGGGGAATTTTAACCCAGAACACTGACAAAACATGGCCAAAGTGGCGTCTTCTGCAGATTCTGTAGAATCTGTTCAGTGCGCTAGCCTGGGAAACAGCCCTGCTCACACAGAGTTTAATATGCTCCATATCTCTCCCGGTTTTTGAAAAGACCTTTCTGAGATATAAATAGGAATCTACTGGTTACTGAGGGTTCTCATCAGTTCGAGGGCTGGTGGTGTTCTTGTGTATATGTAGGAAGTGTATAACAATGTGTTAGCTGCCATCTGTGACCTCTCTACATTACACAGCATATATTCCACATGACTTCAGTGTTACCTTTACACGTTAAGGGCAGGCCCATTTCATATTTGGAAACATGGTGCACAAGTAGAACTTCTGCTCAATCCTTTGTTCAATTTAAAGGGCGTCCTCAATCTGAAAGCAAAGGGGGAAAGGAAATCCTGGGTTAGTTCTTTATGTTTAGAATCAGGGATTCGCTGGAATTGTTTAACAATTTGTAGAGAACACTGTTCAACTATTGTAAATTTATTTGGCTAATCGGGTGGCGGGAGTCACATCTACGTGCACGGCTGCCGGTTCTAACCGGCATGGTAGAGAGTCATGTTGTGCACCAAAAATCAAACACGACAAGAAAGGCATTTTGAATGCAGAACTGCGGTTTGTTTAAAAAAGTCATATTCGCCGAATCATGTCGGTGCGACTGAGTCATGCTTACAATTCGGGACTTGTAGTGGTTCATGCTACTCTGTAACAGTGATGTATTGTATAAATCACTTTGCTCGATGAGTTTAACTTGGAAAAATGTATTGAATTTAATGCTTTGCATTTTAAATCCTGGCGGGGTTAATAGGTACAGGAAGACGACAAACTTACTTAGGATGCTTTAGTTCCTCGACTGCGGGAGCCATTCTTAATGGAGGTGGTCTTGTTCTGTTCTGAAGACATAGGCAGGCCCAAGTAATCAATATTGGAAACACGAGCCTGATGCATTCTGGTACATGTAGTGAGACCAGTGACACTGTGGTAGTGAAGTTTAGGAGTGAGGATAATTACATTAAAGTTTATTCAACTCTGACATCTCATTCAGGCCTTGGCTCACTGTGTTGAATTTCAAAATTAAGTATGCTTCTTTCCTTGTTAGGTTGGCTGGGATCGGGCTGAATGACGCTCAGCACAGTCCATCGGAAATCTTTTTCAGAGTGTCTTATCTCAATAAAATGGTTTACCAATGGTGCAGAGATCGTTTTTGTCTTGATATGGGATTTGTGTTGGACTATGCATTGCTTGATTTCCTGATTGGTTTTGCCAATATAGATCTTGTCGCAGGGACAAATCACTACATAAACCACGTTCTTAGTCTTACAATTTGAAAATTCATTATGTTTCCATCGGGTCTTTCCATCTGTGAATGATCTACCTTGAATTGTCTGGCTGCATGCAAGGCAGTTGCAACATTCGTGGTGACCCTTCACAGGTTTAAGGTTCTATCTTGACAAAAGGTCTCCTTTTTTGGTTTGCTGGTTGGAACATGCTCTCACTATTTGAGACCCGATGCTGGCATTCTTCTTCATGGCAAATAGTGGGAGGTCAAACTCACATTCTGAGTTCTTAATTAAATGCCAGTTACTGCAAATTATTTTTTTGAAGTTGTTTGTTTGGGAGCAAAATGTTGACCCACAGACCAGTTTATTCAATGGTTCCTTCTGTTTTTTAACTAATAAGTACTCCCGTGTGTGAACCAGGCCCGTTTCATAGAATGTTTCAAAAGCTTGTGTGGGTGACCTCGTTCTTTTAGTTTTTCTTGTAAAATATCCACATGGACAAAATAATCCTTTTTCCTGGTGCAATTCCTTCGAATTCTCAAAAAATGCCCATGGGGAGATTATCCTGTAAATTCATTGGATGGAAGCTTCTGTAGTATAGGGCATTATTCTTGTCAGTAGGTTTTCTGTGTAATGTTGTAAATAGTATGTCATTGGACATTCTCACTTCAACATCAAGGAATGTCAAGCAAGTTTTATTTTTTGTCTTACTGAATTGAATGTCACGGCTCCTGTTATTCAGCCAATCGTGGAATGCTGTAAGTTGGTCTTCATTACCCTCCCATAGACACCACACGTCATCAATATTTCACAGCCATTGAACAAGATGGCTCGAGAATGGATTGTTGCTGTCAATAAATACATCCCATAGAGGTCCTCTTTATCTGGAGGAAGAATTAATCTTCAAATCTGAAATAGTCAATCAAACCACGTTTAGGGGAGAAAGCACATGCACTAAAGCCAACAAAAATGAATCAGCAAAATATGAGGCAAGCAGGCAAAAGGTTTGGGCGAAGACCTCTGTCAGGCCTGTCAGGTCTCACACTCGAACCATGATGATTTTGCTGAAGTTGATGATTTCCTACTCATGAAAAAACGTATTTAAATCCTTGATTTTGGGGGTAAGCCAGAGCTTTCCTGAATATATTCTGATGCTTCTAGCGATGTTGCCTATATTCTGAATATTCAACTCTCTGAGAGCATTCATGGCATTGATTTTTTAATCTCTATGCAAAAAGAACTCAGTTAATGAGTCTGTCTTTAATAAATTGAGTGCATTTTAATGTGTAAAATTGACTATATTTTGATATGTTGGAACATACCTTATACCATGGACACACTGTCTCATAAAATTGAGGTTTTCCACCATCTCTGATTCATACACCTGTGGACGTGCTCTTGAGGTAATACTCTGGGGTGTCAAACTTTAGGGCTTCTCCACATCCACAGAGACAAGGACTAAATGGTAGCAATGCCATTGAGTGGCCCTTCCAAAGCATGCATGCCTCTGACGCCATTGACAGCAGTGGTCATCCACGACTATAGTGCGCCCTAAATCAGAGCAAGGTGTGGCTTGTCAATCTGCAATACAATGCTCTCCCCACCTTTAAATGAGGTGGGGGAGCTGAGTGGGCTGAGTGTTGGGCTGGCAAGAAATCTTCTAACTTTTGTTAGTTCCTCATTTTAATCAGCCTCTAAATAATGCACTACTTTTCTGTTGTTCTTACATACATTCAATTTGTAATTTCTAATGCTATTGTTTTTGTTTCACAGCATTAATCTCTCTGCAGGTCATCTTTAAAACAAAGCTATGGAAAATGCTTCCACAGTGACAAAGTTTTTCATGGTTGGTTTTTCCAATGATTCTCAGCTGAGGTATTTGCTATTCAGCACATTCACTCTCATCTATATCACAACTCTGCTGGGCAACTTCGCCATCATATTCCTCATCACAATAGATGCTGAGCTTCACACTCCTATGTACTTTTTCCTGGCAAACCTCTCTTTCCTTGATATTGTATGCGTGTCAACAACTGTCCTGAAGTTGTTGGACAACTTGCTTGCAGAGAGGAAGCCCATTTCTTTCCATGCCTGCGTCACTCAGATGAGTTTGTTTCAGATTTTCATCATCGCTGAATGCTTCCTCCTTGCTGCTATGTCATATGATCGGTACTTAGCTATTTGCCACCCCTTAAATTACACTCTTCTTATGAGCCAGAAGGTTCAACTTAAACTTTTGTCTGGGTGCTGGATAGTCGGTGGGCTTAATTCTGTAATACAGGCAGTCCTAGTTTCCACCTTAAACTTCTGTGGGCCAAATCTCATTGACCACTTTTTCTGTGACAGTCCAGCACTCCTCAAGTTATCCTGTTCCAACACCTCTGTCCACAAACTTGTCAATTTTGTAGAGGGGTTCTTCGTTGGAGTGCTCCCCTTCCTCATTGTCTTTGTCTCCTATATCCCTATAGTCTGTGCTATTTTTAATATTCACTCCACCAAGGGCAGGCAAAAGACATTTGCTACCTGTGCCTCTCACTTGGTGGTGGTGACCCTCTTTTATGTCACTGGCATGTTGACGTACATCATTCAACCTACTGCACCCCACTTACTTAATGACAGCAAAATAGTGACTGTGGTATACACCATTTTAACACCCATGTTCAACCCTTTTATTTACAGCCTGAGGAACAACCAGGTAAAGAGTGCTCTCTGGAGAGTGATGGGCAAGAACACACTATCTGCATAACCCATTCTACTTTGATTAAATAAGTCACATTCTTCTTGATCACTCTTCCTTGCAGGTGTTTTGTTTCATAGGATGGGTAAGATGCTGAGATACCAATGGAGGTAAATCAGATACTAGAGCTCTGAAAAATACATCAATAAGATAACTCAGTGTGTTTCCTTATGCCACTTCAGTTTTAATTCAATGTGTATGTCACATACCTTTTATGTTCCTTTACTACTCCTTGATTTCTCAAATAAATTAGCAGGCTATTTTTTGTATCACTCAGTGTCAAACTGAATGGCCTCTGTACAACCCCTGATCACTTTGACAACTCCTGAAGATGTATGGCATCAAAGAAGATGAACATGACTTCATGAAGGAAATCCATTAGCTCCAACGGTCAGGGTGTTTGGGGATTATAAAGCAAGTTGTTGTCATTAAGAGAGGTTTTGCTATCATTTTCCTGCAGCATGGCTCTAAATTTACAACTGCAAATATGGCCCTGGTTCACATGATCATCTTGATCATATCCTGCTCTGTGGCATAGGGAGTGATCAGGGTTATTGCATTGTGGGGCAAATGCATCGAAAGTATTTAATTTTTATAAGTGAAAATTGAGCCAAACCATGATGTGAACTGAAAACAACAGTGAAACCGTCATTACAGGCAAGAAGGAATTTGGTGCTTATAAGCAAATGAACATACAATACTGTTGGAAATTGGGTTACTTGTTGACTGGGGTGTGAGCCATGTTCAAGCAGCAACTGCAGTCCTTGTCAGGGTAAGGAACAAGCAAATCCCAAATTAACCTGTGCTCACCCCCTGGTAGATTGGCACAGAGCAGTCAGGCTTAATTTAGAGGTAAAGTGTAAAGTATTTGTGCAACACTTCAAACAGTGAAAACACCACACAAAAAGGATCCAACATCATGCTAGAAAAATAGTGCTTAAATTAATAAATATAAAAAATTATCAAAATGAGAAATATACAATCAGTAGAATCAGAGTTATGTATTTTTAAAGAATAAACTGTAAAATAGCACCTAAAAGCAGAAAGTGCCAACTGTGGCTATTTGTGCACACTAGACTGGGTCAAAGTCAAAAGTTGAGGACGACTGTGTTTGAGCGCGGGCTGGATACAGTCCCAGATTAGTCCCGCTGAAGTCCCTTCTCAAATTTTGTGCCAAGAGTCCAGTTCATCCTGGAGAGGGTCGTGAGGAGGAAGAAAAATGTTGCAGGCTGTAGCCAACATTTGTGAAGAGCTGGCTGGGCCGGACCTTCCTGTTGGCGGTCCCCCGTGTGTTGTCGATGCTGCTGTGCGAACACACGGGCTAGCTATGGTTCGCTTAAGACGTGTATTGAAGAGTTAGTGTCTGAGGTCCTTCGTTTATACACATATGTGCCTTTGAAGTGGGGAGAAGCTTCCAGAGACATGCCTTTGAAGTTCATAGATGCCCTGCCTTTCTGGCCTTGGCTCCAGAGTCACTACAGGGGGGTATGCAGGCCTTTGTGTAGAGAAAGGTGCAAGTGGAGCTGTGCCCAGCTCCTCCCTCCCATCCTGCCAGTGATGGTCCATCCAGTTACACCTAAGCTCCAATTGTGTGTGGTTGTCTAGGAGGAATACACAAAGCCCAACTGCCAACTATACTCAGTTATGTGACCAGAGACAGGCTCATCTCTTCCCATTTGGAAATTACACTTATAAAATGTAATAAGGTAACTTCAATGTTATCATATGGAGGAGATAGGCCTTGCGGTAGTGAAAAATTAATTTAAGAGTTTTTCACTACCAGGGCATGTAAAAATTAAAAGTACATGTAAAGCTTTTCAAATGCTCTACACCTTGCCCTTTGGGTTGTCCAGGGCCTACCTTAGGTGCAACTTATATGTATTAAAAAGGAAGGTTTGGTCCTGGCAAGAGGTTTACTTTGCCAGTTCAAACTGGCGGTTTAAAACTGTACACACAGGCTCTGCAATGGCAGGCCAGAGGCATGTTTGAGGGGCTACTTAAGTGAGTGTAACAATAAGTGCTGCAGGCCCACTGGTAGCATTTAATTTACAGGCCCTGGGTGTATATATTACCACTTTAGTAGGGACTTATAAGTTAGCTAAATATGCCAGTTGGGTTTTAGCCAATATTATCATGTTTAGAGGAGAGAGCATAGCACTTTAGCACTGGTTAGCGGTGGTAAAGTGCACAGAGTCCTAAAGCCAACAAAACAAATTAGCAAAAAGTGGAGGGCAAAGGTAAAACGTTTGGGGATGACCCTGCAGAAAGGGCTAACTTTTAAAAAAAATGTAATTGGTCAAATTTTCAGTATCTACATCTAGGCTGCCCAGTGTAACAGCACAATATTGTTGGTGGCTCTATGTGTGCAGATAAATAGAAACTCTGTATGCAGTATTACAGTGTAAATATCGAATTTACATATAACTACATATGTTTGGGTATAAATTTGTACATCTTTGTCATGCATCTCTCAAACTTAATTAAACTAATGTGATTTAAGACTGTGAAACCAGAGACCAAACGTGGAACTTGCTGTACGAAAACCCATTTGGAAGACAAGATGTGCAATTTAAGCGCCGACTGGTCTGCGCATGGCTATGCAATTTACGTTAAAACATATATAACAATAGGTTGTAACGCAAATTGTACATTCACTGGCAGTCGCAAAAAAACTGCCCAAATGAGTACTAATTAAGAAGGTTACAAACTGTGGCTTCCTGCGTTTTGCTGTGAATAGAGGATGGTGGTCAGCAGTTAGAGGTCCTTGCGCTAGCTTTTCTATTATTGTTAAGGGCAGCACCAGTCCCTTTAATTAACAGTCCGCTTTTTTAAAAAATTGGGTTTGCAAAATATACTTTTCTTTTCAAATCAACCCATGTCCTTTAAAGGGACCAGTGGTGCTTGTAAATAAAATAAAATCCCACTTGGGAACATGTTGGAAAAAGCAAGCAGTGGTCCAGACTTGCCAGACATTATTCTTGGCATGATTCCCAAAGGGGACTTTGTCCCAAGGGGTCACCTTCCCACTTTGAGTTGTTGGTATCTGATCAATGGTTTGCTTTCTCAATTTTAGTTACATAGCTTTCACAGATTTCATTGCAGCTTTCAAGTAGGAGGTGAATGCCATTTTCATGCGTCCACATTATTTGTGATTCTTAATAGATAGCAAAACCCCTTTTAGGAGTGACAGAGTTTTCTGAATTCTAAAATGATTATTATACATTTCAAAACACTCATTTGAGAACAGTGCAAATATGAGAATAACATGATTTGCAACAACAACACTGTTTTGTGCATCAGCCCCATATTACATTAACCTCAGCCTCTGATAATTACTGGGAGCTGCATTCCAGTCTATCTTTTTTTGGCTACAATGCCACCTCAGACAGGAATCAGATGTATGCAAGTCATTCTTAGCCTTGCTGCAATAGGAAGAGACTAGCATGGACTGTGAAACAATGGGCCAGATGTACAAATCATTTTTCCGGTTGCAAACGGCCCAATTCGCAGAAAAATGCTTTTTAAAATGTACAAAATGCAAAATGTGATTTAGTGAAATGTTACCAAATTGCAATGTGCATTTACGATTCGGTATTTGGAAGGAGCCTGTTTTGAGCATCCCTTTTAAATACCGTATCTGTATGGTATGTATTACTATTTAGTGACCAAATTACGGTTGCAAAACAGTAATAATTTATCACCATTTAAAAAGAGGTGCTAATCCACTTGCAAGTTGGAAGGGATCTCCTCTGTAATGCTGAGAATGTTGAAATATTTTTTTCTCATGGACTAATGCCTACACTTAAAAAATAAAACTTCAAAGTTTCAGTGTTTTCTTTTTACACATCCTGTTTTAATTTAAGGAAAATGGGCTGCATTTAAACAAAAAAAGATTGCTTTTTTAAAAAGCAATCACAGACATCTGCTGACCTCAGCAGGTCACCATCTATGAGATGGCTGCGATTCTAAATAAGTTACAAATTGCGATTCATGCAGTAGGTCGATTTGCGGCCTACTGGGAATCGCTATATGGGAATACAAAATTTCATACATTAGGAATGCCGATGTCATAATTACGATTTGGAGATTATCGCAATTAGGAAATCGGTATGCCTAATGTTTGCACATCTGGCCCAATATCCCCTCTAAATGAAAACTCATGGAACACAAACGAGTTTGGGCCACACCAAAATTTCTTACAGGGCAACAGCAGCAGAACAGAACAAAAGTATTTGTCAAAAAGGAAAGAAAAATATGTACGTTATATTGATCAACATTCCCTGCATAATTTTAAAATTCGAAGTATCAATTGCAGAGGCTGGTAGTGTTTGATTTTAATTGCAGGTTACCTGAAGTAATATTATTTTGGCTCAACAATGTAAAGTTGTTCATTTGGAAGCACTGGAACCCCGGCATGCACTTAAATGATATAATCTGCCTTCCTTTAAGTAAATCGTAAAAATGGAACAAGGGAACAGTTTATGGAAACCCCAACAAAAGAAATCGTAACATATTTGTGATTGAAAGGCCAATGTAAACCACCCTCTAAAGGTTTGGATTCTAAAAATGCCTGTATTTTTAGAACCAATTCAAGTACCCATGATTTCCTTTTCTGTAAAGACCTTGACCTCTTGTCTGGGTCAAACTCTCTCCCCAGCAACTCCGAAATGCCGTCTCCTTGGCGCAGCACCTCCTGGTGAGGGTTTGCGCCTGCTGCCCGATTCCTGCCTGCCTCTGCATAGCCTCAGCCTTCAGCCTCAGCCTTCGCCTGGTATCCCCTTTTTTGCTTTATTTTCATTTTTATTTTACTTCTCTGCCCCGCTCTTTCACTCTTCATTCTTCGTCCTCCTGGATTTTTTCTGCCGATTCTTCCCGCCGCTGCTGCCCCTGCGGCTCCTCCCCCCCCGGACAGCCCTCGCTCCGGCCTCCCAGCCTCTCGTCCCGCCCCCTCCCCTATTTAATGGCGGCCGCTGCGGGGGAGCGCGAGTAAGACCTTGACCTCTTGTCTGGGTCAAACTCTCTCCGCAGCAGCTCCGCAGCACCGTCTCCACGCCGCAGCACCTCCTGGTGAGGGTTCGCGCCTGCTGCCCAATTCCTGCCTGCCTCTGCGCAGCCTCAGCCTTCAGCCTCAGCCTTCGCCTTCGCCTGGTATCCCCTTTTTTGCTTTATTTTCATTTTTATTTTACTTCTCTGCCCCGCTCTTTCACTCTTCACTCTTCGTCCTCTTGGTTTTTTTCTTCCGGTTCTTCTCGCCGCTGCTGCCCCTGTGGCCCTTTCCTCCCCGGACAGCCCCCGCTCCCGCCTCCCAGCCTCTCGTCCCGACCCCCTCCCCTATTTAATGGTGGCCGCTGTGCGGGCACGTGCAGCGGGTGCGTGCAGCGGGCACGCCACCGGCGCGCCGCCGGCGTGCCAAAGGCAAGCCCGTCTGCGCCCATCCGCGACCCGACCACGGCCAGCGCCAGGAACCCTGGATCTACGACCTCCCACCACTACAACTCTGCCGCCCTCCTCGCACTAAATCCCGGAAGGAACAACAACTGCCAGAGATCAACGCCGAACACCACCCCTGGCCAGTTCTCCTGCCTACACTGCCGACAATCCTTCACCATCGACAACTCCCCCGCGACCACTGAACCCACGCTGGACGCCCGTACCACCAAAGCCCTGACTTGCATCCTCCTCAACGTGCGCTCCTTACACAGACACGCCGTAGAGATCTGGGACCTGCTCGACACCCTCTTGCCAGACGTCGCCTTCTTCACGGAAACATGGACCAACGCCACCTCCGCCCCCGACATCCACACCGCCACCCTGACGGCAACAAGATCCAAAGAAAGGACTGCCCCACCACCCAGGAGGAGGACTCGCCATCGCACACAAGAGCTCCCTCCGACTCTCCACCTCCAGCATGAGCGACCCCCTCTCCAACACAGAGCACCTCCACTTCCAGATCCAGACCAGCCTCAGAACCACACTGCAAGGAACCCTCGTCTACAGACCCCCCGGGCCTCGTGCCTCTTCCGCCACCACCATTGCCGACCTCATCGCACCCCACGCCATCGCCTCCATGGGCAAAATTCTCATCGGAGACCTGAACTTCCACCTCAACAACCGCTGCGACCCCGACTCCACCACCCTCCTTGACAACCTCGCTAACCTCGGACTGAAGCAGCTCGTCACCACCCCCACCCCCAGAGCCAGACACACCATCGACCCGATCTTCGCAGGAGGGACAAACATCCACTTCAGCCACACCACGCAGCCCCTCTGGACAGACCACCACTGTGAACACTTCACCTTCAACACCACCACCGCACCCAAGCCCGTCCCGCGCCCGCCACGAAGAAACTGGAGCAAGGTCACAGAGGAACATCTCAACACCACCCTCCTCCACGATCCCCCCTCCACCACGGCCGACGCCAACTCCGCAGCCAAAGAACTACACCGCTGGATCTCCAGCTGCACAAACAAGCTCGCACCCCTCCGCCACCCCGTCAAACAACGCCCCCTGAAGGCCGCCTCTTCACCACCGACCTCCAAGACGCCAGGCGCTCCTGCAGATGCCTCGAGAAACTCTGGCGGAACAGGAAAACCACAGAAGACCAGAACACCTACAGGAACGCCATGAACGATTACCACCAGTGCATAAGAGCCACCAAGTGGACCTTTATCAAGAATAAAATCCACACCAACGCAAGTAATGCAAAAGAACTCTTCAACGTCATACAGCAGTTCACCAAACCCCGCAGCGAAGCCATGGACGTCACGCCATCCCAGGGCCTCTGCAACAAGCTCAGCTCCTACTTCCACCTGAAAATCAAGGCCCTCTATGACAACTTCAGCGAACAGACTCCAGACACCACCCCCTCTCCACCACCAACAACCAGCCGACCATCACCACCTGGAAACCTGCTACCACCGAAGACACCACCACGACCATGAAGAACACCCACTCAGGAGCCCCCATGGACCCCTGCCCACCGCACATTTACCACAGAGCCACCGCCGCCATAGCACCCGAACTAGGCTGGACCATTAACGCCTCCCTCGAATCCGGCATTTTCCCCGTCGACTGGAAGCGGGCAGAGGTCAAGCCCCTCCTCAAGAAACCCTCGGCCGACCCGACGGACCTGAAAAACTACCGGCCCATCTCTCTCCTTCCCTTCGCAGCCAAAGTCACCGAGAGATTCATCAAATCCCAGCTGACCACTTTCATCGAAGAGAACGCCATCCTCGACTCCTCCCAGTCCGGATTTTGCAGCAACCATAGCACCGAGACCGCCCTCCTCGCCGCCACTGATGACATCCGTGTGCTACTTGACCAGGGCCACACTGTGGCCCTCATCCTACTAGACCTCTCTGCAGCCTTCGACACCGTCTCACACCGCACTCTTGCAGCCAGACTCCACGACGCCGGTATACGAGGAACCGCCCTCGACTGGATCCGCTCCTTTCTCTCCGGCAGAACCCAAAGGATCAGACTCCCACCCTTCCTCTCCGAACCCACTGAGATCAACTGTGGAATACCCCAAGGATCCTCGCTCAGCCCCACGCTCTTCAACATCTACATGGTCCCCCTCGCCGCCATCGTCAGACAGCATGGGCTCAGCATAGTATCCTATGCCGACGACACCCAGCTCATCCTCTCTCTCACAAAAAATCCCGAAGACACCAGACTCTACTTCCAGGAAGGAATGAAGTACGTTGCAGCCTGAACAACAGCTGCGTGAAGCTCAACTCGGAGAAGACAGAGGTCCTCGTCCTTGGACCGACCTCCACCACCTGGGACAACACCTGGTGGCCTTCTGCCCTCGGAAACCCACCCACTCCAACAGACCACGCCCGAAACCTCGGCATCATCCTAGACTCCTCCCTCACCATGACCCGCCAGATCAACGCCGTCGCCTCCACCTGCTTCAACTCCCTCCACATCCTCCGCAAGACCTTCAAGTGGATCCCCCCCAAATGCAGAAAGACCATCACCCACGCACTCATAACCAGCAAACTGGACTACAGCAACGCCCTCTACGCCGGAATCAACAGAACCCTGCTACACAAGCTCCAAACCATCCAGAACACTGTAGCCAGACTCGTCCTCGGAACCCCACGACACGAGAACATGACCCAGCACCTACGAGACCTCCACTGGCTCCCCGTCAAGAAGAGATTGACCTTCAAGCTACTCACCCACGCCTACAAATCACTCCACAACATCGGACCCAAATACCTCAACGAGAGAGTATCCTTCCACGTATTCAAAAGGAACCTCCGCTCCGCCGACCTCGCCCTAGCAGAGACCCCACGCATCTGCAGAACCAGAGCAGGCAGAAGGGCCTTCTCCTACTTCACAGCAAAGGCCTGGATGGAGCTCCCAGTCAACATCAGATGCTCCCCTACTCTGCACGCCTTCAGGAAGTGCCTCAAGACCTGGCTCTTTGACTGATTCGGAGCTGCACACCCCCTCCCCCCCCTGCGCCTTGAGACCCTCACGGGTGAGTAGCGCGCTCTATAAATCTCTGATTGGTTGATTGAAACACAATTCTTTTCGGAGATATGAAATGGATGAATTTTTGAAACAGATCAAACAGTGCTTACTTTAAACATTGTTCCAATGTACAATTACTGCTAATTTAAGAACTTGTAACACAAGGCTTGAGACACTATTCAATCTGAACTGGCAATCAGAATTGCATTTCTAGTAGATTTATTACATCAGACAAGCCGGAATGTTTTGTCATGAAGATACACGAGTTCTCTATTGCAAAAAGTAATAGGTTTTTTCCTGCACATAAAGTACTTAATCAGCATGAAATCAATAGTAAATCCATAAAATCAATCAATAAAATGCTCAAACCAAATTAGGTTAAAGAAGAAATATTGGATAAGTAAGATAAATTGCAGATAGTTTGTCAAATTGGATTAAAGGGTATGTATTTTAAATCACCAAATTAACGGAGATAAAACATATTCTCTTATTTTTGGCCCCTTTTCTATCACAAGGGCTACTCACTGGTGGCCTTCTGAGCTGGTTTCTACCCCCATTTCTTGAAAGTCTGCTAAAGATCTTGGCATATTTGTAGATAACGACGCTAAATTTCAAAAACAAATAAATTTTGCTATGGCATCTACTTTGTACTATTTCCTAATGTTCTGCAAAGTTATAGCAAACTGATGTTCAGCAACTATATTGTCTCAGTTGACATTTCAATTTACAACGTATTCAGAATTTTGCAGGATTCGTCTCAATCTACCTCGCCGCAGTACGGTAACAACAGTTACACAGAGCCTTATATTGGTCAGCGATAAGGACATGCTGGATGTTCAAGGCTAGGTGCATGACACCTAGAGCATTCTAGTGCAGCATTTGAAAATTAGATATATTCACCTCCACAGTCTTTAAGGTTTGCCAATGTTTTTCTGCTAGATGGCCCTGGATCTCTCATTCCTACATTGGTGGCAGGGACTTTTCATACCTTACCCATAAATTAGGGAATTCACTCCCTGTGACTCTTCATTCTGTAGTGAATTACTTAAAATTACAAAAAGGTTTTAAAATTTCTTTAACCAGTTTAGCGCAAGGACAACGTTTTTGAGGTTTATCATTTGCACTATATAAATACTTATCATCATCTTCATCAAAAGTGAAAAAGTACCAAAAAACACGATGAGCCAACGTAAAAAAAATGGGCTGTAATTTGGATCAAGACTGAAGAATAAGGCCCTCATTGTGAGTGGCTTATAAAGCTTTTTGGACTAATAGTGGTAGTTACTGAGCCAAAAAGAATGACAAATTTTGGTTCTCACACTGAAATATCTGCGGCTTATAACAGAGCAAATAGCAGTGTAAAAAGACCAGAGGAACCAAGAAGGGATCAGAACAGAAACACATGATTTCATATGCAACTCGCCCGAAATGAGTAATTCATATTAGTTGCCCCTCTCCCCCACCCCTGAATTATTGGGACCACCGAGGTGTGGGTGTTTTTAGTGATAGGGACCACCGGGGTGTGGGTGTTTTAGTGATAGGGACCACCGGGGTGTGGGTGTCTTTTGTAATAGGGACCACCGGGGTGTGGGTGTCTTTTGTAATAGGGACCACTGAGGTGTGGGTGTTTTTAGTGATAGGGACCACCGGGGTGTGGGTGTTTTTGGTGATAGGGTGAATCTGAGGAGCATCCTTCAATTTTTGCTTCTGGCTTCTTTTTCTTACCTCTGAATGGTCTCTCTTCAATGGTGTCTTATGCTGGCAGTTATGGTTGTTTTTATTGCCTCTCTATTTTTAATGACTGTTCTGATTATTTATCCAGTATAGGAAACATTTAATATTTTCAATGAATAGTGTCTTAGACATGCGTTGTGCCAGAGGGGGCCAAATGGTCTTTAAGGAATGCCATAGTCCGCCACTGCTATATAAATTTCAAAATAGCAGTAAAATACAGGGCATCACATCACAAGTGGCCCATGACATCTAACAGTAGTTACTGGACCATAAAGAAGTACAAGTTTTAGCTTTCCACACAGAAAATTAAGTTGCTTTGAACAGAGAAAATAACAGTGTGAAATACCAGTGGACAACATGAGGGAATGAACACAGAAACACATGTTCTCATATGTAATTCCCCAAAAACATACAAATCCAATTATTTTCCAGCTCCCCAGAAATACTGGGACCAGCTGTGAGTGTGTTTTTAGTGAGAGGGTGATCCTGAGGACCATCCTTCAATTGTTCAATTGTTATTTCAGGCTTCTTTTGAGTCATACTTTATGCTGACAATATTTTCTAAATACAAGTTGGATCCCTAAATGTCTGTGTCTCACACCTGCACAGACTCTACCTCAAATGCACATCAATGACCATGACATGAAAGGAAGGTCTATTATAACCCAAATATTTCTATCATCATTAAGTCAGGCATGGGTTCTATTATTTATAAGAGCCCCACGTAATGCCAAGAATTATCACTACTTTGCTACAGGACGTATTTTGCTAGGGGTGGGCACCATTGTGGCACGTGCCATGAATGTCCACAATATGAAAAGAATCACCGCTGATATGCCATGCTCAACATTACATCGGGTGTTGCCACCAAAGTGTCCTGGATGTTCTCAATAGACCAGGAATTACCACCATTATACCAGGGCAAGCATTATGCCAGGGGTGTGTATATTACTTGCCCCAGTACAACATTTCCCCAAATATGCAATTAATGACCACAATTATTTCATGGCCAAAATGATGCTTATAGCATTAAAATCATGACATAATTCCCACCTACATACCAAGAATATTACGTCATTATGTAGGGGCAGCTTTCTCTCAGGGGTGGGCTCCATTTTGGCACATGCCTTGAATGCTCACAGTATGCCAGGAATTACCAACATTATGCCATGGCGAGTATTACATCAGGAGTGGGCACCAAAGCGTGTTGTCTCCTTACACTATGCAATGAAGTTATGCCAGGGTGTTCACCATTATGCTCACAATATGCCATGAATTGTCATCATTATATCAGGGATGCACCTCATCAAGCTAGAGATGGTCTCAAATTAGTTAGCACATTGATTGAGATGCTGACGTTCACTGATAGAAGATACTGACATGTGGAGTGGGACTTACACACATTCTTTAACTTACACAGACACATGCTTTATCATGCACAGGATGAATGATGCAACTAGAAAGTCTGACAAGCTCAATAAGGTTTATGGGATTCTCCCCCAAAGACAATTTTTTAAAAAGTAGGGAAAAAAGAAGCATCTGCAATACCTTTTCCCCTCAAATATTGAGTAATACAAACATAACCATAATGATGAGAGCTATGTAGAATATCAGAGACCCCACATAAAATAATGGCACAGACCCAACTCTCCCATTACAGGCAATTCTTTGTTAACTGACTTTCCATATGGTCATAGCAGATGTGAACCAAACCATCTGATATTAAAACCACTATCTTGATTACATCCAAACATTGGGGTCTGCCCAGTACACCTGAGTATTTTACACATAGTGCTAGCAGAAAGACAGCTTCATGTTGAAAATAAGTTAAATTACTGTGCACTTCATTCTCTAGATATTTCAGTTCTATGTTATGAGCATGTCTATTTAGTCTATGGAGTCCAGTAGGTCGGTAAAGAGGAAATCACAAGTTTTAGTAGGCTGAGACTGTGCATGCATGTTGATGATGTCCCTTTTTGTGCTAGAATGGTCACAGTGCTAAGACAAACATTCTTGTATAGAGAAATGTTAGATTTAGAACATGTTTTTGATAGGACTACTAGACTCATTGAACATGATGTTGAATGACCTATATCTATAAGCGATTTGTCTTGCAAATCAACTGGAGTTGCCATGTTCAGGAGGTGACACCACTTACATATCATCTGGAGCGGCCTAAGGCTAAAAGTGGCTCCACTTACACATCTTGTGCCTGCATGCTCTGAATGCTGATTGTGACAATTCAGTCCAGAGGAAATCTGCAAACTCAAGAGTCTGGGACTGAGTGTACATGCACATGAGGTGGAACACACTTGTCTGAGATGTGACACTGTGGCTACTGAATGTAGAAGCCTAATATAGTCATAAACTCAGACTTAAGATTCTTTCTGGAATACTCTCAAACTCAGCACCACAGTATGATAATGGCATCTATCTATATGATGTGGACTCGTATGCTTGAATGCTCTGACTGTTAGACCTAATACTTTGAGTTTGCATGAGATGGATGAGCTGTCACTTCTAAAGCCATGCAACTCTGCATCATGCTATTGTTGGCAATCCATTATCCATTAATTGAACTGTAAATGCAGCATGTGAGTACAATCAGCTGCTGCGAGATATTGGGTTGCTGGTTGAATCGGGTGTGACCCTGATTCAAGCAACAGCCTCAATTTATCAAGGTGAACCAGAAAAGTAATTAAATCAACCTGTGCTTAACCCTCTGGTAGCAGTCAGGTTTAACTTAGAGGCAATGTATAAAATATTTATGCAGCACAAAACAGTAATAAAGTGAGAACACAACAAAGAAAACCCCACACCAATTTAGAAAAATAGAGCAAAGTTTAATAACTTATTTGACACCAAAACGACAAAAAAGTCAGTAGAACTTGAGTGAAGGTCACAAAGACTGGGAGTGTGACTAGAAGTCAACAGTGTCTGATAGTGTGACAGACAGGAATCATAGCAGGTATTAAGAGAGAGAAAGTGATGGTGAAGGTGTTAGAAGCTCAAAGTGTGACAAAGGCTGGGATGGTGACAGGGAATGGAAGTGTGACAAAGGTGAACATGGTGATAAGGACTAGTAGCATAACAGGATTGGAGAGTGTGAAATAGATAGGAAAGATGATACGGCCTGTGATAAAGACAGAGATTGGGATTGTGACAGAGTCTGAGAATGTGACAGTGATAGGAAGGTGGAAAGGGATGTAGATTAAGGCAGTGATGGTGGTGGTAACAAGGACTGGGAGGGTGACAGGGAAGGTGACGGTGTCAGGGATTAGGAAGACACTGGGGTGAGATTGTGATGGGAGTTGGAAGTGTGACAGTGATTTGGGATGTGGTACCAACTGGTAAAGTGACAGAATTTGGAGAGCACACTGTTGATCACACTCCCACCACCCAATGGTTTCCTGCATTTTCTCAATGTGACATACTCTATGAGTAAAAGATGAGTGCAAGTGTTCCCTCTGTAGAGATGAACTGGTGCAGAAACTGTTGGGCTCACCAGGATGCTGCATACTCGCTTCTCAGTGGCTAGGTGCTATCCCTGCATCAGTGCCCCAGCCTCATTCTTTGCCACCCTGCCCCCACACCACTGCCCATTCTCCAGCCACTACCCACACATGCTACTGCCACCTAGTTCGTTACCCATTCTTCCCCTATTCACTGTGCCCCACCACCGGCACAATTCCCCTGCCCCCACTGCAGTCATTACTCATCTGCCCCCATAAACTACCCTTTCACACCTATCACTGCCAACTTGTCAGCTGCCAATGTTTATACCCAGACACTAATGCTTGCACCACCTTCTGCCCACATCTTTTACCTTACCTTTGTTCCCTACAAGTCTGACCCTGCATTAGCCCCGACTTGGCTGTTCCACCTGTCACTATCACACATTTTACCATCCACTAGCCTCTAATTATTAATACCCACCTGACAGCTATAACCTTACCTCACCACAGCGACTGTACTGCTGCCCCACCGATGCGACTATCTGCTTGTCCCCACAACGCTGGTGAAACAGAATTGAAAGAATCAGCACCAGCCCTGCCAGCCCTAGAAACACAGGGGCTTATATACAAGCCCCTTGCACAGCTGGTGAGTCACTTTTTATGATGCTGCAGCAGTGCAGAGTGCAGACCCATATCTATGATTTCATGGCCTCGCAGATATGGTGAAAGTCGCTGCCTTGCCTTACACTGCATCAGGGAGGCGTACCATGGGTGTTGCGATGGGTGCTCCCACGCAACATCCATGGGTTTTGATGCATTCCCAGATTTACAAGGATCTGGGAATGCATCAAAACTGTACACCTCCCCAGGTCAGGAGTAATGAGGAGAAATGTGTTTATTTCTCTTTGTTGTTTCCTCTTTTTATGCGTGCTGCATTCTGCAGCACACATAGAATGTATAAAACACATCCATGGATTGTTTTTGTGCAAGGGTGGCTGCGTTGGCACCAGGGTTGGATAGGGATCAAAACTCGGCCCGGGCACTCCAAAAAAAAGTGGCCCACATTTGCGTATTGCCTTTCCACAAATCACTGCTTCAGCAAAGTTTTATGAAAAGAAAGGGGGTGGGGGGCATGTTTTATTAACTTCACTTAGATAAAAAAAAATGCACCGATTAGTTTACACTGCTGAGCCACACATGAATGCAAGTGAGACCACTTCTTCTCAGGGCCCCTGCCCCCGCTTAATCAGCATACATTAATGGGCTGGCCCAGCGAGAGAAAGGGAGTGATACCTCCGCCCATCTGCCTCTAGAAAGGCCACTCAGGCACCCACTGGGCCGCTGTCGGCATCCTAACAGCATAGACAGCCCCCAGGCTGCCCCAAAAAGCAGCCCACAGCTGGAACTCGGCTACCGGCCCTTCGGGCATTTCCCGGGTGCCCACCTTACCAATCCGGCCCTGGTTGGCACTAGGCACCATATTGTGCATTGGCTGAAAGGATAGGAATGCACTGTATCTCATAAATACGGCACATTCCTGCTCTTTTGATTTGGCAGAGGGCAGCACAGCAAAAACACTTGCATTGCTGCCATACGCCAAATCATTGTAAATAAGGCCCACTTTGTAGTAGGCAGCATGCTTTTTCCTGACTGTGCTGACTGGCTCCGAGAGTCACAAGGCACATTTTGCCCACAGACTCCTACTCTCAAAGGTGCACTCTGAAAGCCCCCAGTTGTCTACCCCTCAACCCCCTGCAGCCACTCTGACCACCGAGGTCCTCAGATCTCCAGAAATGAATGATACCCCCTTCTGCCCACGCTGTGCATTATATATCTCATAAGAAAGTATATCTACCAGCTCCCAACACAACCCCAGCACCTGCTACACTCTATCCTTCTTCCAGATTCTGCCATCCATTCCCTGACTAGATCTTTGCCCTGCCTTGCACCAGGTGAAGTAAAAAGGCTTACAGAACTAATTGCGATGCATGTACAATAAAATTCATTCGATTTCATTTTATTTGAATTATCTCCTGCACACAGTACGGGTTCCAAGGATGCAGTGGGAAATTTGTAGATAAAAAACAAAGCCAGAGGGGCTATTGCCCCTTTTGCTTACCTTACTAGATCTGCCACTGTGACTAAAGGATAGTGTCGTCAAACTCCTCTCGTGGTGTGCTGGGTCTTTGTAGCTGTCTGTGTATTTTCCTGAGCCAACTACTGTATTTGGGCTGCTTGTACGTGTGTATGTATGAATGTACATATGTATATATGTATGTATGTAGTAGTATATGTATTGTGTACACAAAGCTAGAGGGCAACAAGTCACATATTCAGGGTTGTTTAGAATGAGGAGTAAAATTCAAGGGGAGGCTGGATCCTGTTTTGTAGTGAGGGAGGTGCTAGAGCCCAGGTTTGAGACCAGACCAGAGCTGAAGGTGCATTTACACAACTTTCTTTTGATCCATTCATTTGTGGTGCGGTAGTGCTTACCAGTGGCAGCCACTGAACACTAAAGCACATACCTGCCAGATTCATATGTCTTTTCCTGGACACATTTTTATAGCATCTGTCCGCAGTGTAAGTGCTTCATTTTAATTCGGGAAGGCAAGCCGGCAAGCGGTTGGGACAGCAGACCAGCCCAATTTAAAATCCACCACCTGTTCATAGGAGAATTGTTGCTAAAAGTGCTTCCAATGGGAAGGTGGAAGGTCTTTCAGCAAATCTTCACAATAGCAGTTAGCATGCCATGACATATAGGCATTAGGGACTGGCAATAGTTTTTTTTTCATTCATCAAAGTCATACCTATGAATGCCCAAGATGGGCTGGGATTTATCATCCAGTGCGTGGAGGGCATTATGTCTTTTTTTCCTACATGAGGCTGTCAGGAATGTCTCATGTGAGTAAAATAAAATACTGAAAAGGGCCCTGAATTGGGCAGATGTTTTGATATTTTTGATAGCAGTGGTCCTGCAACAATCATGATGTTTTCAAAAGCAGAATCTTATGGCTTGCGGTTGCGTGCATGTACCAGAGCTTCATGTTCTAGAAATGTGGGGGGATTTCAGGGATGACAGTTGGTAAGCTGATGGGGGAGATGAGGAGAGCTGGTATGAAGAGGACCTATTGATGGTGTAATGTGAGCATCTACAATAAATTATTCAACCATCATCGTCACTGCTGTGTTGTGGTGCTTCCAGCACAACAATGGAGATAAGGAGAACTTAGAAGGGGACAGATTTCAACACCCTCAATTCCCCTACAACATATGTTGTGGACAGTGAAGTGTATTGAACCGCCTGCATGCAAATACGCTCAGTAACTACTCTGCAACTTGTACAACCACGCTGTAGCTGGTTTTCATGTTATTTTTGTTGTGATTGGAATCCGTTGGATGCGTGCGATGTGTGGAGTCTCGCGCGCACCTTCATCTGTCTGGCAGAAGTGAACGGAGCAGTGTGCATGCACATCTAATGTTGCTACGGAAACGCGAGGAGTCCCAATCGCGTGGATGTAATGCACTGATCGCCATCTGGGAGCAGGTTAAGACTGTGAAGTGTGATGTTGGGAGCTGTGTTCGCACCACCAACATGCATCGTCATCATGTCAGAGGCCATTTTCAAATTCACATGGAGATGCTGGAAGCCCTGCTCGCGTTGCATAGTTTTTATCCATATGACTTCCTGTAGTCAAAGTTTTACTGTATAATACTTCACACGATGATGCTGGGAGCTCTGCTCATGTCATGTTATGTAGGTACCATCTCCATACTAGTTCACAAGATTATAACCGGGTACAGAAGAATTGCAGGGACATTTTTAGTTTTCTCCCCTTTGGCTATTAGGAGTGAACAGATTTCTTTTCAGAATGTCAGTTCCTAATATGTCTCAACCCCCTGCCTTCGTATCAGAAAAGGTAGAACAATTTGCCATGGAAACATTGGAAGGAATTATTTGATTGTTACTTAGTTGTGAGTGGAGGTGAACGGTTTTCTCCTGCAAGCGATTTTACTGCACAACGTGGGGATTGAAGGCAGGAACATATCTGTGGGCAATGGAGAGGGAGAACCTGCGAACATCTATGAACTGTCACTGTGTATGCTTGAACAATATTTTGGACCTTGTATAAATGTGGTTCTAAAGAGACATAAGTTCTTCACCAGAGTTCAAGGGGAGTCAGAAAGGGTTGGCATTTACATTGCTTCTCCTCAAACTCTTGCCCGCACTTGTGATTTTGGGGCTATGATGAGATATACAAACTGTCATGGGGTACAGGAGAAATTGTTGGCCAAAAATCCTATGCTGAAGGATGCTTTCAAAATTGTAGAGAGTATGGAGAATGCAACTGGGTGGGTGAAGGAAATGAGAAGTCAGAAGTCCGATAGCAGTTGTGTAGACAGCAGTATACATGTTGTCTCCCATGGTAGTGGGGAACTGGAGTGTGACACTAATGTTCAATGAGTATCGGCAAAGAATGTCAAACCTAAGCCTTCTCCTGATTTCCAAGATAACAAAAGTAAATGTTATAGATGTGGTAGTATTTCTCATTTATCTAACAGTTCCAATTGTTTTGCTAAGAATTCTATATGCCAGAAATGTGGTATCAGAGGACATTATGGTCGCGTGTGTAAAGCTGAGAAAGTTAGGACGGTTGACAATACTAATACTGGTGTGAAAAAGGTAGTCCTCAATGTTAAGGATGATTCTTCTGCAGTGGATGCAGGAATTTTGGTGATGCCTGTGTGTGAAGTGGGCATTAGGGGAAAGAAGTTTGGGGTTTTGGCTGATTCTGGGTCACTCTACACCATGATTGGTGATACAATCTGAGCAGAAATAATGGGGATCATCATTTTGTCGTTAATACTCCTGATATTAGTCCAGTGAGTTATGGTGGGATTAAAATTGATGTGCTTGGCTATGTGATCATGAAACTTTCCTTAAAAGACAGAGACACTACGGTGAAGGTATATATTACCAAACGGTGATAGTTTGTTGAGTGGTGCCTTCAAAGGCATTTGGGTCTTATTCTTAATCTCAATGTGCTTGAGCAAGTGATGCTGGCGTATGTGGGTGGTGACCATGAGACCATTTGCACAGAATGTTCGCAAGTGTTCACTGGTGAACTGGGCTTACTAAAGAATTTCAAGCACAGGATTGTCCTGAAGGATGATGTCAAGCCCATTGTTCATAGAGTACAAAGAGTGCCTAATCTTATGATGGAACCATTAAAGGTGGAGTTGAGGTGACTGATTAGGGCAGGTGTCATCAAAGAGACTGAGTCCTCAGAATGGTTGGCGCCTGTGGTATTGGCCCCCAAGGATGGTAGTAAGGCCATACACATGTGATTTGATCTTAGAGCTCTCAATAGGTGTATTTGGTTTGATCGCCAGCCATTGTCTAACATTTCTGAGTCTCTTACCATGCTGTCAGTGGCCAATGTTTTTAGTGTCCTAGATTTGTCTTCCGCTTACCACCAGGTGATGTTGGATAAGGAATCAAGACATTTGACTTTGTCATACCTTTGGGTGCCTGCAGATTCAGATGGATGCTGTTTGGGCTGAGGATGCCTGTTTCCAGAGAATTATGAAGATTGTATCGAAAGGGGTTCCATGTGTCTTAGTCTTCCAAGATGATATCTTGGTTTACAGTTAGAATGAATGTGAGCATGATGAGACCCTGTGGCTGATGTTGAGGAGATTGCCTGAGAGTGGATTGACTGTGGAAAGGGAGAAATGTAAACTCAAAGTACCATCATTTACTTACCTTGGGCATGTGATTACGGCTGAAGGAGTAAGACAAATGTTGGAAAGTGGTTTATTAGTAGTGATAAGTAGGGACCTACCACTAGTAATAAGGTCACAAACACAATAAAAGGTTCAGTCAAGGTCTCAGTACATTATTCCCTTGCTCAATCCTTGGTAGCTGGCTGCAAGCAGGTACGCTTAACTTCGGTGTGTAAAGCATTTAAAAACATCAGTACATTTTTAAAAACACCAATACATTAAATAAGTAAGGCACAACACACAGGAAAAATCCAACACAAATTTATAAAAATAGATTATACTTTTATGAACAAATAGACACCAAAATGACAAAACTTCAATGTAGAGAATCAGAGATATGAATTTTTAAAGATGTAAAAGTAAAATTAGCGCTTAGAAGCAAATAGCACACAAAGGGTTAAAGAAGATCACGCTGGACCGGGACAAAGTCAAGAGTTCTTTACACTTACTTCCAGAAGTGTTTCTTGATGCAGGAAAGTGGTCCACAGCACTAGCCAAGGGTTCAGATGCTCTGGTTTGCCTCTTAGGAGCTGGGACTACAACTCCCATGATGCACCTGGTCAAGTTATGGAGCTTTTTACAAAAGTTGCTCCAAACATCTCCAAGCTTCTGGCATTTCTTCCTGGAGTTACACTTGTCAGTTCAAAGTGTCGAAAATATAAATCCAAGGGTCTAGAAGCTCTGAGATGGCCCTTGGGATATTGGGACTACAATTCCCACAATGTACTTGGCCAAATACTTAGAAGTCCACTAGACGTGTACCAGGCTTGGGATGTATTGGGGGAGATGGTGCAGGTGAGCTCTGTTAACCTGTCGCTGTCAGAGAGTCCACTCCTTAATCCTTGTGAAGCCAGGCAAAGTTGAACTGACAATCGGAGCCGAATGAGCGAGAGAAACGATTGGATCGCCATTATGCCAGTACATTTCTAATTGATTCTCACTTGACATTAAGAATAGAGGACTAACAAAAAAGAAAAGAAGGCCTGTTTGAATCGGCATTTCCAATTTATGGGCACTTTATTTTGTGAACCTGAAACTGACTAAGCTGAATCTCCCCAATCAGCTGCCCATGATGAGATTAAATTGATGTACTATTTGGATTTGAAGCCTTCGGCTGGAACGGGGGTGTATCCAAGTTGGACACCCATACCCACCAATGGTATGGCTGCACCGATTTAGGTTGCCCTATCCATCCTTACTGTCCTAATGAAGACCCACGTGCAAGGGCTTAATTCACCTCATGCAGCAGTCGGGTCGACATGTAGACAATGATTTTCTAAGCCTGATTATATCCATCCCCATGAGGGCTGTGCTAAGATTCAGCAACCAACCCTTCGAAATAAGGATTATTGACATTTGATTTCTTTCAGACAGACTAGTGACTTTGGCTATTTTGAGTTTTCCACAACAATTGGTGAAAACATAGGAATTTTATGTGAATTACTATTATTTATTTATTTCTCTTTCCTTTCTGGTCGCACGAGCACTTCTATAAACACTTCTTCTTCCACTCTTTATGGAGCAAGCGTAATTTAGAGAATCTCCATAAAAAATGTATATGCTATAAATTATTTTGAAAAAGTATATAAATTCGTTTTATGACTTCAAACATTTCTAAGTGTGTTCTGTTCAATGTGTTTCTCGCACGCCGACAATGCAAATTAATATTGCATCTCTTTTCTAAGTTAATGCCAGTAGGGCACACTGTTATATGTACTATATGCTACTCAGGTCCTAAGGCTTTTTGGGTTACCCCATTCGTTTATAATGGTTTAGGCAAAGTGCTTATGGCTGTAATCCCAGACTGTACAGCAGGTGAAGTCTTTCAGAGTGCGATCCTTTGGGTGCAGATCAGGGTTTCAGCAGGGTAGTACTTCTTCTTCTTGTTTCAGGCAGCAGATCTGAGTTTCCATGCAGCTCTTCCATATTTATTCAGTTTTCCTGGGTGTCCAGCTGGGGGGCACCCCAGACCGATGGGATGCAGGGTGCCACCCTCAGGTATGACCACTTCCTCCAAAGTGTGGCATATTCTTGTCCAAGAAAGCACTATTTTTCCAAAATAGAGAAATCTTCTCCTGAACGGTAGATCTGGCTTAGCCAACCCACTTGTGTGGCTAAGATTCTCTAACTCTCCCCTTCCAGCCCTTTCACTAATCTAGTTACTGTAGCTCCTGTCTGGCTGGGGGTTCAGGATGTGGGGGTGAGCCTGTGCTGTCCCAAACTGTCATTCCCCCTTTGAAGATCAGTTTGGCTTCTCTACTGCATCCTACCTTTTGCATCTACAGTTTCAGTTCTCCTCTCACATGAAATCCTTTGTCTCTCTAGCAGGCCACTTCACACCTCATTAAAACAGCTTGACTCAGCGTGGCAGAGCCTAGCCAACCAGGAGAGGGCAGCTGAAAGGCCTGATTTTGGCGTACAGAAAAGAAAGTTTTATAACTTCTTTTCTGTGATAGTTATAATAATTCCAACTGAAGCAAGTTGTTGGATATATTCTATCATTTTGATACCTTGAAGTATCTTTCTAGCTCCTTTCTTTCACTAGTCTTACTTTAATAAAGTATTCCTATGTTAGCCTATGGAGCCATTCACTACAATAGGGGGAAACTAAATTGGCAGTTGTTCCTTCATCAGGGCATATAAAACATGTTTCCTAATGTCCCTGCTTATAGTTACAAGGCACTCTACCCTTGGGGCACCTAGGGAAGACCTTAGGGGTGACATATGTAAAAGATAAGGTAGTTTGAGACTTTGGAATTACCTTTAATTCAATGTCGAATTTGCATTAGCTTTCCTTTTAAAAGTAGTCTGCAAGGCACAGCTGACTTTTAAAATAGACAGCAGGCACCACAGTAGTGCTCACTTAAGCACATTAAATCTCCTGAGTCTCTAAACCTACATGCTCTACCATATACTTGGAACTTACAGGTAGGTTGTTAGTACCAATTGTAATTATAACTAATTAACATGTACATTTAATCAGAGCACAGACCCTGGATCTGGCTAGCAGAGCCCAGGGCACAATCAGAGTCAGAAAACCAGCATCTGGGAGTCAAAACGGGGGCTAAATGTGGGGGGACACTGCAAACAGGTCCTAATTTCTCACGTCAAAGTTTGAGTTGGCGTATAGCATAGTGAAAGCTCCTTCACCAGTAGATAAGGTTTTTTGGACTTACCGAATATTATTCCAAGTTCATCAACGCTTTTGCAAGTGTGTTGGAGCCGATCAGGTTATTGCTGATAAAGGGTGCTACTTTTCATTGATCAACAGAGTGCGAAGATGAGTTTAGAGTAGTCAAGGAGGAGATCACTAAGATGCCTATTGTAGGGCATTTTGATGTGACAAGGAAGACTGTTTTGACTACAGATGTGAGTCTGAATAACTTCAGGCAATTTCATCACAAGTGGTAGATGGTGAAGAGAGGACAGTAGCTTTTGGTTCAAGAGCACTGAAGGTGGCAGAGAGTCACTTCTTAGTGATTAAGAGAAGCTTTGGAGGCGGTATGGGCTGTGTGTCATTTTAAATTCTATCTGCGGGGTTTGATTTTTTTTATATCAAAACGGATCATCGCCCTCTTGTTCAAATTTTCTCCTGTAAGGGAAGTGAGAGGCTGCCACCTCGCATGAAGAGATGGAGTGAGTAATTTGAAGAAATTAATTTCCAAGTACAATGCGTACCGGGGCTTGAGAATAAGTTTGCTGATCATTTGTCACCACTGCCAGTGGAGAGTGAGAATGATGTGGGAGTTATTGAGACTTCAACAGTGTGCTGGGTCACGGAGAGTTCCTTGTCTCAACAGGAATGGGAAGAAAGCAAGGTAAGTGATGTTACTTGGTTGGTCATACAAAACGATGTTATTCAAGGTTGGCCTGATCGTAGGTCATTGGATAAGGCAGCGTGCTCCTTTTTAAATGTGAGGGATTAATTGGCGGTTGAAAGTGGAGAGTTGTGGAGGGGTGAGAGACTGATTCCTCCTGCAGATATGAGATCCATAGTGATTACTCTAGTGCATGAGGGGCATTTGGGAAGGAAGTTGACCAAATCAAAAGTGAGAGAAAGATATTGGTGGCCTGGTGTGGACCTAGAAGTGGTGAGTGTAGTCCAAGAGTGCTGCATGTGTGCTACCAATTACAAGTCATGAGTGACTCAAAAAGTTCCCTTATCTCCAGTTGAGATACCTGATAAACCATGGGAAAAGTTGGGCCTGGATATCATGGGCCCATTTGAACTGTTGCCGCCAGCTGATCGGTATGTGTTACTTCTTATTGATTACATGTCGAAATGGGTCTCTACTAGGTGAAAAGTGAGTACAATAAGCACGGATGAATTTGCCCGTGAAGAAGTCCTGAAACAGTTGGTGACTGACATTAGAGTGCAATTTGTGTCTCAAGAAATGTCGCCTTTTTGAAGAATTTGGGTATCAGTCATCTCAAGACATCTTTGTTTTTCGAGAGGCAAATGGCTTAGCTGAGAGAATGAATTGATCAATTTTAGCCAAAAGCTGGGCAAACGGCCACCATGTGAACTTCTGCAAATTTATAGGGCTAAATGCACATCTGTTGCCATTTACGGTGCAGGTATATGGGGATATTCTGATGTGAGTGCTCTACAGATTATAGAGAACCATTTTCTTAAGTTTATTTTGGCTGTTCCGGATAGTACGGCAAATTATATATGCCATGTTGAGCTAGGCATACCGTACTTAGAGGATTTGATCAGGTTACAGCCAGTTTTATTATGGTTCAAAATCTGGACGGTTGATGAAATTACATTTAATCGCTCTATTTTAAATGATGCTTTGAGATTAGATGGGGTTAGCTGCTTTAGATGGATTCAATACGTTAAAACGTTTTTAAGTAGTATTGGTCACTCAGAATATTTTAATGATCCTTCATTAATGTGCGGTGAGTCAAGGAATGATTTTAAAATTAAATGTTTAAATTTTTTGCACGAGAAGAGGGCTTCAAATGAGTCTAAAAAATCTACTGTATCAGCACATCAACTTACACTTTCTAGTGTGGGAATGCAACCATATTTGAATTTAACTATGAGTGACTATGAGCGTTTTTTATTAACTCGATTTAAACTAAACATTTTACATCGTTTAGTTACTTACCCAGACATGAATGATTGGACTAAAGAATTGATTAAATGCCCTTGTGATGAGATATCCGCACAATCTACAATACATATCATTTTCTTCTGTAAATATTATAGTAAACCCAGGAAAAGATGGATTATTCCTGTTTTACAGAAGTTTGGTATAAAACAATGCCGTCCTGCGTTATTAGCTTTGCAACTTTTAGATGTTGTGTTTATTGTTGCTGCAGTGTCCACTTTTTAAAAAAATGTACTTAAGTGTCGTAAATCTATTGTTTTATGAAATTTTGTAATTTAGAATATATTAATATAGTTTTTATCAGATGTAATATTGTGCTTTTATGGTTGCTTGTGACTGGTAACCGAATAAAGAATATATTTGATTTGAGTAGTGAAACTGTGTGCTCAGATGGCAGTAGAGAAAAGAACACCTCTAAAAGATGTTCTCAGGGAGAGTTTGTGGGCACATCTAACCACTCTCAATGGGATGATGTTGAAGTCTCCCTTTGAGCTTCTGATGGGTAGGGTGGCTTGGTCTAAGCTCAATCCTGCATGGATTTCCTCTAGAAGGAGGGAGAATGTTGAGGAGAGAAAAATGAGTAGGTTTCGATCTGAGATGCACCAACAAAAGTACACAATTCAGTATGATAGGAAAAACTATGTAAAGTAAAAGACATGGAATGTTGGGTATCTTGTCTGGATTAAGACATTGGGTTGTAACAAGAAATGGTTCACTTAGTTTCTGGGTCCTTTTTATTGTGTCTATAAAGAAAAATGTAGTTATGGGAGACCCTGTTGACACCGGGAGTATGTCCAGATTGGTAAAATATATGGACAATGGAATCAGCAATCAAAGTTCATGAGGTAATATTGACAGTATATCTCAAAAAGAACAAGATAAAATCAAGATGGAATCCAAGGTGAGTGTTGTCTTTCATCACATCAAGAACACATCCAGGCTGAGAAGGAGACCCACGACATTTGATGATTTTGTTATGTATTGATCATTTTGTTATGTGTTAATAATTCTTAGATATGTGGTTGTGTGCTGTGACCCATTAATATTTTTCACAGTTTTTTTGCAAAAGTTACTACTGTTTAGTATTATTTTGCTATAGTTTTAGAAGTAAGTTGTTTTTACTAGATTGTTCACATTTATATTTTCATTTATACAAGGAGGGATGTGTTAGGGTTTGAGGTTGCTTGCATGTACCAGAGGTTCACGTTCTAGAAGTGGGGGAGGATTCCAGGGATGACAGTTAGTCAATTAACATGGAAGCTGAGTGGAGCTGCTACAGAAAGGAGATATTGGTGGTGTTATGTGAGCATCTACAATAAATTCTTCAACCATCATCATCACTGCTGTGGTGCTCCCAGCTTAACACGGAGGCAACAGCTAATGTTTCATTAGAAACACATTCCCTACCCTCTAATAGAGGTGGGAAACTGAGATTTTAACAGATCGGTCATCTGCCAATGTATAACCACCCAACTCTAAATGTGACTCTAAATTTTAAATACTTTCATGTCTACTCAATTTGTCAATTCCAATACCATTATTTATTTTTCTGACCCACAATCTCACTGCAGGACATATAATGAACCAAAGCTATGGAAAATGCATCAACAATAGCAAAGTTTTTCATTGTTAGCCTTTCTGATGATCCTCAGCTGCGGGATTTGCTATGACAGATCTCTTCTTTCTGGATAATGCCTGTGTGTCCATGACAGTCCTCAGGATGATGGCCAACTTGCTGGCAGGGAGGAAGCCCATTTCTCTAGACACCTCCATCACCTAGATGAGTTGTGTCAAGATTTTGATGATTGCTAAATGCTTCCCCCTCACTGCAATATCATATGATAGCTATTTGTCACCCACTGAATGACATCATCCTCATGAACCGGAAGATTCAACATCACTTTCTATGCGTGTGTTGGATCATTGGTGGACTTGGTAAGCAGTCGTAATCTCCTCCGTAACATTCTATGGGCCAAATCTCATTGACCTCTTTTTCTGTGGGAGCCCACCATGCCTCAAGTTATCCTGCTCCAAAACCAAAGGTCCGCAAACTGGTAATTTCTGTGGTGGGTTTCTTTGTTGGACTTTTTCAATTACTGATTGTTTTTGTCTCCTATGTCCTAATAGTCTCTGCTATTTTCAAGATAAACTCAAAACAGGATAGGCAGAAACCATTTGCTATGTGTACCTTCATTCAGCTCACTGTGCCACACTTACGGGACTTAAGCAAAATAGTGACTGTAGTATACACTATTTCCACGGCCATGTAACCCTTTCATTTGCAGAATGAACAGGTGGAGGGCACTCTATGGAAAGACATGGGTAAGAACACAGAATCCATTCAACTTCGATGAAACAAGCCATGTTCTTCTGAATCGATTTTTCATACATGAGTTAGGTTATATCGAAGGGAAAAAGTGCTGTGATGCCAATGGTGGATATCAGATACCAAAACTCAAAGTGTATCTTGATGCCCCATCAATGTTATTTCAATACACTCCTCTTCACTTTTTCATCAAAATGTGTATCACATATTGTATTAATATATTTTGTTAATTCCACTGCTATTTGTGTCTTTGGCCTAATTTAGTTTTTGTTACATAGTATCACATCCACCAAATTCTAAATAGGGCCCTGACTTCTCCAATAAATTATCATAATGTTTGTCTATACCACTGAATGCTATACTGAATGGCCCCAGGAAAATCACTAATCTTTTTGACATGCTCCCCACCATGTGTGTACCAAAAAAGATAAACATTTTTGATTGCTTCTGGAACATGTCCAACATTTTAGTTTATTTATTTATTTTTAGAAACCTTCTTTAGGAAAGTGTGGTAAAATAACATCATCATCAAGTTTATTTATTTTATTTGATTCAGTTCTCTACTGAGAACAACAATTTTTAAAATAAAAATTAAAAGAAGAGATAAAAATACATTTGTTATTAAAAATTAATAAGTAATCATTCTAATACAATTTTTAAAAAGTTTTTTTAATTTAAACAGATTATAACACATAAATTCATTAGGAGGTGACTTAAGCAGCAAAATCAAGCTCTGTACGGTTGTACTATTACATCTTGTTTGAATTAATTTTAGGTACCGCTTTCTGGCATCTACCACTGTCGAATTAGGGCAATCAAACAAAACATGCTTCAAGTCTTGCACACCTCCGTTACAGAGGTCACATAAGCAACTGGCATTTTCTTTAAGGTTCCACTTAGATGTAAAAGATTTAAAAGGGAGAATCCCAAGCCGAAGTAACATAATGCATCGCCGGACTCCGTGCCTTAAGGTAAAACGAGTATACTGTTGCAATCGTTTATATTCTATTGTCTCTGCATAAGATTCATAATGGTGCAATTTAGAGCAATGTTGAATATCAAGGTCATAACGTATCCTCGGCGTTAAATGTTTTAGGAAGAGCCTCAAGTGAGCAGGAGTCCAAGATTTCAACAGTTCGATAATTTGAGTGCAATAATTAGGTTTTGACTAAAGACGTACTTCGGTGATCCTAGGTCGAAAGTCTCTGTTTTCAGCAAAAATCTTAAGGTGCCTTGTTCTGCGTGTACAAGGTTGTAGGCCCATCTTATAATGTTGGTAATTCCTCTGGTAATTCCTCTGCCATATGAGCTGACGCAGAGCTTGTGCAGGAACTGCTTGATGCACTTTGATCAGTTTCCAAAGTATTTTCCCTTCTTTAAGTTGTATTTGTTTCCATTGTCTTATTGGGATATATTCTAGAGCGTACGATAGGATCGGTGGGATCTTGGAGCTAAAAACCTGTAAAAGAGAAGAGAGATGCCTGTGCCCAGTGGAGGAATATAGTCGTTGGAGAGCCCCCACGTGTACATCTGCCTTACGGCCCAAGTGCTGCAGATGAGGGGAGTTTTGTAAAGTTTGTGTAAATATACGCCCTAAGTAGGTGTATTCCTTCACCACTTCTAGCGGTTTTCCTCCTAGAGTCCAGTTGTATTTTGTGTATCAATTTCTTCCTCTGAACGGAACTATTTTAGTTTTTGTTATATTTGGCACTAGAAAGTTTTCTTCTGTGTATTTGGTAAGTACTTGTAGATTCCTTTGTAGGCCGAATGGGGTAAGATCTAAGATAACCACGTCATCGGCGTACATCATGATATGGATTTTGCATAGTGATATTTTTGGGGGAAAATTGATGATCTGTGTAAAACTTTCCGGAAGATCCAGATAAACATGACGATGTGAAAGTAATTGGTTAGTTCATGTTTTCAGACAGTAAAAAGAGCTTGAATAGTATATAATTGAATAAAAGTAAAAAAAAGAAGCATGGAAAAATATATTAAATCATTGTCAGTAACAAATTTGACTTTTATATTGGTTTATAGCCTCTTCTTCAATATTAACTTAGTAATTATATGCTAGAAACATATACGTATTAGCAAATTGTTTGGACAATCATTTTTTAATGTAATGTAACAAGAGCACATGAAGACAGTTCAAGAAGGTCTTTACTTCAATTGCTCATGCAGGTAGTGCTTGAATTTGATTTGTAGGCACTTTGGAGCAATATTATGTTGGCTCTACAAGTTAAGATAGTTCACATGGGTAAACCTCATCTCGAGCACATGCTGGTAAGTGTATATAGTGAGGGAGGATATGATTGTCTACCTTCATTATTTCTATTGGTTGTTCTCATTGCATGGTTCGATTAGGTCAGTTACTTTAACTTTTACTTATGTCGTGGTTTGGCCCATACAAATAAGTGTACCATAATTCAATCACGTTCCCTGGGCCTAGATTCTAACTTTATCCTCTCACTATAGGCACTTACCAGCATGTGCGCTCCTCGCCCTCCACTATTCGTATATTACAGTGCTGTTCATTCACCATATAATTACCTTATCTTCTGTTTCTTTCCCTTCTTTCTTCCTTCGCTTCCCTTTTTCAGGCAGCATTTTTCTCAGGACATATTTTCCTTGTCCTGATGATGATCCTATTATTATTTTAGGGATCGAAACGCCGTTGACCTCAGCACCTTGACACTGATTTGTTTATATAACTACTGTACACCTGTGCAATGGAGCTGTAAAATATGCATGTGGCCTAACTGTTAATTGTACTGTGGCCGCACATGATTATGCCTGAGTTCTTCGAATCGTTCTTCTTGAATACTGTCCCACTTTCCATGCTTTTCCTTTTATTCATGATGTAAATAAAAGTATTTATAATCCTATTGGGATTCCTATAACACAGTCTTTATTGTATCACTGTGTTGATCATTGACGTTTATCTATGTTGTATGGGACCATTGTTCCTGTATAATTACTTGTACTCCAGGTCCCTCTCAGATTACTTGGGTTCCCTTGTTGTTTTTTGCTAAATATAGGCAGTGACTTGAAACACACTGCCTGGAGAGAGGTAGAGCTCAGGGCTCACTTGGAGATGATGGGATTGCCTGAGTGGGTCTGTATGACCATACAGTCCATAGCTGCCTGCGAAAAGAGTAAAGGGCATCTGGAGCCTGGACCAATGGCCCAAACACCTACCAAGGAGAGGGTCAAGGGGAGTGGGAAAACAGCCCCTGAAGTTTCTGTGGTGGAGGTTGATGGGGTCCCTGAGATGGAGGCTCCCATGCCAACCGGGGAGGACATTGTCACCCTAGGTGACCTACCTGAACTTGCTAGCTGGCATGTTGAGTGTAGACCCATCAGGGAGGAGTTCTGCAGAGCATAGAAGGAGTGTCCCACTTTTGAGGGTTTGAGGTGACAGGCCTCAGCCCATGCAGCATGTGAAGCCTCTGGGGATCACCTAATCTACTGGGAGACTGATCTCCTCTATAGCGAGCCTAAGGCTCCTGCTGCTGGGGCAGCTCATGTGCTGGTGGTCCCCCAGTGTTACAGGACCTTCCTACTGTGTTTTGCTCATGATACACCCCTGGCAGGAAACTAGGGGCAAGACAAGACCTTAACCGGGCTTGTCTCCTACTTTCATTGGTTTAGAATGAAGAGAGCCTCAGATGCATTCTAAAGATCCTGTCCCACCTGCAAGGCCAGTGGAAAATCAGGGGAAAAGCAAAAAGCTCCCCTGATCCTTTTACCAGTTGTTGCCACCCCCTTTGAAAGGGTGGTGTGAAAACGAGTTACTGCCCTCCCCCTTGGTGGAAACACAGGAGACGCAGGGGTAAAAACGATGAAGTTTATTTCATGAAGTACAGGAAAGGACCCCAGCCACAGCTGTCGTCCTGAACACCTTCTGTCACACTCCACGCAGGGAGCTCACCTCAGAACGTTCGCCACTGTGACATTCTACAGCATGTCACAGTGGTGCAAACCAATACAATCGCAGGGGAGGGGGTGAGAGGCATGACCAGGGTTCCCCCTACAGCAGAGGATACCACACATCCCCCTCCTTTACACATTAAAAGAACACTGCGAACATGAGGAAAGAGAATGGATAACAAAATGTATTTTTCAACGTAGTGATCCAAATACTTCGGGCGGCAAACCTTCCTGCAACTTATCCTGGGAAAGGGGTTGGCCTGTCTTGAACAACCCGGCTCAGGTGTACTGCCCCTAATCTGGGTTCCGCTCCCACTCCCTAGGGTGCTGTTGGTGTCCACAGTGGGAGCAGTGTACCTTACCACTCTCCCCAAATTCCAAATCTTCCCTTCTTGTGTCTTGACTGCATTCTTGAATAACTTTACAATCTTGGTAGGCTCAGTGAACTCGGCCCAATTTGCTCTGCCAGTGGGTGCTTTGATTTTGGCTAGATCCCCCACCTGGAATCTCACATCTTTGACAGCATGCAGTCTATCAAACCTAGTCTTCCTATCATTCATGGCTTTATGTTCTCTGTCTCGCCACTGTGACTCTTTAGAGTGGCCTGTCCAACCTTTATACCACTTCATCCACCCTGCTACTAACCTTGAGTTGGGTTTTCTAGCTTTGAGCAATTCGAATGGTGTCATGCAAGTAGTTTGATGAGGGGTCAGCCTGTAGGCTTCAAGATGTTTCAAGACCTCATCCTTCCAACACAACCCACTCGCCCTCGCTAGTTGGATACCCTCCTTGATGGTCTTGTTGAATCGCTCGACCATCCCATCCTCGTCGCCAGTGTGAAAACGAGTTACTGTCCTCCCCCTTGGTGGAAACACAGGAGACGCAGGGGTAAAAACGATGAAGTTTATTTCATGAAGTACAGGAAAGGACCCCAGCCACAGCTGTCGTCCTGAACACCTTCTGTCGCACTCCACGCAGGGAGCTCACCTCAGAACGTTCGCCACTGTGACATTCTACAGCATGTCACAGTGGTGCAAACCAATACGATCGCAGGGGAGGGGGTGAGCGGCATGACCAGGGTTCCACAGGTGGGTATCGGCATCATTACACCTTTGGACCCCGAGAAAGACTTAGGCAAAAGGTTTGCTCAGGTCTTGGTGAACCATGCTATCCGCAACCCAGAGGCCATCCCCCTGAGGTCAGTGACTGCAGCTGTAATGGCTAGAGCTCTGATCCTATTAGTGTTGGTTCCCCAAGGAGGTAGTCTCTGTGTTGGGTTCCCCAAGGAGGTAGCCTCTGATATAGGCACTAACTTCAGGTCTACATACATGAAGTCCATGTGGTATGAGTGTGGTGTAACTTACAAGTTCACCACACCCTATCACCCCCAAAACAATGTTCATGGGGAGAGATTCAACAAGACCTTGAAAGGCATGATTATGGGCCTGCCTGAGCCCATGAGGTGTAAGTGGGACGTCTTCTTGCCATGCCTTCTCTTTGCCTACAGGGAGGTGTCACAGGAAGGAGTAGGGTTCAGCCCCTTTGAACTCTTCTATGACCACCCTGTTAGGGGACCTCTGTGCCTTGTCATGGAGCGGTGGGAGCAAGCTCCCAAGAAACCCCTCCAGGATGTGGTCAGCTACATGCTGGCCCTCAGTAACTAGATGCATCACTTCTGGAAAAAGGACAAATGCAATTTAGAAACAAGTTAAGAAGGCATGAAGCTCTGGTATGACCAGAAGACCACTCTGGTGGAGTTTCAACCTGGCCACAAAGTTTGGGTCATGGAAGCAGTAGAGCCCAGGGCTCTCCAGGACCCCTGGACCAGCCCATGCAAAATCAGGGATCGTAAGGCTGAGTCCACCTACTTGGTGGATATCCAGAGCCCTAAGAAACCCCGAAGGGTGCTCATTGTGAACAGACTCAAGCCCCACTGTGAGAGGTCCAAAGTGAGCATGCTCCTTGTGACAGATGAGGGTGTGGAAGAGGAGAGTGAACCTCTGTGAAGCTGGGTCTGGTGGCTACGTAAGGCTAATGCATCCACTATAGAGGCCTGTGTTTTACCTCATGGTCACAGGTTCCAATCTGGGAGGGCCCACTCAGCCTTTCATCCTTCTGATGTCGATAAAATGAGTACCACTGAGTTGGGTAACAATAAACATCTGTGATTCAGTGCCAAGATACCCTTGGATGAATGTACACTTTACAAATACTTATGTTATGTTATGTAACCTCTCCCTGACCCCCTCTCTGCAGAGGAATTCGATGGGTCAGTTGAGGGTGTCAACCTCTCTTCCACCCTGATTCCAAAACAGCAGGGTGACTGTGATCAGTTGCTGGGACAGTTTGCTTCCCTGTTCTCACTCACCCCTGGACTCACCCATCTATGCGTCCATGATATTGACACTGGATACAGTCTACCTGTGAAGAACAAAATGTACAGGTTGCCAGACAGGATGAGGGTCAGCATCAAAGAGGAAGTCTCCAAGATGTTGGCATTAGGGGTGATTGAGCCCTCTAATAGACCCTGGTCCAGCCCTGTTGTGCTGGTACCAAACGCTGCCCCACAGGGCGCCACACCAAAACTCAGGTTCTGCATGGACTACCGAGGACTCAATTTCATCACCAGGACTGATTCACAACCCATCCCCCAGGTGATGAGCTGTTTGACAGGTTTGGTGCTGCCAAATTCCTCAGTACCTTTGATTTGACATCAGGGTACTTGCATATTGCTCTGACTCAGGGAGCCAAAGAGAAATCAGTATTTTCAACCCCAGAGGGTCACTTCCAGTTTTAGGTGATGCCCTTTGACTTGAGAAATGCCCTTGCTACCTTCCAAAGGTTGGATAACAGGGTCCTGGCTGGTAAGGAGGCCTTTTGTGCCTCCTAATTAGACGACATTGCTGTCTACAGTTCCAGCTGGGGGGAATACCTGTATCATTGCCTCAAAGTGCTTCAGGTCCTGCCACAGGTAGGCCTGACCATCAAGCCCAGTAAGTGCCAGATTTGGTAGGGTTCCGTGGTGTACCTGGGTCACCAGGTAGGCAGGGGCAAGGTGCAGTCCCTCCAGGCCAAGATTGAAACTATAATGGCCTGGCAACAACCTAAAACTCAAACAGAAGTGGGAGCCTTCCCAGGCATCACAGGCTACTACTGAAGATGTGTTAAGGGGCATGCCACCATTGTTGCCTCCTTAACTGAGCTGACTTCCAAGAAGCAGCCCAGATTGGTGATCTGGACAGAGGCGTGTCAGAAAGCCTTTGATTCCCTCAAAAAGACATGTGTATAGCACCTGTACTCTAGGCACTTGATTTCTCCAAGCAATTCATTGTGCAATCGTCGCTTCAGAGCATGACATAGGGGCAGTTTTAGCACAGCTGAATAAGGAGGGCCTAGAGCAACTGGTGACCTTCATTAGCAGGAGGTTACTTCCATGGGAACAGAGGTGGAGTGTGATTGAAAGGGAAGCTTTCGCCGTGGTCTCAGAACTGAGAAGTTAAGACCATATCTGTTTGGGACTCACTTCCTGGTTCAGACAGACCACAGACACCTCAGATGGATCATGCAGATAAGAGGTGAAAATAAAACTCTTGAGGTGGTCCATCTCCCTACTGGGAATGGAATTTATGGTGGAACAGCGTCTGGGGTCAGACCACGCTAATGCTGAGGGTCTCTCCATGTTTTTCCGCTGTAGTGAAGAGAACCCCCACGGGGTTGGTTAGCTCTCCCCACTTTCAGCTGTGGGGGGACATGTGTGAGAACTGACAGCTTTGGGGCGGTCTTTCCCCCAACTTTTTGCCTACCTCCTCGACTTTTCTGACCTCTGCTTTAGTACTCTAGGACTCTGTGCAAATTATCAGTACTATCCAGTGCTTAAGTGCTTGTGCTTTCTCCTCTAAACAAGGTAATATTGGTTCATCCCCAATGTGTATATTTAATTTACTTATAATTCCCTAGTAAAGTGCACTACATGTGCCCTGGACCTGTAAATTAAATGCTACTAGTGGACCTGAAGCACTTATTGTGCCACTCACTTAAGTAGCCTGTTAACATAGCTCAGGCCTGCCATTGCAAGCCTTTGTGTGGATTTTACACTGCCATTTCGACCTGTCAAGATGAACCTCTTGCCAGGCCCAAACCTTCTCTTTTTATACATATACATCTGACCTAAGGTAGGCCCTGGACAACCCAGAGGACAGGGTGCAAGGCATTTAAAAGGCAGGACAAGTACTTTTAAGTTTTACATGCCCTGGTAGTGAAAAACTCGCAAAGTAGTTTTTCGCTACTGCAAAGCCTGTCTCTCCAATAAGCTAACTATGGGATTACCTTATTCCATATTTAAATGTAATTCCCAATTGTGAAGAGTAATACTTTTCAAGTTTGGTG
Organism: Calotriton arnoldi; assembly: GCA_963921515.1. Lineage (NCBI taxonomy): Eukaryota > Metazoa > Chordata > Amphibia > Caudata > Salamandridae > Calotriton > Calotriton arnoldi. Next base: position 577,236 of record CAWUFW010003396.1, read on the forward strand.
TCTCTGGAATCAAAATTTAAAATCTCAATGTATGGTGAATTCCTATTTTAAATTGCTGTTTTGAAAATGCCACTTTTATAGAGTTGGCAGTTTCTTACTTTAGACATTTGGTGCCTGCTGCCTGTCTCTGATGCACGTCTTGGGAGGTGACAGCTGGGTTTGGTGTATTCCTCCTGGATAGCCACACACAATGGGAGCTTAGGTGTGACTTGATGGGCCAACCTGGCAGGATGGGAGGGGGGAACTGGAACCAGCCTCACTTGCACCTGAATAGGCTTTGTGTTGTCCCCACACAAAGGGCTGCATACCCCCCTGTAGCGAGTCTGGAGCAAGGGCAGGAAGGGAGGACCTCTGTGCACTTCAAACAAATGTCTTTGAAGTCTTCCCCACTTCAAAGGCACAACTGGGTATAAGTACTGGACCTCTAACACCACTACTTTAGTACACTTCTGCACTTGTGACTACTCCACCAGGAAGGACTACTGTGCTGCTGAAGGACTGCCACTCTGCTGAACTACTGCTTTGCTAGATTCCTCCCTTGCTGTGCTGCCCTGCTGTGTGCTGTTCCGTTGCCTGGGTGAGAAGGACAGGACATGCATCACTTGAACCCAGAGTGACTCCAAGGGCTAGCTGGCTGGCCTCCTGGTCTAAAGTCTCTGGGGCATCAATGACTTTCAGCTTACCTGCTTCTGCATCTTGACTCTGCCATCTGTGAGTCCGTCCAGCCAAGTGTTGCCACCCAGTCCTGGAGCCTTGGAAATGGGCCTAAGGTGCCTACTTCAGCAAAACCCATGCACTCACTGTCGAACTGGTGAATCACTGCTGTTGAGGCGATCAAAACCAGTGCATCACCCCTGTTCCATGGAACGGAACTGACTCATCACTCCTGTTGCGGGTATCAGAACCAGCTCATCACTCCTGTTGCGTGGATCAGAACTGGTGCATCGCCTCTACCACGTGGATTGACCTGACACATCGCTTTCAAAACCACCACTGCATAAGGTATACGGAACGCCGTTGATGACATCCTCGACAACAACGCATTGCAGCTCTTCATTCATTGGAGCTGACACATTGATGCTGCTAAGCAAATCAGAGCCAGCACATTGCCACCACTGTGTGGATCGACACCGATGCATAGCTTCAGCTGCACCCTGCATCTTTAACGTAAACCCATTCAGGATCAAGGTCATTTTGTTCAGCGGGCCTCACTGGGTCCCTGTATTTGGCCTGTGCTCCATCGCAGCCGGCCTGAACTTCTGGACTTTGTCCAGGTCCAATGCGACCAGATTAGCCCAAGTAAGCACTTATTGCTTCTAAGCACTATTTTACAGTTTATTCTTTACACATTTATATTTCAATACCTATTTATTGGATTTTTGTTGTTTTAGTCTTGTTTCATTTATTAAATTCTATTATTCTAACCTGGTGTGGAATATTTCTGTTTGATGTTTTCACTGTTTTACTGTTTAAAGTGTTGCACAAATACTTCACACATTACCTCTAAGTTAAGCATGACTGCTCTGTGCCAAACTACCAGAGGGTGAACACAGGTTAATTTAAAGTTTGCTTGCTTCTTACCCTGACTAGGATTGTGGTTGGCGCTTGAAAAAACCTGGCAAACTACAACCTAATTTCTAACACTGTATGAACGTAAAGCGGAGAAAGCTGGTGTAGTCAAAGGGGGCCCCTCACTGGTGTATAGATGGGCACTGAATAGTTCCCCACTGTGGGCGATGCATTTTCCGATGGCCAGGGTCCAGGTAGCCGGGAGCTCCAAAGGGATGCCGCCATGGTTCTCTGCAATAGCCTCCGCCCCCAGGCACCCATTTTCAATGTGTATGCATATCAGAATTGGCACACCATAGAAGAGGCCTATTTTAATCAATATGCCAACATTCAAATTCCACTGGCTTAGCACATGCTCACTGCAATGTCTGCTGAGCTCTTATTTTTATCCAAATTTCTATGCTAAGGCATATACTTGTTTCAAATGATGCTCCACAGTTATATCCATCAAATATAAGGAGTTAAAAATGGTTACTATTCCATCACCAGAATACTCCCTGCCATACATAAATTCACGAATTGACAAATCGGAATACAAAATGTAATAAAGCATCATTTAGTACCATCCTGAAACCATCCCCTAGATGAAAATTAGAAGAACCCCTTTGACCTAATGTCATCAGATGTGCCATTACAAAGCTAGCTACACTCAAAAGAACCTGCAGCTTGGTCAAGGAAATTCCATGCCCAAAGTTTTGTGCCTTTACTGTGCCAGATTTAGCTATTAACGTGCCCCTCAGCAGGTGAGTGTGACGTGCAAAACAGCAAACACCAAGTGTTTCTCACAAAAGCAAGCAGTCCACTGTTTGGGGTAGGCTGAGAGAGTTTAAAGTCTATCTTACATTAAAAATGATAATATTGTAAACAGATCTATCCTCTCCACTTTTCCAGAAAGTGAGTCTATCTTACTATTCTACGTATCTTTAGAGCATATTATGCCCAACTAGCCTCCTAGATTTACCACTAATTTCCTTAGTATGAGTGGCCAGCTATTTCCAAAGGGTCCAATTACAGGGATTACTGGGCGCATTTGAATTATGAGGTAAGCAGGAACACTGTTGCACATTAGTTGTATTTTACTGGGAGGGAGATTTTACCTGTGTAGATGCTATTTTATCTGATAATCTAAGATAAAGTGTCTACGCAGGATCGGAGATGGTGTTGACGTCAAATCATATGAGGCCAAGTGTTCCTGCAAATAACAGATTAACAGCAACTAAATCAGCATAGTCAATCATATAACTCTTGAAACAAGAAGAGACGTGAAGCCTTCTTAAAGTTCGAAAACCATGAAGGTTTATTAAATAATTAAAGTTCATTTCAGAAGTCAAAACAAAGTTAGTCAAAATGCATGGAAAATCTGTATAGGGAATTGGTGTAAGGCTCAATCAAATGCAACAAAGAGAATAATAAAAAGTCAAATCTCAGAGTCAAATACTTCTAAGTCTCTTGCTCACCACCAGAAATGCCATGTTTATAGAAAATATACAGTGTTAGCATAAGGGGATCATACATCATTTCACAAATTGACAAATCGGAATACAAAATATAATAAAGCATCATTTAGTGCCATCCTGAAACCATGCCCCTAATGGAACTTAGAACAACCCCTTTGACCTAATGTCATCAGATGTGGCAATACAAATCTAGTTACACTCAAAACAATGGCCGTCACAATTTATGAATAGGCCTGCAGAGGTACAGAGAGGAAGAGCCTTGAAAGTATCAAAAAGGTTTCCTCTGGAGTTTTTCTCGAACAGCACAATAAACACAGAACATTATAACAGTGCACACTTTGCTCAGTGTGATGAGAGGAGAAATGAAAACACATCTCATGGCTATGATAGAATTCAAGACGGTGTTTAGGCCCATTTGGGGACTAGTTTAGCCAAGCACAAGAAAATACACTTTTACAGGGTGCAACATTTTCATTTTAGTGCAAAATTGTTCATAACAATAAGCACACCATTTTAATAAGAGAGAATGCTCTTTATCACCTTCTTCAAGCAGGCAAAGCTGCTCTGTGAAATACCAGGGGTAAACATGTAGAAGTAAGAAGATTGAGTCTGATTTGTGCATGTTACTCCTCAAAAACTCTTAATGTTAATGTTGTTTACTCTAACCTGGACTTACTAGTACTACCGGTAATGGTGAATGTGGGCTGAGGACGTAACAGGCATGATTACAGGGCACTCGTAATGATGGGCTAGCTAGGGCATTAAAACTACAGCATCACAGATTATCTGCCATAGAATTGTGATACAGTAAATCAAATTGTTTTTCCCAGATGTATCCTGATAATTGCCCATAGTGCTTTGTATCTGTTAGAAGAGACCATGCCTTGGGATTTAACTACAGTAATCATTGCCCAGGACAACAAAGCTTTCCCTAAAATTTGAACTGTTTTAGCCATGCTGTCAAGATTTTAGTTTGGTCACTTGAACAAACTGCAGAGGCTCATGGGCTTACCTCAAACTGAACAAATCCAACTCTGTCCTTACCAGACAGAGCTATCTTCTTGATAGATCCAATCTCATCTTGAATGTCTTACCTAACCTCAGCAAATGCTTTACTTGGTTTTGGAACATGCTCTTTTTACAGGTGGCCACTTCTCTTTTGTTCACAAAATTTGCTTAGAAAAGAAAAGTTGATGTAGAGGGCTACAAAAGAAAATATAACATCCTCTGAAATGTCCCTGAAAATGTAACATATTTTCTAATATTTTAGGAGTTTTACAAAGAACGTGGGCATGTGTAAACAATTCAACCCACTCAGTAAAGAGGCTTTCTGTACATATAATGCCACACCAAGGAAGGTAATCATATAACTCAGATATGCTTTGACACCGTACCTGGCCAATGTCGAAGAAATCCACAGCTACAGTCCAATTGAGACAGAAGTCATCATGCCCGAATTGTCACAGAAAGGCTAAATTTCATTTATATACAAGATACTTGTCATTAACACATTGGACACCTTTAACAAACTGAGTGAGAGAGGTGTGGGAGATGGGCATAGGCCCCCTCAAATACAAAGAGTAGGCCTTTGTGCTATTGGTGCCTTGAGAAAACATGATACCCACTTAATACAATTTAAGAAGCTATATTGAAACCACTTAACCCCCACAAAGACTAGGGTGCATGCACCATAGTCCTGATCTGTCGTGCCTAAGATGTTAAACTGAGGAAGACTACCTTCACATGATCTGGTCATGTAGGATAATCTGTCTCTTCTGGGAAGCCTTGGTGAATACACTGAAGGAAAATCCCAGCCACCCAATAGAACTACGTTCAAACATAACCTCACTAAATACCATAGAGGATGAATGGCTCACACAAGTGAAAATTACTTCTTGTGTCTAGGGTTTGTTCTAGATAATATAAATATTGCATAAAATTGGAGAGAGCCAACTGCATCAAGTGCAGAGGAGTGGAAAGCAAGCTTGGACACATTCCATCTTAAAACGCCCAACAAATGAGGCTCACTATGAAGCACCAGATCAAAGCAGTCTCCTTCACCTGCTTTCTCACTCTTCGCATGCTCCAAAAGATCTTCCTATGGCTCCCAGTCACCACCAGATGCACTTTCACTCAAGTCCTTGTGCTACGGCAACACACTCTACATAGGAATCACCACGCACCTCCTAAAGAGACTGCAAATCATACAGAACTCTCCAAATGGACCCACATCACCTAAAGTAACTTCACTGGATTTCCGTTTACAAGAGATGCCAATTCAAGATGCTAACCTACGTCTACAAAGCCCTGCACAATCAAGGACCAGCATACATCAACAACTGCCTGATCTTCCACCAACCCTCAAGACACCTGCACACCAACTCCCTCTCCCTCGCTCACACACCCTGCATCCGCCGAAGCAACAGTAGAGAACGCTCCGTCGCCAACCTTGCCGCACAGTCCTGAAACAGCCTTCCCGTCCACCTTCGGACCTCACCTTGTCTTCAGTAATTCAGAGGGAGAAGCAAGACCTGGTTGTTTAACTGATTCTACCAAAGCTGCTTGGTTCTCAGCACCTGGATACCCTCGTGGGTGATTAGCAGCACTCTATAAATCCTGTTTGATTGAGAGTAGACCCTCAGAAACACTGGAAAACCGGGGAAAATTGTGTCATTGTTGTGGTGATGACAGGGATGAGAATTAAAAACGGATCAATGAACAGTTGCATGTATGGCAAAATAAATATTTGATGTTTTTGAAAGCAAATTTAGAGAAGGAACATCTAGAATAGATAAATAATACTATGTGGTAGTGGGATACACCAATTGGTGCCTACTATTGCCATATGTTGATCATGTATTATTTTTCTTATACAATGTAATAAATAAAATAATAAAAAGATTTTTTTTTAATTCTTGATGGTGAAATAATGGGTTCCGGAAGTAAATTTCACCTCAGCAACTTATCTGCTGCCTGACACCTTGAAACCTCAGATCACACAGCACTTATTTACCAATTCCGGCACTGCGCACAGCCATGTTATTTCTGCAAGAAAAAAGGCAACTTTGATCAATCCCAACGTGCGTGTATCTGCTCAGGCAAAATTTTGAAGCTATCTATTTTGGCTTCACCATGAGATGGGCCACAAGCTAGGACTACTGCATGCAGTGGAGAAGAGAGACTTCTTTTTTCCTAGGTGATTGCAATTGTGTAGCATACCACCAGCCCATCCAAGGATAAAGTGATATTGGGAACATTTAAAGACAAAGAGAGCCCAGAACAGAGCGGTGGTTGAAACACTTTCTGTGGCATTGTCACTCAGGTTAGAGACTTGGAGCTCTGTAACGAGGACTAGGCTGCACTGTGGGCTGCTCTTGCTAACAGGAGAGATTGAGGTGTAGCCAGTACACCTTAAGCTAGCCACAGCAATCCCCATGCACTGCTCTTGCTCTCACAGCAGTTTAGTCCCACAGTGTTTATATGTCCTTCTGCTGGCTCTCCTAACAAGTTATCCTCTGCAAGAACCAAGAGTAGTAGTTGCAGCACAGGCTGACTGTGAGCATGAGATGGCATGGGTACGTCTATTTGCCAATAGCTGTGTTCCCACCATATCTCTGCACTTATGTGGCTACAACTAACACCAAAATAAATCCAGTTTTCTATGATACATTTGGAACAATTGTCTTTGTAAATGCACCATGTATCATACATTTCCAAAACATTCTAAGAGAGATCCTCTGACAGCTATAAAATGACTGACTAATAAAAATTGAATTCAGCAGACATACCAACACATATTGCTTCAGGGCATATCTGACCCTGTTACAGCCTTGTACCACTGTCCCTTCTCCCTTCCTCTCTAACCTTCCCCTCTTATTTTATACACTTTTCTACCTTTCTGTTCGTTTGTATGGGCATTCTTCGTTCTTAGACACTTACCCTACCAAGCTCAAGTATGCATAATGATAATCTCATAACTTATACTGCATTCAGAATGGCACTAAAGATGTTCTACCTATCAAGTGACTGTGCCCTAGTTGGTCATCAATCTACACCAACACCAATAACCCCCACCTTGAGACCACAGGAACTTATTAACTTTGCAAATTCCATGTACAAGGGACTCTACACTCATTGACAATTATATATACACCAACTCCTCTCCCAAATTTTGTTATACAGATTAATCATGTGAAATTCCATTTATGATGTCAAAACATGCTTTTAATCCTCTAAATGGTGTAATACTTGTACTGTTTCCAGAAAAATCAACAAGAACTGTTTGAATTAAAAATTGGGTTCTCTTTTGAACAATGTTTCTGGTCCAACTTTCTTTCCCATATAGTTCAAACATTCCTATAGTTAGAACACCCAATGCTCTCTTTACTTGTTTGTACATTCCATTCAGTACTCACGAAGGGTACCAGCCTAGGTTGGTTTATAAGACCCTGCCTTTGCCACACTTTCCTGGAATTCCAACGGGGAGAAGTCCCTCTTAGTTTTCCTCTCTCTCACACTCCATAATATGCTCACTAATTTTGACCAATGTTCCTGGCCTATTGTGCTTCAGAATGCCTCTTTCCCTACTAATTTTCCCAAATTTAAATTAGAATAATGCCAATAATTTAAACCCATGTTGTATCATGTTTTTTTAAATATCAGTGTGTTGTAGCATTTAGAAGCAGGGGAAGCCCCCTATTATGCTCTTGTCCTTCCCTGGGGCCTTGCTAAGGGTCTGTGTAACACAGTGAAGCAGGTTGATCCACCCAACCACAATCTCCCCCACTCTCTCCAGTTCAGACTTACTTTGATGGCTGAAAAGAATCTTGAGAGGCCAAGAACCTGATGGCAGGATGCCACAACTAGCAATAAACCGAGGGTTCCGTACTACCTACACCTCCACTGTGTTAGCTGGACTTTGTGTAGACTGTGTCAGGCATATAAACCTGTGCTGGCTGTCACTGTGGAAAGAAGGAAGGGGGCTGTAGGCTGCAGTTGTCACAGGCAGAAAGTGGTAGCCACCTCTTAAGCACCTCCAGACTCTACCTACAGTGGTTATGAGGATGATGTCACAGAAGGCAGGTGTACTAAAAGGAGTTGCCAATTGGAGGTGAAAGGCAAAATTAAAAGCATACAGCTTTGACTTTACATGTAATTTACAATTATTTTTGTATTCAGTTTGCAGATGCTGGTGCAACACAAGGCACTACAAAGCACTGGCCCTGCATACCTCAACAATTGCATCTGCTTTCACAAACCTTCTAGACACCTCCACTGGTGCAGACTCCTGCTTACACAAATCCCACGCATACGGAAAACCAGATCTGGTGGTCAGGCTTCTCCCACATCGCTCCTAAGGCATGGAATGACCTGCCACTATGCATAAGAGCCTCTTCCTCACTTCTTGAATTCCTCAAGAAGTTGAAAACCTGGCTTTCAGAGTAGTCCATCTAGGGCTAGGACCTATGTGTTCCTAGATTCACACCAGCTCATTGCCAGGATACCCTCTTGGTGATAGTGCACTCTACAAACCTGCATAACACAAAATAACATAAGAACACTGTTGGATGTAAAGTGGTAGAATCGTGTTCATGACTCTTTTTGAAAGCACACCAGCATGCACTGCTGGTGTGCTTAGGTGAACAACGACGGAACATCGTGCAGGTACTGAAAAAGTAGTAGTGGTTACAGGTCAGTATTTAGTCGCATAAGCACACTTAAGTGCGGGCGCATTCTGAGCCTCGAGTAGGGAGCATCTACAGAGTGTAGGACCCAAGAATGAATTGCTAGGGGGGATTTACATTTACACCTTATCTCAGCTTCTGCCTGATTAACAGCTGCCTCCTGGGTCCATGGCTAAAACCACTTAAAGAAGAGCACGAATTGGGAATACATTAATATGAAAACAGTGAGAGAACAGTGACACACCCAGGTGTGGAGATAAGAAAAGAAGGAAGCTAGCAACAGGCATCCTGTGCCCTGATTGCATCCCAGGGAATAGAACATATATCCTCCCTTGGAGAAAACTTCCCTCCTGAGGGCACTGTCGAGACTTATCACTCATTATATAACCTGCTGAGTTCAGAGGATTTACAGTTGTGTGGCCACAGCTACACCAGGGTTCACCTTTATTGTGCTCGCAGCCAACCATAAACCCCAAGCTTAAAAGCACTGTGTCCAAGTTCATCAACATGAAATGATGGTGAGTCTCTGCGCCAATAACCACCACAGCACACTCAGATCTGGTGAGTCCACCTTCTCCACCGTGCGCCCCAAAGCCCTTCTGTGCTCCATTTTGATGACAAGAAAGATCATAGCAGCACTCAGAAAATCTAGATTTAAAGGATGTTATAACCTACTGTACCTATCCACTTTTTATGGACACCAGAAGCTAATTCAGTGACACCATTTATATGACGCATATGCCAGTACAGAAACATTAGAATAAATTCCATCTCGTGAACAGAAACTGTCTGAGTGGCCATGGAGATTTTTTTCTACTCTATATGTCAAAATATATTTAGAGTATGTTCTAATTACTCATGCCATCCTTGACTTTGGTGGCCCTTTAATTAGGTATTCCTCCTGAATATCGAAGTCAGAATATCGAGATGTACTATCGAAGCCAGAATATTGAGATGTACAAATATAGGGGACAAATTATAGAATCCAAAATATCGAAAGGTAAGTATAGATTTCCTGTACCTAACAGCGAATAAATAAATGTACCTTGACCATATATATGTATATATATATATATATATATATATATATATATATATATATATATATATATATACATACATACACACATATATATATATAAATATTAAAATACATAATTTTATATATATATATATATGAAAAAAATATATATATATATATATATTTAAATGTCTTGATATTCAAATATTCAGTAGTGGGGTTGGGGGTGATACTAAATAGGATGTTCTTCCTGGTGGTGTTTTTTAAACTATTTTGGGTATCTGACCTCTGTACTCCACTGCACTGCAGCTGAATTGGTCCTCTTAAGCCTGTACGGGTAATACAAACGAACGTTATCACAATATATTGCTGGTAGATGCTATTATTTACAGATATAGTTGTCCTTCTTAAACATTTAATAAAAGTTGCAAACAAAGGATTCCATGTCGGACTTTATATTAATCGAAGAACCTGCTATGCTAAAGAAGAATTTTGTATATGAAAATGTTTATTTTTTGGGAAAAGTGACACCGAACCAACTGTAGGTAGAGAGTTGAACAAAATTTCTAATCTCCTAGAAAAAAAGCATACAGGGCTTTTTGAGCTTGAAAATTTTGTCAATTATAAAGTTTCAAATCCACAGGTTTTAAGTCGAGCCCTGAGAGGAATCTCATAAAATATTCCAATATTTCAGTGTCTAGCTTTCTAGCCAGGAAACATCCTTTACCACACAGTCTCTACCACGACCTGCCTTTACAACGCAGTCACTACCCGACTGCGATGTTACCACGCGTTCCTTTACCATGCAAATCATTAAAATGACTTCCTTTAGTGGGTGTGTAGTTGGACTGGTGTTGAATTTTAAGTCCAACACCTTCCCTACTGTTTCGCAGACTGGGAGGCACAGAGCTTCTGATGGGCATATCCACAATATCCCGACACACCCGTCACACCCTGACTTATTGAATATAATTCTTAAATTTCTTTTCATATTGTTAGGCAGTGAGAGTTACAGTGAGGGTCATGGCTTGGAAACTGCAATGAGAGTAGAAAACATCATACTTACATCATTAACTAAGAAGCAGGAAGAGCTGGAGGAAGTATCAGCACAACATCTATCGATCGATCGATCTATCTATCTATCTCTCTCTCTCTATATATATATATATATATACACACACATATATAAATAAATAAATGTGTGTGTATATATATATATGGGCTTTATTCTTTTGAAACATTCCACTTTTTGGGTATATCCAAGGTGCTAATATAGACTTATATGAATTTTGAATAATGCTGCTATTTGTGGGAGGAAAAAGTATAAAAAAGTTTTACAATGTTTTACTTTCTTAAGATTTCACTTTTTATTCATCAATATAAGCATGATTTTTCTATGTAGTGAGACTTTTTAGAGATGGATAGTTTATTATTGAGTATGTATTTATGTATTTATTTATTTATTCAATGTGCTGCTATTCTCATGATATTATATCATGTATTCTCTATCTTGTGCTCTTTAGAGAGGTTGTTAACATTTTAGGATGCCCTACAGTATTATATTGTATTTTATTTGGATGTGTTTCAAAATAAGAGTATTTTTTCCATGTCCATGTTTTAGTATCACAGCTGATGCACATGAATACGTCACAGACTTAAACTTTAAATGTTGTAACCGCTCCCTCAAGTGTGTCATGTGATCAAGGCTCCACGTGGGCTGAAACGCGTTATGGCGGCGGTGGTGTTGGGCATGCAATAAATTGAAAACTGCACCATTATCTGGGTTCGCTTCGTCTTTTATACGTTTTTCCTACCTTGGGAGAAAGACGAGTCTTGCTGCATATATATATATATATACACACACATTTATTTATTTGAGAGTTTTATAGATTATCAAGGTACATATAGGTGGAGTTAATTATAGTAAATCTCTACCTAGCTATTCTTACCTTCACTATATTCTGACTACAATATTTTGGTAGCAAACTGTTTAAATCTCTATATTCTGGTAGTATACACTGTACCATCATATTTCTATCCCTGTAACTCTAAACCCCACACACACCAAGCAAGGATGTTGCCAAAAGAAAGGACCTGAAGATGACTGGTGTCAAACTGACGGTGGAGGTGAGGTGGTTCCTTGAGTGTGTCCCTGATTCTTACAGTCGCAGAGACAACCCTGCAACATCAAAGGAGATATTGCGCATGTTCCTGATTGACAACAACACCGGGTACCTGGTCTGTGATGGAAGGTTGGCCTCCAAGGCTTCCTTCGTCCTGGAGGCAGCTTTCTTGAACAGTCAAAAACTAGTAGGAATGTAAAGCGTTTGTCGATGTGAAGTACAACAGAGATGTCACTTACATGAAGAATGGGAAATGTTCAGCAAGAATTTCTATTTTACATACAAAAGCAAAACAAAATTACCTCAGAATAGAAACAAATGTACAGCAAAAAGTAATTAAACATTGAAAACAGATGAATCAAATAAGCAACAATGGAGCAAAATCAAAAACAGTTCTAACACTGAGCCACAAAAATTACCCACGGTATGTGCTTTTCAATATTACTAATAGACGGTGCAGACAGCACTCTTTTTATACAGAGAAAGTAGGACAAATAACAATAAAACTATAAATACAGTTCACAGTGGCTAACCAATAGAAAGAAAATATACACATTACAAAAATGTGCAATACAATTGCCATTTGATTGATAAAAATCAGTGCAGGAAGAAACAGAAGAATCAACTGTCTTATTGTTCAGTGTTGGCAGATATGCAGTCTCTTCTTCATGGTTAGGGTGTGTCGCCCCTTATAAATTGACTACCTCCTGACCTGGGGGTCCTAATGAGTCTGGGTCAAAGTATTAACAATCAGGCAGGAGATATCTTTTTTACTGGTAGGAATAGACAGCTGCCAGCCCACAGAAACAAAGGCACACATCTTCCAAGCATGCAAAGCCAGAGGGTGTTGGACAGTGATATTGCAAGGGGGCCATGGACCCTAAAACAAGGAATGAAAATAGATTTGGCTGTAAAAAGCACCCACAAATGGGGTGTCTGTGGGCCTTCACTCTCCTGGGCCCCAGTGTCATCTCATCTTATCCGCCAGTGTCATCTCATCTTATCCGCCAACATACATACGCGGTGGCCTGCACTGCACATTTGGGTCAGAGTATCCCCAAGTGTGACTTAGCAACACTTGTCAGGCAACCTGGCTCTTTTGCTAGTGATGAGCTCACACTACTACAGGTAAAAGCTAGCTGATACCAGGAAAAGACAAATTGGAGGTGAGACTCACAAAGAACAAAAACCCAAACTCTGACATTAAACAGGGAGAGTGTTTTAGTGTTTTTCAGCAAAACTCACCACTCAGCTCACCTGCGCATGTGCATGGTGGATTGTTAGTCAAAACTCCTTGTGAAGAGTAGCGAGGGTTTTTGATGATGTGTGTTTGCATATCTGGGAACCGCTCTTCAGTAATGTTTAGCAACAGCAGAAGGCCATCAGGTGTAGTTCTGCTCTTTCAAAAATATATTCTGAGGTATAAAGTGTTGGTGTTTTATATAAAATAGTAATTCTATTTATCAAGAACCTGGAGCAATGCAATTATTTGTTCACTTCTGTCTGTGTTCAGGCACCCTCAAGCAGAGTATCAAAAACTAGGGAGTCTGCAAAAGTACACAACTTGTTTCACGAAATTTCAAGAAATTCCATTCAAATTTTGAGAAACTTATTATGCGAAATGACACTTTTGGAACCAGTATCTTGAGTGACATTTTCTAAAAAAGCAAGCACATTGTGAAAAGATTCTTCCGAGATGCCTGCATGATACTGGTTAGATCAGAAAATATTGCTTGGGAACACACTTTCTGGTCGACTCAGTCTCACGCTTGTTTCTCAAAAGACTGTTTTATGGGAGGTATGCACTTATGGGAAAATTTTATGTAAAATTGTGCAATGCGAAATTCAGAAATTTCCTGTCCCACCAAAATTGAGGAATTTTGCAGAATCCACCAGTGTTATTATAATTTTGCCCGGGTAACGATATTCTGAAATTTAGAAGAATTGGAGTTGACCTCTGAAGCCACAGAATCTGTGTCAAGTTTGGCAGCATTGCCACTGTATGTAGTATTACCCCTTATAACTTAGAATACCATGTCTTTGAGTTTAAATCTTCATAACTCCCTTATATCTTAGAATACCATGTCTTTGAGTTTAAATCTTCATAACTCCCTTATATCTTAGAATACCATGTCTTTGAGTTTAAGTCTTCATAACTCGCTTATAGATTCTTAGAATATCATGTCTCTGAGTTTAAATCTTCATAACTCCCTAATATCTTAGAATACCATGTCACTGAGTTTAAATCTTCATAACTGCCTTATATCTTAGAATGCCATATCTTTGAGTTTAAATCTTCATAACATAAGGTCGTGCAACAACACCTAAAACTGGACGAAATGCCACATTCAAATCGTACCTACCTATAACGGACATCACACTTTTGACATCCTGAATGAAATAGACATAAAAGACCAAAATCACGTGGATTTACATGCTGCAGAACGATAATGTCTATGTCTGTGATTTTTGCTGACCAGATGGCAAAATGTTCCTTATTTCCTAAGCCTGAACTGTTGGCCATCATTTCTAAAGGAAGGTATAACCTCACATTACACAGTGAGTGTATACACTATGATATTGACATCATTGGCATCCAGTCTACCATTGGCAATACTGGGCACCTGGGAAGTTTACTTCTGGGATAGTTGTATTATGTGTACTAAAATGTGTGTCTGCAGCATTAATGAATGCTTTGCCATATGCTTTATTGTAAATTCTATCTCTGGTATAGTAGTAATATTTCAATTCAGCATGATTACCCTCCACCTGAAGGTGGTAATGGTATTGCTGTATAAGGGAACTCACAGAAGAGATCCAGTTAGGGTGTGATTGCGCAAGCGGAGGCTTTCATCTATGAAGCTGATTGTAAAGTTACTCCTGGTGGATGGACAAAGCTCAGGGGTAACCATTTAAAAATCAGTGGTGTGGTGACATCCTAACCATTCCCTATCATACGCTCAAGTTATGTAATAATGACATTCTTTGCATGCAGGTATTATTATCATCTAAGTTGGTCTCAATCTGTGAAACAATCCAGGTTTGTGAGATGGTGGATACAGTAACTTGAACAATATTTTTCATTGAAAGCCTGAATATGGGCCATGTGATTGGTTGCACAGCAGAGAATAGCATTTAAAATCATTAAGGCCACTGGGCCCTTTGAGGTGGAAACCATCCTAAGACCATGAAGAATGGAATGTTCATCTCTAAAGTAGTGAAAGGGTCTTATTTTAAATTGAGCTAGCCAATTACTACGAGTCCTAGTGGCAGGCAGCCCATCCAATTTAGATGTCCACGATTGTTTAGGGGTGAATTTCCACAAACAAAGTATTTTCAGTAAAATACACTTTTGTTTGTTTTGTTTTTTAAAAGACTTGAATACCTAAAATGTGCTGGTATATTTTCACAGTGCACTGGAGAAGTTTGTTTTTTTCTGTCCTGAAAAGGAATACTGTGATGTGCATGATGGTAGCAGGTGTGGAAGGTTTTTGTGTATTTTTTATTTTTGTGCATTCTTAAGAACGTGCAGAACGTGGATTCTGTTCCGAATTTACATGTACAACCTCATATGATGCTAATGAATTTGAAACTATTTTGTTATGTCTTGTTAAAGTGTGTTTTTGCATATGTTAACTAGGCTTCAATTAGGCCTCTATGCCATTTTGTTTTAAATGGATGTCTCCTTTCCCATGTTCTCTGTTCATTATTTCTGCAACACGCAGTACAGAAAAGTAATTTTTGTTTATTTCCATTGACACTGTTCTTGCTATTCACAAAGAAAACTTTCCATCATATACACATTAATGGTGCACTTTTCCAAGGCCCTTTGCTAGCTCACTGTGCTAATAGTTTGCTGTTGTACATATAACTTTCTTGTACTGCATTCTCTGGATGACATTACCACAGAGTGGGCAGAATCAATATTCATGTAGTGGGATAGTGCTTAGATGCTAAGGCAATATGATTTTTTGTAAGAATGCACTCTGATTTGCTGAGAATTTAGGGCCAGATGTAGGTGGCCAAATAGCGAGCGCTAACGCTGAGATTCGCAGAATTTCAGCGTTTGCGATCACTATTTGGCTGCGAGCAATGTAGGTGAGTTTAAACCTACTAGCAAAATAAGAAATCGCAAAATTGCGATTCCTTATTTTGCTCTTGCATTTAAGGAATTGCAAATTGCGATTCCTTAACTGCAATGTAAGTAGCACAAAAGAAAGTGCACTTTAGCCTTAAGGAATCGCTAATTACCACCAACTTCAAGTTGGTGGTAATTAGCGATTTCCTTTAAAAAAGCACTTCTTTGCTTTTTTCAAAGTGCCATGTGGCACACATTCATGCCCTTAGGGCATGTATGTGCGCCACATGTGCACACATGCACATTTCAGGGGTGCAACAGGGTGTCCTTTTGACACCCTGTTGCACCCTTGCAATAGCTCCCGCTATTTGCGATTCCTTAATAGCGAATCGCAAATAGTGAATATCTTCCCATTCATTCCTATGGGCCTCCTAGCCCATAGGAATGAATGGGTAGGTATTCCTTATTAACGAATCTCAATTTGCGATTCGTTATTAAGGAATATTAAGGAATCGCTAATATTTTAGCGATTCCTACCTACATTCAGTTTTGCGAGTCCTTAATAGCGAATCAGTAAAATTCGCTATTAAGGACTCGCAAATTTGATTTTACCTAAATCTGGCCCATAATTCCTTTACTCACACCATGATGAGTTTGCTGACATTGACAATTCCCTGTGTAAGAAAACTGTATATAAATACTTGATTTTGGAGGAAGCCAGAACCTTTCTGGAGACTTTCTAATGCTACTAGGAATGCTGCCCATTTTCTTATTGATTTTGCTGCTTACTTGAGACATGTGTTTTTTTCTGAAATGCACATTACTCTGAATATCTAACTTTCCCTGAGAGCATTCATGGCATTGATTCTTTATTGTTTCTACGTACTTGCATATACAATTTCTGTACTGCATCTTTTGAATTTTTGTTATAAATCCTTACAATTTCCATTTCAGTTCTGAAACTCAATTATTGAGTCCATCCCTGATTAATTGACTGTATTTTGATATGTTGTAAGGTGCTTTATCTCGAGGACACATTGCCTCATGAAATTGAGGTTTAATGCTGTCTCTGATTCATCCACCCGTGGGCATGCTGTTGAGGTAATATTTTTGGGTGTAAAAATTAAAGGGTTTCCATTCCCCCGCAAAGGCAAGGAGAAAATGCTGGAAATGCTATTGAGTTGCCCATCCTAAAGGCTGCAAGCCTCTGACACAATTGACAGCAGTGGTCTTCCATGATATATAGCTTTTGTTTAAGGCAAAGCAAGTTGTGGCTTCACCATCTTCAATACAGTGCTCCCCCACCTTTAAATAAGGTGGGTAGCTTAGTGTTGGGCTGACAAGGCATCTACTAATTTTGGGGGTTCTTCATTTAATTCAAACTCTAAATAATGCACTGCTTTTCTGATGTTTTTACCTACATTCAATTTGTCATTTCTAATGCTATTGTTTTCGTTTCTCAACCACAATCTCATTTTAGGTCGTATTTTAAACAAAGTTATGGAAAATGCTTCCACAGTGACAGAATTTTTCATGCTTGGCTTTTCCAATGATTCTCAGCTGAGGCATTTGATATTCAGCATATTCATTCTTATCTACATCACAACGCTGCTGGGTAACTTCACCATCATGTCCCTCATCACAATTGATGCTCAGCTTCACACTCCTATGTACTTCTTCCTCGCAAACCTCTCTTTCCTTGACATTGTATGCGTGTCAACAACTGTCCTGAAGATGTTGGACAACTTGCTTGCAGAGAGGAAGCCCATTTCATTCCATGCCTGCATTGCTCAGATGAGTTTGTTCCAGATTTTCATCATCGCTGAATGCTTCCTCCTTGCTGCAATGTCGTATGATCGATACCTAGCTATTTGCCACCCACTGAATTACACTCTTCTTATGAGCCAGAAGGTTCAACTTCATCTTGTGTCTGGGTGCTGGATAGTTGGTGGGCTTTATTCTTTAATAGAAACAGTCCTAATTTCCACCTTAAACTACTGTGGGCCAAATCTCATTGACCACTTTTTCTGTGAGAGTCCAGCACTCCTCAAGTTATCCTGTTCCAGCACCTCTATCCACAAACTTGTCATTTTTGTAGTGGGGTTCTTCGTTGGACTACTCCCCTTCCTGATTGTCTTTGTCTCATATGTCCCCATAGTCTCTGCTATTTTCAAGATTCACTCCACCCAGGGAAGGCGAAAGACTTTTGCTACCTGTGCCTCTCACTTGGTGGTGGTGACCCTCTTTTATGGCACTGGCATGTTTACGTACATCATTCAACCTGCTGTACCCCACTTACTGAATGACAGCAAAATAGTGACTGTGGTATACACCATTTTAACACCCATGTTGAACCCTTTCATTTACAGCCTGAGGAACAACCAGGTGAAGAGTGCTCTCTGGAGAGTGATGGGCAAGAACACACAGTCCGCGCAGTCCATTCTACTTCGATTAAACAAGTCATGTTCTTGATGATCCCTGTTCCATGCAGGTGTCTTGTTTCATGGGATGGGTAAGATACTGAGATACCAATGGAGAAAACTCAGACACCAGAGCTCTGTAAAAGACATTGTTGAGATAACTCAGAGTGCGTCCTCTTGCCACTTGAATTTTATTTCAATGCATTTCTTATCACTTTTTCTTCAATGTGTATATCACATACCTTGTATGTTCCTTTGCTACTCTTTGACTTCTCAAATAAATTAGCAGGCTGTTCTTTGTATCACTGAGTACCCTCCTGGATAACCTCTGTACAAGCGCTGATCATTCTGACAACTCTTAAAGATGTATAGCATCAAAGAAGATAAACATGACTTGTGAAGGAAATCTATTAGCTTGAGTGGTCAGAAAGTTTAGGGGATTAAAAAGAAAGTTGTTGCCATTAAAATGTGGTGTGCTATCATTTTCTTTCAGATTTGGCTCTAAAGTCACATCTGCAAATCTGTCTCTGCTTCCAGCAGCGGCTTCTGCCAATCCGACTTGGGGAGACAGCGAGGGCAAGCGTGGGGAAAAAAAAAAGTTTAAATACTTACCTTTCCCTGCCGGCCCCCGTTCTTCTGCTCCCTTGCTGTCCCGCGCTCTTCTGCTCCTTCATCGTGGTGAGCCTCGCTGCTCCTGGCACTACAAACCCCAGAAGCACAGGCTCCCAGACTTCCTTCAGAATCGCAGCGCTTCTCTAATGCAATTATTCCAAGCATTAGAGAAGCGCTGGGATTGGGTAGAGCAGGCCAGTTTAACGCTCCATGGCGAATGGGAGACTATGCCCTAAGCACTGATGATATCTCTCAGGAACAGTCTGGAGATATCAAAGTGCGCATGTCGGTTTGGCTGGCCGTGTGGACGTGGACGCCCGGCCAAACCTACATGAGCACTTTCAGTGTCTACTACCCCTCCCCCCTGCTGACGCGGAGACATGGCCCGCCCTAACCCAGACTCAAGGTCTAGAAGTGAAAAATAAAATGACAATAAAATAGTTTTATTGTCATTTTTTTTTTTTTTCTGTGTGCTGGCATTTCACCAGTGGGGTGACACTCCTCGCCATAGTGGAGGAGCCGCCTGTGCCTGAATTCATGATCATCGTGATCAGATCCTGCTTTGTGGCATAGGGAGTGATCAGTATTGTTGTATGGTGGGGCAAAACCTTGAAAATTTATTTTATTTTTCTAAGACTTGTTAATGTAATTTTATAGTGAATATTGAACTAAACCGTGGTGTGAACTGGAAGCCAACAGAGGGACTCTCATAATTTGCAAGAAGATATTTGGCACTTGTATGCTGATTACCATGCAATACATTTTAACTTCAAAAGGAAATTGTTCAAATTTGCCTGGGTAGTTACATAATATTTTTGGTGTTTATGTAGGTGCAAATGAGTAGAAAATCTGTGTACAGTATAACAATGTAAACAACTATTTTGCCGCCCAATGAATATTAATTAAGCCGGTTACAATTTGTGACTGCCTGGGATCTGCTGTGAATGCAGGATGGGTTCTTTTAGGGGACAACAGTCAGAGATCCTTGAACTTGCTTTTACATTATTGTTAAAAGCAGCACCTGTCCCTTTAATGAACACCGGCTACTTTTCAAAAAGCTGTGTTTGCAACATATACTTTTTTTTTTTAAACCAGCCCATGTCAGTTAAAGGGACCAGTGCTGCTTGTAAATAAAATATAATTCCCATTTTAAAGCATGTTTGGGGGAAGCAGGTAGGGTTCTGACTGCCTGACACAATTCCTGACATGATTCCCAAAGGAAAATATGTCCCAAAGTGGCAGCTTCCCACCTTCAGGTGTTGGTATCTGCTCAATGGTTTGCGATCCCAATTTTAGTCACAAAGCATTGACAGATTTAATTGCGGCCTATAAATAAGAGGTGGGTGTCCATTTCATGCCTCCACCTAATTTGTGATTTTTAATGAGTAGCAAAACCCCTTTTATGACTCACAAGGACCTTTCTGAGTCCTAAAATGAGTATAATACCTTTCAAAACACTGATTTGAGGTCTCAAAGGGAGCAAATTTGTGAATTTCAGAATTTGAAACAGATCAGCTTAATATCAAAAAGGGTATGAAACCCATGGAATCAACAAGCTCAGCTCCATGGTACACAACATCACCAAGAGAATTTGAGGAAATTGCGCTTGTAGCAACAACAGTACCGCCCACATTAATATTGGTAGACAGCGATAGAGTCATAACGACAGAAGTGTAAGTGAATCATAAGTTTGATCACACCTCTCTCCAAGCTCTAGAATTTGTGTCTGAAATATTTCACAAAGACCTGGAGTTCAGTCAGACTCTCAACTTATCAGAGGAGCGCTTTAGGTGAAATGAGCCTATGGAGCAAGAAGCACCACCTAACCAAGCGTAAGTCGACTCCAGCCCAGCAGCAGACCCAATAAACAGTACATGGGACATACTTTTAAAAACCTTTCAGTCGCTGGTGGATGCCCTATACTACCAAAAAAAAAAAAATAGACTTGCAGGTGGATTTGTTTAACATGCTAGCCATATTTGTCTCTGGCATCGGCACCAAACTTGCTAATCTTAATGGCCTTATAACATGAGCTCAGATGGATTCAGCATTTAATCAATCAAACTGCACATGCTCTCCAATGTTAGGTAAATTTAGTATATTACCAACAATTTTGGCTACAGTTTTATTGGAGATTAAGAACCAGCTCAAATATTAATCAAACTCAAGGGGTACCAAATAACTGCATCAACTAGAGGGCCGTCAGCCTGTAGAGAAACAGTGCAGGCTCCTAAGCCTGCTAATGAGATAAAAATATCTGGCAATGGGCACAGTTGAAATTTGAACACTTTTTCAGACATCATAACGTCTAGGAAAGAGTTGAAAACAAATGATATTTTGCTCCCTGCAGTAAAATGTATGTAAATTTAGCGAATGAAGCTGAGAGATCTGTGGTCCAATCTAATGTGAAGCAAGCAATAACGAAAAGGCAAAGGAAAAGACAGTGTAAGGCCCACAATAAAAAGACCATGGGAACAGGAAAAAGCAACTGAATAGGGAATATTTTCCCTATCTTTTTAAAGCCTCAACAATGACCTGAGTGGGCTAGAAGCTAAGCAACCACTTGAATAGCAGGACGTAACTTTAGAACCAAAAGCAAGTGGAAGTGACACAAACTAAACCGACTAAAAATCAAAGAAGGATAACATCAAAAGAAGATGCCAAAGCGGCAGCAATATTGCTGCAGAGTCTTTACAAAGGGACAAGAATCCCCTTCCTTTCCAGGATGGTGGCTGCCGTTTAAAAGCTCCCCTTGCAATTACTTAAAGCTTTACTGAAGGTGAACCAATTCAACCAGGATGATCCACATATACAAAATGGTGTAAATCAAAATGGCCTTTCATCTGTGTTGGAAAATGGCCCTCCCTGAAGGGTTCTGCCAAACGTTTTGCCTTCCCCCTCTTTCTTTTCTGACCTTCACTTTACCACTGCTAACCAGTGCTAAAGTGCATGTGCTCTCCCCTCTCATAGTTTCATTGATGTATCCACAATTGGCACATTTAATTTACTTGTAAGTCTCTAGTACAGTGCACTAAATGTGCCCAGGGCCTCTAGATTCAATACTACTAGTGGGATTGCAGCACTGTTTTTCCACCCACTCAAGTAGCCCTTAATTATATCTCAGGCCTGCCACCAGAGAGCCTGTGTGTGCAGTTTACACTGCCATGTCGACTTGGCATTTAAATCCCCTTGCCAAGCCTTAAACGCCCCTTTTAATACATATGTCACCCCTAAGGTAGACCCTACATAGCCCATAGGGCAGGATGTTATGTAACCAAAAGGTAGGACATGTACTTTTAAGTTTTTCATGTCCTGGGAGTGAAAAACTACCAAACTCGTTTTTCAATACTGTGAGGTCTACCCGTGTCATAGTTTAACATTGGTGATTCCTTATTACATTTAATAAGCTGTACTTCCTAATAGAGAGAAGGTGGGTCTGTCATGATTAGTACCTATGGAATGGTAATGATTAAACCTCTTTAGTGGTAAAGTTGGATTTGTTGTTAAGATTTTGAAAATGCCACTTTAGAAAGTGAGGCATTTTCCTGCTCTTAGCCATTTAGTGTCTTCTGTCTGTCTCTGATCACTAGCTGGGCAGGGTGACAGCTGGACTTTGTGTATTACCTCTAGACAGTGACACACAAAGGGAACGTGGGTGTTACTTGGTGCATCTCCCTGGGAGGATGGGAGGGAGGAGCTGGGCTCAGCCTCACACTTACACCTCAGTAGGATGTGCCCTGTCCACACGCAAAGGGCAGCATACTCCCTATAGTGAGTCTGGAGCCAGGGTAGGAAGAATGGACCTCTGTGCACTTCAAAGACCCTTCTTTGAAGTCACTCCCACTTCAAAGGCACAAATGGGTATAAGTACTGGACCTCTGGCACTAACAACTGAGTACACTTCTGGACCTGAAACCAATTTGCCAGAAAGAAGAACTGCTGTACTTAAGGACTGCCAGTCTGCTGGACTACTGTTCTGGAAGACTGCTGCCTTGCTGTGTTGTACTGCTGCCTGCTGCTCTCTCTGGCTGGGTAAAGACTGGACTACCATTACTGCAACCCAGAGTGATTCCAAGTCATAGCTGACTAGCCTCCTGATTTAAAAACGCTGGGACATATCATTCTTCCACCCTGCTCCTGTGCCTGACCCACTGGAAGTGGACCCAGGACCTTGCTCCTGATGCAAGGGCAGAATAGACACATTGTTGCTGTTGCAGGAACAGAACCAGCCATTGCCATCGGAACCAGTGCATAATCACCACTGCAAAGAGCCGATTGACACATCCCCTCTACTGCGTGGAGAAACCCGGCACATCGGAACCATCACATCTCAGAACCGGCACTTTGTCTTCAAAACTGGCGCATCACCATTGTGTGGAGACCCGGTGCATCGGCTTCGGAACCATTGCATCTCGGAACCAACGCGTTGAGTTCGAAACCGGTGATTCGTCATCGTTGCTTGGAGAAATTCGGTGCATCACCTCGACTGCGGGATCGACACTGACACATCGCTCGGCTGCACCCCATCTAGCTTTTGCAACCAGGATCAAGGTACTTTTGTTCAGTGGGCCTTGCAGGGTCCCTGCATCCAGTCCACGCTTCATCGCAATCAGCCTAAACTCTTGACTTTGCCCCGGTCCAGTGTGAACAGATAACCCCATAGGCGCTTATTGCTTCTTTTGGCACTTCTGGTACTTCTGCCCCCTGTAAGTCCATACCCAGGGCCTGGAAGATGAAGGGTGTCCCTTGGGATCCCCCTCACTGGGACCATGCCACTACCCTTGCAGCCTGCATGCCCATGTGAGCGAGAAAATGACAAAGTCGACATGGCACCCTGCCTGGGTGCCAAAATAGCTAGCACTGCCTGACAGCATAGCTAAGTCACCCCTCCAGCAGGTCTCACAGCCCAAGGCAGGGTGCACTATACTACAGGTGAGGACATATCAGCATGAGCAGATATGCTCCTATAATACTGGGCACAATTTCCTAATGTTGTAAGTGCCAGTGAAGCCATAGAGAGTACATGGGCTAGAGCCATAGAGAGTACATGGGCTGGGAACTCGACAACTCGAGTTCCATGGCACCATCATGACTCAACTGAATATAGTAGTGTTTGGTACCAAACTACTCCTTTAAATAAATCCAAATTTATGCCATTGTGGGATTTATTGTACTATGTACCCAGAGGGCACCTCAGAGGTGCCCCCTGATTCCCTACCAACCCTGGTGTGGTGTCTGACTGGCTGCAGGCAGCCATACACCGCCAGACATATTTCTGGGCCCCTGGGTAGAGAGCCCCTGCTCTCTGGGACCAGAAACAATGCACATCCTAGGCAGAGGTGTCATGCCTCCTCCCCCAGGATGGGCCAGTACTTAAAGAGGGAAGTTTCAGAGACCAGCCACCTTTGTAATGTGACCCCCAGCCTCTGCTTCTAGCAGCAGATGGCAGCCCCTGGTTGACACCCCAACTTTGGGCAGGGAAACCGGTGGGAAAATTAGAAAAGATAGGAGGTGTGCTCCACCTCTGCCAACCACCCCGCTAAGGTGGGGGAAGTGAGGTGAAGCACAACTTTCAGTCCCCGCCGTCTTGAAGATGGGGACACCTCTAATCAGGGATAGGTCTATGCCCCCTCCCACAGGAGGGTGGCATAATAGAGGGTGTAGTCATCCCAGGAGGGGTGCCCATTGGCCCTACCTGCTACTCCCCTAAAACGCCTCCTAAATTTAGTATTTAGGTGGCTTCCTCAGACCTGGCAGGCAGATTCGACGGACTAAAGAAGAAGACGGAAGACAACCACTGCCGGACCAGAAAATGAACCGCTGCAGACAGAATCCGGCAAAAACCCCTCCACCTGCAACCGGTTCGATGTCTGGACCTGCCGTTCTTCCAGGAACTCTGCAAGGCCTCCAAGAAACTCCGGAGACCTTTCAACCTTCACCAAAGTGCCAAGAACCTCCCTTCAGACTAGAGGCTCTAGTCCCCAGCATCTGCCAGTACCAGAACCGCAGTGGTAAGGACTGACCCTTGTGTCGACGTGACTCACTGCTACCAAAGAACTCAATGACTGCAGGGGTAGAGGACCAGCACAGGTGTCAACGTGACTCTACCCAGTCAGAAGAGCACCTTACAGCAGGACGGCCTCCACGACCTCGAGAAATCCTCTTGGCCCCACGGCCTGAGCTGTGCTCACGGTGCCCGAGAGCCCGTATCCCCCTGCAAGTGCCCTGTCAGCCTCCTCCTGCCCCTCTCGCACCGCAGCCCATCTGAGACCTCTCCATGACAGTCCATTGACGGCAGAACTCCTCCATCTGATCTACAGCAGCTGGTCACTGGTGATCTCAATGATAACTGTGTTGGCGGTCTACTGAAAGCCAACCCGCTACATTACTCTCCGCAGACATCGAGGGTAAATATAATCACCGGTATCTACCGCCTCGGCGTAGATACTGGATCCCGCCCCTTGTGGGTGATCCCCAGTCCCCCACGACCGACACTGCCTGCAGTGTTGGTCTGAGACTGGACTGCAACTGAAAGTGGTATACATATCTGTTACAATGCATAATTGTTTCCCTCCACAGGTGAATATTAAACTGCTATGAAATTTGCACTGTCAAGCTTCTGAAACCTGAAAAGTATTTATAATGAGAACTGCACTTACTGTAAGGTGAAGACCCTGGTCTTAAAAATAAAATATAAGCAAAGTATAATTTTATAAAATTGGTCTGGATCTCCTTCTTGAGTTGTGTCTCAATTATTGATCACTATTGTGCAATAAATGTCTTACACGTCTCTGTGTTAGGCCTACAGCTGCTCACCCACACTACCACTAATAGAGCACTTTGGGTTTTACATTGAGCCCTTTACACTTTTGGGGTACCCCTTGACTCTGTGCACGATATTACCACTTAGTGGCAATATCATATACAGAGCCAGCTTCCTACACTTGGTGTGGGCCCTTTCTGTGTGATGTTTTCGCTGTTTTACTGCTTGATGTGTTGCTCAAATACTTTACACAGTGCCTCTTAATTTAAGCCTGACTGCTCAGTGCCAAGCTATAAGAGGATGAGCACAGGAGAATTTAGGGTGTGTTGTGACTTACCCAGACTAGGATTGTGGTTCCTGCTTGGACAGGGTGCATACCTCTGCCATCCACAAACCCAATTTCTATCATCGGAGACCAGCGGTGAGAATCTGACTTGTGTTTGTGCAGAGCCATACAGTAATTGGTATACACTACTGTTCCACATTTAGACCAATTTGAATAGATTCTCCCTATTAACATTTTTGATTTTTCCAAATTTTCCCTATTCCCATCTGCCTGTTGTGTCAGTTACCTCATCTGCAAAGATGGAGTATGAGCCAGCCAACCTGGAGAGCTACACTGTGGTCCAGCTCAAGGGCTTTTGTCAGTAGAAGAGGTTGCCTGCCAAGAGGAGCACTAAGCAGAGCTCCAAAATGCTCTCAGGGCATGGGCAGAGACAGACCAGACCCCCACATACAATGAGAAGGAAGGGACAGAATTTGAGGAGGAATTGGAGCAGGACCTGCCTGAGGGTCGTGAACTGCAACCTGTTGAGGAGGGGGAACATCTTCCCAGGATTCACAATCTATCCATGTGCAGGGAGAGGAGCTGGAGGACAGGAGGGAAGAGAGAAAATTTAAACAAGAGCTTGCCGAATTGAAGTTGGAGAAAGAATAAGTTCGGAAAGAAAAGAGGCTGGCCATGGAGGAAAGGAGAATGACACATAAGCTCAGTCTCAGAGAGCTGGATTTCAGATCTAAACAGATGGAATCCAGCAGTAATGGTGGCAGCATACCTACAGTGTCTATTGGAGAAGGGAAGGTCTGCATCCTAAAATATTTGGATGGGGGATCTGTGGTGGGAGATGACACTGATAAGTGGTTCTCAGCCTTTGAAGTGGCTCTAATGGTGCACAAGGTTTCTGAGGAGTACTGGGGGGTAGCTTGTGGAGGTGCATTCCCAGAGTGAAGGGGGACACACTCTTAACACTAGTGGTAGGGGACCAGACACCAACACTCCCATGAAGGCCTTCCTTATCAATAAGTTTGGGTTAACCCCTGAGAGGTATAGCCAGAAGTTCAGGGGTTTCCACAAACTTACCACGCAGACTTGGGTAGATTTTCTTGATCATTCCAGCAAGGTACTGAAGGGCTGGGTGAAGGGCAGCAAGGTAGAAAATTATACAAAGCTGTACAGCTTAATTTTGAGCAGGCACATGCTTGGTATTTGTTTTACAGTGCTATGCCAGCACTTGGTTGATAGCAAGCTGACTGATCCCAGGCAGCTTGCTTAGGAGGTGGGCATCTGGGGCAGCACCAGAGTATCCAAAAAGGTACTAAGAAGGGTGGTTCAGGTTCCACTTAACAGAGTGAGGGAGGGTCAAGGGAGACCCAGACAACCCTCAAGTTAAGGGGGAAGGAAAGGGTTCCTATGTCCCTTCTGAGAAGAAGACGGGAGGTGCTGGTGGGCGGTGGCCCATGGTATCCCATTTCCAACCCTGCTGCTTTGATTGTTCTCAACTAGGACACAAGCAGGGGGACTCTGTATGTCCAAAGAAACCACCCACTGTTGGGAACACTACAGGAGTGGCCAATATGGCTTTAGGGGTCCGTAGTCCCCAGGGGCAGGTCATAGACCAAGCCCTGTTCTCCTGCAGCTGGGAGATAGACTCAGAAGGTGAGCTGATGATTCCTGAGGGTGGGAGTTGTCACTTCCACCAGGTTAAATTGAATGGGGTCCCAGTCACTGCTCTGAGAGATACTGGGGCTAGCAAGACCATGGCTGTGGAAAGGCCAGTCTGCCCAGAGCAGAACACAAGGCAGGTGTGTAGCGTAACGTAGGCCCAGGGGCAGGACTTTGTCTGTTCCATGACCCTGGTATCCCTGGGATGGGGTGGGGTGGGGAGGTGACCCAGAGAAGGGTCACAGTTATTACCCAGATGCCTATTGACTGTATTCTAGGGAATGAGTTACCTCTGCTGTCAGGAGAACTGGGAGGGATGGCCACCACATGCACCCTCCCAGTTAAGTTTTCTGGGGGTACCACTCCCAAACAGAGGGTACAAAAACTCAAATGTAGGGGCAGAGGAAGGAAGGACTCACCCCTGACTCCTGTTCAGCCTAAGGGTACAGACCCTGGGTTGAAGGATCAGTTTCAGGATACCACCCCTGGACTGGTAAGAGGTAGAGTGGAGTAAGGGTGAATCTCTAAAAACGTGTCCAAAAGTGCAATAAAATGACATTGAAGGGATTCAATAATGCCCTTTGGATAAACAATTCAGAAAAGATTTAGATCTGATGAAAGCACATACCTCTTTGGAGTTCTTAAAGTGTAAATAATGCATCCAGTACAGTAGATGTATAAGCATCCCATTTAGTCTTGCGTGCAAAAACTGCCAAGGCTGATGTTCGGGACAAAACAAAACACTGCTGGATTAAAATTCATATATCACTTAAAGTACTGTTAAGAATGTTCTCTTGGTTTCTGGGAACATTGAGAGTGGTGATGAACCTCCTGGCTCAGTATCACGGTTCGACAGGAAATAGAATTACTAGTTAACAGGGACCCTTTGCAGACCACAGCAATTATGTGCCCGACAAAGCTACATAAACACAATACCTGAAAATACCTACAACCTTCTTAAACACTATACATGATGAAACTTCTTTTAACATATCTACGTCATCTTCCTTGAAAAAGCCCCAGGCTTGCATGCCAGAAGTGGGTGAAACACGTGTTGGCTGGTGTCTTGTTTGAAAACAAGTGATTCGGATCTGGAAGAATCACTCTTGGAATGAATAAATGAACTACTTCAATATAATCAAATGGAATTTTCAAATTAATCATGATTTTATTCAACTTTTTTTGCCTTGATCTACCAAACAACCTCTTTCTAATAACCTTGGATCTTATGTGTATTTCCATATTCCGATTGCTAAACACCATCACCGGTTTCTGAGGTATGTAGTGAATGACCAATATTGGCAGTTCAAGGTCCAACCCTTCGGTCTAACATCACTGTAGAGGTTATTTCTGAAAATGATAGCTCCAGTTGTTTCTCATATTCATATGCAGGGGATTCCAAATTTCCCCTACTTAAAGGACTAGTTACAACATGCTCCAACAATGGAACAGTTCATGCATATTTAGGAACAAATAAAAATTATAATTAAGGCTTTCTGTTTTCTTTTTACTACAGACAGAAAACCATGTACTTTCCTGTCTGTATTTATTTTAAAATGTAGATAAAAATGTAAATTAGATTGTTTTATGAGTCATTTCTAAATGTTGTCAGTCATGACTGCCAGGCCAATAGCTGTGTGGATTAACAGATAAGGAAGGGGTTAAAGAAAAAAAGGACGTTTATTAATGAGTCTTAACCAACAGTAGATGTGCACAAAGTCGATACTCAATTTTCCAAGTTTTCTCATAACTGCATTGACTAATCATCTGTGGGGGTTCGTATCAATGAAACGTCAGGCCTTCAAGTATGAGCGCACATTTATTGGTTAAATTGATGTGGAAGTATACTAGCTTCAGCAAAATTTACAACAAATCCAAAATAAATATGGATAAATTCAGATAAAACTAACATTCGGAAGTGAAAAAAAGTTTTTACTGGTGGTTAGACATTCGGAAACTAGTAAGGGAAATAGAATACATCAAGAGTCTCTGGTGGTTATGACATTCGATGACAGTCATTTGGGATTGGGAGCAAAGATTTTGAACAAATGCTTTAAGTTAAAGTGGTCATTCCTGAGAGGTGGAAATCTTCAAACTGGAGAGAAATGATTAAAGCTTTCCAGGCCTAGAAGTTCTTTCAAACCTTCTTGTTTCACAGGAATGTGTTGGTCAAGGCGGGCAACACGGTGCAGTCTCCTACATAAATCATCAAGGAAGTATCTGCTCAGAGAGTCTCAATTCAGTGACAATTCAATTGAGCACTTTAATGGAAAAGAACTTGTTGAATCTTTCAGTAATTCACATTAAGGGGGCCAACAATGTGATAGTGGACAAATTGTTTAGAAAGTTTCCCTCCTCACAGGATCTCACTTTTTCGAGAATTACTTTCAGGAGAATCTGCAAAAGGTTTGGGGGGTCCCCTTCCTCAATCTCTTTGCCTCAAAGAATAATGTTCTGCTCCTGAAGTACTACTCCAGGTTTCCAAAGAAGGAAGCCTGAGGAGTGGATGCTCTGGTGATGAAATGGCCGAAATGTCTAGTTTATGCCTTTTTTCTTGGTTTCCTCTGATAGATTTCAAGAAGAGGAGGGAGAAATATTGTTGGTAGCTCTGTATTGGCTTGAAGGTCCTGGTTTCCCCTGCTGAAATCCATGGCACCTGTTCCGCCTTGGGTACTTCTTCAATTTCCATCTGCTCTGAAATCGTCTGCTCTGTCCCTTCCTTTAAAACTCACTCTATTGGTTTAGAGGTTGATAAGTCCAATATCTTAGCAAAAGGCATTTCTCCATATTTGGTGAGGTTATTCTGAGTTCTAGGAGATGTTCCATACTGAAACACATTCTAAACATTGGAGATCCTTTGACACATGGTGCTCTTCGTACAGTTTCTCTACTCCATCTTGTGAAATTTCAGCAGTTTTACACTTTCTCTTGTAGTGGTTTAATTTCAATCTGTCTTTTTTAACTTTGAGGTATCAATGGTTCCCCTAAGGCCATTAGGGAATTTTACAAACATAGATCAGAGACAGAATCACAGATGTCTAGATTATTTAAGAGTTTTGCAGTGTCTAGTCATTTTCCAACTTCTCTTTCTCCTGTCCAGGATCTTTCTACGTTTGAACCGCTGGAAACAGGTGATCTGGAGTTCCTATCTTCCAAAGTCGTTTTATTGGTTGCCATTACTTTGACTTGTAGGATAGGTAAATTGAGTGCTTTGCTTTATCATCCTCCTTTTATCAGCTTTGTGGAGGATGGTATAATTCTAAAACCAGACTCTACAGTTATTCTGAAGTTGCTGTTTTTTCCAGATCTCAAGGGCTAATTTGTCCTTCCTTTTTTCCTTCACCTTCCAATCCTGAAGAAATATTTTTGATTACTTTGAATGTCAAAAGAGCTCTTTTGATTTATATTGACAGAGCTCAGCACCATAGAAGGACTGCTTGTTTGTGAAGTCTGATCAATCTGGAAGGGGGAAGAAGGCAACATCAATGACTCTGAGCAGATGGATTAAGTCAACCGATTTGCTAGTAGGACAGGACAGTTTGGAAAGCCTTCTGGTTCAGAGAAGGCCATCAAGAGTGGTGGCTGCTTTTTGGCCAGAATTCCGGGGAGTATCTATCTAGGAGATTTTCAGTATGGCTACTTGTTCACCAGAACATACTTTTGTTAGACATTATCATCTAAACACTGTATCAGACTTACAATTGAATCTGGGGACAGGGGTCTTAAATTGTGAATTATAATGTGTAAAGTTTGCACTTGATTTTGTTTCTTTATATGCATTAAAATTAAGGCGCTGTATATTTGAGGCTTTGCTATTTATTTTGACTTGTTTAATGAATGGGTCAAAGGACTTCAGCTTTGGCATACCTCATTAGTAAAGACTAACAGGATGAGGGATGTAGGGGTAAAGCCCTGATTACCCTTAGTCCATCTCGTCCTTGTCACAGTTATTATATCCCACCATCCATCCTCTTTTCAGTCCTTTGACTAGGAGTGTATAGTTACAGTAGGAGCTAGGAGTGCTAGTCCCCTTCAAGGCAGCTAGGTTGGGTGGGTGGGGTGTTGTAGGAAATGTAAACTATGAACATACCATAGAAAATTTAAAACACACAAAAAATGTAAAATACAAGAACATAGTGCAACAACAAACACAAGCAGAAAACACAGGTGTATGTGGTTAAAAACCAGTTTGGCCCAAGTCTTGCACTGACAAGAGTAAGTTGAAAAGGTCACTTGTGGATACAATGGGATAAGTAACTTGAAAGGGTTTCAGTTAAAGGCCAAGCATGAAAATATTTATGGGTTTAGTTCACAAGATCACCGGCACACACTCTGTGCTCCCAAACAGATTGTAACATAATTAGACAATGGGTACAGAAAAATAAAATTAGCTTAGAACACACAGAGTTCTTAGGTGCAATTTATATTACATCTACCACGAATACACATGCATTCACGAGCAGAAGAATGCTTCGTTTGTTAAGCATTGTTGGAAGTGCAATAAAGAATATGTAGATGAATATGTCAGAGTTTGGGGTTATGGGGTCACAGGTCTTTGAGTGTTTTTCCGTCTTCAGTCTATAATATGCAAGTCAATTATTATTCACTGTTTGTAATAAAGCATTGTGAAAGATGTGCATATAAAAAGAGCTGCCCATGAAGCAGCAAATTGAGAGACCAGCAGCCTGCCTGTGTGTAAGGAGGGTATTTTTTCCCTGCTGCGACAGTCAGTAAAGAATTGTCTTTGCATTGCCAAGAGGAGTCTGTGTTTTTTTTTTTTTTTATTTTGGTGGTTTTAAGTCACCCTGCAACACTTAGCGAGCCAGCCTAAGAGATCCCTTTTTGCCCCCAAATGACTTCTGGAATGGGAAGACTGCCTACCCCCGCTGCATAGATCACTGCGCACTTTTTGATGAGGTAGGCAGACACCATGTTCTACTGAAGTTCTGCCTGTGCAGGGTGGTTGGGGAGATTCCGGTGACTGCCGTCTTCTAAAGGTGAGGACAGAGTGGATTATGATCCTTGTTTGTGTATCCACATGTTTTTCTTGGCACTGCTAAATGCAGATGAAAATATAATGTAAATATAAGGTTATAATAGACTTAAGGGTACCACATTCGAGATTATGTATTGTGTACATGTGTTGCACAATAGTTAAGGTGACTACATAACCTGTTCACTTGATATCCCCAATATAACGTTGGAAGTGGTCGGTTTGGGTAATTTGAAATTGGAAGGCGCCAATATGTGTTCAAATGCTTGATACAGAGGCACAGCTGAAAAGCTGGTATAGCTAAATTTCAACTCCAGATACGATCTGAACACTCAAATTACTGCCCTGGACCTAATGTCCAGAAAGTCACTCCATGTTCTCAAAGACTCATAGTCGGAAAGGAATCTCCTCTCAGGCGTGGCGAGAAGTGGCCAGAGATTTCCTGTTGCATTTACTGAAAGTAGAATAGAGATGTTGATTATCACTTAGAACAAGTAGACGTTTTCATATTTTTTGCTGATGAGTGTGTGCATGAATGATTGAAACATAGCCTCAATATGAGTTTTGTTGTGAAATATCGTATAATTACATAAATTGGTACAACAAAACTGACATTTTTATGTGCATCGCATAGATTGGTAAAGTAACATTGGATATTGCAATGTGCACCACATAGTTGATGAAGTCTAAAATTGACCTTTTTATGTTCATCGCATAAATTGGTAAAACAAAACTGACATTTTTATGTGCATGGCATAAATTGTTGAAGCAAAATTGGATATTGCGATGTGCACTGCATATTTTGTGAAGTCTAGAATTTACATTTTTATGTTTATCGCATTAAATGATGAGACAAAAATGATGCTTTTTTATGTGCATCGCCTAACTTGGTAAAGCAAAATTGGATGTTGTGATGAGCGCTGCATAGTTGGTAAAGTCTAAAATTGATATTTTAATTTGCATCGCATAAATTTGGAACATTAATGTTGACGTTTTAATGTACACCACATAATTGGTAACGCCTAAAGTTGATGTTTTAGTATGCATTGCATAACTAGTTTAGACACAATTGGATATTTTAATATGCACCGCATATTTGGTAAAGTCAAATATGTATGTTTTAATGTGCATCTCATAAATTGGTAACACTAAGTTTGACATAATTGGTAAAATCTAAGGTTGACGTTTTTATGTGCACCGCATATTTGGTAAAGTCTAAAGTTGGTGTTTTAGTAAGCATCACATAAATTGATAAGACACACTAGGATATTTTAATTTGCACCACATAATTGGTAAAACAAAAAACTGATGTTTTAATGTGCATCGCATAATTTTCAACGTCCGTTTTCTCTTTTAAACACTTGTGTGAGCTATTTAAAGAGCTATAGTGTTTGTACGTATAGATAAACAATTAGGTTGTAGAAAGCATTAGAAACACGAATGATCATGGAGACTCCCTTAGCACATATGCAAAAGATTTTTCCACATGATCAATGAAAATGACAACGATAAGACTTAGAATGTTTAAAGCCACCCAAAAAACATACGAATCCCTGGCCAAAAGAGGGACCATTCAATAACACAACAATCAAGCACATTATTATTTATCTTAGAAGTAAATATGTGGGAGCTAAACTACAGAAGAGAAAAGCCAATTTAGCTCTATGGCTATTTTTTTGTGAAAAATCCAAACACTCCCACAAAGATGATGCCTCTAGTACACCGTCTGCTGCCTCACCCCCATACGATATCATGGGCACCTCTCCAAGGTACCTAGTATCTACCCACTAGTACAGTCTCAAGAAGCTGCAATAGGATTTGAGAACACTGAGATTGAGACCCTTCCACAATCTCCAAAAGCCACCCTAATGAAACCCCACAAATGCCAAAGCCAAACCATGTGAGTACACCTAGGAAGCAAATCAGATAGATGACTCCCAGTTTTCAGGAAGGCTAGAAGTGCAGTTTACATTGCATTTAGAGCCAGCCTCTCCCCAGAATCATAGAAGCAAAAAGCAAAGCCCGGGAGATAGTGGTGACCAGTCACATGTATCATCAGCAACATCACAGTTACTGCATAGAAGGGACACCAGAGGAAGAGTAGTTAGCGAGCGAGTGTCTGCCCAACAACGGAGGGATGGAGATGATGCAAGATAGAGTGACTACGTGGATAGGGCTCTGGCTCTGGCATGATGCCTAGTATATCGAGGAAGAGATGAGGAATTTAGAAGAACTAGAGACAGTCACCACCTTGGCAGAAGGAGAAAGGAAACTTAGTAGTTTCACCAGAAAGTTTTCAAGAATGGCTATCACGAAGAGACAGTAGGAGAGATGCCAGTGAACTGAAGAGGAATTTTACTATGACTTTTCAGGACAAATTCAGGGAGGTTTCTGGAGAATAACAGATAGTATAGAGTCTATACATAAGCATGTGGATAGTATGTATGAGATGCTTCAAACACCAGAAGCCAGGCACCCTACCTACGATACTGATTTTCAAGAAAGAACTCTTGTTGATTTGGACCACACAAGGAATACAAGGAGATTGTCTAAACCTACTGATACTAGAGGAGAGCAGGGTGTGCTTTCTAGAGGTGGAATATTTGAGCAAAAGAACTTAAGCGGTTTTAATTTTAAGGTACTCGTGGCCAGCCAGACCCTAGGATGGGATCCTGTGAGGCCATGAGAGGATTGACATAACAGAATAGACCAGTACACCAAATGAGTGTTCATGGAGAAGGTACCTCCGGTGTTGTCCCTCTCAACCCATGCACTGCCACTAGTGTCCGTCCCTTTGTCTGAGATAACAATCACTGAATGGCCACAGACGAAGAGGCTCAGAAAGGCAAGATATAAGCTCAACAACAATCGCCTCCTGCCCTCTCCTTGCCCTCAGCCAACCCCTGTCCTTCAGGCCGATCCTGCTAATAATCCCCTAGCTGGCTTGGCAGTCACTCTCCCAACTCCAGATAAGTATATTCTTAGTGAAACCAGAATCTATCCTCTGTTTACCTTCAATTCAGCTTTAAAGTCAGGTTTTAGAGAGGGTACTGTTGAGGTGAGGGAAGATCCAATTCCAACCATGGCCCCACGAGGCTGCAGTACCGGCGCCTCTTTTAGGTGCACCTGGTCCATCTACAAGCATTCTTTATACCACCAATTCCGACCCTTCCTTTGCCGGTCCCAATACGTACCCTCTTAAGAGGGAAGGTACAAAAACTGTTCGGCCCGGATTACTAGCAGAGTCCGAAACTAATCTGCTGCCAGGTCCCATGACTCAGCCCTCTATTCCTGTTTCTGCTTCTTCCCATGGTTGTAGTCAATAACGCTTAGACCACCCTTGTCCAGACCCTCAAGGGGTTGCTGCTATTAACCATTCTTCCACCTCTACAAGGACGGTAACTACAACTTCATTGAGTATGCAGACTAGTGATATCACGCTCCAGAAGTAGTGGCATTGAAAATGGTCTGCACTTGCAATTTCCCCACAAACAAGCTTGAGTTTTCAGTCTACGTCTCCAGGGGCAATTATGATGTACTCAGTAGGAGTACTATTTTGATGCTGCTTGGGGTGGCTGCTGGCATGGGCCATTTCAACTCCTTGCAATTGGAGTCTGTTGAATTTAGAGAGAACCTCACTTAAAGGGGGAGCAACATTACTATCACCACGTGGAGCACCCCAGAGCTGGCTAACTCTGTTTGGCAGTTTAAGGATATTTTCACCTCTTGGGGAATCAAGCTTACACTTGTCCTCCCACCTCGCTACCCTAGCCCATGCTACATGTTCTGGGAAATAAAAAGAGGGATTAGGGTGTCTGTGCTCCCTTCTGTTACCCAATATCTGCTCCTCGATCCCTCCAGGTATTTGCAACCTTTCCTAACATTTGATACACAACACAACATGCACTTTATTCTCCTTAGGTTTCGCCTTAATATATTTCACAGGCTGGTCACTTTTCCTAAGTGTAATGACTGGTTGTGTAATTAGTACCCTGTCCTTGTGATCAGGTGCCAGTCCAAAGCACTTTGCAAGTTATGTTTTTTTGCACTTTTTATGCTGCTTACAGAACTATGATTCTCAAACCTTTTTTAATTAAGCACTCCCTGCGCCATTTTATGGAAGCCTTGCACTTCTTACAATTTGCATGATCCGAAAAGACTGCTTATACTGTGTATTCTTTCCTGAGGCTGGTGCTTAAAACTAACCCCAGGCGGGTAACTCCGCTCCGCCAGCGGAGTTTCCGTAGTTTTGCCTACTCCGCGCTCAGTTGCAAACGCGGATTTAGGCAAAACTCCGACTCTGTGGCGGAGCGGAGTTAGCTGGCCCCTCCACCCTCCCAAAGTAATTATAATGTTTAAAAAAAGGCACTTACCTACCGTGGCTGCCTCCTCCTTGCCATGGCCGCTCTCCTTCCTCGTCCTCACCGTCCTTCTTCTTAGATAACCCCTATGTTGTACGTCTCGTGTGTGCGCATATGCATATGCATATGAACCTCTTAGATGCACTAATAAAGGCACTCGCATTATCAAAGGCAGTGGCAGTTGTGAAATGAGCAGCGCATACAAGTGGACAGGACTTTGTGTCTTGGGGTAATGCACTAGCAGACTGGGCAGCTAAAGATGCAGCTACGCGCACACCCCCACCTGTGCCATCAGGTTCACAACATGTCCCTGTTCCAGTGGCTCAGACAGCCGCACCACCTGAGTCTGAATCCAAAGCCACTATTGACAATGACACGCCTCATTATGCTGAGACAGAGCAGTTACATCTGTGAGAATTGCAGGAAGCTGCTCCTTCACATGAAAAACATATGTGAAGAAAGAGGATGCACCCAGTCTGGGGATGACCTAATGTATAGACAACTATCTACAGGTAAACCAGTGATGCCACAGGCTTTGCTTACAATAGATCTTGATCAGCTACATTTACCAGCCCATACCTCAAGAAATTATTTGCCTATGCAAATACAACAAGACTGGGTTGTTCTCAATGTACACAACATTCTTACCATTTATTTTCATAACTGTATTGTCTGTCAGCAATTCTCCCCCAATCCCACACTAAAAGTAATAAATTCTACCATTCTGCGGCCACAAAGTCCCTTTATAGCCCTTCATATGGACTTTGTGGACATGATAGATAAGTGCAATAACTACATATACCTATTAGTAGTGGTCTGCCCTTTTTCTCGATGGATTGAGCAGGACCATGCGTCCATTGTGATGCTAAATCAGCAGCCACAGTCCTAATTCGTGAAGTAATCCAAAAATGGGGAATTCCAGAAGGGATTAGATCCAACAATGGCATTCATTTCATGAACACAACATTTATGCATATCATAACACAGTTAGGGATAAAACATAAACTGTCCTCCATGTACTACCCTCAAAGTAATGGTATTGTTGAGCGCCAGAACGGCCTCTTGAAGAGTAAGATCAGAAAGTTATGTGCTACATTACAGAAAAAATGGTTGTACACTCTTTTCCCTCAGCAATACACCCAGTTCTGACCATCATTTGACACCCCATCAAATTGTAACAGGGAGATCCATGAATACTCAAGTCCCTGCCATAGGATGTAGTGCACAGGTAGAAAGTTCGGCAGAGATCCTGAAGGGTGTGATGCATATGTATTTGTGTGAACTAAT
Source organism: Calotriton arnoldi (assembly GCA_963921515.1). NCBI lineage: Eukaryota > Metazoa > Chordata > Amphibia > Caudata > Salamandridae > Calotriton > Calotriton arnoldi. The sequence goes on from CAWUFW010003396.1 coordinate 615,546, forward strand.
GAAATGTGCAATGTTCATTGCTAAACAGGTATCAAAGGAGAAGGAGAAGCGCACTACCGCCAAGGTTGACCTCCTAACTGTGTACGTAGGAGATACAGCATTTTTAAAGAACTTTGTTTGAAAATGGAGGGAAAGATGATTCAATGGCCCCAACAAGGTGACCATGGTTACTCCCACCGCCCTCAAGGTGTATTCCAGGAAACCCTGGGTCCATCACACCCACATTCATTTAAACCCAGCATCTCTCCAAACATTATAGGAAACAATGAAATGAAACAAGAGGGGGGAAGAAGATAGTCATCCAAAAATACCTGCCTCCACCACCATCTTTGAACTATTTTTTTTAAATACAGCGCTAAAGATATGTATTTTTTATGCTTATTTTTGGCTCTTGACTCTATCCTTCTGTTCTTCCATTGCAAAGTACTGTTTAGTCCTAATATTTTTCATGTATGAAGAGAATTCTCTAGTAATAATGTGACATGTAATGTCCATACTCATCAGTCAGATAATATGTGGAGACATAAGTTCAGAAAACACTAATGAATCTTGTTGTGTGTGTTCCCTAATTCCTTATGCTACTGGATCAGACAGACTGCACTTCACAAAAGAAGTACCCCCAAGTACAGCTCAATGTTTATTACATCTCTATTTGTGTAGCAGTTGAAACATGTTAGAGTAGTGTGTTTTTTAGTTAACACCACAAAATATGACTCATTGGCGGAAGTGCTATACATTCTTATAGATAGAAAGGACATCAGGGATGAGATATTGTTTATGAGGAAGAAAGGCTGTCCTACCACTGTTGATTGAACCCAGAGGGTCCTAGATTTAGGATTTTTAGGAGTAAAAAACCCGCCCATCGAGTGTAACAACTATTTCGTAAACCGCTTACCCCCAGATTGGGTTTGAAGGCCAGGATTTAGAGTCACTTGGTCAGTCTTTGCCCATGATCAGGTGCAAAACCAATATTGAATTTTCCTGTAGGGCTACGTCTTTATGGAAACAACAAAAACACCGTCCTCAGCACACGCAAAATTACAATCTACATATAATTAAATGCCAGTGTCGACACTCAATTTATCTTCTTTTATTGTTCTCTTTTTTTCTTTTATTTCTTTTTTCGCTGTACTAATTCCTTAGCCAACACGTGTTTAGTTGCCTGTTGGGAACACTGTCCCACGACTTCTTCAAGGCTAAGTAAATAACAAAAAAGCACAAACCATTGTGGCAACCACTAGGAGTCATGTTGCACATTTAAATCATCTCAACGTGACTTCAAAAGCCCAATCACAGATTGGATATTTCTTTCTGTTAGAGCACATAGTGGAAATCCATGCATTCCCATAAGTCATCACCATATTCCACCACTTGGAGATTTAACCAATTTAAACAATATCATAAAATATACAGTGAGAAGGTAAAACTGATTGATCAGTATCATTATAAATGTCTGCATGTGTAATTTGGTTTGTTGTTCGTGTTTGCACGTCGGTATTCAAACTGCCTTTAATCAAATGAAACTAACGCCCACTTTAAACCACATGCCTCTCACTGCATGCAATCATTAAAATAGAAAAAAGACATTCACGTGACCCATTTTCACATAAAAAACGATAAAAAACATCATGATGTTGTTTTCTGATATTACAGTTACCCCTGAAGAAGGGCATAAATGCCCGAAATGCATTGGGTTAGAAACTTCACATCATTCATTGAATGAGTAATTTCGATATGCTGTAGAAAAGGCCTGGTGGCATTGTACATGCATTTGATCATTGGAATTACGACTTCTACACATTAAACAAAACGAGATTAAAAGGTTGAAATGGACAAAATCTGGTCTACGATGATGTTTCATCTGATTTGGAGGTGGTTGCATCCTGGGACTGATACATATTTTGCATCAGCTTTATATTTGTATGTTTTTTGCTGCTATGAGATGGAGCATTCACCAGGTTAGCACCCCAACTTGATTAACCATATGACTAACTTGGAATAAACTGGAGTGCGGGTCACCAACAATCCTTCTAAACGTATTAGAGGCAGACAGATCTCTGGACGAGTACATCACTGAAAGACCAGACATCACATATCGTAGGGGGATCTGTCTGAGGAACCTACTAAGCCCTAGCTACCCTACCAAATGAATGAATGCTAACTGGTTAACTCCGCACACATTGGGGTTCCACAAATGTGGCCATTGTGCAGTATGTAAGTGGGCTTGCGACAAAAAGAAGCAATTTGAGGGCACTCGGAGTAAGATTTACACAATCACTTCTAATATAAACTGTAACACCAAATTTGTTGTTTATATTATAGAATGTAAATGTGGAAAGAAGTATGTGGGTAGCACAATCAGGGCCCTCAAAGAAAGAATTGGTGAGCATATGAGGGCCGTCAAACAAGGTCGATATAAGATATCCCATCTCCTCACATATAGCGCTTTGTCCATCCCAGGACAGAAACAGGGACTTTGCATTTTGTGGACTTGAACACACACAAAGCCACCCTAGAGGGGGAAATAGGGAACTGGCCTTACGTAGACGAGAGGCATTATGGATTCTGAGATTGCGCTGTGTGGAGAAAGGACTGAACTTGGATCAAGAGCTACACTACTTTCTGGGTAGCTGAATGAAAGGGCATATGCGTTATGTCTGGCGAATGTCAACGGCTTTCTCAGCGATAATTTACATAGGTGTGTCCATTTTAAGCACCACTTACAAGACTGTCATTTACAATATGTTGTGATCTGTTCCTTCTTCTCACGAATATATCTGCACAATGTATTTATATGTACTAGATAGGTTTGTGATCTGTACGAATTATAATGCAGGTATAGATCCTTTCTTTGATGATATTGATTGTACTTATCAAAATATTTGGACAATGTATTTATTTGTATCAGCCAGATGTATGACCGTTATGAAGTACAATTCAGGCATAGATAATTATCGCTGATGTCAATGATTGTTGAATAATCTGTTTCATGATAGGGATGCCCTTGGGTCTGCAATGAGAGTGCTATACACAGCGGTAGATATATTTTTGAGTTACTAACGCGCTTTATAGCAATTAACATAGTGGCCCGTTTTCTACCTGATATTATTAGAAGCTTCAGAATTTATGGAAGCAAATTTAGGCTTCCCTTCACTGTGATTAGGATGAACTATAATCTTGAGCGTGTTGTGACTGCATTATTCAACACAGAGAGTAGTCCTTTCTTTATGGTCATTCAAATAAACGTTGAGAGAAAAGCGGTAATAAGCATATATACTTTTTGGAGACAGTACATACTAGTAGTTGGGAGTGACAGATCTTTACTTTATTGTTAGGTGTGACTGAACTTGTGACGTGATGAATTAATTTGTAATAATATAGCGGTTACCGCCGGCTGTACTTTACAAGATGGTGCCCGGGTTGGTACTCACTGGGACATCGGTCCCATTTCTATGTCTACTTCCTGCTCATTTCGCTGGAGCTTTAAATAGTTAGCGGTAGAACGCGAATTCTCATATTGTGAACATGCAGACGGACGGATGGTGTTTATGTCCTGGTAAGAGATGGATATGGTGATAAGGAGGGGACTCTATTTAGTTTAGTTTAGTATGAGAGGAGTGGGGTTTTTAAACACGACCCCTTGTTCTTTTTCTATTATTTTCTGCATTAGGGACGGGGTTACCATTATATTTCCCCGTATTTGAGGCTGTGCTGGGCTCCGGTTTATTGTCTGAGAGGCCCTCTTTATAACCTCAGCGTACACGCTACACAGCCGTTCTGGTAAGGAGACCTTTTGATTTACTTTGCACGGACGTATTTGTTCGAGGTACTTTTCTATTCTAGCCCAGTGATTGCAATATAGACATCCTCTCATTTTGGATTGTAGGAACAGACCGTGAATATTTTATGAACATTGCATTAATCTTGATTTATGACTGGCTAAAACAGCTGTGACGACTTTACAAATAATACATGGATAGGATTTGGAATTTATATATCCTTCGGTACGGAATTATCACCGAAAGAGAAGTAGGTGAAATATGGCTTTATTTTTACATCCATCATATTTTGATGACAACAATAGGATCGTTTTGTTTTTTACTTACTCTCCCTAATTTATTACTAGGTTTTATAAACAGAAGATTGAGGTAATTGTATGGTTATAACCTTTTTCGCATGTCCATCGGTGACAGGCTCGGTGTGCACTGCACTCTCTATGTAAACACTGGGCATAAAATTACACATGTGGACATTTATAATGATACTAATGAATCAGTTTTACCTTCTCACTGTATAATTTATGATATTGGTTAAATCTCCGAGTGATGGAATATGGTGATGACTAATGGAAATGCATGGGTTTCCACTGTGTGCTTTAACAGAAAGAAATATCCAATCTGTGATTGGGCTTTTGAAGTCACTGTGAGATAATTTAAATGTGCAACATGACTCCTAGTGGTTGCGACAATGGTTTGTGCTTTTTGGTTATTTACTTAGCCTTGTAGAAGTCGCGGGACAGTGTTCCCAACAGGCGATGAAACACGTGTTGGCTAAGGAATTAGTGCAACGAAAAAAGAAATAAAAGAAAAAAAGAGAACAATAAAAGAAGATAAATTGAGTGTCGACACTGGCATTTAATTATATGTAGATTGTAATTTTGCGTGTGCTGGGGACTGTGTTTTTGTTGTTCAGTTGGCCGAGGCCACATTATAGGGAGAAGGGTGGTTCTCTCTACCCTTCAGAACCGTTGTCAATATAAGGCACAGAGCTTAACAGCTTGTGAATTTTCCCTAGAGGCGCCACCGCCCTATACAAGTACCACCCGCCCGCTACTAAACACCTATGACTTTATGGAATGGCACTGATGTCAGTCAGGATGCAATAGAGAAATTTACACATATCTGAAATGAAAACATTTCACGTTACACTTCGGTTGATAACACAATAATGAATGAAATTAAATTAAATGAAAAAGAAATTTATAAAGCGCGATACAGTTACCCGAGGGTGTCAAGGCGCTAGCTCATCATGTAAGAAAAGGCCGAAGGTTCTTCACCCAGAATCAAAGGTTGAAGAGCCAAGTCTTCAATGCCTTCCTGAAGGCCAGCAAGTGTGTTTTGTCTTTTAACTTCTGGGGAAGCGAATTCCAGAGTCTGGCCGTGCCGACCAGGAAGCTTCTCCCACCCCATGAGCTTTTCCTGAACCTGGGGATCACCAGATTGTGAGCGTGAGCTGAACGTAAGTGGCGGGCAGGAGTATATAGTTGAAGGTTCTGTTTAAAAAAGACAGGTCCTATATCATGGGTTGCTTTAAATGCTATACAGAGAGCCTTTAACTCAATCCGTTACTTTACCGGTAACCAGTGTAATTCTTTTAGTGCCGCAAAGGCAGATTTGAACTTGGGAATGTTCAACAGCAAGCGTGCTGCGGCATTTTGCACAATCTGCAACTTGGTTAAACATTTCGTTCAAAGGTTGATGAACAGATAGTTGCAGTAATCGGCACAATAAGTCCTCAGACTGTCATGAGACTAACATCTGTTTCTTTATGTTTCAGATGAAATGGCACAGTTAATGAAGGCCAGAATATTGGCTGGAAGACCAATATTCACAAGGCTGACATGCAGGGGGGCACATCCAGCCTCATGGATTTTTACTGGCAGTGCGTAGAACTGCTGTATGCCCAGTTACCACCAAACTGGGGTGGAATCTGCTTCATTGTGACCATGCACACTCCAGTTTTGCTAATTCCTGGAATCAATATATCCACTTTGCATGAGCACCCAATAAGCCCACCAACGACCTTGCTGCACCATAGCCGAAGAAAGAGAACTGCAGAGTACTATGGTGCAAGCACTTGGAATAATGTTCCCCAAGAGACTCGCCTGTTCAATGATGCGCAAATATTCTTTGGAAGCATTCTGCCATTTGTTCTAGCTAAAGCAACAGATCGATGGCACGGTGGGAACTGCCTAAAGTCATTAACACTAGAAATTACAGTTTTAACGCCATAAAGGAAGAACTGTGTGTTATAAGAATGATGGTACTGCAGAATCATTATGTACTTGACCTTATGATGGCCATGCAAGGAGGGACATGCAAGAAAATTGGAACAGTGTGCTGCACTTTTATTCCAGTGAATGATGCAGACAATGGAACATTATCAGGGAAATACAGACCCTGCATAATCTACAAAAGAAAATGGTAGATGAAGGAGGTGCCCCAAACAGCTGGGTTAGTGGTTAGGTTTTATCACTGCTATCCTGGATGTCGGGACTGCTGGGAGTCTTGTTGCCAACTATTGTGGTCTTATTGCTGATATATTGTGTTGTACAGTTAATCTTAGCATGTTCTAGGAAAATAGGCAGATAGCCGGGAGGGATATTTCCGGTTAGGACACCAATGCAAGTAGTAGATTCCCAGGGCAACTTGTATCACCTAGTGCCAAGTACAGACTCAGGTCTAGATGAACTAGTAGAAATACCACCTAGAGGGGGGAAATGTTGTAGGAAATGTAAAATATGAACTCACCACAGAAAATATAAAACTTGCAGGAAATGTAAAACACGAGAGCATAGGGAAAAACAAACTTGAGTAGAAAGCACACAGTTGTACGTGGTTATAAACCAGTTTAGGCCCAAGTCTTGCACTGACAAGAGTAAGGTGAAAAGGTCACTTGTGGACACAGTGGGATAAGTAACTTGAAAGGGTTTCAGTTAAAGGCCAATTTGTGTCTAGCAAGCATTGAAATATTTGTGGGTTTAGCACACGAGATCACTGGCGCGCACTTCGTGCTTCCAAACAGATTGTAATCTGATTAGACAATGTGTAAAGGGAAATTAAATTAGCTTAGAACACAAGGAGGTCTTAGGCGCACAATGATAAAAGCAGGCACTCCATTTAAATTACATTTATTGTGAATGCACATGCATTCACAAACAGAAGACTGCTTCGTTTGTTAAGCATTTTTGGAAGAGCAATAAAGAATGTGTAGAGGATTTGGTCAGAGTTTGGGGTTATGGGGTGACAGGTCTTTGAGTGTTTTTCTGTCTTCAATCTATAACCTGCAAGTCAATTTTTATTTACTATTTGTAATAAAGCATTGTGAAAGATGTGTATAAAAAGAGCTGCCCATGAAGCAGCAATTTGAGAGGGAGACCAGCAGCCTGCCTGCATGTGAGGAGGGTATTTTTCTCCCTGTCGTAACAGTTAGTAAAGAACTGTCTTTGCATTGCCAAGAGGAGTCGGTGTTGTTTTTTCATTTTGACAGTTTTAAGTAACTTTGCAACAGGGGCTAGAATTCTGGGATCCTCCTGCTTTGCTTTTGTCATGAGGAGCGTAACCTCATTTGTCTTGATCAAGACCTTACTGGTCAAAATGTATAGTCCACTTGGTCATCATGAGTGATGTAATATGTGAGTTATAAGCAGTGCATTGGGGGTGGCATAAGTTATAGTTAGCTCAGTAACTATAACTACTGAATTTCTATGGTTTTGTACGAGTAAAATGTGAGCCTAACTGCAACTTCCTTGTACCCATTGTCTTTTTTTCAATGAAAAAAAATATATATATATTTGTTTTGTGACAACATAATGTTTTAAACTAAAAGAAACACTGAAATTCCCCAGTTATAGTTATTTCTAGTAACCATAACTCAATCTGTGCCTTGAAGTAACCTCCCACCCAGGCCCCTGCCATGCCATCTTGTCATCCTTTTTTTATTTAAAATGCTGCAGTAATGTTATCAGTGATGTTATAGATCATGTCATGAGTGATGTAATATGTTGGGTAATTAGAAGTGCATGGCGAGGGCTTTAGTAATAGCTACTAGAGATAACTAATACTGGTGAATTTCACTGTGTTTTTTAGTTCAAAACATTATGTTGTGACAAAAGCATTCACCTAACTATAGCGTTACTTTAACCTTTGTTTTTTCCAGTGAATTTTGATGTTTTTTAATGTAACGTAAGATATGATTTCAATCCCTAATGATAGCATCACTTTTTGTTTCGGTGAATTTATACTGTTTTTTACGTAAAGTAAAGCCAATTGGAAGGCAATGCGCAGTGTGGTGGTTGGGCACAGGGCGTGGCGTATGGCTAGGCCCTTCCTCCAACCCCCTGAAGGCAGTCAACCCTATGTTTAATAATAGTGATTCTTACAAAAATGTTAAATAAAGTTTCATTAACAATAAAAATCAACATGTCGATGAGTATTTTTTAAATATAGTTTTTATTATTGCTGTTTGTGTTAAAAGAAAGACTTTGAGACCTATTGTTGTTTTTTCAAGCAAAACCAACATGTCTCTGAGTCTTTCTTTTATCATTTTTCAGCCCACAGTATGCAATCATAAAAACAATCATACAACGGCTTTGCACGCCAGCTGAAAAACATAGAGCCCCAGCTAGGAGTGCTTTTGAAAAATATGCTATGTTGAAAATTGAATCCATAACCCCAGGAGACTTACTGTTGTTTTTTCTATGTTGCTGGGGGCTGCTGCACTCCCTGCAGCCCCCAAGCCCCACAACATAAAAAAAGGCTTGGTGTGCCCCCTAGGCCTTCTAGGAGCACTACAAAGCTGAAAAAATGATGTTTAAAATGCCCTTGCAGGGCATTATGTGGCTTTTTCCACAAGGAGCAGTGAATAATAAATGAGCGGCTCCTGACACGGATGTATTATTCTTTTAATTTTGGTTGTCCAGGTGCCCACCCAGAACACACTTTTTTGTATTTATTGGGGAGGTCCCACTCCCTGAGCCTTTACGGGCCTTGGGACCACATGCCCCAGGGCAAATGTATTTATTTTGGGGAGGAGGGCAGACTCTCTCTGAAGCCTCTACGGTCCCCAGGGCAATTTTCTATTTTATGGGGAGGGGCATACGCCAATTATAAAGAAAAGAGGTCAGAACTTGACTATTATAAATTATTACAGTCGAGTTCTCACATCACAATGCCTGCTGCCACTGCCTGTAGCCAAGGTGAAAGGAAGGTAAGGTCACAGAGCAAAATTGAAGCAGATGTTTAAAGCAACAAACATAACATTGCTTTTCCTTCTTCTGCTGTACTTTAATAGCTTACTATGACAATATATTATTTTTTGCACTCTTTAGATAGAGAAATGCTAGAATCTTTCTGCATGTTTCTACACCTTCAGAGCTACTGCAGTTTTATTTTTATTTTTTTTATAAACTGATTTGGATTTAACTGTTTTCAATATCTGTTTGCAACAAATATCTAACAGGTTTTTGATGTGTTTAATTTTGGACTAGAGGTTTTATTTGAAGTCTTCATGTTTACAAACATGCTTGCTCTTTCGTATGAAAGATCTACGCACCAACATTTTAAGTGGTTTGTGGGAAAGGGGATGTGTGACCATATGTTATATGGATTAAAGTATCCCTTGGTGTACATGATAAGGATATTGCAAGTTTTCCGCCTCGTTCCTCTATATGGTTTGGGATTTCTTGGTGACTTGCAATATCCTCATAATGTACAGCAGGGGGTACTTTATACCTTTTATATACACCCCTTCCCCGTGCAAACAGATCAATCAATCAAATGGCATTTGTAAAGCGCAACACTGTCACCCCGAGGGGAATCTGGGCGCCGTGTCTGCGTCGAAGAGCCGGGCCTTGCGTCTCTTTCTGAAGTCTGCCAGCGAGTGGGCTGTACTGAGCTGGAGGAGGATGGTGTTCCGAACCCATATCACCCCCCCACCTCCACTGGCTCCCCAACCAGTAGAGATACCAATTCAAGTTCCTCATGCACGCCTACAAAGCCATCCACGACCCAGGACCTGCGTACCTCAATCAGTGACTGAACTTCCACCAACCCACTATACACCTGCGCTCCTCCTCACTTGCTCTCGCACACCCCCTGCATCTGTTGCAGCCGTGGCCGCTCCTTCGCCTACATCGCTGCCAAGACCTGGAACAACCACCCCTTCCAGCCCCATATAGCCCCCTCGCTGGCAGACTTCAGAAAGAGACGCAAGTCCTGGCTCTTCGACGCAGACACAGCGCCCAGATACCCCTAGGTGTGACAGTGTTGCGCTTTACAAATGCCGTGTGATTGATTGATTGATGTTTGCATGGGGAGGAGGTTATATATAAGGTATAAAGTACCCCCTGCTGTTCATTATGTGGATATTTATTGCAAGTCGTCAGGAAGTTCCATAACCATAGAGGAACGAGACCGAGACTTGCAATATCCTTATCCTGTACACCAAGGGTTACTTTATCCCGTATAATATATGGTCACACCATCACCTTTCCCACAAACCACTTTAAATGTTGGTGTGTAGCTCTTTTATAGGAACATACCTCCTTTCAGTGGCTTCCACCAGCACTGGAACCAGACAGAGCTGAAACCTGAGCAGAGTCTGCGTTGCTCGGAAGCAGGGAAAAGGGAAAGGAGGCATGCTCTCTTTAAGCGTTAGGTTCTAGCGTCACCTAGTGGGTGGTTTCTCTCATACACACAGCCATGGATTTTTGGTGGTGTTACCTGTGCAGACGTCTAACATCACAGAGGGCAAAATTGGACTCGTGAGAGCTGGGCTGTTTATACCGGCATAGCTTGGGGCCAGGCTGACTTGGAAGCACAGGCTTATCTATGTTCACTTTCACATCTAGAAAATTCCTCCTGGACGCTCTGCGACTGTTTTGTTTCTATAAGTCAACTGCATGTCGGCATAGCGGACGGCTGAAAGAAAGAGAACTGTGCACACACAACTAACTAACTAACAAATAACTAATGACCAACCCTCTTTTATGAAAAAGAATATGCCTACTAGCATTCTGTAAACCCGTGTGTCCCCGTATTGCATTCTGGGACTGGTAGTGTTATGTACTAGGACGGTCTGATTGGGTGCACGTGCAGTTAGACGAACCTTAATGGTCAAGAGGGAAGTGGATGGAGCAAACGTAGACATACGCCCGGTGATCTGCTTGTTGAGAGAGGGGTGCTGTGTTTGTCGAGGGAGAGCGCCAGGGTGAGTGCACTTGCCACAACGCCGGGTTCATTTATTCAGTGAAAGCCACAGACAGGTTGGTGCTACACGGGCGACCTGTCAATATTTACTTCACACGCTTATGTTTGGAAAAGTGCCTCCGATACCCTTTTTTTCCATTTCAACGGATTTTTGGTCAGTATAACGTGTTTTTTTTAGAGACCCAAACGCATCAAATTCCTCCTATTTGTATTAATTTACACAACTGCTTTGCTTGGATCAACCGACGGATGTTTAGCTGGCCTTGAAGAATTTGTAGGTATTTTTTTCTCGGTTAAGCTATTGTGTTTGCAAAGCAGTGACGCCTTGGGCTGAATTTTAAGAGCATGGCCTATATTGAATTGTTTGAGTCGAACTTGAGCAGTGCTTAATTTGAGCCGGTGATCGACACGGCACTCATCTCGCCACATCAGAGGTCTCTGAGAGTAAGAGGGGAAACCCGTCACAAAGAGAGAAAGCAGGAACCGGCAGAGTGCGAAAAACGTGCCGAGGCTGTCTGGAATTGAGCTAGAGAGGTATGAGGGGAATGTAGAACTGCGCTGCCTTGGTATTCGGCACGCCGACTTTCAATTGCACCTTCCGCGCGCTTCGAAGCCGAGCTTTGGGCACCGACAACCGTGCTTTTACAAATTAAGCACTACAAACGTCTGTAAGTGTATTATCGTAAGGTATATTAATCGGCAAAACCAAAGTAACCCTCACAGATTTTCTCCAGTTCACGTTGCCTCGTTAAATTGACGCAGAATCGTTTTTGTATACAAACTGTAAACCATCCCTCTTTCTTTCCGACCCGAACTTACAGCTTTCATTGAAAACGCAGGACTACAAGGCCCGAAGGCAACTGTTAAAGTTCTGCATCGCCTACGCGTGCCTGGAACAGAACAACTTGTGATCTTTTCTATTGATGGTGGACGGTTGATATCTGCACTAGTCTTTCTACGGAACCACCCCTCCTCTGCGTTAACTGCCCCGAGAGAACCGCGGGAACTCGGACTCGTGTGCCGCTCGCTAAGACGAAACCGACTCTTCCCAAGCACTGCATCTTGGAAGCTTCTAGATGTTAACTGGTCTCAAAACTGACCACAGCGCATATGTAGCGCTAAGTAAACGTGGCGCCGGTTTAATGCAGTAACATATTTCTTGTTAGTACACGCACAATACACTGCGGTGCAAAACGTCTGAGGTTACTGTGTGACTTGGAGACACCACGTTCCAGTGTCCACATTAAACGGAAGGGGGTACATTTTATTTAACTCTATTGTCCTTATGTAACCCCGCTATCGAGGCAGTCTATTTGTAAGTGGTAACTTTACCGACAAAACTAACTTCGGAAGTCACCGGCCTCCCTTCTGTTGAAAGGGCTGGTAGGTAGGGTGACCAAATAGCATGGGTGCAAATTCAGGGCGGCGAGTGTAAAAATTCATGACAAAGGGTCAAAATTCAGGACAAAACTTCGGGACAAAAGGTACGTTTTACAGACACATCAGTGCCATTGTGAAATGTAAAGCGGCAGGTATAGGATGCAGCTAATTGGGACCTGGACTACAGTGCAGTCCTCCGGGTGGCCAGCTTTAAGTGTCGGATCGCTTCAAGCATTCCATGTCTGTTCAGCTGGTGATGTGTGGTTTAGAGGCTGGTACAGTTCTGTGTGATGGATAAGACCCCTAGCAGACATGTCTTGTGTGAGGGTAAGAGCATGAAGCAGGAAAAGGGAGATGTTAACCAGCCTGCATGAGCTATAATTGGCTGCCCACTGCTGAGCGTTATGGTATTATTGTGGGTCAGAGCGGTTAGATAGGAGTTGACATTACTATATCATGATCGCTGGTGGGTATGCAGGAGGGAGAACCCTTCTAGCTGGTGGGAGCACTATCAATACCCCCACTGGGTATCAATCCAGTTCAAACCAATCCTTCCAAAAAATTAACACTCTTTGAAACCAATGTTGAATCCAATTCTTGAATTTTTAATGTTCATTCAATGCATTAATCAATCATGCATTATCCTCCATGATGCGTCCAAGATTCAATCAATTCACATCTTTATGCACTCAATGGACGACCCAAAATGCATTGGGTGCATAAAGATGTGAATTGATTGTATCTTGAACGCATCATGGAGGATAATGCATGATTGATTAATGCATTGAATGAACATTAAAAATTCAAGAATTGGATTCAACATTGGTTTAAAGAGTGTTAATTTTTTGGAAGGATTGGCTTGAACTTGATTGATACCCACTGGGGGTATTGATAATAGTGCTCCCACCAGCTAGAAGGGTTCTCCCGCCTGCATACCCAGCAGCGATCAGCATATCAACGCCCACGGACACGGCGTCGGTGGTTGAAGCACGCAGCAATAACATTGGCAGAACATTGAGTTACACATACTCTTGAGTGCACGTTGGCATTTGTTTTGTTTATATTACTATATCATGCCCTGGCTAGCCCTATATCAGCGCTCGTTATTTTAGCTGTATATGGTAAATAGTATACTGATTGGGCTGTTTCATTTCTGTGAGCTGTAAACTGCAGATTCTCATTGATGCACAGAAGTGTGCTACAGACTAGAAGCTGTATATGCTGTGAAGGCATAATTGTAGGGCAGAAGGAGGCACTGTCTTTTACATACAGAACATTTTCTATTGAATGGAAGCAAAATGCCAACTTGCAGTTCTATATAGTGCACAAATACTAATGTGTGGAAATGTGGTTTCAGCAAATGTAGGAAGCTGGCTCTGTATATACTATACCAAAGTAAGGTATAGTGTGCACAGAGTACAGTGGAACCCCAAATGTAGGCAGAGGTAAAAGTAGATAATACCTTACTCATATTTGTGGTAGTGTGGGCGACCAGTAAGGCTTTTAAGTTTCAAAAAGTATGTTTATTGAAGAAACTAAACAAACATCAATACTTCGTACAATCAAACATTAAAGATTACGTAAAAAATAACAGCAGTAATTCAAGTTTTGATTGGAGGAGAACAATGAGGCATATTTTTAAAAGATACAAAGTGCTGGTTTGTCAAAACTGCAATAAAAGATGTTAGAAAATTGCAATAACAAGGATGATTAGAAAATAAAAAAGTGAATAAATAAAGAAATAAATAACATGCTAAACAATGTAATTATCAATAGAAGGGAAGTCAGGGAGGCTGAACAACTTTTTGTAGCAAGGGGATAGAAGCAAAATACTTTTTTGCGCTATTATCTAAAAAAGTGTGACCGGAGACCATATCTGTAAACCTTTCTTTCGCAAGAGATAGGGGATATACAAAAGTTGTATCTAGTCTGTGGTTATGACATGCAGCGACCACCAGGTTAAATATGACAGTTTAGATGCATCCTTCCAATTCTTTATCTGTTAAAAAGCAACAGCAAGTCTGATTTGCACTTGTGATTGACCCATATTCCAATCCGCAGATAGACTTCCCCCAAAAAATGTTATTGAAAGGGACTGTAGTATGAAAAATAGCATTAATCTGAGTCCAGATTTGTCTCCAAAATTCAAGAACAAATGGGCATTTGAAAAGTAAATGCTTTAAATCCGCATGCTCAAAGGAGCATGACCAGCAAATATTAGGAAGTTCAGCATGCATTCTGTGTAATGTCATGAGCGTTAATAAGAGCCGGTTATAAATGGGAAAAAAAGAGTCTGTGTGGTATTTACAGCCCTAGAAGATTTTCTAATTTTTGTCCATATCTTGTTCCAAAGGGAGATGGGCCATTCTATATCAAAGTCAGCTTCCCAGGAAAGTTCTATTTTTGATTTATCTCTTTCTGAGGAAGAGTGCACCAGGCGAGAATAAATGCTAGAGGCTTTGGGATTTGTACGGAGTAAGTTATACCATGTAGAGCCAGTCAGAGAGGAGGATGAGCTCAGAGATTGAAAGTATATGTATGCTTCATGTATTGCAGTTCGTAAGATTGAGAATTTGTGTTGAAAGGAAAGGGGTAGTTGAAAAAGGAGCGCACCCTCGAAAACGTAAGCATTGTATGTTGGTCAAAAAGCTGATGAACCCAGAGTAGTCCCTTATTTCTAAATGTTACCCAGTAAATGGGTTTGTTTTTGACTAGTATGTTTGTTGTGACAAATGGTGGAGGCAAGAAAGGTGTCTAGGTCATTCGGTGTGGAGGGAAGTACAGTATTTAATATATTGCAGGAATATTTAATAACTGGCGAGGATAACTTTTGTGGTTTACATGTAAAGGATAAGTATTCAGGGAGTGAGAAGGGAGAAAGGAAAGATTTCTCAAGATCAAATCAGAGTGGGGAGTCGGATGAAGAGTTAAACACCCATTTGGATAATTGTTTTAAAAGAAATGCTTTATGATACTTAGGGAAAGCAGGCAAGTTTACACCTCCCTCCAATTTTGGACGTGATCATTTTTGTATCGCATTCTAGATTTTTGTTGTTCCATCCTTTCATCCTTTCTATGGAATTGATCTTATGAAAAGACTTAGCAGGTGTGGATATTGGAATATTAGATATGATATAAAGTATGATAGGAGATAGCATAATTTTGATGGTGTCCAGACGACCCCACCAGGACAGCTAAAGGGGGTGCCATTTCATAGTAAGTGTATTTAATTTGTCTAAGCATTTATCTAAGTTTAGGGAGACTGATGTATTGATAGATGGGGTGAACCATAGGCCAAGATACTTGATATGTTTGGGACTCCATGTAAAGTTAGAAATTGAGAAGTCTTCTTTAAAAGTGAATTTGTTCAAGGGCAAAATTTCACATTTCTCATTGTTTAATTTGTAACCAGATACCATGTGATAGGAATAAACCTCTTCCAAAAATGCTGGAAATGCACTTTGTGGTTGGGAAAGATACATTAAGACATCATCTGCATAAGCTGCTAACTTGATCTGATGGGTGTTAGAAGTAAAACCAGTTATGGAGAGATTTTGTCTTATTTTAGATTTTAAAAAAAGGTTCTAGTGCAAAATTAAAAAGAAAGGGGGATAGAGGGCAACCTTGGTGCACTCTATGTAGGAGAAAATATGAGGAGGTGAGGCCATAAGCAAAGATAGCCGCTTTGGGTGCGGAGTAAAGTAAAGAGATTAAGGAAATGATTTTTGGACCAAATCCAAACCACTTGAGCGTGTGAAAAATAAAAGGCCAATACACTCTGTTAAATGCCTTTTCCGCATCTAAGGCAATAGCTGCAAGGGGTTGTGAATAGTGTGATGTTTTAGATAATATATCAAAGAATAAACTTGTGTTGTCAGTTATGTAGCGCCCTTTTACAAAACCCGATTGTTCCTTGCTGAGTAATTGGGGTGATAAGATTCAAGTCTAATGGCTATAGTCTTAGAAAAAAGTTTGTAATCAACATTGACTAGGGAAATGGGTCTGTAGTTTTTACAATAACATGAGTCCTTGCCCTCCTTTGGGATGAGACAAATTAGGCCCTCTAAAAAGGAACCTGAGGAAGTGTGTGAAGTAATAAAAGAGGATATGAGGGTGTGCAAGTAAGGAAGGAGTATTGGGGCAAAATGTAAGTAAAATTCAACTGTAAAACCATCTGGATCTGGGGCTTTATCCTTTCGGTGAACCTTCCAAGCACTGAACATCTCTGTATGACTTATGTTGGACTCCAATAGTTCCAAGTTAGTTAGGGGATCTGCAGTCTTTTGTGTAGTGGAAAGGTAATGGGATATATCCGCATCAGTGGGTGTTCTCTGGTGTGTACAATGGTTTGTAGAATTGTACAAACTGTTGCAGAATCTGTCTTTATGCTTTGACAATTGATTTGCATCAAGGATGGATTCGATTTGAAATTTGTTCTGCTTAATCTTGAGGTAATTGGCTAACAATTTACCAGATTTGTTTTGGCCCCCATAGAATTTTGCACTTGTTTTCAGTAGATACAAGAGGAGTTGTCTGTGGAATCCTTATTAAACTCCATCTTAGCCTTTATAAGTTCTGACAGACAGTCCTTCGACTTAGAAGTGTAAAAGTAGTGCTCCAACCTCTTTATCTTAGTTAGAAGTGCGTTGTTGAGCATTCTGGGTTTTTTCCGTTTGGAGGCAAATCTGATGATAAAATTCCGTGCAGCAGCTTTAAATGCGTTCAAATAGTATGAAAAAGAATATTGTCAGTTTGATTTTGGAAAAATTCTTGAAAAAAGGAAACAAAAGAAGAATTGAAATTTGGGTCTAGAAGTAGGGAGTTGTTGAAACGCCATCTCTTGGGGAGCACAGTTTGGGGTAAAATATCCAATTGAACCCAAACTGGAGCGTGATCAGATATTAGTATGGGACCAATGTCAGCTGAACGTAAAGATTAAGAAACATTGTGAAGTAAAAATATAATCAATTCTGGACTGGGCCTGATGAGGTGGGGAGAAAAAGGTGTACTCTTGTGAAGAGGGATTACAAAGTCTCCATGCATCTGTTTGATTTTGTTTTATGGTGTGAGAAGTTGGCATGGTATATGCTGTCCACTAGTTAAAGTGGGCACCCTGTACCAGTCCAAACGACCCTTATGATGTACGAGGTCAAAGATGACCTTTAGAAAGCTATCCTAGTGGTAGCTGTGGAGAGCAGCCTTCAGGCTTAATCTTGAAGGAATGTAAAGCAGCTTGTTTTACCAGAATATCACCTCCTGAATGACTAAATGAAGGAGAACCACACAGTAGTTATATAAAAAATATGTATTTATAAATAGAACACTCTCTACTATCCTCTACACGAGGATAGAACACAAAGCTCACAATACGAGATCAATAGAACAGTTGTAAGTAGCACAATACACAGTGGGCTCCATGGGGAGACCAAACCATATACTAAAATAGTGGTATAACAGTCATGACTGAGATCAAGACAAGGTCTGGAGCACGTAGAATCGCTGGGACCCCAAGGAACCACCCAAGGTGAGTAGATGGGGACCCCACGGACGCCATGTGCAGTGTGGGAACACGACCGCGGGCTCCGTACAATTATATGGGGAAGTCACAGTTATACTTTTGAAGTTCATGGACCCTTCTAGGTGGACTTCGAGCAAACCTGTTGGAACTTAAGAGTTTGAAGAGCCATCCCACCCGTGGATACCGAAGTAACCGAGTTACCTATCCCAGAGGAGCCGGGTGCATAGTTCTGAAGTGGCGTCGGAAACTACAGTCGTTCTCAATGGAGAGCTGCAAAGAAGTACTGCTGCCGTGAAGGTGAAAAGGGTCCGGTGGAATCCAAGCCTGGATTCTGGAAGGAAGGAAGCTGAAAGCAGAGGGGACAGTCTGGGTCACTCCAGAGTGACCAGGGGCTCAGTAGACGAATGCCCACTGATGTAGGGTGCTTCAGGTGCGAAGAAGGGATGCTTGACTCTGCAGCCACGAGGACCAGGAAACGTCGAGGATGACCAGGAGCCGGAGGTGAGCTGTTCCGCAAAGGATGTCGAGTGCTGAGGGGTGGGTGTCCGGATGGAGCACCAACAAGCCTTGGCAAAAGCAAACCATGCAGGAAGGTCAAGCAGGTTACGGTGTGGCCCAGCAAGGTCCAGGGGACTCGCCAACCACTGAGGAGTCTGGGCACATCTGGAGCAATTAGGAAAGCCCAGCAGAAATCAAGATGACCCTCAGGAGGACCCACAGGCCGAATGACCAGGAGTCGCGAGGGGACATCAAGCAAGATTGCAAAGTACCAGCCCACGGAGCACTCGGTGTGAGGAGGCCGGAGTTATTTGGTGTAAATACTGCTCGGGGTAAGGACTACAGAGTCCAATGCACAAGCTCGGGAATCGCCAACAAGCATATGCACTTGCAAATGGATGCGGTGCACATTGGTTCGAGTTATGCAGTCCCCACAAGGGATACTGGCCTCAAACTCGGTGAGAGGGCAGACTGACCTCAGGGACCTTCAGAAACCCACCTCCTGTATCGCTGAAATCTTCAGAGTCCGCAGGAGCTCAGGAGCAGCAGACCGATCAGTTGCGGTTAGGTGCCTGCAAATGCAGGGGAGTGACTCATTCACTCCAAGGGAGATTCTTCAGTTGTCTTTAGTGCACCACAGGTCCTGCACAGAGCCTGTATGGAGCACAGCCATGAACTAAGCTTCGGACGGAAAGGGGGACAAAGTCGAGCCCAGTCGAGGTCCAGCGAAGTCCAGAGTGTCCAGACAGTCGAAGTTCAGTGGTTTCTTCTTGTAGAATCTTGTCCATGTAAAATCTAAAGTCTTACAGCCAGGTAAGCCCTTTTATACCCACGGGAGAGGGTTGGACGGATTCGGGGGACCCTCCTAGGGGAGGGTCAGGACAGAGGGGTGGTTACACCCATGTCCTTTGTCCAGATTCGCGCCAGAGCAGGAGCCAATGGCTCCCAGAACTGGTTTGAACTGGACTATGCACAGGGACACCAAATGTTCCCCAGGTGCAGACTTTCAGGCACTCTAGGAGTGCACCCACCCAGCCCCAATACACTAAACCCTGTCTGGGAGGTGGTCACACCTCCCTGTGTCAGGATGCCTATTGTGCTACCTTCCTCTGCTCGAGCTTGGCTCAGCAGCAGGAGGGCAGAAATGTGTCTCTGGTCGGCAGCATCCATTTTGTGCTGTCTGGGTTGAGATGGCTGGCACTGGTTAGACCAGTGACCCCACGAAGCTCGCTTCTGAAGGGTGGAATCTGGTGTGGAGGTATGATTCCAAGGTGTTTGATACCAAACACAATATGTTTCTATGCAGCCGTTTTCAAGATAGCATTTACCGCAAGGTTATAATGCATCTCTACCTATATGTCCGGCTGAGTCACAGACAATCCGGGAGAATGGTCTCTGAAGGCTGCAGAGAGGCTCTGCTCATGCATGGGCACCCTCTCACTAAAAACTCAGCACCCTGCCTTCAGGATTGATCAGGCCTGCTATAGGGGTGACTTGTAAGTTTTAAGTGTAGTGACCTATAGATATAGTGACCCTATTTCTAAAGTAAGTGGTGCAAGCACCATCTTACACAGGCTGCAGTAGCATACCTGGAGTTCCATTTTGCATGGCCTCTCATGGGTGGCATAATACATGCTTCAGCCCATGGGAGGCCTCTGGGGTACCTATGTCCTGAGAACATGGGTACCATATACTCGGGACTTACAAGGGTACCCCAGTATCCAATCTGTAGAGTACCAAAGTACATGTATGTCAATTTAAGGGAGGAAGCAGGTGGACTGGGGTCCTGATTAGCAGGATCCCAGTCAGACTAGTCAAAAACAGTGAGATATCAAGGAAAAAGTGGGGGTAACCATAAGAAGCAGATCCTACTTCCTACACAACCCTTCCCCCCCCCCCCCCCAAACGAAAGGACATGAGACTAACCTTGACCAGTTAAGTCTTCATGTTCTAAGTGGAAATATCTGTAGAGTCCATCTGCATTGGCATGGTTACTCCCAGGTCTGTGTTTCACTGAATAGTCCATCCCCTGTAGGGAAATGGACTACCTCAAAAGTTTGGGGTTTTCACCCTTCGTCTGTTTTAGCCATAAGAGGGGCTTATGGTCTGTCTGAACAATAAAGTGAGTGCCAAACAAGTATGGCCTCAACTTCTTCTGAGCCCAAACCACAGCAAAGGCTTCCCTCTCAATAGCTGACCAACGTTTCTCTCTGGGGGTCAGCCTTCTGCTTATAAAAGCTACTCGCTGATCCTGACCCTCTTCATTCAGTTGTGATAACGCAGCCCCTACCCCTAACTCAGATGCATCAGTTTGAACAATGAATTGTTTGGAATAGTCAGGACTTTGCCGAATGGGAGCAATGCACATGGCCTGCTTCAGGTCATCAAATGCCTTTTGACAGCTAACTGTCCACTGAACTTTCTTAGGCATTTTCTTAGAGGTCAGATCATTTAAAGGGGTCACTAAGGATCCATAACCTTTAACAAACCTCCTGTTAGTACCCAGTCAGGGCAAGAAAGCTCTGACCTGAGTCTGGTAGTTGGAGCAACCCAGTCCATTATGGTCTGGATTTTGCTCTGCAATGGTTGAACCTGGCCTCCACCCACAAGGTGGCCCAGGTACACAACCTTACTCTGCCCTATCTGGCACTTGGTGGCCTTGATAGTGAGGCTTGCTTTTTGCAGGGCCTCCAGAACATTTCTTGGGTGAACTAGGTGATCCTCCCAGGTGGATCTAAAGACGGCAATATCATCAAGATAAGCTGCACTATAGTCTTCAAGGCCTGTGAGAACTTTATTCACCAACCTTTGAAATGTGGCAGGTGCATTCTTCAAGCCAAGACCTTACCACAAATTGATAGTGCCCACTAGGGGTTGAAATTGCTGTTTTGGGCTTGGCATCCTCAGCTAGTCTGATTTGCCAATATCCAGTTGTGAGGTCAAATGTACTCAAAAACTTGGCTGAGGCCAAAGTATCGATTGAGCTCATCTGCCCTTGGAATAGGGTGAGCATCAGTAGTGACTGCATTGAGCCCCCTGTAGTCCACACAAAACCTCATTTCTCTCTTACCACCCTGGGTATGAGGTTTGGGTACCAGGACCACTGGACTAGTGCAAGGGCTATCTGAGGGTTCAATAACTCCCAATTCCAGCATCTGTTGGACCTCAGTCCTGATGCAGTCCCTGACATGGTCAGGTTGCCTGTAAATCTTATTTTTAACAGGCAGACTTTCTCCTGTGTCCACTGCATGGGTACACCAAGTGGTCTGACTAGGAGTCAGGGAAAACATATGTCTGTACTGATTGAGGACCTTCCTGCAATCAGTCTGTTGCTGCTCAGTGAGGCTGCCTGCAAAGGCTACTCCATCAACTGAACCATCATCAGGGTTCTGTGAGAGGTCAGGGAGTGGATCATTGTCTTCCTCCTGTCCCTCATCAGTAGCCATGAGCAAGCCCATGTCAGCCCTGTCAACATATGGCTTGAGCCTTTTCACATGGAGCACCCTATGGGGGCTCCTGGGAGTTCCAAGGTCCACCAGATAGGTAACCTCTCCCTTTTGCTCAAGTATGGTATGGGGTCCACTCCATTTGTCCTGGAGGGCTGCTTGGGCCACAGGCTCCAACACCCATACCTTCTGTCCTGGCTGGTAGACCGTCAGCACAGCCTTTTGGTCATGCCAAGCTTTCTGTAATTCTTGGCTAGCTTCAAGGTTTTTGGATGCCTTCTTCATGTATTCAGCCATCCTGGAGTGGAGACCAAGTACATATTTCACTATGTCTTGTTTAGGTGGTTTGAGAGGTAACTCCCATCCCTCCTTCACTAGACACAAGGGACCCCTAACTGGATGTCCAAACAGAAGTTCAAAAGGGCTGTAGCCAACCCCCTTCTGAGGAACCTCTCTGTAGGCAAAAAGAATGCAGGGCAACGGGACATCCCATTTTCGCCTAAGCTTTTCTGGGATGCCCATGATCATGCCCTTCAGGGTTTTGTTGAATCTTTCTACCAACCCATTGCATTGTGGGTGATCGGATGTGGTGAATTTGTAATTTACTCCACACTCCTTCCACATAGCAGTTATGTAACTTGACATGAAGTTTGCACCTCTGTCAGTTAAGACCTCCTTAGGGAAACCCACTCTTGAAGAAATTCCTAGGAGGGCCCTGGCCACCACAGGAGCTGTGGTGGTTCTAAGGGGTATGGCGTCTGGGTACCTAGTGGCATGGTCCACCACCAAGAATATATCTGTGCCCAGAGGCAGTTGGAGGAACCATGGGACCAATTAGGTCAATCCCAAACCTCTCAAAGGGAACCCCCCCCACCACAGGTAGTGGTATCAGGGGGGCCTTTGTGGTACCACCTGCCTTACCACTGCCTTGACAGGTGGTACAGGAGCGACAAAACTCCTTGGTGTCCTCTGACATGTGAGGCCAGTGAAAGTGAGGGACAAGCCTGTCCCATGTTTTGCTTTGGCCTAGGTGTCCTGCTAAAGGGATATTGTGCCAGTGTCAGTAGGAAGCCCCTAAACTTCAGAGGTATAACCAACCTCCTGGTAGCACCAGGCTTGGGGTCTCTACCCTCTGAGTAAAGGAGTCCTTCAACCCAGTAGATCCTGTGGAACCCACTGGCACTCCCAGCAGCCTCAGCAGCAGCTTGCTGTCTGAGGGGTTCAAGAGAGGGGCAGCTGTGCTGCTTCTGACTCAGCTCTGCCCTGGAAGGGCCCCCTGTCCCCAAGAACTCAACCTGATCAGGCTCAAGTTCCTCTGAGACAGTTCCTTCACAGGGACTGGGATCATTTTCCTCAGGAGACTGATCCTTACTCTTAGTCTGGGGGAAGACACTGCCTTACTCCTACTGCTCCTTCTCTTGGAAGGCACCTGGTCCATTTTTCCAGGATCCAGGGCCTGTTCAGTGGAAGACATTTTTGCCCTGGGACCTGGTCACAGCAAACACATCTGCAGAGATGCCCAACATTGCTGCATGTGTCCTGAGTTCCACTTCAGCCCAGGCTGAAGTTTCCAAATCATTGCCCAATACGCATTCCACAGGGAGGTCTGAGCTAACCACAACCTTCTTAGGGCCAGTTACCCCTCCCCAGCTGAAATTAGCAACTGCCAAGGAATGGTCTGTCCTGACATTGCTAGCATTGGTCACTTGGTACATTTCACCAAGTATGATCTGGTCAGGGCTCACAAGAACCTTAGTCACCATTGTGACACTGGCTCCTGTGTCCCTGTATGCCATGGCCTCCTTACCATTTATTAAGGGCTGTTGTCTGTATTTGCCCAGGTTACTGGGACTGACAAATAGGGAGGCAATATCCATGCCTCCATCACAGACTGAGCTGGAGTTCTGACTAGGCCAGAACCCACCTCAGAACCCAGGGTTAACCCTACTATACCCTTGTCCCTGTACCACCACTTGGAGCTGAACTAGGGGGAACAGTTGCCTTGGGGGCAGTGGTGGTGGTAGGAGGATCCTTGGCTTTGGCACAATTGGCATCCCTAGGCCAATGTGTATTTTCCTTACACAGGAAACACCAAGGCTTCTTTCTGCCTTTTCCCTTGTTAGATTGTGACCCACCCTCAGTTGCAGGTTTTTGGGGCCCTGAAGAAGACTTCTGATCTTTACCCTTCTCCCCACCCTTATCTGTAGGTTTCGCATCTTGCTTCTTTTGGTCACCACCTTGGTTCTGGTTTTGCTGCTTCACCCTGGTTCTGACCCACCTATCTGCCTTCTTTCCCAATTCTTGGGGAGAAGTCAGATCAGAGTCAACCAGGTATTGATGCAACAACTGATTTTGGCAATTATTAAGGATCTGCTCCCTCATGATCAAATTGTACAATCCCTTGAAATCATTCACTTTTCTGCCCAGTATCCAGCCTTCCAGAGCCTTAGTAGCACAATCTACAAAGTCTACCCAGTCCTGAGTCTGTGCCTTCTGGGTGTCTCTGAACTTAATCCTGTATTGTTCAGTGGTTAAGCCAAACCCATCAATGAGAGCACTCTTCAGGACTGAATAATTGTCAGCATCCTCTTCTCTAACCGTGAGGAGCTTATCTCTACCTTTGTCAGCAAAGGAGAGCCACAAGATAGCTGCCCACTGCTCTTGAGGGACCCTCTGTACCTTACAGGCCCCCTCCAAAGCAGTCATCCATTTGTGGATGTCATACCCACCATGGTAGGGAGGGACTATCTTGCTCCGGTTCCTATGGTCATAAGTATATTCCTTATATTCCTTAAGGGGAGAGGAGTTGGCCTAACGGCTAGGGCGGTCGACCTCAAATCTGGGGAACCGGGTTCGAGTCTCGGCAATGACGCTGAACATCCTGTGATTCTAGGAAAATCACTTAATCTCCCCGTGCCTAACAAAAAAATGAATGTGTCCTCATGTAACGTAACTGGTGCTATGTAAAGCGCTCTGATACCCGATACCGGGTCAAGCTCGCGCTATATAAAACTCCGTTAAAAAAAAAAAAACAAGAAAAAAACCCTAGGGACACTGTTGGTGCCACCATGGGACTCTAGTCCCAATTTCTTTCTAGCCTTCTGGAGCTCTAAGGATTCCTTATCTAGTGCCAATTGCTCTTGCCTGAGCCTAAGCTTGACTTTCTCAAGCTCTAGAAATTGTCACTCTCTGTCATAAGAGCTATCTCTCTTATGAGATATGGAGGTCCCTATAGAAGTTCCTGAATGGTGAGATTCAGCAGAGGGAGATCTAGATCTCCTTGGTAAACTCTGCACTCTTCCTGGAGGAATAAAGAGAGGGCCACTGGGGCCTTCTCCACCACCTCCTGGAAGATCTAAGTTGTTCAGGGGGGACTTATTTTGATCCTCCTGGCCAGGGTTTGATTCTAGGTCAAAGAAAGTTTCACTCCCTGGCCTGTCCTCATTCCCTGCCCCACCCACTCTTTCTACCTCATCTGACCGTGGGGTCTTCCTAAGGTCATCTAAGAGTAACACCTCAATGAGAAGTTGGGTGTTTGCATTTCTCCCTGTCTTCAGCTTCCTAGAAGCACACATGGCTTTCAAATCCTGAAATGAAAGACCATTGTATCTAGAAGGCAGAGAGCCACTGGCTTCTCCTTTAGAAGACATACTAAGTGTGGTGTGGTGTGTGCACCTACCTAACCTAGTGGGAACTAAACTCTTAGGTTGGAGAAAGGGTGTGCTAGGCCCTTAACTTACCCAACCCCAAGTTCAGTAGAACTTACTTATTCCAATCTTGAAGTATATGTGCCTAATACTTTAGTGGTTTTCAGTTAATCACTCAATGAGATTTATCTGGTAAAACAATAGCAAGCTTGAATCCCAACCGCTGCACACCAATGTGAGAAGTTGGCCTGGTATATGCTGTCCACTAGTTAAATGGGCACCCTGGACCAGTCCAAACGACCCTTATGATGTATCAGGTCAAAGATAACCTTTAGAAAGGTATCCTAGTGGTAGCTGTGGAGAGCAGCCTTCAGGCTTAATCTTGAAGGAATGTAAAGCAGCTTGTTTTACCAGAATATCACCTCCTGAATGACTAAATGAAGGAGAACCACAAAGTAATTATATAAAAAAAATATGTATTTATTAATATAACGCTCTCTACTATCCTCTACACGAGGATAGAACACAAAGCACACAATACGAGATCAATAGAACAGTTGTAAGTAGCACAGTGGGCTCCAGGGGGAGAGCAAACAATATACTTAAATAATGGTATAACAGTCACGACTGAGATCAAGACAAGGTCTGGAGCACGTAGAATCGCTGGGACCCCAAGGAACCACCCGAGGTGAGTAGACAGGGACCCCACGGAGGCCGGGTGCAGTGTGGGAACACGACCGCGGGCTCTGGACAATTCTAACCGGAAGTCGCGGTTACACTTTTGAAGTTCATGGACCCTTCTAGGTGGACTTCGAGCAAACCTGTTGGAACTTAAGAGTTTGAAGAGCCACTCCACCCGTGGATACCGAAGTACCAGAGTTACCTATCCCAGAGGAGCCGGGTGCATAGGTCTGAAGTGGCGTCGGAAACTGCAGTCATTCTCAATAGAGAGCTGCAAAGAAGTACTGCTGCTGTGAAGGTGAAAAGGGTCCGGTGGAATCCAAGCCTGGATTCTGGAAGGAAGGAACCTGAAAGCAGAGGGGACAGAGTCTGGGTCACTCCAGAGTGACCAGGGGCTCAGTAGACTAATGCCCACCGATGTTGGGTGCTTCAGGTGCAAAGAAGGGATGCTTGACTCTGCAGCCACGAGGACCAGGAGATGTTGAGGATGACCAGGAGCCGGAGGTGAGCTGTCCCACAAAGGATGTCGAGTGCTGAGGGGTCGGTGTCCGGATGGAGCATCAACAAGCCTTGGCAAAAGCAACCCATGCAGGAAGGTCAAGCAGGTTACGGTGTGGACCATCAAGGTCCAGGGGACTCGCCAAGCACTGGAGAGTCGGGGCACATCTGGAGCAACCAGGAAAGCCCAGCAGAAATCAAGATGACCCTCAGGAGAACCCACAGGCCGAATGACCAGGAGTCTCGAGGGGACCTCAAGCAAGATTACAAAGTACCAGCCCACTGAGCACTCGGTGTGAGGAGGCCGGAGTTTTTTGGTGCAAATACTGCTCAGGGTTAGGACTACAGGAAGTCCAATGCACAAGCTTGGGAATTGCCAACAAGCATATGAACTTGCAAATGGACGCTGTGCACAGGGGTTCGGGTTATGCAGTCCCCACGAGGGATACTGGCCTCCATCTCGATGGAAGGGCAGATGGACCTCAGGGACCTTCGGAAACCCACCTCCTTTGTTGCTAAAATCTTCAGAGTCCGCAGGAGTTCAGGAGCAGCAGACTGGTCAGTTGCGGTTAGGTGCCTGCGAATGCAGGGGAGTGACTCCTTCACTTCAAGGCAGATTCTTCTGTTGTCTTTAGTGCACCACAGGTCCTGCACGGAGCCTGTATGGCACACAGGCACGAACTAACGAAAGGGGGATGAAGTCAAGCCCAGTCTAGGTCCAGCGAAGTCCAGACGGTCGAAGGTCAGTGGTTTCTTTTTGTAGAATCTTGTCCATGTAAAATCTAAAGTCTTACAGCCAGGTCCTCCTAGGGGAGGGTTAGGACAGAGGGGTGGCTACACCCATGTCCTTTGTCCAGATTCACGCCAGAGCAGGAGCCAATGGCTTCCAGAACTGGTTTGAGCTGTACTATGCACAGGGATATCAAATGTGCCCCAGGTGCAGACTTTCGGGCACTCTCAGAGTGCACCCACCCAGCCACAATACACTAAACCCGGTCTTGGAGATGGTCACACCTCCCTGTGACAGGATGCCTATTGTGCTGCCTTCCTCTGCTCGAGCTTGGCTCAGCAGCAGGAGGGCAGAAAAGTGTCTCTGGTCAGCAGAATCCATTTTGTGCTATCTGGGTCGAGAAGGCTGGCACAGATTAGACCAGTGACCCCACGAAGCTCGCTTCTGAAGGGTGGAATCATACCTCCCACACCAGTTACTGGTGTGGAGGTATGATTCCAAGGTGTTTGATACCAAACACAATATGTTTCTATGCAGCCGTTTTCGAGATAGCATTTGCCGCGAGGTTATAATGCATCTCTACCTATATGTCCGGCTGAGTTGCAGACAACCCGGGAAAATGGTCTCCGAAGGCTGCAGAGAGGCTCTGCTCATGCAGGGGCACCCTCTCACTAAAACTCAGCACCCTGCCTTCAGGATTGATAAGGCCTGCTATAGGGGTGACTTATAAGTTTTAAGTGTAGTGACCTATAGATATAGTGAACCTATTTCTAAAGTAAGTGGTGCAAGCACCATCTTACACAGGCTGCAGTAGCAGACCTGGAGTTCCATTTTGCATGGCCTCTCATGGGTGGCATAATACATGCTTCAGCCCATGGGAGGCCTCTGGGGTACCTATGCCCTGGGTTCATGGGTACCATATACTAGGGACTTATAAGGGTACCCCAGTATCCAAGCTGGAGTGTACCAAAGTACATGTATGTCAATTTCAGGGAGAAAGCAGATAGACTGGGGTCCTGATTAGAAGGATCCCAGTCAGACTAGTCAAACAGTGAGACCTCAAGCAAAAGGTGGGGGTAACCATAAGAATCAGATCCTACTTTCCTACATATGGTTTGTAGAAAAGCTTTGTGCTTTATGTGGAGTGAAAAAACCTTGGATTTTCGGTCTAGAAAAGGGTCAACTACCTGGTTGCAGACGCCAGACCAAAAAGAAGCCTCTCAATTTGTAGGTTCGTATATATTGAACAGGGAGACTGGAGTCTTTCCAATTAATAAATTGGTGAAACACCATCTGCCCTCGCTATCTGAATCTTGAGATAAAAGCTTAGCTTTTGGTGCCTTTATTACTTAAGGTTATAACACCATTTCTTTTACCATCCCCAGGAGAGAAAAAAACTTCTCCAACCCAGCTTTTTTGGGGTTTTAGTGATTCAGACATTGTAAGATGGGATTCTTGTAATAAGGCGATGTTGACATCTAATTTAGATAAATATGTTAAAACTCGTCTTTTGATGGGGGAATTTAAGCCTTTGACATTCCATGTAACAATTTTTAAAGACACAGGATATACATACTAAATGAGCAATTAAAGAAACCAGCATTGATGCATGTTGTATATATCTTAAACCAAACTACAAGTACGAAAATAATGACATTGAAAGCCAGAGGATTGAGAGAGGAAAGGGAGTAAAAGATATGCAGGTGAAGATAAAATGTAATAAAGAAAGATCAGAAGAAAGAATAAGAAAAACCTAGAAAAAAGGAAGCTTGATGTTAGAACTACAAAAGGAAGAGAGAACATACATAAATTCCAAGATATAAAGGGAGTAGGGGGTGATGAGGCCACATGGACTAGATGACACGTCCAGACTCCACGAGGGAAGGTGGGAGGGGCCGCATCACAAACGACATGCAAAAGGGTGGGTCATATGACAAGATGAATTCTGTAACCTGTATGGAGAAAAAGTGATTATTAACATCTGATAACTTGTATTGAACAAAAACCTTTTCCATATTCTTAAACGGGAAACCTGAAAAATATCTAATATAACATTAATATAAACAATAGGACTAGGCAATCTACTTAGTACGTGCTGTAGAAGTATCCATAGTGTCCATGCTGTGAGAGTTTAGAAAGCTTTTCGGTTTGACTGGATCATCGTAAGTGGTGGTCTTGTGGTTATGAGTAACTTTAAATAAACCAGGATGGAAGAGGCCAAAACGTGCACCAATGGAGCGAAGATCTGGTCTCATAGCTAGGAACTCCCTGCGTCTGTCAGCGGTAATCTTTGCATAGTCCTGTGAGCAGAATAGAGGATTTCCTGACCATGAGACACATTTTATGGAATATGTGATGTTACACCCCGAGCAAATACCACGCGGTAGGTAACAACGCGGTCGTTACATCGTCCGCGTTGTTACCACCCATGGCATTACATCGCAAGTCGTTTCAACGACTTGCGCTGGACTTAGGAATAGTATAAATTACTATTCCTACTCCAGTTAGCGCAACAGCAGGGAAGGTGTTGGATTTAAAATCCAACACATTCCCTGGTGTTGCGCGCCATCTAGCGCAAGTCATTGAAACGACTTGCGATGTAATGCCATGCGTGGTAACAACGCGTTATCTACCCTCATGATATTACCAGCGTTGTAAACGCTGTCTCCCCATTTTATGGCTCTTACTGCTGATAAAAACCTTAAGAAGGTCGGTGTACTCTAAAAAAAAAAAAAAAAAAAAAGAAAAAAAAAAAAAAAAATACATTGATTCCTCTAGGTCTCCTCATGTTGGAGGTAAATCTATTTGGAGGACCCAATCTGTGAGCGCGTTGAATGTTGAGAAGAGTGCCTTCTGGCAAGTTAAGGATTGCTGGAAAAGTTTTTATTTGAAAAAGGCAATGGGGTCAGAACCTTCTGGTAAACCATACAGTCAAAGATTATTTCTTCTGTTCCTGTTTTCGAGATTCTCGACTTACTTCTGAAGGGACAGGACCTGAAACTGAAGAGCGTTTACCTTAAGACTGGATGACCCTAGAGCATAGGTCTTCCAATCTATGGGGCGCGACCCCCAGGGGGCGTGGAGTCATTGGAAGGGGTCGCGCATTCACCTGCCTCACTGCTGCCTCGAATCCAAAACGTTTACGTTTCGTTTTGGATTCGAAATAATTACATCTCAGTAGCCTCTCTGATTGGAGGACAGGGCAAAATAAGCCAATCATAATGTGGCAACGTCATCAATGCCTGTCCTCCAATCAGAGAGACTGCAGCATGCACACCAGGAAATGCCCGCGAACTTTGTCCATAAAGATGGACCAGCACCTTCCTAATGCAGGCTGTATTTCCACGGAGTTCTGCGCTGTCACTGCTGCCTTTCACTGGACCCAGTTGTCTTTCTTGGCCGTCGCTGCTTTCACCTCGTGTTCCTTTTTCCAACTCATCTTCGTGGCTCATTGCTGCCTCTGCATTAGGATCTCCTTCCCGGCTGGTTTCCAAGGCAACCCGAAGCTTCCAGGAATAATTAGGTAAGCCCCTCCTCATCCCCCATGCCCTGGCTTTTCAGCTGCAGACGACATACACTGAAACTATCTTGCACGCACGCAAAGACACACACACAGATTCTTATCTGTTTCCTTGATTGAGCTATGTGGGTGGGTGGGTGGGTGGGGACAGGAAAAAGGCGCCGGTTAATTTTTATGACTGTGGAATGGTGTTTATTTTTGGTGTACTTTCTGTTTTTGTAGCAGCAGTTTCATATTCATTTTTGTGACATTGAAATGTTTATTTTCCATGTTCTTTCCGTTTTTATTCTTGACGCAGCAGATTAATATGATGCCTTTGTCCAACTACAGTTGCCACACTTTCCAAAAAAAGCGATGGTTATTTGTTCATGTGTAAAGCATCCATGATTGCACCTTACTTGATGTGGTGGTTTTTGTAGTACAAAAACTTTATCACGTGGAGGAATCATTTAAAACCGGTCTGGGAGAGTTCATCTGAGGACATCATTTTTGTCAAAAAGTTCTAAATAGATTGGTGAATATGGGATCATGGAAACCTAAATAGCCTTCTGATTTTCAGCTGTGGTTCGAAACAGATAATTATGTCCTGCAAAGAAAGATATTGGTGCTATACACATTAGAAAAATGACATTTGTAATTACAAAATTATGTTTATTCATGTGTTTTGCAAAGAAACAAGATTCCAAAACATGGAGTATTTTAAATTGTGTAGTTCAAATGTATTAAGAAAGCTTCTATAAATGATGAGCAATGGAAGTACTATTTGCGGTAATACAGCAAAACATAAGAATATGCCAGAACATTTAGTCATTTAAACAACAAGAGAGAGAGGGAAAGGAGCCGGTATTGAACACTCTTAGCCCCCAAAATCAATAATCTAAACAACAAAAGAGTGTAACCCTTGAACAAGAGAGCAGGCAAAGAGGGGGGAATCAAAATTTGATTCTATAAAAGCCCTCACTCACCAACCTGGTTGGTGACATGCTTCATCATAGGGCCCCACCCGGAAGGTCGAATACCTCCCAGGTGTGCTTCGACGCCAGAATTACTGCGGAGCTGGTAAAAATTGTTGTGACGTGATAGGGAAAAGTGAGTGTTAAAAATGCCTTGGATGTAACCAATAACTTTATTCGCCGGCCAACCAGGCACGGATAAAAACAAAGTAAGTGATGAAAAGCTGAAATAGGTATAAACAGCTAAATCTCACTACTAGTGAATGGTCAACATGTTTCTGCCACTGTCAAGCAAATAGCTGGGCATTCGTCAGGACCGAGGTGCGTAGACCCCGGTGGTATGAACACGCTAAGGCTCACCCAACCGTGAGTCAAATGTGAAAACAAAGAAACAGGGTGTATGGTTACAACCTGCTGTCAACGAAGGAATCCAACCTCATTTCGGAGGATTCCACATGTATCTGCGAAAAAAGAAGACACGAACAAACACATAACTCAGAAACTCGTATCATGTTTTAGCCATCATGCTCTCTTAGTAGTGCACTATAACACCCCTTCCACCAATTACCATGCTGATACCAAAATGGCATACATAGATGCACTCCTTGTGTTTACATTACTTCAGTGATACTATCCACAAGTATTGTAATTGTACCATGGTTTGTGGAAAAAGTATAGCGCACTATTTCACCTGCACGCCCTCTATGACGTCTATCGGTATCTATAGATCAATCGTACTTAGAAAATTGAAAAATTAAAAACCTTAATTACTAAGGTGTCGTGATAGCCCACCATCATGCGGTCCCACATACTCAATCGTAAAGAACCACTTTTCTTACACACTGGGTGAAAGCTCATCACACCATGGGTTTCGGGAGGGGGGTGGTGGCTAGTAGGCACACCCTGTCGGAAACAAAAAAATTAAATCTATTTAGATAAAGAAAAAGCTACTTATCTGCCTCGATTACTGCCTACTGGTTTAGGATTACTCACGCCAGCAAAGCCAAGCACCCGCTTGGTACCTGTACAACCCTCTGATCACCGGACCCCGTCGATAGGCGGTTCGGTGACTCTGCCGGTTAAAGCCTCACCCCGGCAGCCTCGATTGGACCTGCCCCTTGCGTCGCAACGTGCGGCGTCTCACAGGTGTCCAATCAGGGCGTCGGCAGCACATATGACTGCGGAAGTAAGGCGTTACAACTAGAACGCTTGCCGCTGTCCCGACAAAATTATTTCAACAAAGCTTTATAGAATCCTTGTAATCAACAGTAATGTGGCAGAAAAAGTAATGTAGCAAAAGAGGAAATGCACGTGCTATTTAGCACGAAAAACAACCAGTGATGAAAAACTGCTAAAAACAGTCTCCCAACCGGAAAAATCAGCAGAAGAAACAATCATGGATGCTATTTAAAAGGGGCCAGATATTCCAAAATGCAGGGAAAATCTGGAATAATAAACCCAATTTGATGATAAGGGATGGCAGGACGGTGTTGACCTGCAAAGGTGGGGGCCCCTCTGTATTGCAGAGACAACTAGATAATCATGAATAAACACGAGGAATGGTGGAAATCACCTCATGAAATCATGATCTACATACAATAACCCAGGAGGAAGAAATCCATAATATTGGGGAATTTATGCTCTTAAGACAGTAGCCCAAGGGATGGAATCATTTAACCCCTCCTTATGCGTGCCAAGGCGATAAACCCACCTCTGTTCTTTTTCAAAGAGGGATTGTTGTATGTTTCTGCCATGGTACACCTGTTCAATCACAGTCCACCTTATATCATTAGGAGTGTGGTTGAATAAGAGGTAGTGTTCACTAAGTTTGGTCGTAATCTTTTTGCACCGGATGTTACTTCGGTGTTCAGTGATACGTTTCATACCACCGGGGTCTACGCACCTCGGTCCTGACGAATGCCCAGCTATTTGCTTGACAGTGGCAGAAACATGTTGACCATTCACTAGTAGTGAGATTTAGCTGTTTATACCTATTTCAGCTTTTCATCACTTACTTTGTTTTTATCCGTGCCTGGTTGGCCGGCGAATAAAGTTATTGGTTACATCCAAGGCATTTTTAACACTCACTTTTCCCTATCACGTCACAACAATTTTTTACCAGCTCCGCAGTAATTCTGGCGTCGAAGCACACCTGGGAGGTATTCGACCTTCCGGGTGGGGCCCTATGATGAAGCATGTCACCAACCAGGTTGGTGAGTGAGGGCTTTTATAGAATCAAATTTTGATTCCCCCCTCTTTGCCTGCTCTCTTGTTCAAGGGTTACACTCTTTTGTTTAGAACATTTAGTCAACCATGTAGATACAACTACAGTTTCAATGCATAAGTATCTTCTCCTGAGTAAAATCATAGCATTAGTCAGCAAACGTGGCCAAGCACTAACTCTAGAAATGTCCATTTAGTTCATTCTTAACTTTTTCATACCTCTTTTACTATTCTGATCCCCTCCACCCCCAAAACAAGCCTTTCTAAACCCTTCCCTCTGAGACTTCCCCTCCGTCTCCCTTTTACTCATCCCAAGCCTCCTTCTACTGCTGCGAGCTCCAAAACATCCCTCCACTATCCTTCTCAATCCAAATAACATAATACCATATCCACCATTCTAATTACTTTCCTTTTTCACTATACTAATTCCCCACTAATCCTTTATGGGTTCTGGAGAAGCGTGCTACTCGCTGAAAAAGCGCTCTGACACTTCGTCAGGGTAATAAGCGCTATATAAATGCAATTACAATAAAATACAATATCTTTGACACACTGGAGCAGTGAATGCTTTGTGGGTCTTCAGTTCATATAGAACACATCCCGCCATTTTGTTTGCAATGAGATTTTGTGTCCTAAACTAAGCACATGTGACAACGCTGAATGGTGCCTCCGCATATATGCTGTTGTCATTGTGGTATTGAATACCAATGTGTGCCAAAACTGTTCTCTCGTGGCATCATTTTCCATGACTGGTCTATAAGTTTGTCAGCAATGAATCGTCATAAATCCCCCAGGTACCGGGGAGGGGAGAAGGAGGAGACAATGGCGTGCGGTAAACAGCTGTCTGTCTCATGTCAAGGCCAGGCTCTCACAGAATCGCTGTGTGTGCTAATTTGGAGGCTACTCAGCTCCTCGCCGACTGCCTGTGTGATCTTGAATGATCTAGTTTACCTGTCTGTTAGATTACCGGCCTCTGGGTACAATTAACTTCACCCACAAAAAGAAACAACTGGTGTCTTTTGGCTTCCATCTCTAGACAAGTGTGTTTTGCTACCTTTCACTACCTCTCTTCTGACCCTCACCCTGCGAAGGCCTTTCCAAGACGAAGGCTCAGTTGAGCCAGTCTGACCGTGCAACATGTTGTCCTCCACCTGCACCAAATGCATGGGAACACGTGTTCACAACGGGTGCCATTCTCCTTCCAGACTCTAAGCCTCCCACTGTACTGAATGTCCAGGGATACATCCACAGATTGACCGTCTCTCTGGAGAAAAACAGGCACACCCATCACACTGATTCAGAAAGGTGTTATCATCCAATTGAGTCAAATTATGTTTTGTTTGTTGAAAAATAAAGTACAGTACCATTTGTGCATTTTTGGGCAATTCGTTTTGGAGATTTTGTATTTGAGCTGTGTAGTAAGCCTCTGACACAGAACCACAGTCACCCACAAACCTTTGATTTGCTAAACACTGTTTAATACTATTTCCCCACCGTGAAATGATTTGCCGTGGTAACTGCGGGCGCTTTTGGTTGTGGATGATGATGAGTACCAAGTTCTAGAATTTTTTGTCGGAGGGGGTCCTTACGCCTAACATTTTTTGACAGGGGGGTCTCGGCATCAAAAAGTTTGAAGACCTCTGCCCTAGAGATTCAATATTCTGCTCAACTGTAGTAATTCTTTCTTCCGTTCGTGACCACCTATCTGTTAGAATTTGTAGCTTAGAGTTAGTTTCTTCTAAGAATGGGCGAAGAGCGCGAATCTCTTCTTAAAAAAAAATAAAAAAAAAAAAAATCTATAGAGACCGTCGAGACTTGTTTTGGAGGGGAAGGAGGGTCTTTTTCAAACGTTTTGTTGGTGCGTTGCTAACTGCAGATGAGACGTTAGCAATGGAAAGTGAGGCACCTTTAGGTGAGGAGGTCGTAGAATCTTCCATTGAGGAAAGGTGCGTGAAAAACTTGTTCGGTTATGAGTTAAAGGTGTCAGCAAAGTTTTTTTTTTTTTTTTTCCTTTTTCTTCAGTCTGCCCATATGATGAGGCAATAGAAAGCAGCGAGAAACTTGTAATGTACGAGATTTTTAGTAGAATTATTATGTAATGGCTCGTTTGATATGTCACTACGTATGGTTAAACAACGTGAGGAACGTCAACTAAGCCTCGCAGTGAATTTGTCAGCAGTTAACTTGCGCTGCTTTTACCTGAAGGAGCCAGGACTTGGAGCAGTTTCATTCAAGACATCTGTATAATCATCAACCGCAATTTCAATAAATGCACTTCTCTGAGGCAATTGCAAGAGTCATGAATATGAAACGCCACATCCTCATCAAGACTGATTCAAAGTGCTGCAAGATATAAACATGAAACTTATTCCAAGGAAGCCAAAAAGGGTTTTGCTCAAGGCAATTCTATGATCGCAAATTGCCACCTCAGAAGAGCAACACGTGGCAAAAAATAACGTATCTCATTGTTGGCAAGTCAAAGAGGTGACCTCCATAACTCACAGGAGGGTCTGCAGTCACCAAAGCTGTTGAGGAGAGTATGCACCTACTGCCGAGTGCGCTCACGATGCTTCAAAATGGCAGGCTGCATCTCTTCAAAGCTGCTCGCAAAATGAAAATAAAAGTTGGAGGCCCACAGAGTGTTAAAGTGTGAAACACAGCCATGTCATCCTCATCAGTAGCGGAACCAGCGAACCGTTCTTCAGCGACCTGCAAGCTCCTTCTTCGTCGCATTAGCAGCCGCTCCCAGCACAGTCCCGCGGAGAGTCAGGGAGGCGCCGCCATCTTCCTTGGGCGCTAGCCACGCCCCTGACCAGTAAGGCTTTATCAGAGGGTAGTGTTAAGCATTTATTGTACACACTCAGGCAAGGAATGATGTCACACACTCAAAGACTGAACTCAGACCAATTTGTTTGTATAAAAATATTATTTAGTTATTTTATTTCTAGAACCAAGCCGGGGCTGGTGCAGGTAAGTGAAATAATACTTTGCAAGATTTATGCAGTGAATTACAGTTGAATGCAGGTTAAAATGCAGTTGGTTGATTTACAGGTAAGTCAATAGTCAATAGTCCAAATCACTTTTCAGTTACTTTGTAGATTACTGTACATGTTACTTCTTAGACTACTTTTTAAGTTACTTTTGCTAATCAGTGTGATATGCCTAGATATCACACTGGGACATTTCCTAGACAAAAGATAAGTAATTCAGATTTTGTATATTTGCAGTTTTTTCCCAAGGTTTCATACAAACCAACTCCACACTAAAAAAAAAAAAAAAAAAAATCACAAGAAAGCAGTTCAATGCAGTCATATGGGAGAAAACAATGTTATCGACTTAACGGTAAGTGCTTAGGTTTGGGAGTTGGTTTTCTGGGGTTAGAGCCAGGCTTCCCCCAGGGTCAAGCATGCACCCTCAGCGGCACTAGGGCGGCCGGGTGCTGAGTGTAGAGGCCCAATGTTATCTAATAGGGGATAGGGGGCCTTGGTTGCAGGCTGCTCACAAGCAGGCCACAAGGTTGTGGGAGCAAAGCTCCTGGTGTTGGGCTCAGGGAAAAGGGGGATTCGATTTAGTACACAAGGTGCACCCACAGCGGCGGCCGGGTGCAGGGTGCTGTTTTGGTGTTTGGTGCCCTGTTGATTTCAATGAGGATTCTCCGGTTGCAACAAACACTGCAGGTTCGGGGATGCAGATCTTCTGGAGGCAACCACCAGTTGGAGAGGTAAGTTGGGATGCTGAGGCACCATCTGTTGGTCCACCCAAGGCCGTGGGATGTCGGGTGCAGGGGTGTCTTTTGGCATCGGGTTTTTCTTACCGGCTCTGGTCGCGGTCGGAGGATCCTCCAGAAAGGCGCTGCAGGTGTCGATTGGAGACTTGAGGCAGGTCAGGGATCACCAGATCAGGATCACCGGAGAGACCACCTCGCGGTATTGGGCCACTCTAAATCGGACTGTGGGCATTGGGTGCAGAGTGGTGAAGACTTTCAGATTTGGCCAGAGCCGGAGTCTGTCGGTGAGCAAATCCGATGCTCACCGGAGACGGTCTGGTTTGGGAAGGCAGGGCAGGTCCTCTGGGTTGTTGTGTGTTTTTTTTTTTTTTTTTTTTTTATATAAACTCTTTTTATTTGACAAAACAATAAAAGCTCAGCCGTACAGACAGCAGTATGATAAAATTCAGGTATATCACAGGTACTTACTACATTTAGTGCTTCAGTCCAGATATTCTCATCTTTGATATATCTCCCCTTCATCCATTGGAGCTTATGACCCCACTTTCTTCCTGCGCAATTCTAGTGTGAGACACATGCATATCTCACCCCAATATGTATTCCACGCCGCCCACTTACAGTCCCACTTTTAAGGGCATCCCCTTTTTTTGAAGACTTCTTTTTCTGCTATCATGGCTCTGTCCATGTCTGCCTCCTATCTTCTTATTGACGGCAGTTCCTCGGCTCCCCATTTTTGTGCAATGTTTCTTTTGGCTAGGGCCCACTCCATGGAGACCCAGGATTGTTCAGTATGTGTTAGGTCGGTGGCCTCCCAGATGTTTAACAAGCAGAGCTTCGAGGAGGCATTACGTTTTTTCCCCCTCCCACCCTTTCCAGTCGAGATGTAACCGCCGTCCAGAAGCTCTGGACGGCAGGACAATCCCATATCGTATGAAAAAAGGATCCCTCATGAGAACAGTGTTGGCGGCAATGAATATCCGTCCTCCCTGCCCACCCCCCAATCCTGACCAGGGTTCTCACTGCAAGGTAGACTCTATGCAAGATTTTAAGCTGGACCAGTTTTAGTCTCATGGGGATGGCTAATTCTCGAGGGGAGGCCAATGCATCACGCTAATCTTCATCTTCTATGTCCCCAACCTCTGCCTCCCATTGATGCCTAAGGCGTGCTAACAAATCGGGTTGATTATTAATCAATTTCTGATAAGTTATGGCCTTCTTGGGTGTAGGGTCCAATAGTAATCTGTCCTCTAGCGGGGACACCTTGGGGATTGCAGCTTTAAGGGCATGGCTAATTTGTAGGTACCTGAAGGTTTTGGACTGTGCTAATTGTTCTTTCTGTAGGTCTGCGAATGCGACCAACCCCTTGTTCTTCCACATATTCCCCCCCCACTGCTGAGATGCCAATTAGATACCATTTGTCGAACCCGGGACAGGAGCTCAGTCTGCCTAGCCACTCGGGCTCCCAGAGTGGAGTTACTTGTGTGATTTCTTTTTTTTTATGCCACCCTAGTTTTTGAGTGACCAGGTGCCAGATTTCTATGGTGCGGGCTGTAGGGCCGGTGAGGTGTAGGTTCTTGGGGTTTGCATAGAGGGATCTGCGGTCTCCATCCTGTTCCATTAGCCATCTATCTGTCTGAAGGCTTGGTTCAGTTTGTGGGCCATGGACCCAGTGATTAATTACCGTCAGTTGGGACGCCCAGTAGTATAACTTGAGGTCAGGTAGGGCGATCCCTCTATCATGCCAACCCGTCATCAGTTTCTGCATTGCGATACGCGGTGCCCTCCCGTCCCATAACGGAGTCCGCACTGCACTCTCGATACGAACGTCGGCGTGCAAGCGGGTTAGTAGCCCCTGCAGATTGGTGCCATGAAAGAGTGCTGGATCGGGGGTCACATATCTCCCCAAGTATCGGAATCCCTCTGTGCTACGGGGATCTCGCAGTCCTTCGACAACCTTGGCATGGAGCCATGAACCAGAAACAAGAGATTTAGTCCAGTTGATGGTGTAGCCTGAATGGTTGCCGAAAATTCGGAATATGTGTAGAATGCGATGGATCGATGTTGTCGGTGCAGCTATATATAATAGTATATCATCCGCTTAGAGGGAAATTCTGTGTTCGTGGTGGTCCGTCCATTTTAGCCCCCTTATCAAGGGGTCTCCCCTTACCCAGATCACCAGCGGTTCAAAGACCAGTGTGAAAATTAACGGCAACAATGGGCACCCCAGATGAGTTCCCCTACTCAGGCGGATCCGTCGGGACGTTTGGCAGTTGACTACTATTTGTGCTTTGGGGTCTGTGTATAGAAGCATAATCCATTTAATGTAGTTGGGTCCGAAACCCATTCGTTCCAATACTGCAAATAGGAAGGGCCATTCAATAGTGTTGAATGCCATCTTGGTATCAAGTGATAGGGCTGCGTCTTCCCGTATCCGCCCTACCCAACACCCCAATTTGTTAATTATGGGGGTGAGTCTGTTGGCTAATACTTTAGCGAGGTTTTTTGCCTCTGCAGTAAGCAATGAGATGGGTCGGTATGCACTGCACTCTTCTGCTGGCTTGCCCTGCTTGTGTATTACTACTATCGAGGCCATTTGGATCTCGTTTGGCAGAACACCATTTTGTTAACTGTCTAGATACATAGCCCAAAGATAGGAACTTAGTTTAGTGGCTGTTAATTTAAAGAACTCGATTGGGAGCCCGTTGGGTCCCATGGCCTTACCCGAGCATATATCTCGAATTGTGGCCTGCAACTCTTTTTCTGTTAAGTCACCCTCAAGGGTCTCCTGCTCTTCGGGGGAGAGGCCGGTGACCGGGATAGTGGCTAGAACGTTTCGGGCATCTAGAGCAGAGGACTTGGTAGCGGACATATATATTGCGTCAAAGTAGGTGGCAAACGTTTCCGCTATTTGCTGGGGGTCAACTGTTTCCTCACCCCCTGCCCCCCTCAGACAGTGGACCCATCGGTGTGCTTGGTCCCATCTCTCAAGCCAGGCAAGTAACATCCCCATCCACTCCCCGTGCTCATAAATCTTATGATATACTGTTTTTTGCCTAGATTTGGCCGCCTCTGTCAGAAGCTGCCTATAATCTTGCTTTCTGGCGTCCAGGGTTTGTTTGACTAAATCGTCACTCGTCTGAGTGAACTTCTGCTCTTCCTCCAAAATATCTTCTTCGAGTTTTTCTATTTGCCTCGGTTTTTTTTTATGCCCCACCGTCAGAGCGAGTGTTCTGCCTTTTACGACGGCACCAAATGCTCCCCATAAAGATTGGAAAAGGTCACCGAGCCTGCATTTTCACTGAAATATAAATCTGTGTCTTTCAGCATTTCTGTTTTTATATGTGGAATTTTTAGTGACTATGGGTTAATATTGAGGGTTATACGTCTGGGTCGAGAGTCCAATGTCATCTTGGCCATGACTGGAGAATGGTCGGAGATGCACCTGGCCTCGACGAAGCCAGGGGTGTCCTCAGTATGCATGAATAGGTAATCAATGCGTGATTGACTGTCGTGAGCTCCCGAGTGGAAGGTAAACTGGTTAGTTGTTGGGTTAAGTTGTCTCCAGACATCGCCCAGGGCCAAGAGGAAATCTGCTAATTTTGACTCGGTGCTTGGGTCCCATCATGGAGGCCGTCGGTCGGTCATTCCATTCAACGT
This sequence comes from Calotriton arnoldi, assembly GCA_963921515.1. Lineage (NCBI taxonomy): Eukaryota > Metazoa > Chordata > Amphibia > Caudata > Salamandridae > Calotriton > Calotriton arnoldi. Next base: position 657,012 of record CAWUFW010003396.1, read on the forward strand.
CAGGTTAAAGTCTCCCCCCTATTACCAAAGTACCCACGGGGAGATCCAAAATTAATTTGCTAAGGTCAACTAACGTGGATTGTTGTGTTGCAGGGGGAACATATACTGACATCACGTTCAGAGGTTTCACTTCCCAAGTGCCATTTCCAGCTGCAAATCTGCCCTAGGTATCGACCCATGATTTACGGACCATGTATGGGCAGTTCTTGCGAATAAGGATGCCCATCCCTCGAGAACCAGTGGTGAACCCTGCGTGCGCCATGAGCTGGTATCCCCATCGATTTAAGGCTTTACAGGTGTTGCCGACCAGGTGCGTTTCCTGCAATAGGATTATTTCAGGCGTTTTGCGTTTTAAATATTGAAGGACTATACCCCGTTTGAGTTTGTCTCCTAGCCCGTTCATGTTCCAAGTGAGGAACTGCAGGCCTCTTCCTGTCCTATTAGTCATGCGAGTAAGTGTATGTAGTTTGATGGTGGATTTTGAACGTATGTGCGTGGGTCTCTTTGTCCTGGGGGATTCTTGAACAAAAATCTCTCTATGCACTATTCAGGTCCTGGACTTGTTACACTTTCTCCCCTCCCGACTGCAGTGACTGAGCTGGAACATAACTGAAATCCCCTTCCATCCCAAACTGTAACAAACCCAACCCCCCTCCCTGCCTCCCTGCATGGCGGAATCATAACCACCTGCCTCCCCAACTGTGCAGAGTGCCTGTCGCCCACCTCTAAACTTCGTGGGCGCGTGGCCCGAACCCCACCCCGGCATCTAGTGTATTTAAATTTGAGCGTGTGAGCATTGTGATGGGCATCTTAACCTGGTAGTGCATGTCGGTTGTTTTGGTAGAAGTTCTTGGTTTAGCTCAGCCCTCTGTCAGTTTGGACACGCTTCCCAATAGTACGCCAGCCCTCAAAACCATTCCCACGCCTCCTCTGGGCTGACGAAGAACCACACTTTGCCTTCCGCTTCGATCCTCAATTTGGCTGGGAACAGCATGGCGTATTTTAGTCCTTTGTCTAGCAGGGCTTTTTTAATTTCCATGAAGCAGCGATGCTGCCTCTGAACTTTGAGGGTGAAGTCAGGGAAAAATGTATTTTGTATTATTTTCAAAACTGATTGTCGGGGAATTACGTGTTTCTTGAAGAATAACGTCTGTCTCGGAAATTAAACACCCTCGCCAGACTGGGTCGCGGGGGAGCGCCAGGTCTCTGTCTCCCCCAGGCACCCTGTGTGCTCTTTCAATCGAAGTATTTGGAGAGGCCTGCAGGTTTTTAAATGGTTCATGAATAGGTCTTCTACAAAGTGGAGAAGTGTGGCTCAATGGTTAGAGCGGCAGACCCTGATGCAGAGATCTGGCCCGGGACCAGGGTTCAATTCCCGCCTCGGCGGGTCTTGGGCTCAATTTCCTCGGACCTGATAATTCTCGCCTCGGTGCCTATTCTAATCATGGGTCCCACTCTGCAACTCTGGGCAATAGCTTGCTTAATCTCCACAACGGCCCCAACAGCGCTGGGATGCCTGGCTTCACCCTGGGGGTGCCCAGGAGTGGACATTTCACAGGGAAAAGCCAGGAAGGGTTCCACAGCGGTATGCGTACAGCGCCAGGACACCCCTTTGGGGGTATAAGTGCGCTTTACAAGTACAAATTTCATTTCATTCATTCATTCATACAAAGAGATCTGTTGCTAGGCCTTCCGCTTTCTCCGGCACGCTCAGAATTCAAACGTTGTTGTGCCTAGCTCTCCCTTCATAGTCGTTCAGCTGGTTTTCCATTCTCTCCGCATTCCTCTGTAATTCGCTGACTTGCTTTTTGAGTATGGATGCATCCGACACTAGTGCTTTAGTTGTGGCCTCCACCTCTTTGATCCTAGCGTTCATGTTGCGAATGTCCGCACTGATCAGGGAGACCTCCGAGGAGACCGAATCCATCATGGACTCGAGAGGTGCACACTGTCGTGATTGCGGCCATTATGTCCTGCAGTGTTAGATCATCTTGCTTCCCTTCTCGTGGCGATGGTGCTCCTTTTGTTTTGTGGTTCCTCTCTGCCTTTTGCCTGGTTGCCGTTCCCTTGTTGCCACACGTATTTGTCTATCTTTGTCTGTAACGAGGCACGTCCTCCTTTACCTTCCGCCATTGCCGCGCCTCAGAACTTCTCAGAGGTAGCCCACCGGGGTTCGGAGTCCACCGGTTACTCATCTCTGTCTGCACGGGCCGTTGTACCCTGGCCCTACTTGGCCTGTCGGGTTACACCAATTCGCACCCCCTTCCTGCAGCTATGACTACTGGGTGCTGTGACTATTGCGCCCCCTCCGGAGTCTCAAAGTCCTCACTCTGGGTTCAGTCCCTGCTCCCTTACATCAAGGGCCATGGTTATGCACCTCCTGGTCTGGGGCCTGCAGTGAATTATGCAGCAATGGGCGGTTACATTTAACTTGTTCTGGGCTAAGGGCTGGGTATCTCCTCCACTGGTGTTTTCCCCACAATTGCGCCTGGACTTAATTTTATGTCTTCTCACTGTGCTCCTCGTGCCGGGACTTTCAGAGGCCCTGCACACAGTTGTGCTCCAGGCATGTCCGGCAGCTCCGACTGGTTTCCCAGGCCCGCCCGCATCCGCTCATTCAGCGAGAGCCACCCCCTTACTTGCACTGTCCCTGCAGCCGGGGCACGTCATTGACTTTCTCCGCCATGAGGTGGGGGACGCAACAAGCAGCCGACTCGTCCGCCGCACTGCGCTCGATACAGCAGTGTGTTTTTCACCGTCAGGCCCGGCGAGCCGGTAGTCCAGCCCCTCTGCTCTCACGGCGTAGCAAATCCGTCCTCTGCTCACTGCACCCCTTCCGGGTCGATGCTTAGGCGCCCAGGGCCTTGGTAGACCACCGTTGTGTGTCGGCGATCTGATCCTGCCGAGTCGCACCTGTGAAACTGCTCGCGGATGCCCTCCCGGGGCCTTCCGTCCCAGCCCGAGATTTTTATCACCGGGGGCTGGACAATCGCTTCTCTTGTCACCAGGCAGTCACCCGAGGATCATGGGGACATTAGGCTATTGTTGACTGGCTCTCCGCTCCCGATTTATTTTACGGATGGTAGCAATGCCGGGCGTGGGTGCCGGAGCCGCTTAAGTGTGCGGCCATCTTCAGTCCTCTGGGTTCTTGAGGACTGCTGGCTGCAGGATACACCAGGATTTCTCTGTAGTCTGTCGAGGTTGGGACAGGCTGGTAGGACTGAGGCCAAGTCAGTTGGTGTCCTCCTTCTTCAGCATGGCTCCTTCGTCCTTCTTGTTTCTTCCTTTTCTGAGGCAAGTTTCAGAGTTGCCCCTAAATACTAAATTTAGGGGCGTTACAGGTAGGTACAGGTCGGGACCAATGGGTCCCTTCCTGGGGGTGCGACCCTCCAGTAGGAGGGGACATAAGCCTCACTCTGGTTGGTTGGTCCCCGCACTTGCAAGATGGAGGGGACTGCGCATTGTGCTTCACCTCGCCTCCCCCGCCTGAGGGGTGGGGTTGGCAAAGGTGGGAACATCTCTCCTCCTAAATTGGTTTTCCCGCCGATTCTCCTGCCCAAAGTGGGGGTCAGAATTGGTGGGGGCCAGTTGCTGGGAGCAGCAAATGGCTGGGGTAGCTCACAAAGGCGGCAAGCCTTTGAAGCTTCCCCTTTGTGGATCCTGACCATCCTGGGGGAGGAGGCTTGGCACCTCGTCCCAGGATGTGCTTTGTTTCAGGTAGCCAAGGGCGGCAGGCCCCAACCCAGGGGTACAGAAAAATGTCTGGTGGTGGCAGCTACTTAGCCAGGACACTAGAGTTGGGTCGTTTTTGAGGGGGCATTTCTAAGGTGCCCTCTGAGTGCATTTTTCATTAAATCCCACACTGGCATCAGTGTGAGTTTAATGTGCTGAGAAGTTTGATACCAAAATTCCCCGTTTTCAGTAAAACCATTATGGTGCTGTGCAGTTCGTAATGACAAACTCCCAGACCATATACTCTTTATGGCATTACTGCACTTACAATGTCTAAGAATAGACTTAGCCACTGTAGGGGTACAGGGCTCCTGCACCTGTACCCTCACCACCGGTATAGTGCACCCAGCTAGAGGTGTGGCTTACCTATGCCAGGGCAGTGGTGTGTAGGCATGGCACTCAGGAATGTGTGCCATGTCGACTCTTCACTTTGTTCTGCACCAAAACAAGCATCCTGCAATGGGGGGGGGGGGTTCTTAGAGGTCTTCCCTGGTCACAGTGCCCTTGTTACCTTTGGTACCTTTTACAAGGAACTTATACGTGGCCAGAGAGTTACCAATTGGGTTTTGCAACAGTACAGTTTAGGGAAAGCACATAGGCCCTGGGTATCTGGTTTGCAGGAACCCAGGGCACACTCAGTCAAATTATATCAATAGTTTGGCAAAAAGTGAGAGCAACCGTGCAAAAAGGGACACTTTCCTACAGCAAATATGTATCATTTGAACATCACCAAGTAAAGTGTCTTGATTGTTTTGATCCTATTAAAACTCTGTTTCCAGCACACTTCTGAATTACAAGCAAGTGGTCCATTTGTGGTTTCCTAACAGCTGTTTTGAAACATTTGCAGATATTTAAAAGTTGTATGTTTACACAGTTTCCAGCCTTTGTTTTCCCACCCCCAAGAAAATTTGGGAAAACCTGGTGCATTCTACAACATATGTCATTATATATCAATTGTATTAGCTTCTAAAGCATAGTAAATGATGACTTTACTGTGCACCAGAATATGACAATCTTTGATGGGGCTCGTCAATGATTCCCTCACTATCGCCAACAGTGGCGCTCTCACATGTATTTCATTTGTTTTGTCGCACCTCTAATACCATTGTAGTGTGCCAGACACTTTACATCACACACACATACAGAGTAAATCTGTGAAAGCAACAGGGACTACAAGGTGTAGGATGCACGTCACCCATACTGGTAGGCATTTTGTGCTTGGTCGGAAGAAGATGAAACTCTGGATTCAGAACATAACACAGTAGTTAGCGTTGACTTTAATGATAAGAATGTATTACTACCCAAACCTTTTTAGCAACATCAGGATAATGAAAAACTGGGAAGAAAACATAACTTTGTAACCTATACCATGCAGCTCTTTGATGGCAGTTCATAGCTCACTGTGCTAGATTACGTATGTAGCTTATGAACTGCACAGTAACAAAAGAATCTCAGTGACAAAAGCAGTAACCCACGGAGCTCTGCAGATAACATACTGTTCTTTGATATGCATGATGCACATTCTTTGCAAAAGGCATATTAACCCTCTGTGCTAACTTGGATGATTCAAAACTGCCACTAAACAAAACTCACATCTCTTTCCAGCGGGTACATTAGTCACCAGAGATATCGTGACACTTTTATTGTTGCCTGAAAACTGCTGGATATACAAGGAACTTTGCAGTGCCAGCCCCCAGTAACAAAACTGTCCCCCACACTTGCAGCCTCCCAGGGAAACGCCCGATTCGGTACGGCCAGTCCGGCCTTGCTACCACCCTCCAATGGTGCCCCTCATCTTCACATAGACCTTCTCTCATGTATATTTCATTTCTTTTATAGTGCTACTCATCCGAAGTATGTACACCAGGGTGTCGGAGAGCATTACATCATACACATATTATATAGAGACAATGACTCATAAATGTGGAAGTCTTTTATAGGGAATGTTACTTAAGACATTGAGGGCTACAAGGTGTAAGAGTCAGATGTCATCTGTAGTGGCAGGCAGTGGCGTAGCGCGGGCCGGGCCACAGTGGCGGTTGACCCGGGCTCTATATTCTTAGGGGTGCAAAATTTTAAAAGAAAAAACATTTGTAGTGGAAGGGACTCGAGTCACGTCGGTGCTGATGTCTACAAGTGCAGGTTATGTTGTCTTGCCTGCTTTTCCCCGCAGAAGGGCTGCACTGAGTTGTGCCATCATGCATCTCTCATGGCCTCTGGGCAGGTAGAGGACTGCTCACGCTGTTTCCTGGCGGCATGGGAGCAGTGCCGCCCAGTGGCACAACAGCGGAACGTCTCTTGTGGTACCACGGTGCCATACAAGGAATGTTTCTGCTTTTTGGCAGACAGAAGGAGCATTTCAAGCCAGAGTTCCACTCTTGCTTCCTGACATCACCCGGGGTGTGGTGTCCATTCATTCTTTCATCCATCATTCAGTCTTTCACAATTCATTCTGTTCTTCCATCTGTGTGCCCATCCATATCCACACCTATTCAACCATTTCCATCCATCCTTTCACTCATCCATCCACACTTCCACCCATCCATTCACCCATTCCTTCATCCATCCAAACACTTACTCTTTCACCCATCCAGCCATCCTTTCACTTACTCATCCATCCATTCGTCCATCCATTCACATTTCACTCATCCATCCTTTCGTCCAGCTCTTCATCCTCCCTTTCACTCATCTATGCATTCTTCCATGGATCCATCCTTACATCCTTCTTTTCACTCATCCACACACCCTTTTGCCCATCCATCCTGTCAATCATCCATCCATACTTTCACTCATCCATCCTCCCTTTTTCTCTCTCTCTCCATCCCCTTCTCACCTAGCCATTTCTTCACCCATCCATCCACCCATCCACCCACTCATCCACTCATGAATCCATCCATTGGCCCTATCTCACATCCATCCTTTTGCTCAACCATCCATTTCTCTCATCTATCCACCCTTTCATTCATCCATCCATCCTTTTGCTCGTCTACCCTCCCACTCACTCATCTATCCTTACATCCACCCTTTCACTCAGCCATCCATCCATTCACCCTTTCACTTATCAATTCATCAATCCATCCATCCTTCCACTCATCCATCCTCTCATTATCCATCCATTCACCCTTTCACTCATCCATCCAGCCATTCACCCATTCCTTCACCTACTTACTCACCCACCTTTTCACATGAATTATGAGCTGAGCCTTTGTCTGCAGAGTTGCAGGCAGAAGAGGCCCATCAAGAACTTCACCCCTGCTGTAGTTCCTAAAGCAAGGGGTGAGGTGTTCATTATGCCCCTGCACGTAGGTAATCTGAAAACATGGAAGTCATGAGTCATGCACGATGCACAGTGCCAGGATGTGAGATGACTGTGACATGGTGGTTTTTCCAGGGCTTTAAATGGGCTGAAAACTCTGGGGTCTGTCCAAATGGCGTGTTCGATGTAATTAAGGGCATGGCTTAAAAAACACGAGCTAAAAATGTGCTTAGCATAGTGTGCTGCCCGACTGGTATTCTGCTACTTCTGTTACTGCATCCAGATATATAATACATTACACCTACAACAAGCCAGGACTATTGGCTTTGTCAATGGTTGTTAATATTGAAAATGCATCAGTTCTAAAATGATGAGACTGTGAAAGAACTATAACCCCTTCTTGTTAACTTTTTTCGCTGGCTTCTTTTCATGAACTGGATTCTGTACATCTCTTCCATCTGGTGAGGTGCAACACTTTCTTTATGTACTGTTAAAACAGAATGCCCTGCCCTAGACAGAGGCTGGAGGAGGCCCACCACATGCTATTACAGCCCAGACTGGCCCATTGTTCTGTGTGTGACAATCAGCCGGCATACAGAATAACAATGGGAAGGGCGCGTCTGCTCTTGTGCTCGTAGGATGAGTGCGAGGCGGCCCCATCAGGGAGTTGAGGCTTCTCACAGGGGAACAATGCTGTTCCCCCAATGCCCAAAATTATGGGCAAAAGGCGTCCGAAAAAGGGATCATCACAGACCACAGACGTGAGCTCCAAATCACGGGCAGTCTGTGAAATTTACGGATGGTTGGTCACCCTACTGGTAGGTGTCACGAGACTCTGGGAAATGAGGCCTGCTGCAGACACTGGCCTGCCAGTCACACTGAAGTTTCTGGATTTATGGCTCCCTATTGATAATTGTTTGGGTTTTGAAAAGTTGTGTGTCCTTTTGAGTGATTTTCTTTCGTGAAAATGTTTTTGCAGATATTTGTAAAGTGCCAAAAAAGGGTGTCTAAATGAGTGACCTCCGCGTGGGCGTTAACTGAGGGTAGCCGGGGTAAGCGCTGCTTGCTATCCTTTAGCTTGTTCTTTGGTTCACGTCACAGGCTTTGTACAGGGCCCCTGGCCATAGCGGGCATCGGGCGTTTGCCCAGGAGCTGGGAAGGGTGGGGCTGGTTTTGCAGAGATCCTGCAATATCTGACCCCCAGTAACAAAAGCAGAAATGCTGGGGGCCGGTTTTGTTAAAAACCAGTGCAGGGTGGAGGACTGTCAGACCAAAAAATTGCCAGGGCTGTTTTTGGTTCCCAATCTGTCCCTGGCGTTGCCTTGGTATTCCTTCTCACAAAAGGGGAAGGCGGCAGGCAAGGGCGTAGGAACTGTTGGGGATTTTGGAGATGATGATGGGGGTGGGGGGGGGATGAGTGGGATAAACGACGCTGAAGTTTAAAAAGAGACAGCAATGCAGTCCCTGTTTAAACTTCATTCATTTTTCAGTCCATTAAAAGCATGGGAACTTAAAAAAGCAAATTAAGTTTAAACAGGCTGCTGACTTAATTTCAGCATGTCTCTTTTCCCGATCCACTAAAAGGACTTCAGAGCTCCTGCCCCATGTGCTGTAGCCGGGGCTACTGCAGCTTTGACACAGAGGTTTCTTATCTGATGTGAGTGCTGGGCTCTAGTACTACACAGGTCATTCAAAGGCCTTTTAAAGTAGAAGAGGCCTTGTTTTCAATTGCTTCTTGTGCCCCCCCCCTCCCCTATTGTCTCCCTTTCTCTTCAGCCAATTTGCAAGGTGTCAATTAAAGCCTTGGTGTGGGCAGATAATCAGGGATGAATGGCCCCATTAGCATAGCTCTCTATTGACCAATACACGGCAGTAGTACCCTGTCACACTTTTAACTACTTCAAAGGAGAGGTGATGCATGTTTCCTTTAAAATACAAATGAGCAAGACAGTTACATTGTTATTATATTGCCGTTTTTATAGCGGTTTCCTAACCCTGGTTAGTCCCAAGAAGCTGCAACATAAATATTTTGGACGGAATATAGGTTTTATTTACTTATTTCTTAGAGCCTTGAAACCATTCATAAGACACTATTTAAACAGAACCTTTAATGAAAAAAGTAATATTCTGTCATCCGGTTCAATAAGTGATTTATTTAATGTCCCACCGTCCATGTCCAACCGCTCTTCTCATTCCAGGTAGTTTTTGTGTTTAACAAAGTGTATTGTGGGTGCTGCAGACCCTGTTGTACTGTAAGTGCATGTCGCATTTTCCTTCTACAGAAGCTGACTTGAGGGTGATTGGGTGAAGTTATGTGTCTTTTAAGTACTTGAAACACTGGGTTTGCACCTCTGAAGGTTGGTACCCTTCATTTCACACCAAAATAGTCCAAATATAGGCCACAAAGGCACTCGCACACTATCTATCCATCCATACATTAGAATTAGTCTAGAACAACCTATTTCTCACTCCTTTTCACCTCAAATTCCTGCAGAAGAGCAGCAAAACCACATGGTACAAGCACAACTGTTATCACTTAATACAACATATATGCAATCTTTGGGCATTAAACGGGTACTAATGATGGTGAAACCTTTTCCCATACTGTTAGGATTTGTAAAAATATCAATACAATGAAGTAATAACATCACAAAAACTGTCACGTTATACAGCACAATGTGATTGTTACTGCTTCATAGGTTAGACAATGCTGTGCCATAATTCGGTCCTCCCTAATCTAGGGGAAATCTATTGTTCTGAGAGTAAAACTCAGTTCATTAATTTGGAGGTGAGCGAGCCAACAAATGAACAGGACGAGCCAAGCCAAAAGTCTGGCTTAGCTCTTAGAGTCCATGCACAAGCTTAGCCCTGAAATTCGTACACCAAGCATCACTTAAAATATGATACTATCTCTTCAACATTCAAACAAGTCTATTTCTTTAAGATGTGGATGTTTTGACATTAACACGTCCCATGCTAGCACAGCACTGAAGTATTTAAGTGTTTGTTTTTAAACACAAGCATGGAACCATATCTGGCCTGACAATAGTCATGTGAATCCATTATGTAGCCCACATTCTTATAAAGAGAGTAACATTATAGTTAGGGCTCCCGGTTTTATGGTATTTATTTTTTTAACATTTCCGTTTGTATTCATCCATATTTATTTTTTGGCCATCCAATTGGCATTTATCTATATATTTTGTTTTGAGAATAAATGGAGCCGTAAAATGGTATATTTCCACGTTTATTTAACTCTTGGACGTGCACTCATACATGGATGCCTGTTGCGTTTTAGCAAATAAGTAGCTACATATAACAAAACACTACACTCACAGCTATATATTAGCATTATACTACAAATATATGTTAACATATGCCTATTTAAGGAAATCTCGTTTTTTTTTTTTTTTTTTTAATTTTTTTTTTTTATTTATTTATTTTCCCCACCATGCTGTCTATCTGCTCAGCTGTTGTCTTGAATTCATGAAAGCAGGCATGGAGAGTCTCTCATAATAAGCATCATTTTCATTATTTTTCCACTTTTAAAAGTATAGTCGGGAAACATTGTCTGTATTTATCTCTGAAAATCAGTAAAACAAAAAACTGGAAGCCTTAATTATGGTTTATTAAATGAAACCGAATAGGTCGTGCACAGTTGGTACTCTGAACTCATGTATTAGAAAGTGCTTTCATATACTATAGTGAAGAAAAAGGAAGATGGTTAAAACAAAATATTTGCCTAAGATAACACAATATGGTTAAGCGGGGAAGCAATGATAAATGCAGGTTTTCTGGTTTCACTTTGTAGAAATTAGCCACTACATTGGTATTTGTCTCATTTTCACTTCAAATGTTAATGTTTGGTTTTTACCTTTTTTGTGCATGAGGGTGGCAGGCAGAAGCCACAGGAAAGCTTGGCTAGCTATGGGCTTGAGGTTCCAACAATACCTTGATATGAGCCAGGACCAGGCTGTAGACCTGCTTGAGCTTACAGTGGCTCGCCCACCTCTAGGTTAATATGATTACTTCCGATATCTGTATGTGTAACTGGTTGGTGTACTTGGGACTAGTGACTTGTGTGTTTATAGACCTATGATGTACTGTACTAGTGATAGCACTGTGAATATGTTTGATAATTTAAAAATGGATTGCAGGCTGCACACAGTACAAGACAGACTACCAGAAAATATGCAGAAAGACTCAAGGGAAAGTTTACAAACTTTTTTTTTTTTTTTTTACCACATTTGTGTAAAATAAAAAAAAGAAAAGAAAAAGCAACAAAAAACAATTTACTCTGAACACAACTCAAGTTTCTTGATTTGCATTGGAAAGTTACCTAACATGTAGCAAAGTAGATCTAAGCACTACTTTGCAGCAAGGGTATGTTCCATGGGTTCTACAAGGGCATTCCCATTAACTGGGAGAGCCAAGCCGAGCCAAGGGTCTGCTTCAGATCTTGGAGCACGTGCATGAGCCAAGCCCTGAAAATATTTGCTGTGTAAATCAACAACAAATGTCGCATAAAATATGATCAATTCTCTTCAAAATTAAAAAATGTGTATTTGGTAATGATGTGGAAGCTGGTATGTTGATAACTCACATAAAGTAGGCTTAACAAAAGTGGATTGGGGGTGCTGCGCACAGGAGTATCCCATGTCTGGGAAGAGATTTTATCTAGGACAAGAACCCTCACTCACCCAAGGGTGACATGCTTCATCATGGGGTTCCCTCCTCATGCCAGGGCCGCAAGGCCACTGATGTGGGCTACAACTCTTTTGGGTTTAAAGAGGTGCTGAGGTATTTTCAGGGAAATTGAGCTGTCTGAGACACTCCTCTTGGTAACTCTGTTTATCCGTGATGACAGTGGCTACCCTTTTATCAGCTGGTTGGATGACTATCCCGCTTTCTGATCCTAGTTGTTGGAGACAGAAGTTCAACTCTCTATAAGTTAAAGAACGGTATTTTGGCCGATGGTCTGAGTCTTTCAAAATCTTTCATCACTGCCTTCTCGAAGGCCGCCACTTCCGGCGGGACCAGATGTAAAGGTGGATTGAAGGTAGACTTGTTCCTCAATCCCGTGTTGGTTACTCTTGTGGAGTCATCAGCGATTATGTTGTCTGGAAAGTAAAAGGATAGTCTGATTTTACTGGGATAGTTCAATCCATGTGGCAAAATCATCACCCAGATGGGTCGGGACAAAACCAAGTCCCTGAAGCTATGACATTAACAAAGCACATTATAGCACTTCACCGAGACTTGCTTGTTAAAAGTGATCCTTTTCTACCACTGGTACTCTTATCTCGCTCATTTGAATGGGTTTTCATAGGCGATGATGAAGGAAAATGTTTTGGTGTAATATTTGCCCAAAAGCACACAATTTAAGTGAGGAAGCTGCAACTTATTCAAGGTTTCCTGTTTTACTTTGTACAAATGAGCCAGTAAATGGGTATCTATTTGTCTTTCCTTATGTTAAAGTTTTATTTTTACCTTTTGGTGGATTTTTGTACAGTTTTTGAAATGTAGCACAAACTCGATCCCAAGGTATGCTAGCACTTTATAGGAGCACCAGTTACATCACACAAGATCACATGCATTGTTTATTGGCATGGGGAGATTAAGTGATTGGCCCAGAATCACTGGGTGCTGAGCCAATGCCAAGACTCAAACCTGGTTCCCTAGTTCCAAAGTCTATGGCTCTGACCATAACGCCACATCCTGAGTGGAGTGAGTGTGGCAGGCAGAAGTCAACGCTCAGCTCCTTATGGGCTTGAGATTCCAATAGGAGCTCAAGCCTGGCTCCTACTTTCAGTGACTCTCCCACCTCTCATTCCCATAGAGCGATCCATGGTTTTATGATGCAAAGCCTTATTTACTAAAAAAAGGTAGATCGGACATTGTACCAAAAAGTTAAACCTCCTCGAGACAGGCATAAAGAATGAGCAAAGTTTTCTTTCCTATAAATTTTTACAAATTTATGCATGTACAGCACTTTACAGCATACATACAGTGGTACAAATATTGAACTATGTTATGGCAGTTTGTGAAGCGCAATGGTTACTCCATTACGGAGTGTCCCTGTGCTGAATTCCTTCAGAGGCTAAGATCATAATTGAAAGCAAGAGATGATAAATTCTAAGGAGCAAGATTTTTCTTAAACAATCCAGTTTTAAGTTGCTTCCTAAAAACTGATTCTAAGGTCTCCAGTCTTGGGTATATAGGAAGAGAATTCCATCTCTTAGGTGCTAGGTACCTAAAAAAGATGCCTCCAAAGTGGTTCCTGTTGCATTTAGGGATGAAGACCAGTCCGGTTCCGGCTGATCTTGGACTGCGCGTGGGATGATAGGGATGATAGGGATGTATCATATGGCGTAGATCTTTCGGGCCCTTGTCCTGCAGCATCCTGTGGACAGAACTCATGGCTTTGAAGGAGATCCTCTCCTCAATAGGGAGCCAATGGAGAATCTCCAGAGCATTCCCTGTTGGAGAGAATCTAGGGATGTTTAGAAGCATTCGAGCTACAGATTTTTGCACCCATTGGAGCATATATATGCTCCTTTTTGGTGCCCTCAGATGTAAGTAAGTGATTTTATTATCACGATTAATTAGAACCTTTTGCATACATGTAACAGTAAAACATTTCTTATTCGCAATTCAGTAAGTAAAACAGTATTAAAAACCATCGTTAGACATTGTTTAAAATTACACAATAGGGCATTATGCTCGTCAGTAAGTCTAAAGTGCTTCTGCTTCAGAAGAAGCTAGGCTGGCAGTGGTAGTCCTGATTTGAGCAGCTGTCCTTATACAGCGTAATAAAGTGCGTTGTTTTGCGCATATAGCCATCGTTGGTTTAAAGTGCTGGTGCGACTGTAAGGTGCTGTTGTTAGCTTTTTGGGTCTAGCATCGAGGGGTGCCCGGTTCAGCTACATTTTATGGCCAGTGTCCACGCGCGGCGTGTTTTTGAGTCTCTTAGTTACTGTTTCAAAACGTTTTGTGAGCCGGCAGTTTAGCTGTACCTCGGCTGGATTGAAGCACAGTTTTACTGCCTGCCTGCAGGTCTGGATGCCATGCCGCTTAAAAATTGGTCGTAGTAAAGAGCTTCTTATGTCCTTTAGATTTGGGCAGATGACATGGATGGTATCCTCCTTACCACTTCCGCACAAGCGACAGGGCTGCGGACCTCCTCTCCTTTTCCATGGTGGGAGATGTGGGATAATCGGAATGACACCTAGTTGTAACTTTAAAAAATGTTCCTTCGTTCTTATTTTGTCTCCTATTTTCAAGTAAGATTGCGGTTTGAGTACTTCGTAATTACTGAGCACTATCCAGCCATGTGCCCTTTTAGCAAGCGTTTCCTTGTCTTCTAAGACAGATACCATTTGTGTTGATTTTTTTCACATTTGTTTTGAAGGATGGATGATCTGTTTGGGTTCCCCAAAGATCCGACAATCCCAGTATCTTAAGGGAGTCGAACAAATATTCCCTGGCTGGTGATTTTCCGTGGCGAAGCAGTTCGATCCAAAGATGCGAATTAAAGGACCCAGCCTCTGCACTATGGATCTTGTGCCAACTTTTTACGTACGCGACCCTTCTTTCCATCGAATGTTTTTGGAGCCCAAACTCTAGCTGTATTTGGGCCGGTGAAACATATTTTGGTTGATGAAAAATTGCTCCGTAGGAATTAGCTATTACTATGTCCAGAGCTGCAGCATCTTTACCTTTTAAGAGATTCGCTCCCGTATGTTAATGTCGGATGCAATTTTGCTCGCAGTACCTGTAGCAAGGGATCGAGCTAGCTAGGTCATAATATCCCTTTCCCCGCAGATACTCCAGCTGGGGTTTAAATGAGCTTTTGTGATCCAGAAGTATTCCAAGCTATTTGTAGTTGGTTGTCTAATCCAGACATTGCCCGTTTAAATACCAGTTATTTTTATTTTTTTAATGATAATTTACTGCCAGGATTTTAGTTTTCTTAAGATTTATTTGAAGGTTTCCGTTGTGAGAAGCCGTTTGTCGTGTTCGAAAGATGTTGATGGGGGTCCGACTTATCAGCACTAGGTCATCCGAGTCCAACAGATTTGACAATAGCATGTTTCCCAATTTTTGAGCATGTGATGTGCTCCTGTCCAGTTCCCCTGGAAGATCAGCTAGGAAAAGATTGGAAAGTAGAGGCGCTAGGACGCACCCTTGCTTTAGCCCTTTAGTGGTCGCGATTAGTTTGGAGAGGTGTGTCCCTGCGCCTAGTTTAATCCTCATCCAAGTTTCTGTATGTAACAGTTTAAGCCGGTCCAGGAGTGGTTTTGGTATCCCCCAACTTTCCAGTTTTTGCCAAAGTTTGGCTCAGTCAACCTGGTCAAAGGCAGCAGTGTAGTCAATAAAATAAAGAAATAGGGGGGTTTTGGCCTCTTTAGCTGTGTCCATTAACAAGGCTAATGCCATGATGTTGGTTGTGGTTCCTTGGTCACAGCAGAACCCTGTTTGGTTTATTGGGATAATGGAGTTTTTTGATGCCCAAGATGTAAGTTCGCCCAGAATTGTTCCCGCGTAGTATTTTGCCTCTACGTCAATGAGCGCGATTAGTCGATAGTTATTTGGAGCTTTCCTGTTGCCCTGTTTAAAAATTGGACTGATGATTGATCCTTTCCAGGACTCCGGGATTGTTGTTGTACAGTTTGTCTTTAAAAACCGGTGATAGTGCTTTGCTCCAGAATCCCGCATTGTGTTTGTATGGCATTGGGGGATGCTGTTAGGGCCTGGGGCTCCTGCAAGTCTGCCCGTGGCTATTTGCCTCTTTATCGGATTTGCTGTTGGACCATAGCATTCATCTTTGACGGAGGATAAGGGGTCTAAGCCTACTGCCTGGTCACCCCCCTGATGTTGTGTTTTCCTGTGGCTCTGCTAGAGTGGGGTTATGCGTCGTTTCTTCCCTGTTAATGTTGCATCTATCCCTTCTTGCATTCCCTGTTTCCTTGTCCGCTTCTTCATCCTTTTGCGCTTTATTGTTGAAATGGTTGAAGAGGTAATCTACCCAGACTTCCTCTGTTATGTTAGAGTTTATTCCAGGATGATTAGGTCGCTCGATTCTGCTAATTGTTTGCCAAAACTTGGCACTGCTTTTTCGTTTGTCTTCATGAAGTAACTTGGCCCATAGTTCGTCATTCATTTTATTTTTTTTATTCTTCTTTCCCATTTCTTTCTTTTTATTAGTGCCTTCGCTTTCCGGAGGACGCATTGCAGGTCCAGGTTTTGTGGAGTTTTACGAAGCCGCCTTAGTGTTTGGTTTATGGTACGTTGGAGTTTTTTTGATTCTGGGCTGGTTGTCAGCCTTGTTAAGGTGTCTTCCGGCTGTCCCAATTTTGTCACTACCCCCTTCGCGAGTTTCCCACCAAGGGTCATAATGAAGCTTTCCCATGCCTTCACTGGTTGAGTTAGTATATCTTTCCCTTGGTTGTATAATGTTTTTGCGGTGGCTGATATTGCTTCGATGTTGCTAGGGTTACACCTTATTCGCTTGAGATTTGAGGCCCCATCTATGTTGATGATTTTGCATGCCTCTAGTGTGAGGGCTGTATTAGTTTTTAACGTCACTTCCTGGGGTAGGTGATCTCTGTGTTCATTGTTGCCTATTCTAAAGGTGGCGATTTATATTGAACATGGTTAGGGTTATGAACGTAAAGTCTAAATAAAAAGAAGTTTTTGATGAATGAAATGTGGCGGCCGGTGGATTGTCCCCCTGAAAGCGGATGTTCAGTGCTCTTTAGTTTAGATGTACAAGTTGCTGAAGCAGGTGCTTTGAGCATCTTGTAGGTTTCTCAATTTTTGCTGGTCTCTGGCTCGGTATTCCCCATGCGGCAGTAAGGTCTTGCACAGGGTCATCCTCCGGTCCAGACCCTAAAAGATGTAAGTTGAAGTCGCCTGCCAGAATGATGTGATCAGTGTCTTGCTCATCCATGACCCTTTTTATTTCTTTGATCAGCTCTTTAGCCGCTTTTAGTTTTTGTTTGGGGTGCGCATAGGTGTTAATTATTATAACTTCTTGGCGTACCTTGTTGAACTTGAACGTTATCATCGCAGGCTGAATGGCACTTGGGGCTGCAATTTGGACCTCTATAGGTAAGATTTCTCCTATTGTGATTATTGATGCCCGTAGCATTAATCCCCCCGAGCGATGACCAAAATCAGATCCCTTTGTAGCTGTAACGAAGTGGGAAGTGTACCCCTGAAGCTCGAAAGCCTTGTCTTCCCAGGTTTCCTGGAGCAGTATCATGTTGAATGTTTTTAGATAATTTAGTACCTCATGATCCTTAGTTTTACTAGCTAGGCCATTGATATTCCAAATACACATGCTGGTTTTTCCTTGCTCTGCTGGGGCTGTCAATGGGCTGCACATCCTTTGTCAATTGGACCGCTCTGTTATTGTTTGCTGAATTTGCATCCAATTCTGCATTGTGGATTGAAACAATGCTTAATTCCCCAGGGCCTGTGTTCAAGTTGAAGACCTTTGTGCGAGTATTGTGGGCGCCGGGGGTGCTGCTCCTTGCTCCTTTTAATACTGAGGTGGTGGTTTTGGGTAGTCTGTTAGTGTGGATTTTTAAAAAAGGTGTTGGGTAGGGTGTTTTTAATTCGGCTTTCAGCTTTATCCCCCAGTGTTCGAACTTGTTTTCTTCTTTCATGATTTTGTTAGCTATCTCGCTAGAATTCCATCTTGTTTTGGTTGCTTCTGGACATTGCAGATTATTAGTTGGTTGAAATCTATGGAGTGCAGATCTGCAGAGCTTATGTTTTCAAGGCTCGTGATGGAATGTAAGAGCCGCAATAATTCCCTCTGTTTAGTGTATCTGCTCTTCCCCGGGATTCATACTCTGGGATGAATATGATGGTGGTCGTTCCTTCTGCGTTTCGCGCCTCCGTTTCCTGGGTAGGGAAATCCTCGTGTAGCAGGGGCCTTAGTTAGGCGAGGTTGCTCTTGCCGGCTCCTTGGTTGACGTTGGTGCGGAAGATTTGCAGAGGGTCAGGTGATGTCCTAATTTTTTCTAACGCGCAGGTTATGTTCTCATTCCCTCTAGTTGTATGTTGTGATGACTCCCTATGATTGATCAGTGGGTCGTCTCGCTGGTACAGCCTTGGATTTTGTTCTGCTTTGGTGATCTTACTTGATTCTTCCTTCAGTGTAACTAGCTTCTTTCTTATTTGAATTATCTCCTGCTTGTTGTCATCTGTGGGAGTATTTTGTGTTGATGATCTTAAGGATGGCCCCGCAACCGATGCCGGGGTAATATTGGATCTTGCGGTGGGGTGCTCTGGCCTGTCAACCAAAGTGGAAGTGAGGGCGTACCTGATGTCCTCTGTTTCGAAATCGGGTGCATTTGGACGTGCTTTCAGGGGTGAGTGGTTTTTGACTGCACTCTGTTATTGTTACTGTTGCTTCACTGCCATCGGGGGAATTGGTGTGATTTAATTGGTGTCGACCTTGTTTTTTCATGCTCCGGTGTTGTTGTTTCTGTCCTAGGTAGCCCATCGCTCGGAAAAATGTGTGGTGAGGCATTTGTTTTTAAGCCTGATAGGAGGTCTCCTAACATTGATGGTAACACAAGTGTATTCTGATTGTGGGGTTTGATTTTTTTTTTTTTTTTTTTTTGTGAGCCGCTTCTTGCCCCAACTTTATAAGGCCGTTGAGTTCTGATAACTTCCTATCGATCCCTGAAGTGAAAACTGCCAAGGTTTGAAGGACTGTGAGCTGTAGGTCCAGTTTGTGCAATTTGATATTGAAGCACCGTAGATGAATATTGCATTGTGCTTAGTATTGTGGCCCATATGGATTCTGTGTTTGAAGTTCCAATGGAGTTGCTTCTCTCTGCCCGCGGCGTGTTTGTGACTGCCGCGGGGAGTGATTCGAAGCGGGTTTTAGGTTGTATGTGGCGACTAGTTCCCCCCCCCCCCCTTCCTGTCAAGCGAGGAAGGTCATGTCTTTATTCATCGAGTGGGAGTCTTCATAAGGAAGCGGCGTACTAGAGGTATGTTGTCCGATCGATCGTAAAGAGCTGCCATGGCGTCTGCTTGTGTGATTTGTCTGGAGGGGGGGGGGGGGACTGTTTTTTGGCTGCGATAACGAGACCTGTACTTTTTGTTCTACCCACTGGTATGATTCCTGACTGAGGGCTTTGGGGACCTTGGGGACCACTCTGTCATCAGTTTCTACTTGCTCCAAGTTTTTTGAAGTGACTGTGTCTGGCTGACTCTTGGTGTCCGATTTGGGGGATTTTCAGCCTTTTGGTGTCTTGTTGGGCTGCCTTTTGCTTTGCTGGGTATCTCCTGGGAGTTGCTGGATGCCCCCTGGGCTGGCTCTCTGCCATTGCTACCGTCTCTACCCCCAGTGTTCGAACTTGTTTTCTTCTTTCATGATTTTGTTAGCTATCTCTAACCGACTCTGACCCCTGTCGGGTTATTGGCCTCACTATCCAGGTATCTATGTCTTGTTTGGTTACTTCCGTTGCCGTGATCTTTTCATAGGGTTTATCCTTTGTGTGTGGCGGTGGTTCAGCCGGCTTGATAATGGTCTGTGGAGTATGTTCGTGTTTTCCTGGTTGCAGGGGGGTTTGCAGGCCCTTTATGTTCTCACTTTTGGAGTAAATTACTGTTCCAGGGTCGTTCAAGAAGGAGAATTGTGTATAAATTTTTGGTTGGAGGGTGCATGGGTTTTTTCTCTGAGACGCCCCCTCAATGTTTGAGATCTTTTGGTTCTTGGCTTCTCGGTGGCAGTTTCAGGTCCGGTATATTTGAAGATTTGTTGTCACCGGGCTGTGGGTTTTGCTGGTGCTTATGCCATTGATGGGGGAGCTTGTGGGGTTGCAGATGTCCCTGTTGCCCATAGCTGTATCGCTTTTTTTTGCTTATTTTGTCACGGACCAGCCTTAATTCAAGGGTGTCCGTGCCCTTGCACTTGGCTTTCCTTTTCGTTGATTTGAGTTTGTCTTATGGGAGACCTCCTTACTCTGCCTGACCTCATGTCCTCCTTATTGCCCTCCTTATGGCCTGGTTTGTATGATACACGATGCTTGGTGCCTAATGCTCACTTTCCCTTGGGGGGGTGTTCAACTTTTTTTTTTTTTTCCCCTCCAGTCCCCCGAGCCTGCCTTTGACCTAGTGGGCCCCTTTTTGCCTCTAATGCTCTCAGCAGCAACCTCTGTGGTCTTTGCCGCTCCAATTTATTTATAGGTTAGCAGGCGGGCTTGTGGCATATGAGCAGATGAACAAACGGTGCACTCGAGGCGGACCCACGAGCCGCACCCGGCTTCCGCAGGTACTCTAGACCACTGCCTCTATGGCCCTCAGATATAGGACATTACAGTAGTCCAGTCTAGATGTCACAAGCGCCTGTACCACTGTCTTTCTAGCTTCGTCCGGGATAAGTCCTAGGATTTTCTTCAGCATCTTTAAAAGCCCAAAGCAGGGACCTGTAAGAGTTGAAATCTGATCAGTGAAAGATAGGGTGGAGTCCAACCAAACTCCAAGATTTTTTAATTTCTGGCTCGGAGTGGGAGGAGAACCTAATAACATAGGCCACCTCCTTGAAGACCAGATGGAGGGTTGTTTTCCTACCACTAGTGTCAGTTTTTCTAGCATTAAGCCTGAGGCAACTGCGTTTCATCCAGTTAGCCATGTCCTCCATGCAAAGCTTAAAATCCTCTCCTGCTTTGCTGTTGTCCTGGGCCAACGTGAGGATCAGCTGCGTGTCATCTGCATATGACACCGCCTGCACCCCATGTTTGTTCAACAGATCTGCCAATGGCCGCATATGTAGATTAAACAGGGTCGGGCTCAAGGCGGAGTCCTGTGGCACCCCCTGTTTCAGATGTTGAATGGAGGAGACATGGGATTCCAGAGTAGTTTGAAAAGTGCGACCCTCCAGGAAGCTTGCCAGCCAGCCCAAAACCAGACCTCCTACACCCGCCTGGTACAGTCTGTCAAGTAGCAGGCCATGTGAAACTGTATCAAAGGTGGCACTTGGGTCCAGCAGGACTAGAGCTGCCATTTGACCATCAGCAATTTTATGTATAGAGTCTGAAGATAGAAGTAGCGCCGATTCTGTGCTAAAGAGGTGTATAAAGCTGGACTGTGTCTCATGGAGGAGATCGTATTCCTCTACAAACTGCATTAGTTGTTGGTTGGCTACCTTCTCCGCCACCTTTGTAAAGTAGGGAAGTAATGAGATAGGACTTATGGCATGGTTTTTGTAGAGAAGGATACCTTTCCAAAGCAAAAACCTATTCTTGACATCACACACAAACACCCATGCACTAAAGTGTATAGCTATGTGCATTGGCACAAGGGAGCCAAATGTGCAACAGCACAGGGAGAGACTAAACTGGCATCATACCTTCGTAGATATGGAGCTGTTCTATTCTCTCCTATTGATGCAGGAAAGCAACTTTGGGTACTGTGCTAAGTTGCATCAAAAGTAAAAAAATGTGCCCCTCAGAGGATGTGGCCTAATGGCTAGACCGGTCGACCTCGAAGCTGGTGAACCGTGCCTCAGCAGGGACACTCAACATCCTGTGATTCTGGGCAAATCACTTAATCTCCCTGTGCCTAACAAAATGAATGTCCATCTGTAACGCAACTGGTACTCATCTAAAGAGCATTGATAGCTTCGGGTCGAGTTCACGCTATGCCAACCCCCCACCCTCCAAATGCTTAGTTTTTTCCCAAAATAATTTTTTTACTACGACTCATTCGGACTGTACCTAGTGCAAACCTTTCCAGGACCGGTTACCTTTGGGGTGAATCTATAAAAAGAATAGTTGTCCGACACTAGGAAGGCTCAAATGATTCTAATAGTTGGAGCCTGTACTGGCTCCAAAGAAGACCTTAGATTTTGTAAGTAACCAAGCATCACTCACACTCCTCTCATTCCGCAAATTTCACTATATTGATTTTCTGTGAGCATTTCACAATCAGCTGCCACATTTCTCATTGTTTCAGGCATATCATAGCGTAGGATACTATGCGTCTCACAAAGCAAGTTTTATTCATTTGTATGACCTCTTACTCTCGCACGCACACACTGCATCTTGTTGTCGAAGGCGTCTCCTATATCACACTTTATGTATCTGTTTCTTTTACATCTGGGTTTTCACATTTCTAAAGCATCTTTCTCAAATGCGCACACAGTGTATCTCATTTTGTGAGCATCTTATACAGAAGGCATATTTAATGGCATGTTTGTCTGCGTCTTCAGCTATTCAGTTTGTGAACACTATACACTCATGGTTTCCATCAGACCTAATTCTTCCTGCAGTTTAGACAGCAAATGTTTAAAGTTTATTTTGTGTTCTATGTTTTGTGCTGCGCTGAGTGCATACAGTAACTCTATCTCCACCTCCTAGCCACAGGAGAGCGAGCCAATACACTTCAACTGTCTGTGGTAGTATCCTCACTCCCCCTCCCGTGCAATACTAAAGCAAATAGCAGCAGACAAATATGTTGAAAATGTTTGACCCTGAGCATACGTATTTTCAACAGGCATGCTGGGAATAATAATAATTTTTCCTGGTTCTACATTGCCCACAGCACTGCATTTATGATGGGGGTAGATTCTGATGTAAATGTCCAGAGAGTGCCCTTGTGGACAAATACCACTGTTAGGAGCCCTGTGCAGATTTTAATGCAGTGTTTATTCCATCCTACGTTTATTAAAATAGGAAAAGCTGAGATTAGGGATCTTATAGCTCTTCGACTAAAATGTACACATATGACCACATTTAATGAATTGTCAACTGAAGGTCTGGTCAAGGTTTTTTTTAACAGCATTGTTTTAAAGTGCTTCCATTCTTTGACAAGCAGATTGTCAAACCTCTTCTTCAGGCCTGTGGTAATAGGTGGTTACTGAATGATGGATACTGTAAGAAATTGAGTTTTTGATTGAGTGGGGTGAAAACCCTGCTCAAGCAACAACCACAGTCGTAGTCCGGTTAAACCACAAAAGTCACTAAATTAACGTGTGCTTAACCCTCTGGTAGCTGGGCACAAAAGAAGTCGGGCTTAACTTAGAAGCCTCTGTTAGGTATGTTTATGCAGCACGCAAACAGGAATAAAGTGAAAACACAACACAAGAAACTAGACAGTCATAAATTAAGACTGACCACAAGAGTTTGGGCCAGATACAGAGACCAGGTTAGTCCTGCCGAAAAAGGTTACCTTCTCAAAGTCCTGGGCGCAGAGATTAAAATGTAAGAATTTCACAGGAGGAGCTCAACTAATGCCAGCCAAGTGTTCATGACCTGGGGAGGCACCTCTTGGGCTTCAGTAACTCACTCCAGCAGAGGCCAGAATGGCTCAGGCAGGGCCAGTTGCAGCTTCAGGCAGGGCCAGTTGCAGCTTCAGGCAGGGCCAGTTGCAGCTTCAGGCAGGGCCAGTTGCAGCTTCAGGCAGGGCCAATTGCAGGTTCAGGCAGGGCCAGTTGCAGCTTCAGGCAGGGCCAGTTGCAGCTTCAGGCAGGGCCAATTGCAGGTTCAGGCAGGGCCAATTGCAGGGAGGCCCTTGGAGATGTTGTTCGGAACAGTAGGTCAGCCACCTAACCCTTGAAGTAACTCTGGAGGTCCTGGGTTCAAGGATATTTTACTCTTTCAAATCAACAAGGCAGGTTTCAAGCAAAAGAGCAGTCCTCTTGAGAACCAGGCAGACCTCAAGCAGCAGGGCAGTCCCCTGGAGAATAAGGCAGTCCTTCTGTAGTCTTCCACAGGTCCAGGAGTGTACTAAAGAGTTGGTCTGAGGGTCAAATATTTATGCCTGGTGCCAGCTTTTGAAGTGGGAAAAACCTCTAGACGGTCCCCCACATCTGGTGCAGGAATTTCCTTCCTTCCCCCTGCCCAGGCTCCAAGGGGTCGTGGGTGACAATAGACTGGTGTCAAGTTCTTTGTGAGTGTGCTGAGGCAGCCCCTTTGAAATGTGATTGGGCCAGGGAACCGTTCCGCTCCCCCCATCCTTCCAACACCTAATCCCCCTGTATCTCCCTGCCTGGGAGTACTACAAAATATCAACTACACCTAGTCATGTGGCCCAGGACACAGACTGCAGGCACCAAGTGGTTAGGATAAGAAAATGCCAGCTTTCTAAACGTGGCATTTTCAGAATTGTGACTTAAAATCCAACTTTACCATTAAAGAGGATTTTAAATTACAATTCTTTAGACAACAAACTCGACTTTCCTACCTGTTCCCAATTGAAAGTTATCACTTATTAAATGTAATAAGGTAACCCATTGTTATCCTATGGGAGAGGCAGGCCTTGCATTAGTAAAAAATGAATGTTGGAGCTTTTCCCTACAAAGACATGTAAAACTTAAAAGCACATGGCCATCTTTTTGAATACACTTCACCCTTCCCTGTGGGTTGTTTAGGGTCTACCCTCGGTGTGACTTATATGAATTAAAAAGGAAGGTATAGTAATGGCTAAAGGCTTATTTCACTAGTTCGAAATGGCAGCTTAAAACTGTACTACAGGCATCATTGGCAGGTGCAAGACATGTTTTTAAAGGCTACTTAAGTGGGTGGCACACCACTGCAGCAGGACCACTAGTAGCATTCAATTTACAGGCCCTGGGGAAATATAGTGCCACTTTGCTAGAGACTTATAAGTAAATTAAATGTGCCATCTGGATGTAGGGCAATTTTAGCACTTTTAAAGGAGAGAGCACTTTAACACCATTTAACAGTGGTACAATACACAGAGTCCTAAAAGCCAACAAAAACATGTTTCGGAAAACAGGAGAGTAGAAGGCAAAAGCTTTGGGGGTAACTCTGCATATGTGGCCAAGTCCAAGACGACCCACGAGCGATAAATGCAATTGAATTGGCCAAGGATCTCACGGCCTTCCAACTGCCTCAAAAAATCCTGATGCCCACGCACGTTAAAGGACACCTTCTTGACCCGGTGTTCTCTAGTCTAGAGGACCTTAAAGGACCTTAAAGGGGAAGAGCTTACTCCGCTCCCTTGGTCAGACCATTTCTTGGTCTCCCTCTCCTGGTCACCACAGGTTATCGAACCTTTCACTCAATCGATATGGACCCAAGTCCGCTCCTGGCCCAAACTCCCCCTGGAGAAATGGACACGAGAACTGGAAAGGACCCGACCTTTATCGGATCCATGTCCAGTTATAGCTAATGAGGACTTCTCCAGTTGGATAAAAGACTCATTGGATGTGGTCCTTCCAAAAACTAGGATAAAAAAGACCAATGGCCCTTATAAGTCCCCCTGGTTCTCTTCTGAGCTGCGTATTTTAAAACAGCGCTGTAAGATCAAGGAAAGGCACTGGAGGAAAGATTTCTCAGACAGCAAGAAACTGGAATACAAGGCAGCTATTGGTGCTTATAAAGCAGAAATAAAAAAAGTCCACGCTACCTTCTATGAGGGTAAGATCTTATCAGCCACCAACTCTCCCAGAGAAACTTTTAGTATTATAAAAAAACTACTTAAAGCCCCTGTCCCACGAATAGTACCCGACATCTCAGATCTACGTTGTAATAAGTTGGCAGAATATTTTATCACTAAGGTTCAGAACATCCTCAAATCCCTACCGCATAAGTTAGACATAGGCGAGATTTACCATAACCAGATGGACTCCGACTCACGCCTTTCAGAATACACATTAGAGGCGTCCCCCCCCCCCCTTTCGCAAGACTCCCTGCTCACTCTGCTTTCCACGATAAAGAGCGGATCACCTAGAGACTCTGCTCCGATTAACATCTTGAAACAGGTAGCTCCAATAATAGCCCCTAATCTGACTGACCTGATTAACGCGTCTTTGTCCACAGGAACAGTGCCTATCGCCTGGAAAGGGGCCATGGTGAAAGCCCTGTTAAAAAAACCTAATCTGGACACGGCAGACCTGGGCAATTATCACCCCATATCTCTCTTGCCAGGAATAGGCAAGATGGCAGAGAAACATGTAAATCAAAATCTCTCAGGTTTTCTCGAAACTCACAACCTGCTCCATTCCTTACAAACAGGTTTCCGCCCACGTCAGAGTACCGAGACGGCCCTGTTAGCTGTGGTGGAGGAAAGCAGGACAATTTTGGATTCAGGAGGTTCGACTGCCATTATACTCCTTGACCTGAGCGCAGCATTTGATACGGTGAACCATAGGATCTTGGCTCATCGGCTCAGGAAGATAGGAGTAACAGGCATGGCGCTTCAATGGCTGTGTTCTTTTCTGGAGGGAAGGTCCTTTCAGGTATTTGAGGTGAGCTTTGCATCCAAATCTACCCCACTTCTGATTGGAGTCCCTCAGGGCTCCTCGCTCAGCCCGACCCTTTTTAATGTATACATGGCCCCACTGGCATCTGTTGTAGCTCCCTATGGAATCCGCATGGTGACCTACGCTGATGATACACAACTGGTGGTGGCGTTAAACCAAGCTGACCATAGTACTAACAGCCTTTACCCCTGCCTAGAGGACATCTCGAGTTGGATGGACGCGTCCCAGC
Source organism: Calotriton arnoldi (assembly GCA_963921515.1). Lineage (NCBI taxonomy): Eukaryota > Metazoa > Chordata > Amphibia > Caudata > Salamandridae > Calotriton > Calotriton arnoldi. The sequence continues at coordinate 683,484 of CAWUFW010003396.1, forward strand.
TCAAGCTCAATGGTGGGAAAACTGAGCTCATGATACTAGGCAACCCCCTCAATTACAAATCCAGCTCTATGTGGCCAGTGGGCATGGATTCCCCCCCCCCGTCCCCAAATCAGAAATCAAGAGCTTAGGCATTTGGCTGGATCAGGACCTGAGCTTTAGAGTACAGGCTAGGAAGACGGCAGCCTCTTGCTATGGCTTGCTCAGAATGGCTCGTAAAGTCTTCCCGCTCCTTCCCTTCCAAGCCAAAAAAGTATTGGTTCAATCTCTTATTCTGTCCAGACTGGACTATGGCAATGCACTGTACTTGGGTGCTCCCACTACAGTGGTTTCCAGACTTCAGTCTGTGCAAAACAGCGCGGCCAGGCTTCTTATGGGAGTCCCCAATCGGCAAAACCGGCGATTGCCTCTCTTCACTGGCTTCCAGTCCAGGAACGTATCCGATTCAAGGCACTTTGCCTAGCTCAGAAATTTATGCAGGGGCTCGGCCCCCCCATTAACTCTGCCATGATCCGGCGCCTATAAAGCCAACAGGAAACTTCGATCAGATCTTCATCTAGCCGTGGTTCCTAAGATTAAGAAGGCCAAGAGTGGTGGGCGCCTGTTCTCCTATAACGTCTCTAAACTCTGGAATTCTCTTCCACTCTCTCTTCGTAAGGTATCTAATCATGCTGCCTTCCGCAAACAATTGAAAACCTTCTTGTTTCCCTAGCTCTTCGCGGTCTCTCTGCCTACCTCTTGTGTTCAGTCCTAGCGCTGGGATGCCTCCGGGTAGCCATGCGCTTTATAAATGTGTTTTCATTTCACATTTGTTGTTTTTATTATTGGTGTCCCATTGCCTAAGATGCTCTTAAACTCCAATTCAACAAGCCTCTGTACAACTAACTCTCCAAGAATCGCACCAGGGGGCAATCAAGGTTTAGTCGAGGTAATAGGATGGTGACGTCTTACATGATACATTAATCACCTCCATTACAATTCAATGAGTGCTTACAACTATATCTTTCAAAAGGACTGAGGGCTTATTGTAGAGAATGGCGATAATGACTGAAACACGAGACACCATCGCTCAATATCAAGAAATTGATTCTTTGCTACCCTCACCTCAGTTAACTGTTTTGCCAAGGATGTTTAAGTACTCTCTCTTCAGGGCCAGAATTTGCAGACCTAATTTGAAAAAATGCTTCCAACAGGGAGAGCTGCTTTTACATAGGTTGAGAAACTACAAGAAGTTATCTTAGTTATTCCAGCCTCTTCTTTGAGGCTGAGGAACTTCATTGGTCTCCACCAACTGAAAACTTGGTCAAGGTCAATTTTGTCCCAGAAAAGATCGACTAATTCCATATTTAACATATATAAAGAGATGGTGGAATCATTTGACATGCAGACAATCGCAAAAGAATTTGTTCTCCACAGTGAAGGGCGCAAACAAAATTTGTTTATTCAAATGACCGTTCCCTCCCACCCCCCGGCAGCAGGTCCAGAAACTAAACTGGGCCTAGAGACAACCTTTTGTACTTTTCTGTCCTTGTCTTTCTCCTGCCCCAGTAGCAAAGAAGTCGAGTTGATGATCTAAGTGTTGAACAATAGGTCACTCCAAGTGATGTCAAAGGAATTCGAAGGTCATGTGATGCCCTTTCCACTACCTCATGTAATTTAATGAAAGAACGTCCATGCGCATCTTCCGTTTGAGAGAGAAAAAAAATTTGCACAGTGTCAAAATCCGCTTTAAGGCTCCTTAACAGTTAATAAGACTAGACCATATATATTAAAAGTGTGAGGATAAATGACCTTTACTCTATGGTTCACATCAGATCAAGTCTTGCTTTTACGTTGGACAAATGCAGTACTTTCATGTTTCAGTGGTGCATGTTAGTTGCTTTCCAGCGCATGTTTTTTTCATCTTAACATTCTAAACCTGTAGTTCTGGATTAACTATGAAATCGAATAGGGATATTGCATGTAGTGGTATTGAACCACACCCTACATTCAGGAGCGAGGCCAATCATCTACAATAGACTAACTTCATATCTTCCAACCTAGAATATTTTTTTGTGACATGGCAAAGTGATCCCCTCTAGTCACGGCGACCATAATCCTATTGAAGTAACATTTTATTATGGCCCCAAAACCCTTATATAATGGGGAGATAGGGGCTCGGCACCTCAACCCCTCATCTGATGGATTGAGATGAAAATGGAGAGCTGTAGCATCTGTGCGATTATTTCAGAAAGTGTTTAGTGGGAACCTATCCCTGATGCAGGCTTGCCTTACTGAACTCAACACAGTTAATCCCGCAGTCGTAGCTTTTGTTCATCTCTGTTATGATATAAAAAAAAAAAAAACTCATGGTTCCGACTAAACCATCGTTTGATAGGCCTAGATGGTTTAATCGGGAGTGCTCCATTAAGGCATCCCCAGAGAACCCCCTAATTGTGGCCAAATCTCGCAAGCAGTATAAGTGGGTTATCTCAGGCAGGAAAGCGGAACTATTAAAACAGCAATGGACTCCTTAGCCGCAAGCGATAAGAATAGCAAATGCTTTTGGGCTGCTATAAAAGACATGAAGCAATCGAATCGGAAAGAGACAAAGATTACTTGCAATATCACAAGCCAGGCCTGGGAGGCACACATCACTAGTGTATATGCCCTGGAATGTCCCAATAGCGATACCCTGCTAGACCCAAACTTTGCTTTAGTACAACTGTCTATGGAGGAAGTAGAGGTGGCCCTAAACCAGCTTGTTGGGGGCTAGGCCCCCGGCACCGACTGGGTCCCAGTAGATCTCCTCCAATACAACCCTGGTTTCTGGGCACCTTTATTATTGAACATTTTTCACAGTCTTCCTTTTGCCCCCCCACCCCACACATGGTCAACCTCTATATTAGTGCCTTTTTTTTTTAAAAGGAGGATCGTTCTCAGCCCAGTTGTTGCAGGCCCATAGCATTAATAGATACTACCTTAACATTTGTAGGTAGGGCCTTATACAACCGTATAAAGGATTGGGCAAAAGAGAAGTCAATACTTTATCCCAGTCAGTTCTAAGGCTGGCATGGTGGAGCAGTGCCTTCACCTCAATTTGTTAATAGGAAAATACATCATAGCCCAAAAATAAGAATATAAAATAATTTTCAGGTGGAGGTATCTGGAGATGTGGATCTCAGAGGTGCAAGACGCGGATGCGCTTTAGCTACACTCTTATTTATTTTGTATATAAATGGCCTGCACCCCTTTTTACTCGCCACTACCCCAACGTCCCCAAGATTAAAGGCTCTTTTCTACCATATGCTGACTACACCGTGTTGATGGCATGCACCCCGAAGGCGCTTCATCAACTAGTATGTGGTTTTGTAAATTTTATGGCATCACTAGATTTGCACACTAATTTTGACAAATCTTTTATGCCATGCGGCCCGAAGAAGCATAACTTGGCAATCTTAAAAGTATGTGAATCGAGGTTAAAATGCACAAGCACTTTTCCTTACCTGGGAATGGTTTTTGCTGATAATGGCTCATGGAAAGCACACATGGCACATAATGGGAATAAATACTCAAGAGCCATCAGCTCATTATTTAGTTTACCGAGACCCAGGAAGAGGGAGTCCTAGTTTCTTTATTGAAGATTTTTAAAACACAATATCTCCCAATTCCTACCTATGGGGCCCAAGTGTGGGGGTATTGATAAATGTCACCCAATCCAAGTGGAAGAGCATAGATCCTGCAGAAAAATCCTGGGGGCACCGATTTCATGTTCGAATTTTGTATGTCCTAGCGAAATGAATATCCCCTTTGACTATATTAGTGCCCGCCCATTGCTGTTATGGCTTCCAATTTTGAGAAACAGAGGGAGGCCTCTCTTGTGATAAAGGTAGAATTACTTGTGTATGTAGAATCCTGCATGCGTAAGGCAGGATGTCAGCAGCTGTTTGAGAATCCAGGCGGCCCTCACACTATTAGTTTAAATTAACACAGGTGGGGAGACTGAAGAACGAGTTCGCCAAGCCATGAGTGATAGCTTATCTCAATATAAATTTGGGTGGGCACACCCCGATTTAAAGGTATTTGACGAGTCCGATGGGGCAATGAGAGCGTAGCTTGTTGTTTTATTTTAGCCAAGGTATGGTTAAGTATCTGCTAAGCTTTCCACTAGGCTTTCAAGCAAACTTAGACTCCTGTCCCTGCCCTTGTAATGGGAGATCGGGCCAATCGATGCTAAATTGTTTATTCTGTGAATTTTACTTACAGTATACTAAAAGTATCTTATTACCATTAATCAAGAGGCAATGCATTACCAACTTTAGAGAAGCTTAATACTCTGCTCCAGTTGAGCAATGAGGAATGCATTTTTCATGTAGGGTTCTTTAAAATTGCTGTGTGGGCTCGGTTTACAATGACCGCTTTTTAGTTTTAATGATAGAAGGATATGGTGATTTTACTGATCCCATTACTCTGGAATGATGATGAAACAAAAGTGTATGAATGTTTTTAAATATTTATTTACCTCTTCTATATGTACTTTTATGGCTACTTTTGTACCTGAATAAAGATCTTTGAATTAAATGGTACTATAAATAGTAGAATGAAAAGTTAACGATCCCGGCAGTGTTGCTGGAACAAAATCCAGAGTGGGGGGTGCGGCTATTAATATTTCAATACTGCAGTCGTATGGATTTTGAAAAATCCAAGCTTCACAAAGTATAGCAAATGAGGCACCCCACTCAGGAGGAGAGTGGCAAGAGTTTGGTATGCAGCTGGTGGTGCCTTCTGCCTCAAATATTACTAAAGAATTGTTCGGTAGCTGCTGTCATGCACCTTTTCCTCGGAAATGGCCACTGCATTTGCAGAGACATGCAGTTCTACTGACAAAACTATCAGTGGCAGCCAATGAAGAGATGGTGAGACGGGTGGAGGGGTCACGGGCGGTTAATAATTGGAGAAAAACAAAACACCTGGAGCTGCCGGCCGCCTCAACCTTCCTCGTCCCAGTAGGCACTGGGGCAGCATTGGACTCCCTGTGCAATCTCGGCGCTGCTCTCATGCTATGAGAGCAGCACAGGGATTGGCCTGGGCAGGCTGAAAAGAAGCTTCTCTCAGAACAGGGAGTCTGTGCTCTTTCTTCAGCCAGCTGGAGAAACCGAAGTGCGGATGTGTGTTTGGCCGGCCAACACACATGCCCACTTAGAAGTGTACACAGCACTCTTCCACCCCCCGACACCCATGCCCCGGCCCCTCACCTCCCTACAGCGCTGGCTCAGGGCTGGCAAATAAAAAATAAAATGATAGAACATAGTTTTAATTTCCACTTGCTGGCTCTGAACCAGTGGGGCGATGCTCCACCACCATTGCGGAGGAGCCGCCCCTGAAATCTATATACTCCACAAAAGATAATGCACGTCAGCAAGTAAAGTGTCTTGATTTGTTTGTTTTGATCCTATTAAAACCTTTTGTTTCCATCACACATAAGAATTACTAAAAATGTGCTTCCTTTGAGCTTTAAATTTACATTTTTTTAAATGTGTGTAGTTGACTTGAAGATATTTACACTTTTGTTAAAAAATGATACCCTATCATTTTACACTTCCTGTCCTCAAACACGGTTGTCACCCAGTTCACTTCTCAAAAGCCTCTGATTGCAGTCAAAGGAAGAAAAGTATATGCCAATTTTCATGTTAAAAGAATAAAGTAGAAATATGTCAGAAGTCCTAACCTGACATTTGACCTGTCTTTAACTGCAGAGGAAATGCGACAATGTAAAAATGCAAATTTCTTTGCTCATTGATCTTCTGAACCTCAGCATGCTTACTTTGTGGGGTTCCAGCACCACTACTTCCAGCACCTAATGATCCTGCACTAGAATAACTATGCATGTGGGGCATGAGAAACTTGACGATTTGCGAATTTCATGTACATTTTTTGCTTTATGCTTCATTAATTCACACGGCTGCTTTTCTAAATCAAGGCCATGGCTATCAATAGAATGGTGAAACGGGTACAGTGATACCGGGACCCAGGAATCTGAGTGCAGTGGCGGGTCTAGAAATTTTTTGGAGGCACACAAGGTGCAGCAGATAAAAGGGGTGGGGCCACCTTCAATGGGCAGCCGTGAAGACCGCGCATGATTGTTAGTGCTCTATAGTTCGTTTTTTAAAAATATATATTCATTCATTCCAATTTCCAACGTCTGGGACAGTGAAGCGCACTCACCGGAATGCATTCAATTAGTTTGTCAAAAACAAAAAACACTGAAGAAACTTATTTCAGCAACACTGTCTTTCTCAATGTCAGTGCGAGGGCGTCATTAATCCATTTAAATATTGTACCATTTTTATTGACTAATTGTTATCACTAAACATGCCAAGCGGTCCTTGGCAGATGCGGAGCACAGGCTGACAATGTGGCAGTCATATTATAATGGTTTGATGTCATTGACCAGCATGAGTAATTCAATTGCACATTCTTCGTGTATCCCATTTGTACAAATTTAGTGGATCCACAAATGCATCCCAGCCCACAGTCTATGTCCCTCATACAATTAATATTATGTATACATGTGAATCTAGTATCATTGCATACTTTTTAATCGTAAGAGATCCATTTGAATGGCCCGCATAACAGGCTGAATGTTAGTCAAAGCCAATCAATGGAAAACTGCAGTGGCAATGTTGTCTTTAGCCCTAGATATCATGAAGTACATTGCATGTTTATGATCTATGGTGCCCTCATGACCCTTATGTCCATGGCCAGGGGTCATACATTTGTACAGTATTCATTGGTAATCATGGTTGATACGTATCCATTCTTACTGCACACTATCTCCGTACTGTTATTTGGAACCTCGTGTGCTATAAACCTCTCCCTCTATGGGCTTGCCATCTCCATGCGGATACTTCCCCTCTAGGCCACATGCCAGTTGTAGCCAATTTGCGGCCCTATGTGGGCTTGTCACCCAACTAGGGATGCTGCGTCACTCTGCCATTTGACAATTGTGCCCTGTATGGGCTGGGGCAACAGATGTTATGTTTTAAAGTCCGTGTTCTATTACTCAGTCTCCTGTATGCTCCTTGTGAGATGTCTCTTAACTTATAACCAAACAAAATGAAATGCAATGAGCAAAAAATATAATTAAATAAAATGTAATAAATTAATCTAAGCAATCACCCATTATCCCACTCAATGTTTAATTATTGGTTATGACCCTCCATTATTCTCTCGTTTCCCCCCTTAGGAGATATTTCAACCAATGTGTGTCCACAGTTCCTCATCGCTGTTTAACTCCCTCGGAGCTTTAGTGTGTAGCTCAATGATGTACCTTGACTCCAGAGCATGTATCTTCCTAGTTCCGTCTCCCCCTCTCTCATCTTTGTTAACTTGGTTCAGGCAGAAAAACCAAACTAGATTCTGATTACTGTTGTGTTCCATCTCAAAGTGCCTAGCAACCACATCCATGTTCGTGATTGGCCTCAAATGATCAAGCACTTTTCTCTTTGCACAGTGCTTCCCACATACTTTTTTCCGCATGGGCAGATTAGGCAATAAATTACAAATTCTGAGTTGCAATTACGCAATTTAGTAATTTTCTTGTGTTCTTCCCCCCCCCGCCCCCCCCCCCCAATTCCTGAGACCTCCTAGACACTCACCTTACCACTCTGCTTGCATGCTTTGCATTTAAAGAAAGGATAAAACCCTGTTATGTGGTCTTTCCTCACTGTGATATTTCTAAAGTGGCTACGCTCCAACAAATCTTTCAACGAGGAGTCCCTCCTGTACGTGATCTGAGGTGGTGATGGTAGATTTTAACCAATAGTGTTGTCAGTTTGTAGAATCCTCCAATTGCTTTTAAATATATGATACACTTGGGATGAGCTTTAGGAAAAATTGGTGTGTGTGTATATATATGTGTATGTGTGTATATATATATATATATATATATATATATATATATATACACACACACACACACACACACACACACACACACACACACACACACACACACACACATATATATATATATATATATATATATATATATATATATATATATAGTGTGTGTATATATATATATATATACACACACATCACTAACTAATTTAAGCAGACTATGAATTAAGCATTGCTAAGGTCTGAAGAAGAGGTAGTGATCTTCAGTGTCTCGATCACTCCAGTTCTTCTATTCACGCCACTTTCTTCTGTGAATTCGCAATTTGACAATCATATTTTCTTTTTTTTTTTTTTTCTCTTTCACCATGTCAGTATTTAGACAGCTGTGTAGCTCCTTCACACTTTAACATAGAATCACATTTACAGTTGGCACACCTGACCAATGCTCTATATGCTCTGCAGAGAGGCCTAGATTTGAATGGGCTACAGCTGTCACCCAGTGGTGATAAGGGGGTGAGGAGGCAAGACGATTGCAACTGGGGCACTGGGCCTATCAGCATTCCTCACCCCCTTCCCCATAGCACTGGCAATATTTAAAGGACCAAATTTGCTCGAATAGCTTTTTATTATACAATAAGGTGATGGTGGACCGGGGTTTATGTTTGCTTTTGGACCTATGGTGCCTTGGCTTATGGTACTGCTCTAAACCACCGCTTGGATTCCCTACTGAGTGCATATTATGCTCATCCTCTTCCCCTTCACACTGTCTTTTTTTTACCTCCTCTTTTGTACAGAACTCTACTGCTTTGGATTTGCTTGTGCTGTTAAATTACAGCCTGGACAGGGAAACTCCATTCGGTGCAATATACAAATTGAGACATAAGTATATCGTACAAATTGAAAAGGATATATTTAATTTAAGAAAACCAGGCTTCTGTCAAGTTGAGAGGTATTTAGTTCACCCTGCAGTACTCTGTGCACAGAATGCCAGTAGTAGAAAGCAACCCCTAAGGAAGGAAATGAGCTTCAAGGGGCCGTTATTAGATGTTAACTGTCATCGCTTAATGGTGGGAGCACTGATTCACCAAAGGCAAGCTCATCTGTGCCCAGTGCCAGGACTATTAGTCCTCCTTCCACCCACCCCCCACAGTCTACTTAACTAAGACCCTCCACACCCTGAACTCAGTTGGGTCTCCCAGTGTTGCTGCCACACCATGCAGTCCAACATTAAAGGTCCGTTTTCCTGCACCACCTGCCATCTCACATGCACCCTCCCACACCCAACTCCCCCGACCTCATAAATGCAATGCACTCAACAAACATGATCACACACACATGACCCCTACTACACAGCGCTTCTTCCTGTCCTTCATACTCAACTCTTGTTTCCTCACTAAATACACCACTGAAATTTGGGATCTGCTACATGACTGCTCACTGGACCTGCTCTTCGGGACTTAAACTTGGTTGATTCCCTTGTTGGTCCTCACCATAGCATACCTTGATACAAGAGTGCAAGACAGGCCAGGAATTGCTATCCTCTTCAAAAAATCCATCCAATGTTCTACTAAACTGGACAGCATAGTGGAACACTTGACTGTCCTCAAACTACTCATATCCACTAACTGCACCATGAGCATCACCCTTTCCAACCTATTCTTCCCCCTGAACCATGTGTCAATTTTTAGCAGCCCCATCGCGGACTGTTCCTTTTCACCTGATACTCCACTCCAAAATCTTCATCCTTCTCGATGACCTCAAATACCACCAATAGGACCTCGCTGATCCCAACAGGACCAACCTCCTCGAGGACCTATCGAATGTCAGACTCACCTAGGAAGAGTGGAAGGCATCACACACATCGCTGGACACCTACTGGATCCCATTGTCACCAGCTTCAGCAACATCTTAGTAGACCAGCCCATATCGATCATCTGGTTTGACATGCCCTTATCAACTGCAGCATACTCCTCCCACACTACCGATGAAACACTTCACTAAATATTCATGATGGAATTGGAACAGAAGCATCTGGACTCTTACACTACCACCCTTGACACCACAAAAAACTCCCTCAATCCTTACCTGTACATACACCCTAGGCCCTCACAAAGTCTCTAGAACCAGACCACTAGCAAGTTGATATACTGAATAGCACAAGCTTGTCAAATTCCCCTGCAATAAACTTGAACGCAAATAGAGTCAATGTCGGGACCATTCCAACAAACGTTCTTGCAAATCCACCTTCCAGTGCTACCATCAGTAAATCCAATCGGGGCCACCAAATGCTCTACGCTCACAATCTGCATTGAAAGCAGCCCCAATAGTGAAATATTTGTCATAATGGGACTTCACCTCTCCGTCACCAAGCTCCACTGATGTAACCCCCTCCCAGCACACCTGCAAACAGCTGTCCATATTCTTCAGCAATCAGATCGCCAGCATTTATGACCATTTCAATCCCGAACTGGATCCTTTCACCTTCTCAGCCTTCCTGTCTATCTCAACCAACACACATAGGAACCCCTTGTCTACCTGGCCCACCATCACAACTCAAGAAAAAGTAACAACCATGCAGTCCTTGCACTCTGGAGCACCTTTGGACCCCTTCACTCGCCATGTCGTCATCAAAAGGTCTGCACCACATCAGCGCAGCCCTGGTCCCAATCCCAAATGACTCAATTATCACAGCTAACTACCCGGGAGCCTGGAAATATGCCACAGTATTCCACCCCCAAAGAAACCCTTTAATGACCCTACAATGCTAGCCAGAAACTGGCCTATCTTCTGGTCCTAAAGTCATGGAAAAGATGATAAACTACTAGCCACCTACCTCGACAAAAACACCTCCTTGATACCACTCAGTCCAGATTCAGGCTCCACCATTGTACAGCGACCACCCTCTTTGCCACTCGTGATGACATACCAATCATGGGCAGGATTGGCACAGCAGCCCTCACCCTACTGGACCTTTCTGCAGCCTTCAACACAGTCTCCCACCCCATCCTTTTCCTACTACTGTATGAAACTGACAATAAATGACCTGCTCTTTGCTGTATTTGCTCCTTCCGGACAGGCCGCACCCAGTTGGCCAGCCTGCCCCCCTTTACCTCGAACACAGTCAACTTCATTCATGGAGTTTCACAAGGATCATCACTCTGCCCCACCCTGCTCAATACCTACATGGCCTCATTCGCCAGCATTATCCTTGCGGACAGAATAAACACTGCATCCTATGTAGATGACACCAGCTCATACTCGCGCTCTCAGATAAGACCGTAGGATCAATTTCTCCATCTGCATTGCTAGATGGATCAAAATCAACTGCCTAAAGCTCAACACTGACCAGATGGAGGGAGTAATGTTTGGCAAATATACCTCACTCTGTTAATCCACCTGGTGAACTGACTAATTCCGACCAACGCCCCTTGTGGCAACCTACAACAAGAAACTCAAGAAAGTAATTGACAAACTACTCCTTATGACTGTCTAAGTGAACACATTTTTCGTCACCTATTTCCACACACTTAAGATGATCAAGATGATAAAGAAGATACTCAAAGAGCTCCCAACCAATACTCGCAGAACCATCAGCAAAGACCTGATCACCAGCAAACTGGACTACAGAAGCATGCTCTATACCACAAAACTCCAGACCATACAAAATTCAGCTACCAGGATCAACCACTCAACCTGCACTCAATCACCCCACACCTCAAAGAGCTCCACAGGTTCCCAATCCACAAACCCGCACTTTTTTAGATTTCTCACGCATGGAGCCTTACACAATATTGGCCCCACATTCCTCAACATCTGTATAAACTTCCACAAACCTACCAGATGTCTGAGCTCAGTTGGACTACTTATATCTGCCCCCCCAGCCCATCCCCCATTGAGAACCAGATCTGGTGGTTATGCAATGCTCAAAGTCTAGAACTCCCTGCACATCAGAGCTGCCTCCTCAGTTTTTAATTCTGTCAACTGAAGACATGACTTCACCTAGCCCTTGCTTGACCCATGCAGCTCCTGCTTCAGCACCAGAATCCCTCTGTGTGCAATACACATAACATTAAGTAAATGGTGTTAGAGATTCGATTTGAAAACTTGGAATGACCCCACTCAAGGGATTAAAGTGGGAGGACCAATTGGGAACAACATTCCTAAGTTTATTAATTTTCTTAAAGACTTGTAATGCCAACCAAAAATTGGATTCAGATAGAAGAAAGGGGTCTTGTCTCTTGTGAATGGAGAGGAAGCACAAACCGCTAAAGAACCAAGCTTCTCGAAAGGCTGCCTGCAACCTGGAAGAAATGTAAATTGTTAATCCAAAAATCTAAAGTCCGCTCGGGGCTGGAATAGGTGTTAACTGATAGAATCATTCGAACCTTCAAATGACTGAAGTAACAGAGTTACTCTAAGAGTGTTGCCAGTTCCAGAATGTATCATTTTAATGGAAAACTTTGAAAAAAGGTTTGCAGTAGGTGCAGCCCGATTGTGTATCTATAAATATCTTTTAAAAGCAGTGCAAGCTATTGCATACTGAATCTTTTTGCACATTTTGTTTCAGCTAATCTAATGTGCGACCTTTCTTGTACTGTGCAGTGTATGTATGTTTTTAACAAATGACTTGCATATTCATGCTTACTCACAGGCAGGACCTCCTAGCCTTATAAATGCACGTCACTATTCACAAGGGCACCACACTGGATTCAGATTGGTGACCCTTCAGTGAGAAAGACATCTGAAGGGATCGCATTAACCAACTGAGCTTTTATACAAAAAAACACATTTCCCACAGATTAGTTTAACTCATCTGTTTACCATTAATGGGGAGTGCATTGTATATTATATGCTGTTACATTTTGCTGAAAGGACAAAAAATAGGCTCAGCATACTTTCTATTTGGCTACCCCACCCCCATTGCACTTCAGATCAGGACAGACAGGCCTTTTATGCACTTAGCATTACCATGGCGGGCTGGAGTCCTTGGAAGCCAGTTTTGAATAACCGGGGCCACTCCTGGCACCTCTGTCGCTTTCCACATCTCCCACAGTCCGAGGGAGAAGAGAGGATGGAAGTAGAATTGATGTCACATAAATTAACTTTAAAAAAACCAAAACGCTGCTCAATCCCTGGTTACATGGTAGAAAGTAGTCAGACAAATCAAAAGGCAAAGTGTAGTATTTAAGCAGTGCAAACACTATAAAATTCCACAACAAATTTTAAAATGAAGAGACAAATTCAGAGAAAAATAAGACCAAGAGACAAAAATCCCAAACTGTTTTGGAAACCTAAGAATACAATTTAATTAAAGTCAGAAATCCAAAAAGGTGATCCGGAGATATGGTTTTTTTGTAAGATTTAAGTGAAAATGACACCAAAGAGCCAATGATAGTTTATAGAAATGGTATTCTGGGACCTAGGCATGATTCGAGTCCAACAGCAATGGTCGGATACAACTAGTGGATTGGTCCTGGTGTATGTCAAAAAGTTAAACAAAAAAAGTCCTAATCCAAAGAGTTGCCTTCCAATGGGACCGATTTGAAATTGTAGCCACCACCATTGAATTGCTGGTTGTACACCTGCTGCAGATTGGCCACTCTAAGGTTCTGGAACATTTGATGTTTTCACTAAAAAATGTTCTAAGTCCTCTAAAAAAAAATTGACTTTTGTTCTATTTAGAGATGCTGGAGCCTTTCAAGGGGGATGAATCTGCAGTGTAATCCAATGTCTTGAACTGCCTGTAGAGTACTTTCCAGGGTTGGGTCCCTTTGCCTCTGGAGCAAACATTTTCAAACATTTTCTTAGTGCCCAAATGACAGCATTAATACACGTCTAAGCCCCCCAGGACTATGTGGGGGGGGCAGGGGCACCTAAAGACTCGCTGGGTGTCTGGCAGAGGCCAACATCTATATCCAGTCCAAGTTCCAGTTGTCCCTTGTCTGAGGGGAATTGTAGGAAAAGGTCTCCTGCAGCTTTTTGTGACACTCGAGCTAAACAGGTGGTCAGCCAACTGAGCCTTGGAATCCACTTCTTTGCCCTGAATACATAGTGGGAGCAGGTACAGTTGTTCAGAGCTCCACACAGCAGGTCCAAACCTTCTGTAGGTCCAGAAAAAGTTCAGAAGAGGATTCTTTGGATGGCACGTTTGAGCCCACCAGCTAGTGGTGGAAGTGAGTACTGTGCACTGCCTAACCAATAGAGCATAAGTTCCCGGGGGCAAGCCTACCCACTTTCAGTAGTTCCTGTTTGCCTTACTGTAACCAAACCCAAAATGCCATTTTTCAGGGAATTTTTAGGATGGCAAAATTCATCTGCCACACTAAATTTGGTTTATGAAGGTTGCGGGGTTTGTAGGATAGTACTCTATAGTAATCACTTGTCTTTCCACATCTAACATTAATATCTAGTTTGAAGCAGGCACTGTACCCAAAACTAACCCAGAGACTGGTAGGACAAAAAAATGGGGCTTCAGCAACCAGACGGGGGAAATGCAAGAATTGTCCTTTCATCCTGTTCTCTCCCATTCAAGTAGTATGCTAAAGTGTTACATGTGACTCAACAGACCCATCAGGCTGGTTTTGACATTGCTGTTAACCGAATGCCCATAGCCCCCATCCTGCATATTCTTACGAGTTGAGTGGAGTGTCCTCTGCCCAATTAGGGCAGCCTATTGTATGCCCCTCTGAGGAATTCTGCGCCTCTTCCCGGGCTGAACACTGGCTCTGATTTGCAGGAGAATTAATGTAAATTTGCCTCCAGGAACTTCAGGCGGGAAAATAGTAACTTTTTAAAATGTACTTTTCCTTCACATTTATTAAAAATCTGACCACTCCATTAAATTGAATTTTTAATAACTATAAAAAAAACTGTTAAATTCTTGAGTCGGTGACCTTATAGCAACCGCTGCTATAAACGGGACCTTTGTATTATAAGCTCTCCCAATTAATCTCTCAATGGCTAACTTGAGGTTCTGCATTTGAACTCTACTATGCTCGTCTTCCCACCCTTGAAATGGATGTGTTGGGGTGAGCACCTCTGTAGAGTGTCCACAATCGTCAGAAGCAAAAGCAAACCGTTCAACTGGGGGCCAAAGAAGAGGGACAAATGCAACCTCTGCTTCTTGGGGACCACTTCTGCTGTTGTGCTTGCAGAAATTAGCTGGGTCGGTAGGAAGGAAGAATACATATAGTATTTTTGGCCAGCTTCTACAGACTGTAGGCATTTGTGCCCGGTCTATGCTTTAGAAAGCTGGACCTGAATCAAAGCAGTGATCTGGTGTTCTAGATTGTAATGGGTGCTGGTACAGAGTTCTGAATCTGCCACTCTGATCCTAAATGCACATGCTCATGTTGGTCTACATACCACAGTACATCGTGGCAACATTGACAGAAGATCCTTCACTCCTGATTAATCCAGAACAAATTTCTTTTTTTTTCTCCTTTTAATTTTCTGCCATTGCACTTCGACATGGTGAGGATTGATGTCTGTGAACCTCTGCAAAAACTATTAATTGAATGGAACAATACAGTTAGTTCTTAACAATTTCATGACTCCTACCTTGAAGGGGAAAAGCAACCATTTACTTTCATACCCTCTATAGTTGCTCACCATACTATATCTCTTGAATGAATGGAGATGAACACTTGTGGTTAGGGATCTAGAGGCACCACTTTGAGCGGTTTGGGTGCCTGCATACACCAATACAGATGGTTCAGGAAGATTTAGGATATCCATATTGACCTTTAACACTCTTAATGCAACAGGCCACTCTCTGTCCAGAGTAGATTCTAGTGAACATAGATGCCATGTGCCCAAAATGACACCTGCATTAGTCCCCCTACATCCTCGGAAATTTTCATGCTTCCTGCATAAGTGGCTTTTCAGCTTGTCTACCAATCCGCTGTGGAGCCTGCTAGCAACTTTATAAAACCTATATTTTGCTGGATCTTAGTGCGGCTTGCTCTGGCTCAGAAGGTACCTTTGGTTCACTGAGGTCCTGCAAGTTGTATTAACAAAAGCAGACACTTTCTCTCTTGTTGCTACTTTTATTTTCCAGCATTTTGGGCCCACATATCTATTAGAGCAACGGACCTCTGTAGAATTTATATTTAGAAACTCCAGCGCCTGACGTAGAGTCTGGTTAAATTTGGCATTAGTCAGCAGCCTCTCTTCTTATTTAACAAGAACGTGAATGCCACCTCAGATCTTGCTCTCTTGGGCACACAAAACAGTTGTTATATAAAGTTTGGATTCCATGCAGTAGCAGAGATCTATTCACTATATTATTAGGACCCATCAGTCTGGAATAGATCTGTGCCAGCGAACAAGCAATCCTCAATCGAGCCTTGCAAACCATTCATTATCGCCTTTATTGCTTGCCCTGTTGAGCCAGTGAAAGAGAATGTGGTTGACCAGGGCTGCTTTCTTACCATCCACTTTAGCTATAATAGGACATCTGGTGTGTGCATTGTTTTTCCCCTTGTGCCCTGAAAAACTAGCTTCATATGTTGATAAACTGTGTGGCTTATTGTAGAGTGCCCCAGCACATTTCGCTCTTTGAAGTCTCTATTTTCTGTTTAATCTACTTAAAACATCTGTCCTTTAAATCATTCCAAAAATCACATCTAGCTAGAAAGTGGCTCAACTAATTGCCATTTGATTTTTATGACTCCTCAATGTCCTCTAATGCAAATGTATTGCTATGTTTATAAGTACTAGTTTGTTTATTGTTGGGTGTCTAGACTGGTTTTGACCAAAATTCACTACTCTCGATTCATCTTAACAGATTTCTGTCTACCATCTAAACTTTCTGATTTAATGCACTGTGGATCAGTTGCTTAGCACAATAACTAACAAAGTCACTAACTTCTGTTTAGCATCATCCATCACATCCTGAAGATGGAGGTGCATTCTTACTAAGCGATAATTAAAAGCACAAACTCTCACACCCTCCTTTGATGGCCGAGAAGACATGTAAATCTGATAACCATGGTGTGACTCGTATGTCACAAGTATCAGTTAGGTGACTACTTTCCCGACACTGGATTCCCTGAAGAAATGGTCAAGATTAGATGATGAAGGTAGTGGGCGTGGCCAAGATGGTGGCTGGGACAGAAACACTGGCAAACTGCCCCACGGGACTTATCCTGCAGGGCATCCTGATTTCACCCCCAGCCTAGCACTGGACTGGTCACTGAGACTTCCCTGACCCCCCCCCCCACAATCAGCCGTCTGCAATCACCCCAGCTTCTGATGCAGGCTTGCAACACTTTTCTGGCCAATGGGTGTGGCCTGGCAGTGCTTGGAGACCACACCCTCAAGTGCGACATCTCCTGCACTCGTCTACCGTCTGGGTTCGACGGCATCTCCTCCGCCTCAACCTCTCCAGGCAGAGACCAGCAGCACAGGATGTTGGATCGGTGCAGTTCTCTGCCTGGTTCTGCAGCCCTTTGGCTCCAGCAGCCATGGGACTGGTGGTACTCTGTGTGCAGGCTGCTCTGGAGGTGGGGGGGGGCTATTGGAGGCAAATGTTCCTTCCTTGTCAATGCTCCTTGCCCTTCTGTGCGCTGCCCCCCCCATGACTAACTTACTGCTGGGTGTGCAGTGTTTGAAGGGGTGCACTTTGTCTGTTGTAGGCCCCAGATCAGTGCGCCTTGCAGCCGTGTCCCTCTGTCCTCACCCTCGCATAAAGGGAGACCAGATAGTTGCGACAAGGGCCACACAATGTACAATGGGGAAACCAAAGGGTGTTGGGGCCCCATGCGTGTCATTGTGGGTGAGAGTATCCTGGCCTATGAGCCCTAAGGGTCCTACACAACCACAGTAGTAGAGAAGATGCTCCAAGAAAACACTGGGAAGTTTGCATAGATCCTGTGCATTAAATCCTTGCTGGAACCCTAGCTGGATGCTCTCATCATAGCCACTGGAATCTTGTGGGCAGACCATAAAAAGCTGAAAGAGGTTTACTGAAAGTGAATCTACCATGGCCACCCTACTCCCCCCTGCTAAAGATGCACAGTCACAAATAAAGGCCCTTCAAGTCTAGGTTCATCAACTGTGCATGAGGGTTGAAGACGTGGAGGGACGCTTGCGTCTGAATAACATTCACATTGTTAGACTGCCGTAACATGCTCCTCTTCCTGGAGGAATGACTGGTTCACACATTGCCGGGGGGCAAACGCTCTCACTTCTTCATGGCGCAATCGATGAAAGAAGCAGACACGCATACCCTAGAGGTCACTTCAGTGTGGCATGCTCGTGCCCCCACCCAGTTAACATGGGTGCAGCTGAACAGTAAATCCTCCTTGACCTGTGTTGGAACCCATACCGATAGAGAGAGGCACGCGTCACATGGCCTTTCTCATTTCACAGGACTTTAGCATCATTTTAACATTCAGATATCCTGTTTTTTTTTTGTTTTTTTTTTCTTTACTTTTTTTCAAAAAGGAAAGATATTGGCTCTCTGTTTCCTGGGTGTGTCACTCCTTCCTGCACCTTTCTTATCATTCAGATGTTCCGCCATAAACCCCTCCTGTTTTGCCCTCTGTCATTCTGATAGTCTACCCCACCTCCCTTTAATTCCTCCATGCCCTTTTTCTTTCTTTCTTTCTATTAGTTCTTCTTGCTGCCCCTCTCTGTGGCCTGTCACTAGTGCCGCAGAAATGAAAGCTGGTCTTTAATGAAGGTTCTCTTGCCTTCCCTATAGTTATGCTTTTCTATTTGCAATGAAGGTCCGTTGGCAAGTGAAACCTCACTAGTCCTTCATTTCTTGGTGTCCTAGAAATGAGGACTAGAATGTAGTTTTCCTTGTTAACAGACTTTTATTTCATACAGAAATAAAACTGGTATTGTAATGAAGGGAATAGAGCCTTTAAGATCAATTCTTTTGTTACTTGGTGTACCTAAATGGTTTCTCTGTGCATTACAACACTTTATCAATACCAACTGGCTTTGCCAATGCTTGTTCTGAAAAAGGTTTTGGCGCTGTTGCAAACCAGTCCTGAATCTATAATGACTCTGGGTACATGATGATACATAGGGCCTGATGGTAACTTAGAGTTTTGGGTTATTTATACTTTTGAGTGAGTAGTCCAGCCCCATGCATGGCCAGCCACTGGCATTCGTATACCCTCCATTGAAATAATGGATGTAAAGAATCAAAATAAAACCCCATAGGAAATATTAAATTAGTGGTAGGCATAATTTGCAGTAGCGCAATTAAGGCAAAAGTATGTGGGATTACACAGGATTATGTGAGGAGAGTAACCCAGTGCTTTGCGCCATTTATTAGCACAAAATGCACCCTTGTGTCCAAATAGACCAGAGGATGCAAAATAGTGCCAAATGTAACAGAACCAAATTCAACTCCAGAGCTCAAGATGATATAGTGCATGAATGAGCACAAACCACCTTATTGGGCATAATTGTTTTATTTGTGAATGGTTTACCTTTATATTTTTAGCAATTTATAATCATCCAAATAACCGTATTTTATGCAGAGTTTATTATAATCCAAATTAATGGAGGCAGGGACTTCAAATAAAACACAATAGGAAATAATGTTAAATCCTTTTTAAATAGTTAAAAAATACAAATATATTTAATAGAATGTTAAATAAATTAGTAAGTACATATTTTATTTTAAAATATCCAACTCTTTATAAAAATTAATGTAACTGTTTAAATATAAATGAATTCTAAATAGAATATTTATTTATTACAGCATATTGAAAGATTATTTTCTAGATGGGGTATTTATTTATTTGGAAAAATTGCATTTTTGTACATGAATAGTTGCTTCAAGATAAAGGTAATAGTTCTGGAGCATTTTTTTCTTTTGACATTTAAATTATGGAATATTACATTGATATTAAACATTTGTAATATTGTAGGATTTTTTTTCTTTACATTTTTCCCCTATACCTTACCAAAAGGAAATTCCGCAGTTGGGTTGGAGTTCTCCACATTTTCCTGTATGTTAAAGCATAGAGGGAAACCAGTTTAGTTAATTTGAGAAATTCAGTTGCTTTTAAAAATTCTTTAATTTATATAAACTTATAATTTAATTTCCCCCATAAAGAGAAATATTTTAACATGCTTTGATGCCTATTAAAGTGATCTATAGAATTAGAAGTAATTTCATTGTATTTTTAAATTACATAAATTAAACTTTTACATAAAAATATTGTTAAAATTAAATGTTTATACAATTTTTAAAATGTTAAATATTAATATTCTTAACTATTTTTAAATTTCATTTAGATTATCATTATTTTCTATGGGAGCCTTACTTTAAGTACTTACCTCCTCTCCCTTTTTTTTTTTTTTTTTTCCTCCTTTCATGGGATGGTGTTGCAGTCCCAGTGGCTGTCTGTGGGGCTGGATTTACCACTACTTTGGCCGTAGTAACAGGCATTCGTAAATTGAACCCCACCTCTTAGTTCATTTTTGAGTAACTTTACACTCTGATTTGTTCAATAGTCAAAAAGTAATAAGCTTGCTCAAATGTGCGAATTACTCAACTGTAAGTTACCTTTGTGAATCAAAACTCGTTTGCTCACCATGACTAGCTAGGAAGAAAGTGCCACATATCATACAGACCACCAGCTGAAGGGCGTGTGTGTGTGTGTGTTATTGGTTTTATTGGTTGGTATGAGCAATTGTGTATCCCTGCATTCTCTCTATGGTCCCAATGAAACTTCAGAGTTCTCTCTCAAATATAAAGCCATTAAAGTGGTGTCTGATTGCCCACTCCCGAATTTCAGTTTTCATTTCTCATTTATAGCCAATCCTGCAGATATAGTTTAAATTCTTTGGCAGAGAAACCTGGCTCACTGCACTTTTTTTAATTTTTTTATTTGACTTGTCGTTGGAGTTAGCTCAGTTGTACTAAAGTGGGTGGGTAAGTTGATGTTTTTTTCCATGCAATGAGGAACATGCAGCCAGTTTGGTTATCAATTGTGTCTTCAGTATTTTAGCTTTTTTCTGATGGTTTAACATTCAGTGTGATTATTACATCAAATTGAGCAAGAAAACTTATTTGGGCAAGTAAAATTACATAATGGACACTGGATTTCGGTTTTTTTCGGTGGGGAGAGGATCATCGCCCGATGGTTTCCGGTGCTCAGCACCGCTCTAAAGACAGTCACCACACAGTGACGTTGTCTTTACAATTATGAGCTAAGTACAACAATGTTTAATATTTCAATGTACGTTAAAAATGAATAATTCCTGTTGCCCACGCCATTGTTATAGTATTAGCTGGCCTGGAATAATCTCAGGGCTGGACTGGTCGTAGCGGGTATCAGGAGTTTCCCTGGGAGGCTGGAAGTGTCGGGCCAGTTTTGGAGCGGTGGGGGCCAGTTTTGCAGCGATGCTGCAATATCTGCCCCAGTGACAAAAGCAGCAGTACTGGGGGTGCCGGTTTTGTTAATGAGCAGTGCTTCACGCTTGTACATGCCCTTCCCATGGGGGCCTGTCCATAAAAAATTGCCAGGGCTGCTTTGGGTTCCCAGTCTGGCCCTGAATAATCTGAATTTCTATTCTTGTAGGAGTGCAGTGGTTAGTAGTTGTGTTGGTACTGTCATTCATTGGCAGTGCTGGCTGGAGCAATAGGTGGTGTAGGGTGCCGTGGCTTCGCAAGAAGGCTTGTGGCACTTTATTATTTGTTTTACAAATTGAGCACTTCTTGGGTGGATTGAACTGCTGAGGGGAGGTAAAGTAGCACTGTGGTGTAATAGACGGATGAATCTAGGTGTGTGGAGCATTTTCTAGATCACTGACGGACTCCTGATCATCAGTGCAGTTTCTCAATTATTTTATTGTTAATGTCTCAGCGATAATTTATGAAAGGTGTGAAAATTAAAGTTTGACATAGTTGGTGGTTCTATTTTGAGGAGAAAATCTGGTTGATGAATCTTTAATTTGTTCCACAGGGCTCTGCAAAGGGGGCTTGCAGTTCAGCGACAGTCGGACATCAAAATGGTATGTTTCAATTCTCTCTGCCTGTAATGATCATTTCCCCTCCTTTTTCCTCACCATCTCCCACCTTTCCGGCTTCAAGCCAGAAAACTAAATCATGAGCTTATTTGTTCTGGAGCTCATCACAAAGTGCACGTAGCGAGTGGCTCATGGTTCATATTGCCACCTGCTTTTTTCCAAGGTAGGCATTTATAGCTTAAATGTTTCCACAATTCAGCTGTTTTGACTACCTTCATATGTGTTTCCATGGGATTTGCCACTTTCCTTCTCCTCCACCTCCTCCTACTCTCCCCTTGCCTGCCCTTATTTTGACTAGTTTTCTATATTCTACAAATGGTGTAGTTGTCTTCGTTTCAGCATTTCGTGCTCTGTAAGCACCATAATCTCATCACCATGTGGGATCATTGAGCACTCGAGCACAGCATCCCTCAGAGCTGGTGCCTTGCAAATACCAGAATCTTGTTTTCTTACACCTGGGATGATAGGACATCCCTTAATTCATCCCTTAATTCATTCAGTGTACATTCTGAAAGGTCTGGTAACACCTGTTCAGTTTTGCATTGGTAGTGCAGATACAACTGCGGGTTCTCTAGAAGTGACTCTTTTTGGGAGGGAGGGGATTAAGCAAACACTGGGCCACAGATGCAATTGGTAGAGCCATCTGAAAGGTCAATTGTAAAGTGTGTGTATATATGTGTATATAGAACTAGTATATGTGTGTTTGTGTATATAGCTGCACATTTACACACACAGACACTCCTGGGGGGAAGTAAACATTTAAAGCAAGCATTGGCTTGTGGTTGCCTCAAACACTACTTTGCGTTGAATCTAGATGGACAAATACATTTGTTTGGCAAGGTGTTGCCTGTTTTTGTTTTTAGTATTGCCTCTTTGCTCCTTCAGCAACTGCATTGTGCACCCCCTCTTCTACCCCCCCCACGCCCAAAAAGAAGCCACTACTATGGGTTTATGCTGTTTCTCTCAAATGTAATTTTCACTTGATGTTATTCAGAGCCTTTGGGAATAGGACAGTAGGGAAGTGGCCTTAAAGTATTGAAACCAAGTGTAATCTGATTTTATAATTATTTTTCAGGTAATGACAAGGGGTCTAGGAGCTCTGGAAGTATTCCTCGATACTGAGGAAGGGGCAGCCTTCATAACTGACAATGACATGTATATGAGCTGCAACGGTGATTCATCCTGTAGTGTTATCCATACAGTGGAGCAGAAAGACCCCTCTTGCAAGTTCCAGCTGTCCCTGGTGCCCTCCGGCAAGGTTCTTTTGCAGGACTACAGAGGCTTGTATCTGAGCTCTGTCCCACCCAATGGTGTCTGCTTTCTGGAGCCAGACTGCCCTGCTGCTGATGCGTTGTGTGAGTTTGAGCCCTACTATGAAGATGAGAAGGTAGCCCTCAAGGCTGCTAATGGTATGTTCCTCTGCCGCGTGTTCCATCGCTACCATTATATTGAGCCTTCGCGACTGAACCCAGATGAGTGCTGCCGCTTCAGGCTTGTGCTTGGAGATCTGCTGTGCCCAGCATTTGAAATTACTGAAGTGAAGCTTAGCAGCCTTTCCAAAGTCAAATGGCAACCATGCATTGTAAAGAAGGAAACCTTTGTCAACCGAACGGAGATGCCCCAGAACCATGTCTTCAACTTGACCTGGGAGATGAAAACTGTGGACACGACCACCTGGTCCAGGGCCTGGGGTATGGATTCCAAGACTACCTTCAACTTTACTCTGCTGGGAATCGAAGGCACAGTTTCTTACAATGGCACATACCAGAAGACTGCTCCTTTCAGAAGGAACGTCCGAGAGGAAAGGTCTGCCACAGTCAATGTGCTTCCAAACAGGAGAGCCACCGCCCACCTGGTGGTGTCCAAGCAAGAGAATGCAGAGGTGCCATTCACAGCCACTGTGAAAAAGGTGAGGGCAGATGGCAACTCTGTGATCACACATGAGAATGGCAAATGGAAGGGCCTGGTGTATGACAATGTCACCCTGGAAGTCAAGCAAGAAGATCTAAGGGATGAGAACCCCTGTAACATCCTGTAACATCAAAGAGCTGCACAAAGCCTTCTCTCGCAGCACATTCCATCATGGCGGACTGCCATTCTTAATTAACTATGTAACATGATATGTACTGTAACCAAGATGAAAAAACATCATTTTATGTCGACCTGTTTTCTACTGTAACCAATAAAGCTGGACAAAACTATCCAATGACTCTTGGGCTGTGTGAGACTGGCCCTAGAACCCAGGCATCCTATACACAGAACCCCTAGTTTTAGATCAGATGGCATGTGTAGTACATCAATATTTGTGAATTGATACCTTCCTTTATTTACATTAATGTACAGAACTTGAGCATCTGTATATGTGGAAGTGATTAACTCGATTGTGGATTTCTACAATTTGGATAACAAGTTATTTGTATAATACTCGCTCCTCCAGTATTACCTTTTAAAAGGAATGTGTTCTCTTCTTATAGGCACAAGTATCTCAGAGCCTCATTTGTTCTTACGCTTCTGTCTCCGATGCTCTTAATCTTCTTCCCACTTGACAAGGACAATGAAATGGGTTTAGAACAACACGCACAGTTTAAGAACTAAGGTTTGAGATTCTACAAAGTGGTCACCATTATGACCATTCTTCGCCGGGTCTCACATCTTATTTCATTCATGTAAGCTGAGAGAGTTGTAATTGGGGAGTAGGCATGGATGGTGGTATTAAAGATTGTTGGTGGTTGGGGTGTTTTTAGAGACTTAAAAATCCTGCAAGTAAACCTTAAAAAATTACTTAATTGAATTTTATTTTTTATTTTTTTTTTTTTTGTTTCTTAACCTCATGTGGACATCTGCTGAACCAGTTTTTGTTGGCCCTTAGGACTCTGTGCACTTCTTCCCTACCAATTATTGGTAAAGTTCTGCTGTCCCTTGAAAACATGGTAAAGTTGGCTTACATCTGAGTGACATATTTGATTTACTTGTAAGTCCCAAGTACATGGTATTCCATGTACCCAGGGCCTGTAAATTAAATGCTACTAGTGGGCCACAGCATGTATTGTACCACCCACTTAAGTAGTCCTCTCAACTTGTTTCAGGCCTGCCACTGCAAGCCTGTAGCACAGTTTTACAATACCATTTTGACATGGTAAAAGGAACCTTTTGACAGGCCTAAATCTTTTTTTCAATACTTGTGTCCCCTATGATGGGTCCTAAAGGCTCATAGGACAGGGTACCTTGTACTTTAAAAAAAAAAAAAAAAACTTGTTGGATTTTAAGTACTATTCAGAAAATGGCTTTTTAAATATTTTTTTTTTTTTTGTTGAAAGTTTGCCTTTATCTGCCCAAACCAAATGTTCCTTTCTGTCCACATCCTGTGCCACATAAAGGTGAATATATTTAGGAAGACAAGGGTGCCCCAATATATGAACCTGGGGTAATATGTAGTTTAAAGGAACGGTGGTTCTAGAGTGGCCTAAAAGGTCCAAGGGGAAGTAACCCTGTAAAGGGCACTGAGATAAGTAAAGGGATAAACTACATAAAGGTGAATGGCCCACCTGTTTTATGATTGTGTTTTGCTTCAGACACTGAGACAAAAGAGCCATAGGTGTGAGGGAAGATGGTCTTCTGACGAGGTGGTGTGGCAGGAACTGTGCCCAGCCCTGATTACACTTGAAAGGACCCTGCAGTACACACAAGGGAACCTGACACCAGGCTACCCTTGCCTTTGTCACCCTAGACCATTTGGAGCCAGACCAAGGAGAATGGGAAGAACTGAGCAGAACCAGTTTTGGGGGTAAGCCAGGGAATTCCCCCACCCAAAGGCTGGCACCAGGTATGAAAGTGGAACATTCAGAATCTCTCATCAGAACACTCCTGGACCTGTAGAAGATTCAGAAGTGGGACTGCCTTGCTGTCTGAAGAAGGAAGTTTAGAACTACTTGCCTTGAACCTGGCTGACTGATTTCAAAGGTCAATTGGAGGACCTCTTGTATGAGATCAGGGATGCAACAAGCTTCCAGAGGACATCCTGCAGCTGACTAGCACCAACTGGACATGCCTGAGCTCTGCTGGAGTGAGTCCTGATCCCCAAGAAGTGCCTCTAGGTCCTGGACCCTTGGCTGGTATCGGAGTGAAATTCTCCAAAAGAAAAGGTGAAAATACAAATGTTTGGGCTCCTCGCAACAGCAAAGTGATCTTTGTGGCGAAGATCGACTACCAACGAGAAGCTCCAGCAGGATCTGCTCTTCGCGCTGACAGTGACTGTCTGAGATGATCACCAATGATGCTCCAGTGATTGGCTCTTCGTGCGAGAGCAACACCATCAGCAATGCTCATAGAACCCCCCCACCCCAAAGTTCCCTTGAGGTGATCAGACTTGCTGTGTACCGTATGGGGTCTGGTCTACCAAAATTTGCCAAGGCTGCTTTGGGTTCACAGTCTGGCCCTGGCTTGTCCAAGGGTTATCCAATGACATGGAGCCTTCTTCAGCCACAACCTGCTCCCTTGACCTACTGAGGATTATTGACTTCTATCCCAGAGACTAAATCCGAAGGTAAAACTTCTGATTGGCTGGAACCTGGTTCCTATTCACGACTCGTGCTCCATTGTGGTCAACCTTAACTTGGTTGTTATTTAATTCTTTTTGGTGCTATTGTTGAATTTAAGCTTTAAAAATTTCTATGGATTACATTTTTTATCATTTTGTTGTCCTTTAAGTTTTTTTAACTTACTCCTTACTCTTTGTCTAAATTGGTTTGGGACTTTTCTTATTTTGTCATTTGACGTTATTACGGTTAGTACAGTGCTTATTGTGACTTGAAGTTTATACAATGTCATAAAAACACATGACCAGCAGCTGATGTTTCTACAATTTAAAGTGGTAAAACCCTATGGTTCTGACAAACGCAGTGGTAACATATGTTTGAAGGCTGATGGGTCACCTTCAAATGTGTTCCACTAGACAATTGTCCCATAAGTAGTTAGACGTATAACAGTGTGACCACCAATGGACTGTACATATCCCAGTGCAATGGTCTAGTGTCTTTTAAAGATATTGACTAGTAGCACAGCATCTCCACAGCCCCAGCCTATTAAACCCTAAAAGGATGCGGATTTGTAACACAGACTAGCATATTGTTCCATGGTCTGGGCCCTTTATACAGATGGATTTTAACACAGGGTAACCACGTAGTCCCACCCTCTGGAACGGAGTACAAAGATAAGCCTGTAATATAGATGGACAGCACAGTCTCAATGTCTCGGGCCCTGTGTAGCGATTGATTGGTAACATAGAGGGGTCACACAGTCCCAATGGTGAGAGAATCCATTTCGAAATAGACCTGTAACACAGTGATCCTAAGTGCTGTGGTCAAGGGTTGAGCATACCAATGAACCTATAACACTGAGACTGTATAATCAGGAGCATAATGCAAGAGGCCCCTCTGTGAATTGAGGAGCCCCATTCTACCCAATTTCAATGAATATCCAAGACTTGGGAGACGGGGGGGCCTCTTCAGATCCTTCGGGGGCGGCGCAGTTCCATCATTTTACGTTACGCCACTGTGTATAGTCCGATAACGTGGCTTTCTGTATCTAGTGTATCGCAGAGTTTTCCAACTGCTCCATGACCTGAACCCCATTAAGGGTATCCCCTACTGCTAGAGTGCATTGAAATGTATTGTGTCTGCAGGCATGTCCCACAGCAGGTGCTGGAGTTCAGCAAGAGGTGCATTGGCGCCACCATGCTGGGGTCCTGAGTAGCATGTTACTAAATCCATAAATAAATAAAAATAAAGTGTGTGAATGTTCGATAAACTGAGAACATGATGCTGTGACAGAGCTGTGTGCTTTAGTAGCAAGGGATACCACAGTTGTAGGATTTGGTGCACTCTCAAAGCTCAGTGTGAGTCTTCTTAATTCTGTAGTGACAGAATACCTGAGAAACCTGTTGACTCCAATGAAGATGTCACTGTTGGAATAGCAGGAGTAGCTGTGGTCAGAGTTGTGGTTCAATGGCAGAAGATAGTTTCCCTACAGAAAATGGATAAGGCGGCATGTTCAGAAGAAGGGAAATTATGTAACTGTGAGTGTATGTAATCTTTAGTGATGCAAGACAACTTTAATCAAGCATTGTCAAATCTAATAGGTCTAGAGAGAGCCAGCAATGTGTTTTTTTTTATTTAAATAAACATATGCAATACACATTCAAAGTTTAAATATAATAACAAGTAATAATGCTGTTGTCTAAAGGCTGCATGAATATGTTTACAAAACTATATAGTTACAAAATAGCCCATTGGATGAAAGCAGAAATTGACCAACCAGCCAAGGCACTGAAGTGGACTACATTTTAGGCAAAAATACACGTCAAGAGGCAAAATGGCATCACTCAAAGTGAAGAGCTTTATTGGCTGAAGTGGGCTTACCCCTTGCCCAACAATGCAGGCTGTAGTAGGCAGGAGGAAAATATGAATGACACTTGAATGAAGAGGGCTTTCTCAAAGGGGTGGGGCGGAGTGTGTATGTATGTGTATATATTTATTTGAGGTTTTATATAGTGCGAACATGACCCGTTAGGGTATCGGAGCGCTTTACAGGGATAAACACGCAACGTACAGGTTAGGCATAGGCAAAATACAAGGATGGGGGTGAGGGAATTGATTACAATAGGACAAGGCCAGAGTTGTATACAATGATCAGTACAGTACCAAAATCGGCGTAAAGGAATTGACTACAATAGGACAAAGGCTAGAGTTGTATACAATAATCGGTACAGTATCAAAATCGCGACATGTCAGCGATAGAAGGAGAAAACCAGCAATTGTAATCGAGCGAACCAAAAGAAATCAAATGGCGGAGAGAGCTGGCAGAACATTAGAAGGAGTGGGAATTGGTACACAGAGAGGGCCAAGCATTACAGGAGATATGCACAGAAACCAAAGCCGTGAAAGAGGCGGAGTGCACAACAACAGAGTTAATGGAGGAATCTGCTCATTAGGAAGGTTTTGGCTTCCTTTTTGAAGAATGACAGACGGTATTTTCCTGATAGAGGAATGTAGCGAGTTCCAGATTCTTGGTGCAGCCCCAGAGAACGCTCGGTTGTAAGTTTTCTCCTTGCGGAAACGGGTTGGCTGGAGTACACGGTCTC